>JACSVZ010000004.1:59541799-60141799 GCA_014706295.1 Lycocorax pyrrhopterus obiensis | reverse complement strand
CTTGTCTAGGGTTCCTCGGTAAGTTGAACAGATACATTTGGGTTTCTGCAGTAATTCTCTTTTTCACCCCAGAAATACTGTCCATATGAAAAATGGGCTTTGGCCATGTGTCTGGAATTTCCAGATGTTCAGAAGCCCTGGTGGAGGAGTAGCTTTGGCTAGGCTCCAGACATCTGGAAATCCCAAATGGACAGATACTGCACATGCAGAAATGACTAGCACAAACATTTTGGGGTTTGCTGTGTCCTGGATGTACTGACCCCACTGTACAATGTTGTCTGGGGCATGCATGTTTGTTTATGTTTGAGACATATGAAGAGATATGAAAGCACTGTTTATGTACTGAAGAAGTACAGATTTTATGGAGTAAGTACAGGTTTTATGAAGTAGAGATTTTATGAAGGCAGTTCTTGGAGAACATAAGAATTTCAGGGAATATGTTGTCCTGTACTGAGCAAGAAAAAGCGTAAATAGATCTGTCAATGCTGTAATTCACTGTAATACTCCTGTTTAGAAGGATCTGGATTTCTAAAGCATGGATGAGGAATGGGAACCAGCATCCTGCTTTTATTAAAGTCAGAGGACTGACTGAAGCCTCAGGACCTCATTTGTACTCATACTAAAGTAAAAAGAAAGTATGTTTTTTTCTGTAAATGCTGGACTGGTTTTCAGTGATGAAGAAGGAGGACAGGTGAGCTGAGGAAGACCATAGCTCTGCTCAGGATTGTCCTGAGCATCTCTGTTCACCAATGCTATCAATATACCACATAGAAACAGCAGCATTTTCAACCCCAAAGTGAGAAGTGTTGACTTATTTGGTTGGAGTGAAGAATGAGCAGGATAGAGAAGGTGAGAGGGCAATCATCAGCATTTGGCATCTGCAAATCAGGAAGAATTGGAAAGAAGAGAAAACGTGGAGAATCAAATGGTAAGGCCTATACCCAGGGAAGAGATAAAATGAGCAGAGAGCAGGTTATTTGCTGGCAGCAGAAGGAGGTTGTAGGAAAGAGTAGAAATCACTCTGTGGATGAGACAAACAACATTCAGTCAAGCAGGGGAGTGGATTTTCTTAAGGCTCCAAAATGTTCTTGGCAAGCCTGGGACAAGCCACCTGTTTCCTTTTTTCTTACTTGCTCTTTTTTTTTTTTTTTTTTTTTTTTTTTAGGATGCCTTCCTACCTAACTTTTTTGGGTTAGGTCAGCGTAGGTATTTATCCACAATGCTTAATCTCAATATAAACTTGCTGAACACGTCATTCCTGGGCAGTTCCTTGCAGAAACAGCTATACATACATATGTATATTTTTATTGCAGGCCAGTTTGTTTTTAAAATCCCTGACTCGCTAGCCTATGAATAGACATAGGGGGAAACCTGAAACTCATTTTGCAGAATGCATTTACCTATCAGGGAAGGCTAACTGCACTTTTCTCTTAACATCGTTTCGTGTCGGGGCAGTCAGGACATGGTGCAGAGGTAAGTACAGGCAGGAGATGGCTCATGTGACATTAGATAATTAGAAATGCAATTGTAATTTTGCTGCTTGGCTCCTTGCAGAAATGTTCAGTGAAGCATGATGTGGAAATTTAGGGAAATTTTAAAGGAATCAAACTCAGATGTGAGAATTGCAAAGGAAACTAAGCTCAAAAATTACAACAAAAATCAAACTAAAAAAAATATTACTTGATCATGACCATAACCTCATTACATTTCCACTACAGGCTTATTTCTTACCTGTATTTTTCCACACTAGTACACAATGGAGTACATAATGGCTTTCCAGTTCTCCTGCTTTATATTTAATAAATACGGGGTCCATGAAATGCCTTACAAGCAGAAAAAAAAAAAACCTGATAGAAATACAACGTGTTTGAGATTGTACCTTGCATCAGGAAAAGGCAGAATTGCTGTGTAAGCGGTCGGGTGACCTTGACCACCAGGACACCCAAAGCTCACAACCAGTTTCACTTGCTGTATGGTTTAGGACATTTCCCCAAAACCTTTAATTTGCTCTGGCCTCAGTTGTGGTGTATAAACTACTGTAAGAACTTGGGAGCTCCAGCCTGTCAAGTGTTCATTTTATCTTCTGTTATGGGTTGTTTATGCTCTGGTCCATACCGCAGGTTCGAGACAAGAAAACGTTCATTCCCTTGCCAAGTAGACAGGCCAGAAAAGGAGGGAAAAACAAGGAGGAGCCAGCTTCTGCAAGCTTAGTATGCAGGAAGCTGGAAACCATCTGCCTGGAGAGACATGGCCTGCTGCAGTATTTGATTCTGCCTGTGGCTGCTGGGAGATGTTCAGCAAGGATGAAGCTGGGCATCCTCCCGCTGGGAAGGAGTCTGTCACCTCTCACCCTGGGGCCGGCTGCTCTCAGCTTCCTTGTTCTGCGAAGCTGAGGCACAGCCCTGACCCAGGAGGAGGGAATTTTTCACAAACCACACTGCTTGCTGGCCAGGCTGCTGCCTCTTGTGGATGTTTTAGTTTGAAGGGAGAGTGTTTCTATCCACTGGTACATCCAGTCCCTGCGTTTATTCAAGAACATGTTCAAGCTTTGTTTTAAACAGTGCAATAAGTCAGCACAGCTGATTGATTCAGAACAATCTGTTTACGTGCCCACATATGGCTGCATAAAGATTATAGGAAATTAAAACATTTAAAAGTAGAAAGAGTGTCCGTGAAGAAAACAATTTAAATGTGCCACATGAGCCAGTGCTGGCCATTTAAGTCACTGCCAAACCACACTGATCACACAGGGCTGTTTCTTCTTCCATTTTGCCACCCTCGCTGCTCAACTCCTCTCAAAGAGAGGGCTTGGCATCAAAATCCAGCATATTTGCTTTCCCCTCTTTTGGTGAGAGCAGCAGAAAGAGCCCAGTGAGGCTGCCAGTCTGTGCCTGCCATGCTGTGTCTCCCTCTCACAGAGCCATCCTGCTTGAAGGTAAAGACCACATGTCACCCTGCAGGCACTGCTGTGCTTTGGGGGGCTCTCATGAGAAGAGTAGCTGAGGCTTGAAGAGTCCAGCAATTGCAGAATAGCACCAAGTCTGTCTTATTTACTGCTGCAGCTGTTTGAGAGACCAAGGTTCCATGAATTCTCAGCAAATCAATGCCCTTCCATAATTTTGCACCATAGGCAAAAGTGGTGCTGGCATGAGCTGGCACTTGTGGGTCTCACCTCCAGCTAGAGGCACACCTCTTGGTAGACATTCAGGCACTTGGCACTTCCAGGTTAGGTTCAGTGTCTTTAATCCAGAGAGAAGCACCTGCAGGGCCACAGCAGGTGTGGAGAGACTCTGCTGGCTAACAAGTCTTCCAGCACAAAGTAAGGAAAATGCGAGACACTTCTAATGTAGCCTGGGAGCCAGGAGTTTGGCAAAGATGAAGCACCTGTGCTGAGAGGATTTCAAACAGTGCTGCTGACATTAGAGTACCAGTGAATCTTAGGCCACACTTTATTCATTAGGCTTTATGTAGATGATGCCCGATGTTCATGGAGCAACCCCAGACTAGAAGGGTGCAAAGGTAGCTTACTGTAGCATTTTCCTGAGTGAAGTCTGATGCAAAAACTGATCAAATAAGAAGATACCACAGGTTTTGTGAAAACATCCACATTTTAGAATGTAAACGGACTGGAAACTGGAAAAACCAAAAAAACTTCTCGTGGAAAATATTTTGTAAGCAGTATACCTGGATGTTAATCTTCGTCATAAATACCCACTATATCCACCACCCTTCTAAAAAAATAACGAATCCCCATTAGTGCCTTTCACATCTGGTTCTTCCCCAGTTCAGTCCTCGTGTGCCCTATATGAATACTTGTCATAAGAACAATCTGAGAAATCCTTGCAAGGAGAAGCTTGCAGTCGTATCTTTGTAAGAGTAACAAAAACCAGAACACACTTTTTGATCCTTTGAAGGAAGGATTCAGAGAAAAAGATGTTAAAGGGTGATATTTTATACATTTCATAGATATATGCTCTGCACTGGAATGGTAGCTCACTCTTTTCATCTACTAGAGAGTACCTTAGAAAATAAACAACCTTAAATGTAGGCTTTTTGATCTAACAAAAGACTATATGAGTATCATACTGTTTATTTCCCCTCTTTCCCCTTAACTAAAGTTGAACTAAACTGAATGTTGCTTTCTAAATTGCCTTTTTTTCTCCATTTTGTCTTCACCAATTTCTCCTCAAACAGCTTTCTTCTATTCTCTGCCTTTATGCTTTATTTAACTATTCAGCTCTTTTCGGAAGTTGTCTTACTGCCCCACTCTGTACAAGCCAGGTGTAATCTCAGAGGAAAGGACAGTATTTCAGTTTTAAAACCGGTGGAATCATTGTGAAATTTAGACTGGGGCTTTTCTTATTATGGTATCTAATTTTCCACTAAATGTCTAAGATACATGTGTTCCTATTTAAAGACCCGTACATTTTATTTGCATTTTATTGCACAAGGCTTTTAATAATACTGCTAAGAGAGTACTGAAAAGTCGATCATATAAGATGGACACTGATTAATGAACTTGTGAAATGAGGTATGAGATACAGATGAGAAAACTGAGGCATTAAGTGATGTCATAATCCTATGAGAGGCCATTCTAATAATCTACAAAGAGCCCAAATACTGTATTATAATCTTGTTTAATTTAAGCTTATGCTTCAGTAGAACTGTTCACATTATTTTGGTAAGCAACATGCACAAGACTATTCAGGCCAAGGACTACAGTGGTGGTTCTGTGAAGTGGACATCCTAATTAACACTGGGCAAAGCCAACTTCAGCAAACAAGAGCAGTCTTCTTTTAACTGCATGATACAACTCAGATTGCACCGAGGACAAACTGAACCCCAGGTAATTTTCATTTAATTAAACAGTGGAAGGAGAGTAGCAAAGCCATGTAAATACATGACATAATCAACTATGCTGAACTAGGCTAAGCACAGGGATGGCACACACTCTGCAATGAATATCAGCCCCTGCCTTAAGGAAAACACAGGTCACTCCTCATTAACACTTAGCAAGAAAATAGGGTCAGTGGCAATCAGAGTAAGGGCAAGAGCTGGATAAGGATGACCTTTTCTCTGTCTGAGACAGTAGTCCTCCCCCACTGATATCTGAAAGAGATGAATCTACACTGCAGGAGGGAGCAGAAGCGGCAAAGCCTCGCAGTGGTATCAGGGGACAACTTCAGCAGCTGACCCAATTTGCATTCCAAGCAAAAGCATCTGAGTTCCTTCATGCAGACACTGCACTGCCAGAAGCAGCACCACACGGCTCTCTGTGAATTCCTCATCTCTGTTTTTGTACATCCAGGGCAGGTGATGTCAACCCTTACCTATGTGTCCAGGTGGACCACATGACTCATGAAGAAAGGGATAAAGGCGCTAATGCAGCATAGAGTCATGAAAAAATACTCTATGCACAAATTGTCTTTCAGGATTAAAACTGCATTATTCTAGTTCTGAGAGAATATTAGAAAGAGATGAGAAAAGATCAACATTTCTTGAGACAACAGTATTTTAAATCTGCTTCACTTTGGAGTCCTGAAGTATTTTACAAATACTGATGAATTTAAGTCTTGCATGATAGTTCTGGCAAGTCAGTACTGTTCTCATTTTGCGTAAGTGAGAACAAAGCTAGAGGGACTTCAGGAATGTAATTTTCTGCCAATCTCAGGGCTGCCTTTAAAATTTTCAGTGGATCTTGAAAGTGTTAGCTATAAACACAAATGCACCATCAGTGACAGAATTCTGGCACTTGAAACTTATTTTTAATACAGCAGGTAACTAAATCTATAAAGGCATATAGAGGACTAATTTTGTTGAAAAGAACATTTTAGAATGCATGCAATTCGCATGTGGTTCTTCAAAACTGAAGGTGAAATTTGTTTCAGAAGAGGGATTTTAAAGGGTAAATGTGTTGTTACTTGTGTTTCCATAACAGGTAATTCCTGTCCCAGACTCTTTAAAGCACAGATAGAAGACAAGACTCTGATGGAAACATACATATCAGCTGGGAAAAAAATGAAGAAATAATAAAGTAGTGCTAGGGAGCGTGTCAGACAGGTGCTGGTCAGAATGTCCAGTGGTGACCTGAGCACATTTTTCACCCAAATGCTGAATCCCTGACTTGTGAATTGTGCACTTAACTTCACATGGGATTCTGTACTTAAAAAAGTGTAGAAGGCTGGTTGGAAGGAAATTACGCTTTTTCTCTCACTCGAAAGAATTAAAGAGTCTATCTTGTCAGGAGAGAATCCAAACACTACAGCAATCATCTCCTGAAAGCTTCAAATGCTAATCTTGTTTTCATTAACAGTACTTCAGTGATATGAGGATTCAACTAAAATTACTGTGATGGTTTCATGTTAATAGGTATTTAAGTGAAAGGTAAGGCATTAATCAAAGATTAGAGAAATGTATGCTAAATTATTGTGATATATGTATAATTGAAAAGATGTGTTGAAAGGGCAAGAGACCTCTCTTGGAAGAACAAAAATTACAACATAGAGCAAGGTGGGGTCAAGGTAAAATGTTTTTGAAGATGTGCTGAATGACTGCTTTTATTTTCTCTTTGCATTTTCTTCTCCCTGTGGGAAAGAAGCAATTCGTCCAGAACAAGTACTTGGTATTCATAATTTGATGCTATAAATGGAGAATCCAAAGGAAAGTCAGGGTGGTCTTGGTAGCTGCTAGGGCAAGAATTACCATCCAAGTTAGAACTAGTCACAAGTCCTTTACAATAAGGTCTCAAACTTGCAAATGTAGCTGTAATGGACAGTAACATTGAAACCTGACTTGAAGATCAGTTTATATAGAAGTGGGTATTTTTAGGAGCTGTGAATAAAGAAATCAGCTGATGCAACTTGAGGAGTGATTTTGGACATATCCTGTAGTGCCTTCGGCTGTTTTTGTTCTGAGAGAGATCTGTGTTAAATTATTATTCTGTGGAGTCAGGTCCTTTCGCTGAAAAGGGGATGAGTGGCAGCCACGACCCTGTGTCCCACTAATCCCTGCTGAGAAGTGTGGGCTACTGAGGGTTGCAAAAGAACCCCAAAGCAAAACAGAACAGCTTGAAACTTGTTCTCTCTTGTATAAGACAAAGATTGTCTTTGGATCACAGAGCTTTAAAAATAGTTTCAACCCACTTCTGCCTTTCTTAGCTCTCTGGTCTTATGACACAGGCTTTTGTGGCCCAGAGCTATGTCGCTCTGGAAAGGAAAGACTCTTGCCTGAGAGTTCCCTGTAGGTTGGGAAGTGCTGGGCCTTAAGAAGGGGGATGACCTGGACAGATGTGAAGCAAAAGCCCTTGTCTTGCAGCCAGCCCACATCCCCCAGTACCAACAATCTCCCTTTTCAAAACTGGTGCTTTCCATGAAAACACATGATCCATCCCCAGTTTGCTGTCAGGTCTCCTTCCTAACAAAGCTGTTACCTGAGTAGAAACCATGTGGAAACCATCTGGTCACCTGCTTATCCCTGTGGGGAAACTGGCTGAGTCTGAAGCCATTCCAGCAGGCTCATGGCAGGTGGAAAATTGAGTCCCTACTTCCACCTCCAGGAAATGCCTCAAAACCCCAAAGATTCAGTGTCCCAGCCAAATTCATGGGGCATTTTCAATGCTTTCTAAATTCCATTGTTAAATTCATGGATCCGCTTCAAGCAAATTAATGGTTGCTATTTGGTTTACCAGGCTGGGGAGGAGTGAGAGCCTGCAGTGACACACTGCATTGTGTCGATCTCATTATCATTTCATTAGTCCTCTACTTCTTCTCATTAAAATCTCAACCTCATGTAATTTCTCTGCCTCTCTCCACAAATAAGAAAGAAGACTCAGATGCAGAGAGTTAATGGTGTCAGGCTTTTCCCCTGTTTCCGAGTTACGCTTGCTACAGGCACTTGCTGAGCCCTGTCAAGCTGATATTTTTAATAATACAGTATATTCTTATTAGTCCTCATGCCTGTGAATCACATTGAGCTGAAAGAAATTTCCAGCAGTTGTAGGCTCCATGCGCAGCGGGGCATAGCTTCCCTAGGAACAGGGATCTGATGTGACATGGCTTGTGCAAAATGTAAGACTCAGGAACCTTCACCGACCTTTTGAAACTTTTGTGTCACGTGGGATGACAACTCTAAGGCTGGGGAGGTCTGCCCTCCGATTCAGCCAGCAGGGAGGTCAGGCTCTGCCTACCAGGAGATGACAGTTGTTCTTATTTCTGGAAGGAGACGAGAATCCCCCGTTCTCCTGGTGTCCATCACATCCCCAGAGAAAGGTATTAAAATGTGAAACACCAGGCTCAGAGAGGTGTACAATTCATCTGCTGGCTGTTGCAGTGTGAGAAATAACTACAGCCCCTCCCTTAAAAAAAGGCACTTCAATAAAGGGAAGAATAACTTTTCCCCAGAAAGAGAGGAGGTGCCATGAGGAAAGCAATATTCTTCTCTTCTGTGTGATGCTGTCTGAATATCTGGAAGTTCCAGGCAAAATTTGTAAAAGCAAGAATATTTTAGATTCCTTTTGGAGCAATGCATGACATATGCTAAGACTAGATTTGGAGGTGAAAATTAAAAGGACTTTACTGGGCCTGGTTAGGAGATCATTAATTTTCTTCATAGTAGCTCACATGGCCTTGCACTTTAGATTTTTGACCAAGACAGTACTGATAACATATTAATGTTATAGCTTTTGCTGAACAGAGTTTGCACAGCGTCAAGGCCCTCTCTCACTCAACCTCCAGTGAATAGATTAGGGGTGCGCAATGGGGCAGGAGGTGACCCAAACTAACAGAGGTGAACTAACCAAAGAATATTCCACACCATATGATGTCATGCACATCAATAATAGAAGGGAAAAAAGAGAGGTTTTAGCAGTGTTGCCTTTTATTTGGGAACTGGCTGAGCATCGGTCTGCCCACAGGAGGTGGTGATTGATTCCCTCTGCTTCACTTGTTTTGTATTTTTTCCTCTCTCTTCTTCCACTCATTCTTCACTTTTTAAGCTTTTGTTTGCTTGCTTGTTTTATCTTGACCCCCAAGTTTTCTTGCTTTTATTCTTCTTTTTCTTTTCCCCTCTTCCACTGAGGAAGGGGGGAAGTGAGCAAGGGGCTCTGTGGTCCTTAGCTGACCACTAAAGTTAACCAACAAAAAAGACTTAAGAACACCTTGCAGGTTTTCTACTGTTGGTAAACACTTCTTATGGCTGATGAACCTGCCTGACATACTTACTGACTTTTCTGTAAAGGACTCTAGGCTATTTTCTAAGCATTTTGATACACTGCAGTACTGAATAGCAGGTTTTGTGAAGAAAGATGACTTCAGACTTGTTCTCTGGATAAGAGTCTATATACTCCATGCCAGGAATAATTTGTGGAGTTAGAGGAACATAATTTCCTGTTGAAGCTCTCAGATGTATATGCTTTTTAGCCTTTAAGAAGCCATTTACAAATAACCAGTGAATGCTTGATTACAGATTATTCTTCTTACCTCTTATTTTGATGACCACATGCTTGCAACCTCCACAGTGAGTGTTTCAAATGGGAATTATCTGGAATAGAAACTGTTTATATGTTGCAAAGACAGATTTTGGTACAAAAAGACACTGATCTTTAATAGGGCTTTAAAGTGCTTCCAGAGTAACATTAAGGGGAGGGGGGGAAGGCAAGCTCCCCTGCTTATGATTGTAAATAATCATAAAAAGGTAGTTATTTATATTACTCAGTAGGGAATCATATCATAAATGTGTACAAGTTTAAAAGACAGGAAATTACAAGAGAATAATGACAACATCAAACAATTAAACATCTATCTCCACTTGAGTTTGTTTTCTTTGGTCTGCTACAAATGAGTTGGAGGTAGATGAGGAATACAGAAAGACCAAAATTGGTTCAAGATGTTATAGTTTAGAAAACGGTAAGCATAATTTCTCTAAGTTTCTGGTGGTTGTTCCATCAATCTTTATAAGAAGATCATTTTCCCTCAAGTGAGTAATATTTTAATTTGCGGACTCCAACTGATTTCATACTCCTGTGTAAATAAAAGGCACTTTGCACTAAAAGGCAGAGATGAAAATACCCACATGACAGCATCTGACAAAGGAGTATGAGAAGCCATAAGCATAACAAATTTCTATTGCTGATTGTGGTAATTGAAAGGTAGTTGGAGCTTCCGTATATAAATATTTCAGTGTATGTATGTGTACATATAGACATTTAAAATATGAGCTCTTTGTGGACTCCTAATTATACAAAAGTAGTTCTGTGACCTCAAGTATAACAGTGTAGACATTGATAAACTGCTATTCTCTAGAGCTAACCATACTGCCATTCCTTTTGTTAAAACATAGCTTGTCAACTATTGTCAGCTGTTTTGTAATTCCATGATATTTACAGCATTAATAACTATTATGGCTCTATCTATTTGTTGGATGACACAGTCAAATCTCTTCTTGTGCAAGATGCTAGTTCCTTATATGGAGTTCTCTCATCTGCTCTACTCAATCTATCTGCCTAGTCCCAAACCCACTGAAGTAATTGAAAAGAATTCTTTTAGCTTCAGTGGGATTCAAAACAAGCCTTGAGCAAGTGATCATCTGCAAATGGTTCATCATCTGACCCACAAAATTTTTTCAGTATTCAGCTTAATGGAGTATTTAATTAAAAAAAACACCAGTAAGATGCAAAATAAGGAATGTTTATTGTTAACTGACTGGGTTTCATCTGAAAAAAAATGCAACAAAATCAAGATTTGAAAAACATTGTTTCTTCTGGTTGATAACTAAGCTTAAAAACCATTTCCTTCTCAGATTTACGCCACAAATATAGTAAGCCTCATCAGACAAGCCAAAAATACTCATTGATATAAATCTTTTAATATGGTGTAATTTTCATGACACTCTTCAACGATCTATTAAGGTGAATTGCCTAAAGATCTTATGTGCTAGAAAAAAAGCAAAATATGATGCTTGGACACCCTCCACTCCATTTTGCAAGGTTTATATATTAGGTTTCCTACCAACAAAAGCAAGTTGTATCAAAGGGGCCACTGACAGGGTCAGTGTTTGCCCCCCAGCAGGGCAGGGAGACTGGGCTGGTGACACTGGTGCTTCTCCCTCTCCCCAGTTTGCTCCATGTGCAGGGCACATCAGGCTGTAGGTGCTGGTGCCCTATGCTCCAGATGCATTCCAGGCCAGAAGCAGCCATGTAGGGTTGCCATCTGCTTTCTGCTAGCCACGAGCCTTTGATAAATGAAGCATTTGATGTAGGTATCCTTCTTGTTGGCTAAAAACGTAGGAAGTTCTGTCTCCAGTGGCACTTCTGGGCAGCACTCTGAAGCTCTGAGCACTTGCAGGCCTTAGGGGGTGAAGCACGAGTTATGGGCACTGTGTGCTTCCATGCTGGTCTCCAGCCTCTGCCTACATCCCACTTAGAGCACTTATATCCAAATCAGCCCCCAAAATTGAAGAATGAGTCCTGATTTCAAAGAACAGGCATTTTCAGTGTTTGATGCTATTCTTTCTTTCTGTCTGCTCTGTTTGATAAGCATAATTGTTCTTTAGTGAAGCTACTGCAAATCACAAAAGGCAGAAAGCTGTGTCTAAGCCTGACCATTAGTGAAACCAGTTCATTGATTTCTGGTGGTACACAGTGTCTCTGAATGCAATTTATTTATATGAACAGTACAAGGAATTTTGTTCTTTAATTTTATTCTGTTGTTTTATGAAAAGCTAATGTGATAGAATAGATGAGACTAGAGCTAGCTCAAGGGAGAATACTTCCATTTCTGAGTATTTTAGGTCATCGCCACAGACATGATGTAGGTTTTTAATAAATGGAAGAAGCTAGGGTCCATTTAAAATGCTTTGGCAGTTCCTGCATCTAAAATAGTTGCTCAATTTAAAACTAGCTGCTTGTTTCTGTTAGGATATAGGAGTTAATAATACTCACCAAGGCTCATGTTCCAGCCATATTGAACAGGAAAGATTGTTCATTTAACTGGAGCTCACATACTCGACTAGGGCAGCTCCTGGGAATTGGTTTCCATCTAATGGCAGCAACACGATAGTGATGAAGGCATAATTAAGTTGTAGCACAGATTCCACTTAAGCAGAGCATCTTTTCAGATGGTGTTACCGCCACAACTGGTGCTTCACCACATGTGAACACTAAGCTTTAGTCTAGGCTGCCCAATAAAGTTTTGAATTTGTGCAGAATAAGAATTTGCTAAACAAAGGGTAATTTAATTTTTTCCCTGCTTTTATATTTTTTTAATCCTCATTTTTGACATATTTAATCTTTTCAGATCCTGTTTAAACAATCTCCTTCTTAGGAGAGTTGGCACAATAGGAGGTTTTAGAACAATAAACCTTTGACTAAAAAGACAACAGTGCAAAGTTTATATCAGTATAGCAAATTAAGGCACCCGAGTTCAGTGTTAAGGGCAGGACAGAAAACTCTGTCTGTAAGTTGAGAGGAAAAAAAGAGACTTTATGACTTTTGAAAGAGGGGGCAGGCAATTCAGGAGAAGTGCAAGGATGTCATGAGGTTATTCATGATGAAAATTATAAGGGCCTAAGCCCAACTAGAACTCAATCTGGACACTGCTGTGTAAATGAAGTGCTAAGAGACAGGGTTCAGTGGTGGACTCAGCAGTGCTAACAGTTGGACACAATGATCTTGGAGGTCATTTACAACCTAAACAATTCTATGAAACTATGATTTCACTGTGATCAAGGATGAAGGACAGTCACTTATGTGAGATTTTTTATTTTGTTAAAGTTCCACACACCAACATGTCTATAGAAACTATAGCAAATACTGCTGTGAGGCATTGCACACTTCCACTGCACAGGGAACGCCTCTCAGGTGACTGCTCCAGCATTCATGTACAAACAGGCACGTTCCCAAATCTGCAGCTCACCTCTTCATTCTTGCTGTCAGAAAAGAATGGATTGCATGACAATAATGCACACCTGGCATGATGCTTGTTGCCACTGCAGGAAGTTCCTTCTACTCTGTGAACTGAATTGCTCTGGAGTGGTCCCTCCAAGTATGCGCTGACAGATGCTTCATTGAAATCGGAAGGGTTTTTCTGCCACTTCCCTTGGGGATGCACACACAATCCCTGTAGGCTCTGAGGACTAGATGGAGGCCTTTTTTTCCATCCACTCAGCTTGTACCATCATGGCTGGGACAGGAATCTTCCTGCTGTGAGCCCTGCTCCAAATTGTACAAGTCCACCTGCAGGCACAGGTGGACTTCTCCTGTGGGAGCAGAAGCTGCATAAAAAATACCTCATCAAAAGCAACACCTCTGTGGAAATCTCCTTGGGCCTGAAAAAGAGGGATGAAATAATTTCCCTGTGTCTGTTCCCTGTGGAGGTCTCTAGCATGATCCCAGGCCAACAGAGATTTCAGAAACGCATTGCAGCAAATGCAGCTGCCTTCTACTTTCACTCAGTAGCCATAAATCCCAGGCTGCAAACTCACATGGACAGCTTTCAGTACCATGGGTATTTTACTTGGGGAATTCATGTAGAGAATTCTTCTTTTCTTGAGGTGTTTTACAACAGACTAAAATAATTCTCTAGAAAAATTCAATTTTTTTCTTTCCTCAGGCATTTCTTCAGAGATTTGAAATCTAATAAGCTTTATTTCATTGAGCAAATTTTCAGCTAAGGTGGGCAAAAGAATGGAAAGCAAAGAAAAGGTGAACTATGCTGACTTATAATGTGCCTACCAGATAATTTCAAATAGAATTTAGAAGGTAACACTGAATCTTGAGTTTTCTGACAGATAAAATGAGAGAACTAATGAAAGAGGCATAGGAAAAGAAATACATGTCCAGAAGAAAGAGGCACTGTAAGGGAGATGGAAGGTTTGTAAAACAGATGGAATTATCTTTTATACTAGTGGTTTTCAGAAGTTTTTCTTACTACTAATGGAATACAAAATTGTTCAGAAAATAACTTAAGAAATAAGGATGTAAAAAATATTATAAAAATAGCACCTATGTGTTTATATATAAAATCCATATTTTTTTTATTATTGCTGAAGAATGCAATGTAGTTGAGGCAGAAAGACATTTAACAGCTTCTCAGGAAATATGTTGCAGAATTGCAAATGTCTCAACGCCCCATACTATGCTTCTTCTAAAATTTATTTATGCTAAGATTTATTCCTATTTAATCAGTATGCATTCTCCCGTGAGCTTCAACATGAGAAGATGAGATCCTAGAACACATGAAAACATTGGGTGTATCCATCAAGTTAAAGACTCAGGTAAATTTCTGTTGAACAGGAGTATAAAATCTGTTGGCAATGGGGCATTGCACAGCCTTATGTGTATCTTCTGCCTCCTGTTTTTCTCAGGATGATCATAGGGCTTTAAGTCTCAGTGGGAGACTACCATCTCAAAAATCAAATCATGAGCACCACATATTTCAGGAGAAATTGTCAGCAGTGTCTTTACTCAAAATGAACCACTTTAAGACATTTAAGAGAGTCCACATTTGGGATTAACTTTGGATTCTAGTGCTTATCAGCAATGAAATAAATTTCAATTTGAAAATGAAAGTGGCAGAGAAGCCTTGGCAGAGGAAAAGGAGTTGCAGCAGTACTCATGCACAGACAGAAGGCAGCATCAGTGCCAGGGGCAATATGAAGAGAGTGGGCAGAGGAGATGTAAAACCAGATATGAAGAACTTTATATATTTTTAAAACTTGGATGAAAAGATCTTTTTCTTAGATTAAAATGTCTTTGGAAAAAGGGTTATTAGGCGTGGGAAATAGTTATTGAAGCAACTCCAGTTAGGGAAAAGAGAAAAGTACTAGGAGGGAAAGAGCATCCCTCCTGTCATTCTGCTCAGCCCGACACTTCCCTGGGCACCAAGGTTTACCAGTGGGGTCCCCTCTGCTCACCGTGGGATATTTTTACCTATATTTTTACCACTGAGTTTTAGCAGTAATTGTCATCTGGTAATTTTTTTTTCAGTGACAGCACAGTCACACCTCTTTGTAAGCCCTCAGAAAAATGAGGAATAAAAATCCCAGTAATGCAGCTGCACTTACTATCTGATAAGTGTTTGTGCCCTTCTTAATTCACAGTAGTTACCATTAAGGACTTTTTAGTAGCCACCATTATCTTTATGTACACAGTTAACTTTATTAGTTAGAGAGAATCACTTTGCAGGAAAAAAAATGTAATGAATAAATGATGGCATTTTCATTACAACCACTGTATTGTTTTGGAGATTATAAAGTGTGCATCCTGGTGGAATTTTGTTCTAAAAACTTTCACATTTTTTTTGCCCTTTCCATTCCTGCAAACCGTTCCATCTCTGTAGGTTAAAACTTCCTGTTAAATACATTGCTTTCCTTACTGAGGAAAGCAGGCTGCTTTGATTTTTTTTTTTACCGGCTTTAAAAAGAAAAAGCAGAAAAGCTATAATCCATTTACGATATAATTTCCATGCCTTTACCCACACAGGGGTTGGCTACAAAGACAGTGTGGTGCTCTGCTGCAGGTATCCTGCTCTGCCAGAGATCCGTGGCATGTACCAGGTGCCAAAGGGAACAATGAGGAGAGGATTCCCCACCTCCCTCTGACACGTGTGCATGCTTACAGGTGGGAAGTGGTGAGTCTGTGGTAAGCAAGCACCAACGAGGAGCCCAGGAACAGTGCCCCTGGCACATGGTGGCATCCCAACAGTCATTTCACCTGATTTCACATTACAGCATTTTCTTCTTATTTTCCTTTGTTGAGAGTTATGTATAAATTAACCTAAAATTGAATGAAATAATAACTGAAGTAAATGGTTTCTGTAATAAATGCTGAGTTTAAATGATGTCATATCTCTAAAGAGCTTAGCTTGAGTCTGCAACACCAGCTGTGATACAAGTCACTAGAAGCAAAGAGAATTCTAAAATGGATCACTCGGGATAGTCAAGGGAGTAGGCTTAGTGCAGATATTACCCTCCTCCCATTCCTTGGCTCAGTCTTTGTTAGAATAGCTGGTGTCTAGTTTGGAGAGGCTTGACTAAGTATGATGAAGAATGAAAAATCAATATTAGAATAGCAGACACTATTTATTTCCTGGGGAACAGTGAGCACAAGGCTCTTGGAGAGCATTACCATTCTGCTGCAGACTGCTCAAGCATGTTTTTCATTTTATTTTGTAATATTTGCAGGCTTAAATAAATGTTTGACATCTTTGTCTCTTGGCATATATATGAGAAACAGATCACTTACCTGAATGAGGTCAGTTCATTCTTCTACTCAAATATGTAAAATACAGAAGAACTGCAGATGCAGACCAGACAGAGTAGCTATAAATCAGCATGAACTCACTAATACAATGAACAGTGCCCTTACATCAACTGATAAAAATTATCTAAACTCAGCAGATGTCACTCCTTGGCAGCACTTAGTATTTTCCCAGTCTGCCAGTACTCCAGCTTCCATGCTGGGGAATGTTCTCCTGGTTGCTACTTTCCCATGCTGGCTGTTCTGAGCTGGGGAATATAGACTTATATGGAGGCATGTACACTGTGTGTATTACCACACACATTTGCCTGATTAAATGGGTTACTTAAATGGCTACAACCACAGACTCCTTCCACTCGTTTAGACTGGACAAGCTTTTTTGCCTTTGCACATGGACACCTACAGCAATACCATGTGCTCAGCCAGAGGAGCCATACCGAAGTGTAGCTCAGGGCAGCTGCTGGTCTCCCCAGAGTTTTGATCCCTGTCCATTGCTCCCGTGGAGACTTGCCAAGCTGCTGACCCAGCTGTGCAGTCTTATCAGAGCCATAAGAAAGAAAACTGGACCAGGCACAATAAGAATCTAGATAAAGCTGGAATAAAACCATAGAGGACAGTATAGTCTATCAACAAATATTCAGATGGAAAGTAATATTCTGTGTTGTGTGATTCTACTATAAAAGAGGACTGAGATGTGACAAAGACTACAGTGGGTTAAGGAAACACCATTAGATGTTATGGAAAGTATGTTGCCACAGGATCATGGACTTCAACTCCTGACATGATACTTATTAGGCTAAATGTACTGATCTGAGTTGGGTGCCCCATAACCCTGATTAAAACTTCACCACAGAACAAAGCCTGTGGCCATCTAGGGCAGTGTAAATATTGAGATTGCTTCAAAGTGAATTTTTTAATACTGGAGTTCTTGACACCTCTAGAGTAGCACCAGACAAGGATGACACCAACAGTGATGGGGCCCACAGCGTTCTCTGTCCTTGGTGACCAGTGACGCTGTGCCTATTACGGTTTTTCTGGTACATGACATGGGACAGTCGCCTGCATGCGTACAGCTGTGGATATATTTGAAGGAAATCATGATTCTGTCACCAATATTCCAGTACCAGACAAGGAGAATAAATGTTGCAAATTATTTGTTCAGCACTATTGTGTAGCCATGAAAACAGCAATGAATTTTTTGCTGACCTTAAACTCTTATACTTTGCCTCAGCAATTCTCACAGTATTATTAAAGACAAGAAGGCATTTCCTTTATATCAAGTATGGTATATGGGGATTATATTTTCATTTTAAGTGACTCTGAGAAAAGCAGTTCCTTGTGTTATCTCCTAAGAAAAATTCTTGACTAGATGTCCCGTAAACCCCACTTAGCCTAGCACTGTGCACAGCATTTTAGATGTGCATCTCTCCTTCTGGGCTAACTGCACATGTTATCAGCTAAATTGAAACCCTTGGCAATGTGCCCACTTAAATCATGAAGGCCAGTCCTCTACAGAAAAATATGTGCAACTCAAAAGGAGCCCAAAGTATAGGTGAGGAAATGCCTGAAACTGCTTCTTCCAAAACATTTTTAAGTATAAGTATGCTCACAGACATTGCAAAGTTAAAATCAGAAGTCAGAGCTATAAAAGAAACGTACATTCTAAAGTGCTATCATTTTGATGTTGCTCTCAAAAAAATTGCAGACCAAAATAACTTCTCATAGGTATGCTCATTTTGTTCTCTATTACACTTTCCTCTTCACTCTGATTTGTTTTAATAATTATGCTTTGTTTTGACATTTTGAATCATTTCCATGACATTCAGCATATTATCTGATCCGTGTTACAAGCTGTCACTGAAAATGTGCTGTGCAGTGAAGTTGGATCTGAGGTGACAAGCAACTGAGCTTTTTATTTTTTACCTATAAACTTCAGTTTCATAAAAGCCTCATTTCTCGCTGCATGAAGCTCTTGACAACAGATTGCTGCAGTGAATATATGGCAAATCTTTGAATTTTCCCATGGCCTGTAATGGTTACATAAGAATGTGTTAGTCAGACCCAGTTTTACTTTCCACTAAATATCCAAGATCACCACTGGTTTTTCCTACCAGTTTTCAATTTGGAAATGTAAAGTGCAGAAGTGTTTGCCCATCTTTTTCTTACGTAATGAACACCTAGATGCCTTCCTGGGGTTTTAGCATTGATAGTGTATATACTTTTTCTCTTGAGATACAAGGCTTGATTGAAGGATTGTTCAAATGAATGAAAAGACTCACTACTTCCACAGGGCTTTAGATCAGACTGTGGAACAGCATTTGGGTAGCTGTGAGGCAGCTATCACTCTTTGATCATGAATCTGTCAATTAAGGTTTTTTCTTTCATATTTGGCCAGCATACATAATTGCTACAAGATAGTGTATTCACTTCTACTGTTCTTTTGGAGTTTCTTGGAGGGATCTGTTGTCCACACTGCATTGTGTGGATATTATACAGAGAGAAATCCTGGAAGCCACCAGCACATGGACTTTATTCCATGTCCCTCACCACTTTTATCTCAGGCACCTTCTTGAAAGATCAGTTTAAATTTGCGATGTTGAGGCTTAATAGAAAAAGAATAGGGACGGACAGGAGTTTTCACAGCTGTAAAATTTGCATTTTCAGTCTGTCAGGTTGATTATTCCTATCTCATTTTTATAACTCTCATCTGTTCTGTTAACAATATGATGTATCTCTCTCTGGGAGTTCTGCATCTTGTTGACATATCCCTTTTCATTTACCAAAAAAAAAAAAACCCCAAACTCAATGTTTCCTTGAATCATTTAATGAAGTTTATTCATTTACCTTTATTATTGAGCAAACAAACTGGGGTCCATTTTCTATGTAATTACTCTCTGTGATTGAAGTCTATTCCTTCTCAATTTTCCTATCTATATTCCAAGATGAGCCTTTCCCAGTACAGCTGTCTTTCCTTCAGACTAAGAGATTTAGCTATCCAAATTTTTTATCACATGTGTCATTCTTCTGTCAACCTGTCAACTTGTCATTCTTCAATCTACCTGCCATTTTCTCAAAGCAGACACTCAGTTTTGGGCAGTTCATAATGAAAGAGCTGATTAAAAAATACAGTTACGTCAGACAGGAAACTCTTTTTCTGATGTTTTCAATATTAAAGTAGGAGAGGGAAAACCTGTCTTGAATCCAAAGCAAAGCAAGGCCAAATAAAACCCTATGGACAAGAGTTCATTTGATATTCAATGGAGGCATGTGAGGGACCCATGTTGATGCATGTGTCTCTCAGATAGACTTTCTTAGGTAATTTCCTCAAACCCAGATCACCAGTGTTTTGTCAGGATTTTACCAATTTTCCAAATAAAATAATCAGATATATTTTTGTAAAATATCTTTACTCTTTAGTACTAAAATACGAACAATAACAACAGATGTAGGATGCCTATAATGTTTACTTTCAGGTCATTTCTCTGAAATGCCTACAGATCTAATTCAAATAAAGATTATTAAAA
This sequence comes from Lycocorax pyrrhopterus obiensis, assembly GCA_014706295.1. Classification (NCBI taxonomy): domain Eukaryota; kingdom Metazoa; phylum Chordata; class Aves; order Passeriformes; family Paradisaeidae; genus Lycocorax; species Lycocorax pyrrhopterus. Next base: position 60,122,023 of record JACSVZ010000004.1, on the reverse strand, counting down.
TAAAAGAAATTATAACTTGCAATGAAACCCCTTTTGTAGAGATGTCTTCCAAAACACAACCTTTGCCCTCATTTCCCAACTTGCAAGAGATTTAAGATGCCAGAAGGGTCAGCATGGCCTGTTTTGTTGCAGTGCTGCAGACAAGATGAAACTCAGCTGTTCAAGAAGCAGATTTCACTAACAAGCTCAAAGCCTTGTATTTTGGCTGCTAGAGCTCAACAGCTGACTGCAGCTGGCATGAGGGAGATAGAGGGTTGCAGAGGGGACAGTCCTCCCTCCTCCTTTCCCCTGTTCCTGCCACAAGCAGCAGGAGCAGCTCTGCAGTCTGTGTCAGAAGGGCACATTCAGTGAGGTTTGGACTGTCACAGGGATGAACAAGTTCCCCACATCCAGGTAATGCTGACACTGAGCCAAACAGTTGTACCTTAGGTTTTTGCGTGCAGGTTTCTGCAATGAAGTAAACATCGTCATTTATATATTCTGATAAGATTTTTCTTTTCAGTGTCCAGATCCCTGCATCTGTTTCTTTTTGATCTATTCTTCATAGGATAAGGCAACTCCTTAGTGGAGTTTGGGGACCAAATTGTTCTCCTACGGAAGAAATACAATCCCACAGTGATTTGATGAAAAAAACTCCCTGTAACAAAAGTCAGTTGACTGCGTCTTTTATTTCATGACAGTTAAATTAAAATTCCAAAGCAGCAATGGGGCAGGAGCAAAATGACAGGAGGGAAATATGAGAGAACTTCATGGAGAGACTGTGGAGCATGGCACCACACTGCAGAGATAACTCATGAAACACAAGCAGCATATTTATCCAAGCAATGCCATAATTTTGATCTTTCCTAAATGGAAAAAAAGGTTTGCCCATTGTTCATCAGGCATTCTCCTGAAATTAATACAGCCAAGCATCTCACAAGCAATGCCTGCTTGAGGTGGAGCAGGTGGGAAAGGAGACCACACCCATCACCCATAGGACAGCTGGAAATGGAGGGGCTCCTATGCTCATTTAAACCCCAGATGTCCTCAGTTTCCCTCTTCTACATGTCAGTTGCTTCCTCTCATGGCCTTTGACTCTAAGTGTAAGAATATGTGCTAGTATTATATGAAACAACTGTCCTAAGATTTTTTTTTTTTTTAAACCAGCAAAATCAGCTTGGTCTGATACTTGGATAAATGTGGTGCACGAATGTCACCATTGTGAAATAAAAAGGAAAAAATAAATGGGTAATTTCCATAAAATATATACCCAACAGATTATCATGGAAACTGAGCTTATTTTAAGAACAGAATTTGCTTGTGATCTTCCTGAGTTATTATTAGGTCTAGCCACAGAGAGAAAATGCGGTTCAGAAGTGGTGTAATTGGGTACATACAAGTAGTTACACAGTCAATAGCCGCAAACCTACGTCAGGTTTCTCAGTAAGCCAAAGTAAGTAGGGCAATTAAGTACAAAGTTTATTTATGAAAATGGGACCCAAATGGTTTTTCCTAGCAGATTTTGAAAGAGAGATTGTAAATGAGAAGGAAAAGTCTCAGGCTAGATTAATATCTAATTGTAATGTGGTATGTTAATTTTTTGTGTTATTATTTATTTATTTTACCTGAGAAAGGATACTTTTGGGATGAATGAGAGAGCTAATGCTTTCCATAATGAAAAGAAATATGATGAATGTAAAGAATGTATTAATTACTCAGGAAAAATCACGAAATCTGGACCTAGTCTTTCACACTGTCTACCTTATATCCCCAAGTTTATGTCAAGGCTGGGCAGAAGCTGTAGACTTGAAAGTTTTCAGTCAGGAAACTTGTATTGGTATTCAATTAGCACAACATACTGCTCAGCTCTTTCTGGTGCACAGTACTGACTCACTACAATTTTTCTTCTTTTTTTTCTACTTCCCAAAGAGTTTTAATTTCAGTTCAATAATCTTTTTAATAATTGGCAAGGTCTGTGATTTCCACAGATTTTCTCTCAGTACATCCAGTTGCCCCACACAAGGAGAACAAACATAATTATGAGAGCAAGCTTCCAAGAAAAAATATTCTTCTAAGCACAGGAGGACAGAGCAAAAATAAATAAAGCATTCCTCTTCTAACACGTTATGGGGAGTAAATTACATTAATTAGATTTTGAGAAATCCATATATGTGGTAGACACATCAGTCTCTGAGGCTCTTACAGGCTCCTTTCCTCTAGAATTTAAAATGAATTAAATAATAAAAAATTTAAACTGTTTGTTTATTTATTTGTCTTTAGAAATATTACGCAACTTCAGTAATAGTCACAGCGGATGATTGATCACTCCTGATCACTGGGGATTATTTTTACTGCTGGTGAATCATCCCTCAGCCACTCACCTCCAAGGTTTTCCTGAGCCTTTTGTAGTTTGTTTCTTTGGTCACCAGCAACCCAGTCTCCCTAAGGCAGCCAGTAACTTTCTTGACCACACATCCATTGGCAGGGCTGCAATCAGTTGAATGAAAAAGTTTGTAATTTTTGGTTTTGAATCTGCTTCTGCCTGGATTTGTGTAATGTTCCCCAACTCTACTGGAAAAGACAGGGAACAATTGACCTCTATCATTCTTATCCATGGCACTCATAACTTTACCTCTGTCATGTCATCCTCAAATTTGTACTCCTTTTCTTCCCCAAACAACTCAAACAATGCTTATGCGGAAAATGTTTATTTCCTCTGACTGTGCCTGTGGCCTTTCTTCAAAACTCATCTCATTCTTCCGTATCTTTTCAGGGGTGAGGCCCCGAAAACTTCACCCATGATGTGAGAGAACCATTGATTTGTGCAATGACAGAATTCTTCTTTGTTCTCTCCTTCTCTCCCAGTATTTCCTAATACCTGAGTAACTTTCCAGGCTGCTGCCAGGCACCAACCCAATGTTGCCAGTGATCAGTTGATCCTAGTTACCAAGGTTTTCAGTTCAGAGTCCTTTTGATCCCCTGTGAAGTTTCACCAAGGTCTACAAGGTTATTCTGTTTTTTTCCTTTTGGGTACATACTGCCTGAGGTCTATTGCACTGGAGCAAGAGACAAGGAGATTTTGCATTCATGTGAATATGAGTGGAAGCTTTTGTATGGAATGGACAGTTCTGCCAGAAACTTTTATCTTCATGTTAATACGGAGAAGAAAATTCCATGTTTTTCTCACTGTTCTTTGTAATTTTTTTATTTTTTTCTTGCCCCCTATAAAATCAATTTTAATTATACAACTTCTATTCTCATTCTACTTTTACCTGCAATTTAAGGAAATGCCAAAGGAGGTAAGGAAATATCATTTGTCTTGTACTACTCAGCCATCAGAACATGAAGACCTAAATTCCTTAAAAAATGTCAATTTTGCCTCTAAGACATACAAGTTAAATTCTCATGAATACATACTAGAGCAGAATCAGCTGGAAGTACCTATATTGCCAATTGTAGAAAGGGGAAGTAGTGCTCCACTTTGCAGTCAATTTTAGTTTCACCTTCCAAGCTGCTTTAAGGCATCTCTTCCCTCTAAAGAAATTTCATAGTGTTTAATGCAAGTAAAAAGTCTATTCCTCAACTGTAGTTGTTAATAAATATATTGAAGCTGATTCAGTGATGGCATTTCTACTTCATAAGTTCTGTAAATTTCCCTTGTATCACTTCATGTGAATAGTTCCCTTTTAGAAAGATGCAAGGATCATTTTTATTCCTTAGAGAATTAAGGCAAGATTGAAACCCTCCAACTTAAACATCTGTTTTATACTAAAATAATGTGCTGGCATGCTTCTCAGAAAAAGAATGGTAGCATCATCACTAATCTATGTGGGTGGTGTTTTCTAAACAGAATGCAATAAAGATATTTGCAAATTATGCAACGCTGAACATCTTTAACTCAAATCTTCACATTTCATGGAAGCTAATTATTAAAATAGTTAAAACCAAAGGAAGATTCAGAATGTTTTAAACATCATCAACCGGCTGTGGCTACTTCAGGTGTCCACCTTCAGCCAAAACATGAAGCAGATTGTGTACTTGTGTTTGTTTCTATAGTGAGATCTCCCATTCAAAACAAGTATTACCTCCTGTATCTCTTCAGGCCAACAAATTACAGCTATTGGTCAAGAGAAAAAAATAAATCAAGCTCTAAGGAGCTTTAGAGGTCAACAGAAATGCCCTGAAATTGAATTCCTCCTTTCAAATGAAACTCAGGGCATTCTTGTGGGCAAACTGGGTCATTTAGTACCAAATCTCTCACTTAGTCTAATCCTCCCAGCCTGTTTGAAGCCCAGTGAGGAGATGAGTTGCCAGAATCCTAGTTCTGGTATTTTCACTGCCAGTGGAGCCCTACAGCTTCATTGTATAAAATATAAACAGCATGATATTTCAGATTACCCAAAATTTAGCAATTATTCATATGAAGGAACAGTACATCTCAGCTAAGCTTTAAACAGGCAAAATAGGAGAAATTCTGATAAGAAAGAAAACCTGTACAACAATTTGTCTCTTTCATTATATCCCTTGCTATGAAAACTGTCTGCCTACATGGATAAACCTGTCTTGAAATTATCGAAGTTTATATCTTAGACCAATTTCTATGAGTTGTATAATGAATAATTTAAATCAAAATCTCATTGACTTTGTTAGCATTTTTAGATTTAGTCTTCCAGAAAGAAATAACTGGTTATCTCAGTTATCTAGTTATCTGTGCAAGTAAAAAGAAACAAACCATATTTCTCAACAAGGCATCCTGATCTTCAGCCACCAGATGCTGACACGCTGTTACAAGTGGCCGAAGCAACAGCAGATTGGAAGCAGACTTTCACAGAATCTAAGAAACCAGAGGAAACCATTGTGTCATCTACTCTGGCCACCTTGGCATCAAATCTTGTTACATTTCACATGGCCATCATTTTCCCAAATCTCATAATCAGTGTTTATCTTAGGCTCTCTACCTTAGAGGCTTCAGCTTCAGACAATAGGTGCTTGTTAAGCTTCTCGTCGTTAAATGACATAAACCTCTGGCACCCACAATGCTCTCATGAGAGTAAACACTACTTTATCCTACTTGAATTACTGGAGTTCTGTGTGTTTTATATTTCAATTCTTTTTCTCAAGGTAGACCTGCACACTGGTACAGGATCCTGTAGCATGTTTGCTGGGTGTGCAACAGCAAATTGTCCTTAAATGTCCTGTCCTATAGCTCGTATAAAGCCAAGAGCTAAAAATAAGTACTACAGGGACGGATTAGCAAAGCAGTCCATCCTGACTCTTTTCCCATGCATTATATAACTTCGCCATCTCAGCCAGTGAAGGCACCTGAGGGACTGATACCTGAGGGCGCTTGTCCTGTACCCACAGAGTCAGTGGAGCCACTGGTGAAGCTCAGTGGAAGAAACCCCACAGTGTTTTACACTTGTAAATCACATAAAGTCATGTTTGCCACTGCAGCTAAATTGTTATAAAACAGAATGGCAACTTTTCTTTCCAGTGAGCTTCCCTCTCTGCCCGTGTCACAGACAATGTCACCTTCTAGCAAGATAACTGTCGCCAACAATAAGATTCAGAAAAAAACAGCTTTCAAGTACATACCAGAATTAATGTGAGGTAAAAATGTCTCGTTACACACGGGTTTTCAGAGTGATATGCTGATTAGCTGAGCATGGGTTTCTTTTAAGTTGGTAAGCCTGATGTTTCCCTCACTCCCAGAATTTGCGTTAAATAGATGTGTCCAACAGGAGATAAAAAGGGGGGAAACAGTCAGCTTAAGACATTTTCAAATTATGAAACAAATACTTCAAGACCCATTTGAAGGACAAGGACTGGAAAAGCAACTTTAAAGATAAATTTCTTTGGGTTTTATTTTTAAAATGGTGTAGAAGGAAATGCTATCAACTGTAATTTATATCATTCCATTATGAAATATTTCTGACTGCATAAGTATCTGCCATGCCTAAATATCCTCAGGGTGTCACTCCACAGTCCTCCCACACATACCATTTCAATTCAAGGCAATAGCTTGGCAAAATTCCTATCAGCTCCATCAGGAAAGTAGCTTGCATTAGAATACAGGATTCAATCACTGGAGTATATTGTGGAAACACGTCTCATATTCCTGGACGGTGAAAGTTGTCTGTAAGGACAAATTTCTATTATTTGCACCACGTCCATTAAAAAAGTGAACAAAGAAAATGCTAGAGATTATTTTATGCCATGGTTTTCATTTTTAGTTTAGACACACTGACATGAATTTTGGTACAAGTCTCTAGTTTTGAACTCTTTTGTCTGTTTTGCAAAAGGGATTCATATTTTGATGGGATACGGGATTTTTTCTGGTCTCCTCCTGTCAACACATGCTACAGGGAAGGGCCTACACACAAATTACTGTGTGGAAAATGCACTCTTTAGGCACCACTGGAGATGGTACATGAAGCGAAGATGAGGGAAACAGAAGATGGGAAGATGTAAAAATAAGCCTGGATTTTTCTAAAGTGAGGTTGACAGAAAGTCAATATTGTGACTTTGAATTTTTTTTTTTGTTTCTTCATCTGCAGAGACTGGGGAGATCATAGAATCATGGAACCATTAAGGTTGGAAGACACCTTTGAAATCAGATAAAAGAAAGAAAAGGAGAATCCAGGCTTCAAACCCTTTTGCTTGTTTTTGCACAATTTGAGATTATTTGGATTAAATAATTTAATCTGTTCTGCCACAAGGTAAATTGAAAATAACCACAAGGTCAGCACTTCTAGCACCTGCTGGTTTGGTTTTTGTTCCTATCCAACACAGACACACTGAACACTAAAAATCAAAGTGTGTAATCGTAGGTGTTGGCAATGCTCAGAGATAAAAGTCTACATGTCAGCTGTAATGATTCATCAGTATGATACACACATACACACAGATAAGTGTGTCCTATGCTAAAAACCACACTCAAACAACAGATTTAGCATAATGCAAGGTACAAATAGTTTGATTTAAACAGTCTGGAATATAACATACAATATGAATGTTATCTATGGCTAGAGGGGAAAACCCTTCCATAAATAGGGGGACTATACTAAATTGTCCAGTTGTCTAAAACACATGCTCCTCTAAGCATTTTAATCTCAATGCTGAAATCAACAATGCCCCATCTCTTCAGTGACAGATACACTAGTTACATTATGAGCTACAAAAAACCCACAAAGAATAAAAATTCGAACAGGTTTAGCCCCATCCTAAAGCAACAGCAAGATTGTCTTAGGCACTATAAAAGAGACACGTAATTCTCAACTGGAATTTCAAGGTTCTAACAGCAAAAAATATTGAAGACCACATTTCCATTTGGAAATGGCAGATACCTGAGGTCTAAGGCAATAACTGCAGAATAGGCTACTTTCCATTCCTGAAAACCCTAGGTGAAGGGCATCCTATTTAACACATCTTGGGATTACAGGAGATATAAAAAAATAAGGTTGTTTGTCTTACTAGCTAGATGCATAAAATTATTTAGAACAGCCCAACAAAATGAAAAAAAAACCAAACCCACTGAGAAACTCCAAAACAAATTTTGGTATCAGCAACTCACCCTCCAGTGAGTGGGAATTACCTCAGTGGTCAGGACACTTGGCTACTCTCAGTTCTGCAGAAAACTGGCATGTTCTTGGCTAAAATACGGATTCAGGTCCCTGTCAGTGTTCGTACTGTTTCAGTTAAGGGTTTATCTATAGGCTATTGCCGAAGGGAGGATACTGAAGGAAGCAGCATATGATTAGAGAGGTGACAAGAACAGGCTGACTAGATAGTAACACATCCACTTCTAGCCCCTTGCTAGCCCCTGTGCAGAGGCTTCTGGAGCTGGAGCGGTTTCATTGTTGAATTTAACAGCCTTTGACAAACTTCCTCCCATCACTTGGACTAATCACTTTTCTGAGCCCATTTAATCTGCTTGTCCCCAAAACCTTCTGTGCCAATGAATTAGTTCAGCATGGTATGAAAATATTTCCTCCTCTTTTTCTCAAATTTGCTTTCAAACTATTTCATTTAGTATCTCTCTAACTTTGTACTGTGATGAAAGCTGCATAGTTGCTTGATCACATTCTTCATACTAATCTCGTTTAATAAGTCTCTGAGTCTCTCAGAGAGAACCGTTCTAAGATGAAGAGGTTAAATCTTGGCATCCACAAAAGAAATTCCTTACCTCTAATCACCATTATACTCTTCTCTATGCTTTTTCTCCATCTGCTTAGAAATGGAAGCAACTAGAAATATGTACAGCATTGAAGATGTGAGAAATACTTGAGATGTCTGTACTGGCATTGAGGTATTTTCTATTTCTGCCTCTCTTCCTAACAATTAATAGGATTGTGTTTGTCCTTTTGGCTACTGCTAAGTGATGATCTGATGCTTTCAGAAGCTTCTACAATGACGACAAGATCACTTTCTTGACTGACAATAGCTAATGAAGTCTGTCATCACAAATGCATCATTTCCCCTTCCATCTGTATCACTTTATGTTTCAACTAGTTTTTTTTTTTTAACCCAGTCATTCAGTATTGCACGACTTTTCTGAGGCAGTTTCAATCAATTTCAGTTGGGATTACTCTAATTTTTTCATGGTAAAAAATGTCATTTTGTGTCTATTTGCTCACTCTTCAAGAACATTCAGAACACAGGCTGCAGCATATTTCCACAGTGAACTCTTGAAATTATTATATTATTTTTCTCTGCCTTTGCAAAAGTCTTTCTATTATTATGGTTTCATCTAGATTTCATCTAGATTTCATCTAGATTCAGATAGTATAAAAGTCAGACTTAATGATCTCTACTTTGGAATAGTGGCTAGCTTAAAGTTTTGTCACACTTGTCACCTTCCATTCCTTTCATACTGAAGCTTCTGTACCTTGGAACCAGTGGCATTGTGATACAGTTTTAGGTATGAGCAGGAGGAGGTTGTTAAGCTCTTAATCTTTCATCTGTTAATTGGATGCTCTGTAGAGAACGATGTGAGGTGTAATTAACGTTTTCAAGTTCACAGCGATTACCTATAGCATTTGCTGAGAGTTGATTTTAGCATTAACCTTTACATGGTTGTCAATTAGCTGGAAAAATGTATCTTATCTTAATGTGTTTCCTATAACAATTCTGTCTGGAGACTGCTCCATTACTTCTGGTGGCCATTACAAAGATGGGCTGTGCCTGTTCCCGCCTCTTGGTCAACAGCTGTGATGGAGCAAGGGTGACAACCCTTAGTTTCTGATGATGATACCTTGGCGCTGATATTTGTTGAGGTTAATGATGGATCTGAGTTACAGCAGAGTGAATGTAACCTTGAAGTCTATCTTTTAGTAATTCTTTTAGTTTTTAGGAGGCAGTTTCCACCCCCATTAAAAAAAATGTGGAAGGAAGTTTGTACAGCAAGCATCTTTTTCTGGTGGTCTACTTGCTATTTTTGTATGATCACACAGTAACGTGAACCCTTCCAACACATAAAACTGCCTGTTTTGAAGTTTACACAAAGGCAGTTCACACATTTGATTTCCCATGTAAATGAGATGTAAATCAAATGTAAACAAGAAGCAAGTCACTGGAGAAAGTCACAGCCCAAGTATGTCAGATAAAATTTCATGCTCAGTAAACATCAAATGTTAGAAAGTTTTATAATTTATTTTTTTAGACACTGCCAAATAACTATTGCCTTGAATGGCTGGCTGCTTTAAAGAGGAATGTGTCACTTTAATGAGAGCCCTCCTGCTGTTTCACTGCTTTTGAATATTAAAGACAGTTTGCCCCATTGATGTGGTGCTTGGCAAAGTGATTGCCTTAGCTTCTGTTTACGAGCAAGTAAACCTGGTACTGTGTGAGTGTCGCGGAGGAATACCTTTCAGCAATTTTGATCTTGCGGAGTGAATAATCCAAATGGATATTTTTGTCTGGCTTTTGTTTTTAAAGTGTGATTTTCACAACATGCTGGTTATTTTTCATAGTGTCAGCAGTACGCAGTAGACTTAACCTCTGAAAGGCCTTTTTTTTAAATGTGATTATTTCTTAGCTGATGTTTGCTGCTGACTGAGATATAGCCCATTGTGGAAAAACTCAAAAACTGAGGTTCTGATAATATTTAGGAGTCAGACACTGAAACATCAGAAATGCACCCAGGAGTCATAACTTCATGTCTATATTTCAGAGATATGACTGTGTTTCTGACATGATATTTTTATTGGTATTGTCAGTTATGCTGGGCTATGTAAAAGCCATGGATGCACCAACTAATAAAGTTATTAACTACACTAGATCTCACTTAGCCTGGGGAGTTCTTGCAAGAATATTTTTCACTCAGTTACTGCTTCTTAGAAGAATAACATGGATCTGATCTGATTGGCTTTATTTAGCCCCAAACATCTTTATGGTAAAAACGACAAGCTGCTGTGAGCAAGGTTCCAGCATGCCAGGTGCGGTACACACCCGATGGGAATGGCTGTGCCTGCAGAGACCTGTTTGGGCCTCTACTCAGAGAGTTCCAATTACTTTTGGATCACCTCTATTTTGAGCTTAAGCGGTTCTGTGCAGATACAGCTTTTCCTGACCATGCATTTATCTATCAGGGTAGAAGTCCCTCAGCTTTCAAGCTTAGTTTGCTAAACTATGACACTGAGGATGGAAAAAAACCCCAGATTTCTCTGGTTTAACTTCCCATCCAGCTTCTCAGCCTCTCCTTAGCTCTTTTCACCCATCTCCGTGGCATCTGTCCCTGCCCTTCCTTGAGTCTGAAAAGACTACAGTCTCATCCTTGGCTGTTGCAATTTTCAAATAGTTTCCTAGGACATTTGAAACAATAATCTGCTTCCTAGCATTGGCTGGTTCACTGTCAGCAGCTCTTGCTGTGCATTACATGGGCAGCATTCTCCTGGACTGGTTATGCTAGCCCAGCAAGACACTCACTTAGATCCTGGTAATAACTTCCAGTTATCCACATTTAAATCACTGATGAAGAATAACTTTTTTCAATAATGCACTCGCATGCCAGCCTATTTCATTGTCCTCACTAACATACTGTGATAGCAGCAATTTACGATTCCATTGCATCGCCTACAGCCTGGGAGTTTGGCTCTTGTCTCAGAAAACAGAAGCAGTTTTGTTCTGCTTGGGAGGCCACATCTGTGGTGAATGTCCCAGGGATCTTCACATGCCAGCCTCCAGTTCACACTGCTGAGCAGCACAGGAGGGCAGGCTGTAGACCACTCCACCTGCCAGTTGTGGTCCTTCCACAGGGCAGTCTGAAGCCTGAGCTAACATCCTCCAAAAAGCTATGTGGAGTGCACAGCAAGTCCTCAGTACCAGCTCCTTTGCTCTACAAAAGTAATCTTATTTGACCATACTATTTAACAGTGTAGACATAGCTGTAATTCTAGAAATACAGGGAAATTAAATAACAACACTGCTTTTCAGAAGGCTGTTTCCTTTTTGTCCCAAGAGTCTTTTCACTCTGAGAACTTCTCCCAGTTGAGAAGGCTGGGAATAATTATTAGAATTTGATTTTCTTTAATAGGAGCTTTAATGGGACTCCATTGTGGTTTAACCTCAGTCAACAACTAAGCACCACACAGTTGCTTGCTGACTTCCCGATGATGGTTTGGGGGAGAGAACCAGAAGAGTAAAAATGAGAAAACTCCTAGGCTGAGATAAAGACAGTTTAATTGATAAAGCAAAAGCCAGGCAAAGCAAGCAAAGAAAAACAAGTAATTCATTCACCACTTCCCAAGGGCAGGCAGGTGTTCAACCATCTCCAGAAAAACAGGGCTCCATCACACAGAACAGCAACTTGGGAAGACAAACACCATCACTCTGAATGCCCTCCCTTCCTTCTTCTTCCCCCAGTGCTATACACTGAGCATGACATCATATAGTACGGAATATCCCTGTGGTCAGGTGGGGTCAGCCTGTCACGGATGTGTCCCCTCATGGCTGCTTGCTGGAGGGGTGGGCTGAGAAGCAGAAAAGGCCTTGGCTCTGTAAAAGTGCTGCTCAGCAATAGATAGAACAGCCCTGTGTTGTCAGCATTGTTTTCAGCACAATCCAAACCACAGCCCCATACCAGCTACTATGAAAAAAAATGGACTCTGTTCCAGTCAAAACCAGCACAGATTCAAACATGCATACAAGGAGCAATGACAAGAAAAAAAAAGGTCAGACAGAAAAACAGCTCTCAGTTCATAGAATCACAGAATCACGGAATTGTTTGTGTTGGAAGAGACCTTAAAGATCATCTAGTTCCAACCCCCTCACCATGGGCAGGACACCTTCCATTTGGTCAGGTTGCTCAAAGCTCCATCCAACTTGGCCTGGAACATTTTCAGGGATGGATGCCCCACTTATGCGGGCAACCTGTTCTAGTGCCTCACCACCACCACAGTGAAGAATTTCTTCCTAGTACATAATCCAAACCTACCCTCTTTCAGTTTAAAGCCATTCCCTCTCGTCCTATCCCTGCATGCCCTTGTAAAAAATTCTGAATAAAATAACACCAGCAAGAAAAACTTTACGCAGGGGGAAAGAGAAAAACAAATTTTCAGTTCTCATCTGAAAGAAGAGCTGCACGAGGGATGGAATGTAATCACAAATGAAATCAGTTTCTAGGGCACTTGACCTTTACTTATCAACCAAGATGAGAAAGAGCCTGAATAAATTCTGGGTCCAGTTCTTTTATTTTCTGTACTATCAATGGTGGTAAGTCAGTCAAATCATACACACTCACACACACTCCCCCACATGCACACACACGCTCTGGAGTGAGTTTATTCCTTACATGGCTTTGCTGTGCCTCTTCTAACCAAGCAGGCAATAATATTTACACTGGGGTGGGGACGGGGCGGGGGGGGGACTCCCCAGGGAGATTCATGCAAATTTCCTTGTCCGAGAGAAACTCTCTGACACTGCCTGAACTAAGGCACTGGAAATGAAGGCTTTGCAACTTCTTTCTCCTCAACTTCCAGCAGAAACCCTCCTAGGTGGGTAGAGCTCAAGTAACAAATGTAAGAGGTGTAGAGACCATCTGCCAGCAGAGCCAGCAGAGCCAGCAGCGAGCGAAGGGATTTGCTGTGCCCGCCCAAGCGCGGAAGCTGCATCCCAGCGGCCACGCGCTGCGCCGAAAACCTACCGACATCTACAGCAAGCAAAACGGCTTTGGAATTTCTGCTGGCAGGAATCCCTTCCTGATGTCTTCCTTTCTGAGGGCCACCGGGCCCGGTTATCACCCGGCACTTGGCCATGTTTTACAGCATCGTTTTTAAGGGCAGTTGTGTTATTTCTTAGTGCCACCAAGTGGCAGAACTTAATAGTACCATTTTCCATAGTGGCTTCTGACCAACGAAGAAACCGGAATAGACGTTTCGGATGCCAGTACGAGAGAAAAAAAAAGCCCCCCCCCCCCGCCACGAGCTAAGGCTGCGAGATTCTGGAAGCGAAAATGATAATGGGTGTTTTATGTTTCGAATGTTAAATGATCCAAGTAGGGTACAAGTTCGCAACACAGCCAAACTTTAAATGTATGTAAATCCATAAGGCTCTGTTCAGTGTAATGCTAAAAACATGCAGGAGAAAGATGGCTTAAGCATATATTTAATTTTAGGACCATTTGCTTGCATATCTTACTCAACAGGTGGGACTTGCTGAGCTGGAATCAACGATACTGGTAATTAACTCAGGGAATCAGTGGGTGGAAGGTGAAGTTTCCAGTAGGCTGATGCTACATTCCGTTACAATTTAGTGGGAGCAAAAATATTCACCTCTTCCCAGTACAATATAATCATGAAAATTTGCAAATCAAAACGAGGGCAAAAAGCCTTAAACTGTACTAAACTCTATTTGCAGTTTCATAAAGCACTGAATATTTTCTGTAAGCATATGAACTTTACCAGGTCCCAGGAGGTCACCATGGCAAGCAGCAGTATGATATAACCATTTGAAATGAGTATTTTCCCAACTTTTTCAGATTTCTTTTGGATTTACCTGTAAATAAAGGGAAAGTGGTACAGATCTCAGTGTTACATAAAATAATCTCTGAGATGATTTTCTGGACATTTTCCTTATGTTTTCCTCTGAATCTGTGGAGAAATAAACATAGATACATTTCTGGAACACGAATTTATATTTGGAACATTCCCCAGATGGAATTATGTAGACTATAAAATAGCTGTTTGCTATTTTAAAAAAAAAATAATCTTGGTAGCGTTTTAGTGCAAATGCACCACATCCATCAATTTAACCGAAAATGTTGTTATTATCAGAGAAAGAATCTCCCAGTATAAATATTGCAATGAAGTTTTTCTTCATTGGAAGTGCCTAAGCAGCCTTTGGGAACAGGAGGGCTCCCCTACAATCTGTTTTGAGAAAGAAAGAGCAATGCAGCTATGTGATCTGTAGCTGCAGTAAGGGCTGGGAATGTGGGTGCAAACAGGTAGTCTGTTCTCAGTGGAAAAAAGCTTTTGCTCATTTCAGAGGAATCTGACTAACACAATTTTCTCTCAAAAGCTACTATTTATGTAAAAGCATTGGAAAACAGCACACTCAGTCCACCTGCTTATTCAGAGAGCTTGGGGGCAGCTCACTTGTTATAAAGAGCAGCTTGTTGTAAAATGAAACTGAAAATCGTTTAACTATTTTCCTGTCTACAAGCACAACAATAAAATGTATCACCATATAAACCAGCACATAAGTACCATGTAAGGACAGGTCACTGTGCGGAGAGCAGCTCAAGCACTCGCCTGTAGCTCCAGATGATACTCAACATCTCAGGCTCTGAGTGGGATGCCTGTGGCTAATGGGTCCAGTGAGAGGGCACGGTCACCCCATCCTCTTCAAAGGTCAGCAGCAAGTACTTCCTCTGGCTCACTCTGCCTCTCTAAGCCGTTTTTCTTCTCCCATTCATGAAATACTACACAAATTTGTTCCCAGTGGATACCACAGCTGCACTGCCTAGCTGGGGCACTGCACAGGCACCAGCAGTAACAGATTCCTGTGCTAGATACAGCCTCTAAATAGCTGATCCTGTTGGAGACCAGTGACAGCTGACACCTCTCAGCTGAAGGTTCACACCAATGCCATCAGTTTTATAAGGTTAGGTTTGAAGAATACCCACTACTCAAAGATTAAACCATATGGTTATTAAGAAAACATGCTGAAGTCATGTTTTGGAGAAAAAAAGAGTTTAATTTAAATGAGGGCATATTAACATTAGGAGCAGTTTCTTATCTTATCTGGGGATTTCATCACGAGTTGCAATACTAACCCTGTGTTTACACACTCAGTCTAACATTAGATATTCTTTCAATAAGTTGATGGTAGAAACAAGCCTTCCCAACTCTGCAGCCAAGCAGTGACACAACAGATGGAGAATGTATAATCTCTTGCCCATTATGCCTCTGTTACTTCAGTGGGGACACAAGAAACAAACCAACTCCCCTGTCTAGAGTGCAGAGCTGCTAAAGAGGGTCTGAAATAAGATGAAAAAGAAACTGTGAAAGCCTCAATAACCTGCAAGGAACTCAT
Organism: Lycocorax pyrrhopterus obiensis; assembly: GCA_014706295.1. NCBI lineage: Eukaryota > Metazoa > Chordata > Aves > Passeriformes > Paradisaeidae > Lycocorax > Lycocorax pyrrhopterus. The sequence continues at coordinate 60,106,513 of JACSVZ010000004.1, read as the reverse complement.
ATATTTAGTATTTTATCCATTCTAGATTAAAAGGCCCATTACGTAGCAGCCTCACACATTTCCCAAACAGGTATCTTCCTACCCTCTTCCTCATGCATCCATCATATGCCCTCATAAATGGTGCAAGCATATCCTGAGGAAAATTTTCTACTGGAGTGCAAGATATCCAACTAAATCTCTGTTAACCTGACAGCTTCTTCCAATTAGTGCTTCTTATTTCAGCCATGCCCTCTCTGCTACTGCAGACACATTCAATTAAGACAAAGAAAAAAGTGCAGTAGACAAGCTTGACGTTAATATAAATAAATGAGTGTCTTTTCTTCATGCACAAAGAGATCACAGTTCAGCCTTCAATTGAGCTATCAGCTCAAGGGGATTTAAATACAGATAAACTGCATCACTACAATCTCTGTTTGCAGTAACTAGAAGAAAGGTGACAGTAACAAAAATGCCAAAATGTCTTTGAACATCATGTACCTTCACCTGGATCTCTGGATAATAAAATTAAGAGTGATTTCAGTGTCTTCTAATGGCAGTGATTTTTTAATACTGACAACACTGTAAAAAGGACAGGCAATTTGTTAACAAGCATGGATTGCCTTCTTGCTCAGGGAAACACAAATCTGTCGTGAGCTTGGCCTTTTATAAGATCAGAGAGGGGTGGCCTGTTCTCCTTCCTGCCCAGAAAGCACTGTGCACCATCAGTCAGGCTGTGTGTAAAGTTTTATACATAAAATTCTATTAGGATATATTCTTCTCAGCCATCTACCATGAGCACCTCTGCCATTTATTTCTCTCCATGCCAATCTCTCACCCTGTTCCATAGTATCAGCTAGTTTCTCTTTCAGGTGGCCCAAGAGACAATGTGCTCAAGGTGAATCTGCAGCAGATTGTCTTCAAATATATTTAAGCAACCACCTCAATTTATGATCTGTGAAAGGACTTCTCTCACTAGCAACTTTTCTAGTCTTTTGTTTGCTGAAATGATGGGATAAAAACTCCAAATTTTTCCCTCACAAGCTTCAGCTATGATGTCTAAAATATGAGAGTAGACTATCTTTGCAAATATTACAGTGATTTGTCTGTTGAAAAGCATGGATTTCCTAAGCTAAAGTACTGCTTCCCAGTGTGAAGCATTTGCTTAATGTCAAAACCCTTGGTTGAATAGCCCAGAGTTCAGCTGAGGGGCCAGTACCTTCAGGAACAGCAGACAGAACCATTTCCTGTTAATTAGGATCTAGTCAGTGAGACATGTTCATAGGTGCTCCTCAAGGATGAGACACATAACATGAAACATTCTCATGATTGCAACAGGCATTTACTGGCCTGTTAGAAGCAAGGCTGTTCAGACCTCAGTGGAGAAAACTATTTTTACCTGAGCATTCAGAATATTAAAAGCCAGCCATGTATTTCCATGCTTCACCATATCTGAATAAGACAGGAAAATAATTTGCTTTACACAAGCAAGAAAAAGCCTCCAACTTTCTTTCCACCTTACAACATACCAAAACCTGGAAAAAATTGAAGACACATGCAAGAAGCATTATGAGACTTATAAACATAAGAGCCAAAATCAGTTAGTTGGAAGTGTCCAAAAGAGTAATTTTAATAGTCTCAGAGCAAACAGTGTATTTTCTGATTTACATCAAGCATTGACCTGCTTTTTACAAACATTCATATCAGTTATGCTTTTTGCCATATGCTTACTTAGCTAATTATATCAAAATCGACTTCTGCATTTATAAGGAAATGGACTGCGGACTGTAGAGTGCCACAATAACACAAAAAGCATGTGTTAAATCCTCTTCTGTTTATCCACAAAAATAATATAAAACATCTTGAAAATGACAAAGCCAGAATAAAATTTATTGGAGCAAGAAAAAATGTCCAGAAAACCAAGGACACGGAAAGGCTCACAAGCTACCATGACTTGAAGTACACTAACTTGAGGTTTGGAAGAATTTCTACCACACTGAAACAGAAAAAATATATGAGAAACAACTGCTTGAATGTTTGGAAGCAGAGAGGTGTGAGCTGCATTCATGCCTGCAAGTCATGTTTTGAGTAATTTGCCCTGATCTCAGCAAAAATGGAAATTCAGCCAAGAACATTTGTTTGATCTCACTGCTAAGCATGCAGATAATCTGATTATCTCCAGGGTTGTGTCTTAAAAGGTCTCAAGCACATGTTGAGCTGTGCCTGAAACAGCACTACCTGTGTGAACAACAGTGGCCCCTACAACAACCAGGCCAGAAGATGGATAGCTAGAGCTAAGCACACTTCCCTTTATCAAACTTACATTATCTGGTGCCTCTCCTCACTCTGAGATGCCTCTGAATTTCAGAGATAAACCTGACCACTTTGAAAGCTTCCTGAAAAACCCACAAAGTTAAACACCACACCAACAACCACAACTACCATCTCTTGACATCTTGGTATCCAGTAATCTGGTACTGTTCAGAAGTTTAGTACAGACCAACTATATTTGGACTTCTTTTTTAAGAAGGTCATGCTGAAAACCAAGAAAATTTGCTAGATTGTCATCTCAACATTTTTCTTTGCTCTCTAGGTAAACATAATCTGAAGTCCACCAAGGCAGGTGTGGTTTAGAGACAGTATTAATACGTTAACAATTTGGATATTTTTCTTGGCAGGAAACTGTTGAGCATCACTTGGTTTGTGCAATGTTTGCTTTAGAACTCAAGGCTTGTTCAAAACCAACATACTGTGGGTGTAATTCACCTCTTGACAGTAAAGCCACTGCCTTAGGTGATTTCAGCTAACCCATTTCATGGCTGAAGCTTACACAGTTTGATATTACAGCTCAGCTGATATTGAGGAGGCAATTTTAACTCAGACATTAATGACTCTGAGAAAGCACTTGCCTCCTGCAATGGCTCAGACACACTGACATCCAGAAAGACGGACTGAAGCACAGTCTGAGCTGCCCAGTCTGAGCTGTGCTGAAGGTCACGTGGCAGCAGAAGGCTACAAATCACTGCAGATCTAATTCAAGGCATCATGCAAATCTCTGTAAAGGAAACAGTCAGGTTGTCTTCTTGCGAAGCCGCATGCTTTCTAGCTGAATTACAACCTGGAAATTTTAACTACCACAAATATCTCCTTGAAGATTTGAGCTTAGGAGGGTTTGGTCTGAGCATTTACAACCTGGGGTAGGTTTCATGTGTGGATCAGGGCTGCAACTGGGCAGACATGTCAGATTCCCTCACTGTCATGCAGGGTGTTAACTAGGATAATAATTGGAGGAGTTGAAACTTTTATGGATGGTTGAGCTTGCTTGAGCTGCCTTCCCACTGTGGCCACCATGTTCATCATCATATGGACCCAGAACTTGAAGTTGCACTGGGACCATTTTAGGCAGTTTTAAAAATAGCTTGGAAAATACAAACTCTCTTGTACGTGTTTTTCTCTGGCTGAGCTCCTGTCCGGACACCTGCCCACACAGAGGTGGCTTAAATTGCATTTTTCCTCAGGTCATTTAAATAATTTAGAAACACTGAGCAGAGGGAGTGAATATTTTGTGTTTTAAAGGTCTTTCAAGGGTCCCTGAGAGAGAATTAAGGGATACTGCTTGCAATCAAGTGAAGGTGGCATTATCCCTTCTCAAAACTCAGAGGAGGTAGCACTTGAGAACAAATTTTCCAGTAACAAAATATTTAAAATAACTTCATGCTTTGGTGAAAACTTATTTCCTGTTTTCCACAAGCACAGAAAGAAAGATCATGCGTTCTTGGTCTTGTACAACAAAATGTTTTTCTATACCATTCACATATAAGACACTCCATGCTGCAGAGGTTTCCATAGCAACATAACAGAATCTTTAACAATAGTAGCTGTTCTTTCCCCAGGTATACTTGCCAGCTGGTCATAGTTTAGCCTGTGAAATTAAGCTTCTTGTCTTTATGGAGCTGCACATCTAGAGTGAGTAACTATTTTGTGCTCAGCTTACATGAGTGATGCCTTAACTCCAATTAGCTCGTTTAGGAATGAGTGCAGGAATCTTAGCAGCAGAGAACATATTACTGTGTCTGAGTTCTTGAGAAGCTTTGAAGCATGTATCCACATCTCCCTTTCCTACTCTCAGGAATTTACTACCTTCATCACAGGTGACAGGGAGAAGGCAGAAGCACGTAGAGAATGAGAGTCTTTCCAGAATCATACAAAAGCACTATTGCAGACAGTGAGATGAAGGTTTACATTTACAGGCTTTTGCCCTGTCTGGCACACCATCTTGTGGAACACCAGCGAGATGCAAATGACAGTTTCTGTTCAGTTTAATCTCCTATCCAAAATATGTTAAAGACAAAATGAACTTTGTTTCCTGTTCCCTCATTTGATGGCTACTTGGGTATTTTTTCTGAAGATTAATCCTTTCCTTGTATCCATTTTAAAGAATCAGTGTAATCCCATCCTCACTTCTGCTATCACCATGGCTTGTATCTGAGTCCTTTGACTTTGTACTTTCTTGGCCTCACTTCTTCGCCCAGCACTCTGCAGGAAGGACAGTGCTGACCATGCTAAGTGTGCTCAATTTCCATCTTCCAAAGTCTTTTTAAGCAGCTACTTTGGCCTAAGATTTCACTCAACAATAAAGCATCTTTTTCACCTTTTGTCTCAAACTGTTTTTTGTCCTGATTCATGCAGCATTTATTCAGGATATAGAGCATTTCATATTGCATTTCTTAACTGCAGTGTACATTTACGCTACTGGAACAGTAAAAAAGCATAAAGGATACAGATGTCATTCTTGTTTTGGAAAATGAATGCAAAGAGAAAGATTGATGCTGGTTTTCTGAGGCCTGGAAGGCTGAGTGCAGACAAGCTCCACATTTTGGCACACATCAAGCAGAGCTGGTCCAACAGGAGGGAGATCTTCCTCCCTCCAGAGAGCTGTGGCACTATGGCTCTCCAGCAGACTATCCTAAAGAAGGCACAACTCCGAACACCTACCCGGCCTGGCCCAGATAATTTAAACCAACATTTTGTTCCCCTTTTAACTGCCTTCTCTGTTTAGCAGTACCTAGTCCAAAGCTGCTGATGTAACATTGAGTGGAGGTGGTTTCAAAGCAACCCGCTCTGTGCCGTGCAACATATTGGATCTCTGGGCCATCCAGGCTAGAGCTTCCCAGCCTCAGTCCAGCGGCTGAGCTGCAGCCTTTGCTTTCTGGAAAACCACAGCAAAACCAACCACAGACCCAGGAGGGATGTGATGATTCTGAAAGTATATTGATTTTATTTTATGGGCTATCACAGCAGATGCTTTCAAGTTAACATTTTCACCACAAATATTCATTTTAATTTAACTCAGTTGGTCTTTGATAATTCAAAAGACGATCAGTCACTCGACAGGACAAGGCACTGAAGCAGAGAGTAAATAAAGGAGACAGGTTCTGCTGCTGCCACATTACCTCTGTTTTGTCACAGTGCCTGTGTCACCAGGGAGCAAGGATTACTTTAATTACCAACTGCCTTAATGTCAAATTGTTATTATGGAAAATAGTGGCTCACATTCATTTATTTTGTCAGCATGACAATGGGATCACTTTTAATCCTTGGCAGTGGCTTGGGGAGGCTGATGGAGAGCGAGGCAGGAGTGGAAGGAAAGCACTTCCACAAATTTCAGTTTCAGAGGGGCTGTTGTCATTCAAAAGAAAGTATGAGATGGCTTTCAAACTGCTGGGTCTCCTTGCTTGGACTATCAGAATTTCTACACTGATAATGAGCTGTCCCGAAATGTTCACTATCTTCCATTTCAGCAGCTTATAACTGATGCAGCTGGCAGGAAAAGTTTATTCCTTCGGCTTCTGCTTTTCCAAAAGCTGCTGTAAACTTTCAAATATCTCTGATAGGTTAACATGGAAAGCAAATGCTCTCCTAGCCCAGTCCCTTGGAAATACCATGGAGAGGTATAACTAGACATATTGAGTGACTAAAGTATTTTTGAAACTTCTGAGTTTGATACCCCTTGTGGACAAGATATTGAGCTTAGATGAGTTTAAAAGGGGAGAGTCAGCACTGTGGTACTATGTTGTATTGCATGCCTCTCTGCCCCTCCACCCCAGTGTCTCTCTTTAAAGGCCAAGGGAAGCTCTAAATTCAGGTAGTTTTAGGTACCTTTGCTTTGCCTGTGAAACTTCCTGCATCTTCTCTGGTCCTTGCTGTCAAAGCCAAACATTATTTGTTCCATCTCCACCACACAGAAAAACAAAATAAAACTCAGTTTTGACTTATTTGTTGGTTTGTTTATTTTGTGCGGTTTTTTTAAACTCAAATGATCTCAGCAATCTGTTTTCCAGTTCAGTCTCATGGAGAGCTGATTCAGCTCAAGTGAGGAAACTGTGAATAAATGACTGAGGACACAAATTTCTTAACTGTGCTTCTATAATATACGGAGAGCTGTACAATACATTATAAATTGCAAACTAATATCTCATGAGATTACGGAGAATTCAATGCCTTTCTTGATTTGTACAAGAGCATTTTTCCAGGCTGAAAAAAATCTCAAACACGAAATGCTCTTAGGATTTTTCTTACATTTGGACCTTGAAGAAATAAGGGAAGTCCAAATTTCATCCCCTTTAACTCCTCTGAGTTCATGATTATTAACAGCTAAATCAAATAGACACAGAAACTGCTGGAGACTGGGGGAAGGTCAGGCACCAGATGCTCTCTCTATCTTTTTTATTCCTGACTGCAAATGAGAATACGCAAAGGCACATGTTAATAGCTGTTCCAGAACATGGTTGTCACAATCTCTGTGATAAGACCAGGACACTGACTGTCAGGTCGCCTTTGCCTGAGGCACCAGAAGCATCTGCCCATTCACCAAGGGCACTGACAAAACCCAGGTGAAGCACTGGTGGCAGATGGTGTGTATGTTGGTTATGTGATCCCAGCTTTTCCCTAAGGAAGAGGAATGGTGTGGTGTGAAATCTGCTAAGGGAAGGGGTTGGTCAGTCTCCAAGAGGCAACTGAGCTGCACGCAGGAGCACGTGACAGTGCCACAGCAAAGGGAGCAGTGAGACACAGCTGTAGCAGTGATGTTGCCGAGAGGGCCAGAGATAAGGCGTCACCTTACAGGCGACAGGAACAACCTTCCTAGGGAGCACGGAAGACCGCACAGAACTTGCTACAATCCATGAGCTGGCTGAAATGAAAGAAGAAAGCATCAGTCCTGCAGAGGGCAGGAAGCAAGTGGTTTATAAACCTTTTATTTCTGTTGTCTCTTCCCTAGCTGCAGGGTTCTCTCTAAATGTGGCTTGTTTTCTAATATAACCTGGCTTGTTAAAGCTTGAAAACCTTTTGGTCTTTTAGGGACTCTCACAGCACAGGGAGGCCCTGTCAGTCCCAATGCAAAGCACTGGCCAGCCCCTCCTAGGTGTCCTAAGAATTCAATGCCTTCAAGTAAATTATATCAGCATTATATATTGCTCTCTTCTTAAGACTCAGCAGGTATTTTCACTTAAGTGACTGAGCAAGGCACAGCTCCCAGTCTCAGACCATCTCAGAGGGTCTCCCTGGGCGGATTCTCCAGGCACTTCACAGGACGGTGCAGTAATCACGCAAGGGCATGGACTTCACACACAAGATGGAAAAGTGCAAAGTGTTTATTGTGCCGTGGGAATTCCCTAAATACCAGCACCCAACCGGATATCACATCATATAAACAGGAAAAATGTTCACCACAGTGTCCCCCAATCACCTGGGGTATTGCACAGACATTGCCTATTGTGGTGACAGGGAAACAATACCCTATAAGGCCACAAACTACAATTGTCACTTCCCATAGGTCCAACACTGTCCACAAACCCACAATCCTCTCTCAGCCCATCCCCAGTGACCTGGATGCACTCCCAGGGTCACCTCTGGGCCCAGGAAAGAGGCTCTCTCCCCGGCCCTCAGTGCCTATCTCTCTTCCATAGTGCACCCCAACAGATGGTACCATGGTGGCATGGCAAAGACTAGGCAGGGGCTACTGCCTTTAGAGCTCCAGGCCCACTGGTGCTCAGTGTGCTCCTGAAAAGGAAGGGCAGTGCTGGTGTGCTGTTGCTGATCTGGCCCACACACCCAGTCCTCGTCAGCTGGCCCTGTTTCAGTCTGGGGACTGATGTGGTTTTACAGCGTATTTCAAACCCATCCATCTCTCTTAAGGGCCTCCAAAATTTGTCATTCCTGAAAAGCTGCTATGACAACTGCTTCAAAGTAATAAAAAGGTTTCTTGACCGGCTGGTTTTTTTCTTTCTTAAACTGTCACTGTAAGGGCAATGAATGTTTGTTTTCTGTAGATTTTTTGTTTTTGCAAAGGAGGAATAAAAAAAAGATCAAAAGTATTTCAGAAACAATAACAAAATGCTTTTCAGAAAACACATTTACATTTTAAGGCACACTTTGCAGAGTAAATATTCCCCTGAGATTTCAAAACCAGAGGCAATGTAAGTTTGATAATAACAAACGACACAAGTACAAGCCACAAGTATGCTTAACATTTTCTGTGTCATTTCTGAGACAGCTTTGAAGGCTAGCTATACTTTTATTTGGATTCCTCAAAATAGCTTCAGGCAGTCATAAATGTAAATTGAACTCTGACTTCCAAGAAAACTCGTTGGAATCAGTAACTTAAACTATTGCTCTTGCTTCAAGCAAGGGCAGATTACAAGGAGATGTTGTGCCACATAAACTGTCTTCATTCTCTACACCTATTGTCTTCTGAAGATTTTTCAAGATTATATTAACCAGAAATACATCCCTGGAAAGCATTTATCTTTTAATAAGAACTGCAATGTCTGAGCTATGTTCATTTTCCCTTTTTTTTTAAGTTCCAAGTATCCAGATGCTTTTGTGTATGAGAGTCCCAGAAAAAAATTAATTTCAAGGATGTCTTTTTATGCTCTGACTGCCAGATACCACAGAGAAAACTGGATTACAAACAGACTAAGCAGCTGTGTGTATTTAAGCCCAGAGCAGCTTTTTTTTTAGCTCTGAGATTTATGCTACTTTAATAATTCATTTTTCAAAACTTGTTTAGGAGGTTGACATCTTAGGTTTGCTGAGTTGCTGTGGTTGCAATTTGATATCTTGAAAACAAGTCTTGGAAAGAAGAAAAGGGGTTTGAGACAGAGTTGTGCTGTGATTCTGCCTGGTGTGGTGCCACTGAGGATAAGGTAAGGGGGCTGGGTTGGCCTAGTGGAACAGACGCCTTGGACTCTTCAATGGCAACAGGAAATTCTCTGCCCCTTCACAGGACTGACTTTTGACCCAAAATTAGGGACCATCATTAGGGAATGTACATTCAAACATTCATTTGGTCCTCCTTGTTGAATCAACACACAAGACTACAGACACGTTTGCTTCACAATAGATTTTGTAATAAACAATCCAGCCAGAGAGGCCCTCTGTGGAAAAGCCCTCTTCCAGATATTGAAACTATCCTACCCTGGATCCAAGAACAGGTTTTGCATTACTCCAGGACTTAATTTGATTACATATCACCGGGTAAATTTCCCAAATCACCTCAAAAGTAAAATGTCAATGTGCTAATGTTGCTCTGAGAATTTATTTAAAGCATAAGAGAAATTATTACAGCTTTCTAAATGGATTTAGACATTATGACCTGTTTGCCCAGAAGTACTAAAAGAAAATTTGCAATGTGATCATTGCAAGGAAATCATAGCAGCATTCAATCCCCTTAGTATTTTCTATACTCCTTAACGATGACAAATCACATATTGCCTTGAAGTCACGATGCCCAGCAGCATGCCTGGAAGATACAGCATGCGCTCTTACACATGTCAGAACTTGGCAAGTCAGAGCAGAAACACACAGGAAATACACAGCAGCTTTTTCAGGGACAGGGGCCTACATTCTCTGTGGAAAAAGTTATTCTCACCAGTTCAAGAATCCATTTTTGGCACTTAGCAGTGACAGCAGCAGAATAAATTCCCCTTTATCAGTTTTCTGACCACAGTGTGAGACTCATCTCTTCACTACTCTTGATGGATTTGTAAGGTCACTCGGACTCCTCTTGGGGTCTGATCCTTCTGAGATCTTCTGAGAAAGAGAGCAGAGTTATTGCTCCCATGTTGCCCCACATACACCTTGTGCCATGCAGCACCTCTGGTTCTCCAAGAGACCACAGAGACTGCAGAGATGAGTTGTCCCATTTTTTGGGCAGTAAATACATCAAGATCTCCTATCCCCACACATACAGCACAGCTGTCTGAGAGCTGCTGGGTGAACTAAAGTGAAACAAATGGGTAAATTAAGAGCAGCTTTTCCCACAGGCAACTGAGATACCAAGAGGAAGAGAGACAAGGAAGGGGACTCATGGGAATCCCCAGGACTGTCGCTGCCATTGAAGAGGAAAGGGTTCACTTGCACGGAGCTGTGTTGGATATGTTTACTTTTGCTTTCAGTTTTCAGCTTGAGCCTGGAAACAGCCAAGGAAAGCATTGTCTCAGGGATCTCCCTGTGAGACAAACAAGTATGAAGTTAGGGCAGGGTGAGAGGGAAACTGCATAAGAGCCAGGGATTCAGAGTTGTGTCAAGCATGGGAAGTGGAGGACCAGAGCGCTCTGCATCCAGCTCCCAGGCACTTCCTTCTCAGGCTGAAAGTAGTTTCTCCAGCCGCTCTCAAGGGCTGATTTCCCAGACCCTACGCCGCATTTTCTCTGTACACTGTCATATTAAGATGCAGACTAGGGGGGCGTGGGCCCAAAGCAAGCAAGGTCTTGCGAAATAGTGAGCAATTAACAGCTGGCAATCATATTTCCTTCACAAAAAAACCCCCTCCTTGCTTCAGCATTGTACTTCTCAGTACATTCAGGAGGCTAAGAAAGAACACTCAACACCACTTTGAGTTTTGATAGATACATGAAATACATTCAGTGAACAACATGAACATACTTCACTACTATGATCTAAATATGAAATTTTGTGCTGCATTCCTAGGTTGTAACTTGTTTAGGAACCTTGTTCCATGATAGTGTTTCAATGCTTTGTTAAGTTGGAATTGCCTTTCACATAATTATGCTGCCTTCTTGTCAGCCCATCTTTCTATTACTGATGTAAATCCCCCAAAAATTAAATAGAAGCTGGAGCAACATTTAATAAGCAATTATTGCTGCTGATAAAGAAGTCATAAATTCCTCAACAGCAATAAAAATAGTTTCATAGTTCATACAAGACATGTGATTCCTAGTTCTTGCCAAGACACGTAATTTCAAAGACCAACTTTCTGTGTCATATGGCAACTCTTAGATCAGAGGCCAGAGGAAGGATCTTCTCTCTTGGATTAAGATAACACATAGCTGTGGGCAGAGCTCCTCTTAGGAAGCTCACACTCCAGTTGCAGACTTTTTAGTAGAGCAGTTCTCTGCGGGTCTATGATTTATTAAGGGCTGATGAACTTCGGCTTTCACTGCAGTCATGAAAAATCAAAGGGATTATTCACTGATTCAGGAAGCATCTGTCTAACAGCAACTTATTAAGCAAAATAAATCTCTTTTTTAAGACAAACTCTAGTCCTTGACTACTTAATTGTCTGTGAATAACCTTGCTTGCTCTTCAGGAGATACATCAGAAGAATGAGATATGCTGATATTGTAATGGCTAACACCTGTCTGAGGCAAAGAATATTATCTAAACACCAAAAATACTATTTTTTTCTTTACATGTAAAAAATGGAAAGGTGATAAAGGGGAGGAAGGTTCTGCAGCAGTGACATCATTGCCAAAGAGGGTTGTATTTCCCTTTAAACAGTCACCAGAAGGTGAGGGTAACCCAGGCTCTTGTTAGTAGATCCCTTGGGGCGGATTAGAGTGAAACAGCACCAAATGATTTGTGAGGTTTTTAAAAAATATATATGTAGGGTTTCTTTTAGAACACTTTGGTTGCAAGGGAAAGCAAGCGTGTAACAGTTTTGCTTATTATTATGCATAGTAATATTGCAATATGAAAGCATAAAAACATCACTTAAGAAAATGTATAAGGAGAAAGAAAGAAAAAGAAAGAAAGAAAGAAAGAGAGAGAGAGGGAGAGAGAGAGAGAAAGAGAGAAAGAAAGAGAGAAAGAAAGAGAAAGAAGAGAGAAAGAAGAAAGAAAGAGAGAAAGAAAGAGAGAGAAAGAGAAAGAGAGAAAGAGAGAAAGAGAGAAAGAGAAAGAAAGAGAGAAAGAAAGAAAGAGAAAGAAAGAGAGAAAGAAAGAGAGAAAGAAAGAAAGAGAAAGAAAGAAAGAGAAAGGAAGGAAGGAAGGAAGGAAGGAAGGAAGGAAGGAAGGAAGGAAGGAAGGAAGGAAGGAAGGAAGGAAGGAAGGGAGGAAGGAAGGAAGGAAGGAAGGAAGGAAGGAAGGAAGGAAGAAAGAAAGAAAGAAAGAAAGGAAGAAAGAAAGAAAGAAAGGAAGAAAGAAAGAAAGAAAGAAAGAAAGAAAGAAAAGAAACATCTCACCTTGCAGGATCTGCCTCTCATCAGCCTTAAAGACCGGCTTGCAGCCTCCCTCTCTCTTATGCAAATGACCACCACACACCCAAAAACTCACCTCCTCCCTCCACCTCCCTGAGGGTGCAAACCTGGCCTTAGCAAAGCACCCTGAAGCCTCCACAAACAGACAATTAGTTTGAGTCATTAACCATTAACAGCCCAGTCTCTCACAACCTATAAACAATATTTATACAGTGTCATGGCATGAATTTATGGTTTAAATAATTTAAATAATTTAAATTTAATTTATTGTGTTACAATAAACCATGGGGCCTTCACCACAGAGAAGGAGCATTTAACATCCCATAAGTCTGTGCCCAGAAATACGACTGTCCAATAAATAAGATACTTCAGAGATAATCAAAGGAGATCTTGGCATTCAAAGGACAGAAAAGGCAAGGAAGCATTTTAAGGTTAGTTTAAGGCCAGTGCTCAGTAAGGATAGTAAAGACAAAGCAATCATTAGAGCACAATGCAATATCCCCAAAGGCTTTGTGGATGAAGGTTGTTGCTCCACACATACAGAAACCGTACCTGACCAAGACACTTTCCCTAAGACAACTCTGCAGACAAAAAATCCCTCAGAGTCCCATCTCTACCCAGGAAAACACACAGTCTTCCACTAGCTGTCACTAAATATGATGCAAAAGATAAAGAGTGGTTGAAGAGGAAGAGGTCTATAAGAACTGGACAACTGCACTGAGCTAATGTTACCCAAAAATCAGAAAGTGATATCCAGTTCTTCCTGCAGTTTGGCTGGGAGAGAAGGAATGCAGTGCAGTCTTGCTACATTCCTTAGGGAAGCCCTGCCAGGAGCAGTTCAGCTGAAAATGAACAACAGCAATGGCAAATGAACGGCTCATATTGGGCAGCCTCTCTCAGCAGACGCTGCACTCAAACACATCAACTCATCTGTGCATCTCTCTCATAAGTGGCTTTTTGTCTTGTCCCTCCAGAATAGCAGTTTGCCTTAGAACTATGTGCCAGAGCTTGTTATGGCATTCCTGATGCCTAACAAGAGGGGTGAGGGTGTTTTGAGATGAGGTAGGGAAGCTGAGTTTAAACCCACCAACGAGCAGGACATGAGCTTTTGCTTTGTCCTGGAACAGCACAAAACAGGTTCAGCAAATTGTGGTCTCTGGTTGCTGCATCCTGCAGTAGGATCTGGTCCCTAGTTCATGCCGGCCTGATTCTGAGACTTTATTGGGTGAAAGAACTTTTCCTCCTGCATCCCATCAAGACATCTTGGACAACAGTCAAGATGACAACAGTCAGTACTTGACAAGCCAAGGAGGGCAACAACTCACCAAAGAGGGGCAGGGGAAGTGCTCAGTTTCTTTCCAGTGCAAGGGGGGAAGTAAAAAAAATTAAACCAGAGTGACTTTCACCAAAATCTGCCAGATCAAATCATACTGAGATTTGAAATTTAGTTTATTCACTTTGCATTATCTTTAGTTGTCCTCCCTCTTAGAGTTTGCTTCCAACTGGATTTTAAAATACAGAAACATATTTTTATAAAAGTTCTTGCGAGACATCCACTTTTCAGGCTGAGAGCAGGCAGTTAGTTTGTGTTAGGCTGAGATAAGCTCTCAGAGGAATGAATGCTTATCTGAACCAAACTTTCTGAGGTTTTTCATGTTACAAACAAGCATCTTAGCTGCAATCAGGGCTATAAGAGAGCAGGGCTGGCCTTGGGACTCGGTGGTCCAGCCATCGTGCTTCTATTTCTGACTCTAACTAAAGTCCACTCATCTGACCTTTGGCCAGTCATTTAGCCTCCCTCCCCCAGTCCACTGCATTTAAAAGGAGATAGCAGTATTTCCTTGTGCTTCAAATATTGGTCTCTGCTATCTGTCCATAATGCAGCTGGAATGGGCACAGCTGTTAACTGCTTAATATGGAAAACTCCCCAACTCTTGTGGATGCCAGGATATTGTAGTAATATTAAAACCACAGTTAAATAATAGTGTGGGAAATTGCAAAACCATTCTCTTCCTTGGGAAATTCCTTAATTTCCTTCCCAAGTTTGTTTACAAAATGCTTTTTTTTTTTTTTTAGTGGTAAACCATGCTTTGTAAAGCCATTCAATAGAGTCTTTAGAATGATATATTTAGTTAGAAAGAAATTCTTGAGAATTTTAAGCACTGATGTTTTTCAAAGAAAAACATCAAATATGCTAAGGAAAGTGTTACTAGATTGTGTAGTGCCTTTTCATTTCTTCTGATCATTTCATATATGCAAGCTCATGTCTCAAAGTAGTGGTTGCCAGATATTTAGAAAAGTCCAAAGGATAGGTTTAAATGCCTGACCTGTGAGAACATCAATTAGAAGAGACGTGCTCTGAATTTTTCTCTCTCATTGAATTCCTACCAAGTTTTACTGAATTTTTTTTGTTCCTGTTCCAAACATTTTAAATGCTTTGGAAACCAATGCAAAGTAACTAGTGCATGAAGCTAAATTGAGCTTAACATCAAGCTTTTATACTGCCTCTTGACTTCACACATGTTCCAATATTCACTAGAGGACAGGCTGATATTAAGTCCTTTAAGACTGATGTGACAACAATGGAAGTAGTTGCTGTTCCAATACATATATTCAAGATTTTGGTGTAGGTATACCATGAAGTCAAGTCTTAACTTTCAGCTTCACCTTTTCACCTGTTTTATACTTTATCCAAGTCAATAATCTGAGACAGGATATGTGTCCATTCAAAAATGTTAGGTCAATGAAGATTTTCAGACAGGTGTTTGTTTTAAAGCCAAGACCTTAAAAAAGCATAATAAATAGAAAAAAGAAGCAGCTCTTTTTACCAACTGTATGCATGAATATGAAATTCTGTATTAACTGTGGTGCATTTTTGACTTAGAGGTAGTAAAGTAGGTTGATGCCCCTGGGATAAAGAAAAAAAGTGCATTGTCAGAGTTCTATAATTTACCGCCAGCTTCTTTGCATGGTAATGAAAAGCTCTGCTGGTGGTTGAAAGCAATATGCACATCATGTGAGATCTGACAAAATTACCCAAATAAAAACATGAAAATAAGAACTTAGTTAGAAATTGTACTTAATATCAAATTATCTTTAATTCTTGGGGTTTCATTCCCAAAGCATTTTGTTTTCACAGATTGTGCAGCTTCAATGAGCAGAGGAAGGGCTCTGTTCGCTCCTACCTTACATGCTGCCCTACAGCAGAGCAGCTGCTGAACTTTTATGGGGCAAGTGCAAAGTGAAATTAACTCCTCTCATTGTAGGGAGGAGTTGTTGTTCCAAAAATTCAGGAAAATTTGTATCTTCTGGGGGACACAAAGTCTGTAACATAGAAAGCTAGCATAAACTTTGCAATTTGCTTTGCAGAACTATGTAGATATTGTGCACAATTTATATTTTTCAAGAGATATTTTCTTTGTGAATCCCTTAAGATTAAGAGTAAAGTCCAAAATATCCCACTATGAAATCTCAACTTGTTTATGGTTTAACAGTGAAGCGTGAACCCAACATTGTGAACTCATATTGGCCTTAATTGTCTCTCTGGTGACAGTGGTTTAATCCATGTAAGATTACTGAGACAGCTGAAGTCTGCACTTTAAGCCATGAAAATCTAACAAGGCATTTTTAAGTGTGTTCAGGACTGGAGTGAGAGGCTTTCATTTCCACGCCTCTGCTTCTGCAACTTCCTCCTCCCTGGCTCAGAGAGGCACAGCAATTCCCTCTCCGCTATCTGCTCGTGTCCATGCAGAGCACATCTGCAAAAAAGCAAAATCTGCTTTTCTAGACCATCACTTTGGAATCTCATCTTGCAATCTATCCATGCTGCTGTTTCTGTATGCTACAGAGCATCCAGCCTTGGCTACTTCTTTTGTCTTCTAAGACTTCCCATATTCTGGCCCACCTGACTGCCCTATTTTTCTGAACAGCACCAAGAAACTGACAGGCTCACACTGCCAGTTTGTATCACACACCCACTGAGTTTCAAATTACTGCACTTTTATGTATGGGAGGTGACCAGAAGGTAGAAACTTAAAATTGCCTCAGCGACTGCATTCAGATTACTTCTTAAAACTTTCCTTGCTATGACAACTACCACAAGCCGTGGTCTCTGTGCTAAGTTTGTTGATTATTACATTGACTACTGTGGTCTACTCTTTAGGGTTTTTTCCCTCTTGCTGTGTACTTGGGTTTTACAGTGCCTGAGGCTGCTTTTTTATTTAGCTCTACTTAAAGCTTCCAGAACTATGTATGTATAGTCTATGATGGGCACTAGATTAAAGCAACACAGCACAATGTTTTCAACTAACATTGCAAGCTGTGTTATTGGTGTTGGTGCAAAAAAGCAGTACGACCCACCTATGAATTTTTTAAAAAGTAAAGTTTCACTATTTTTTGGTAAGAATATCTTTCTTCACAGTACTGGAGACCAAAACTAAAACAGTCCATTTCCCATAGCATGTGTTTCAAGAAGAGATGAAAATAAGAATTGAGAAGGGGATCACTGTGAAACTAAGAACTGAGAAGTGAATCACTCAATGCATAGAAAACAACCCAATAAAGAAAATTAAACAGTAAAATATTACTACGTTACTGCTCACAATTTTACCAGATGTTGGATACCATGGCCATGTTTCAGCTCACAACTGTCTCATATTTGGCTTTTAGGAGAAGGTGACCATCTGTCTATATGGAAATACCTAATCAATTTTTATTTTATTTGCAGGGGAAGGCACATTTCCATTCCAAGTTTCACTGAACTTTGCAAGCTACACTGTATAATTCCATTATTACGCTCGGGTCTCTTTTTTAAATTTTTTTTTATTTCTAGTGTATTACTTAAAAAACCCGGTTTTCTGATGAAGGGGTGAATAAAGGGAGCCATGGGGGATAGCTGGAGGCCTAGAAACTAGAGCACACTCTATGCTCTTGCAAATACTTACATTTAATTTAAGAGCATCCTATGCCATCAAATGTATTGTTGGCAGGCCAGTGTCCCTCCTAACAGATGTGATTACAGACAAAGGGTAAATATTACTCAGGAAGATGTAACAGTAACACAGCCCATTGGGAAAGGAGAAACAAGAGGCACTCCAAGCAGCAGTGTGCTGTTTGGCAGGAATACAGGCTTGCTCTGGAACTCGGCCTTGCCTAGAAAAGTTCACAAGCTATCCAAGCTTTACCCCTTAGGCCTATCTTGAAAATAGACGTTGATGCCCTCCAAAGCCCATAAACACACTGTAGAATTAATGTTTTACCTCAAAGTGAGGTTGAATAGAAGTACAATTCAGTGCTAATGACCTGTATCAGATAATTTCAGTCCATTCACACCCCCTTGCAACACAGACCCCTGACCAGATGGCACCTGCATCCATGAGTGACCAGAAAGCCCCTGGAAAGCCAAAAGCCAGCTCCTGCACCAGAGGGGGGAGAAGAAGTTGCACCAAGCAATCACCAACTTCCTGAGACCAGCCCACACCCTGACATGCACAAGAGCATTTGGGCTCTTCCACACTCTACTGGGTGTAGGATAAACCCTGCTACCTTACTGCCTGGTGAGCCATTCCTCCAGCTCCGGGTACTTCCTTCCTGCCGCTGTGCCAGACCAGGAGCGGACCACAGCCAAACCATTTAACTGAAAAACAAGAGGATGAGAGGACAGCAGAAGGGAAGAGAACCAAAACAAAGCCTAAACAACAACAACAATGAAAAGGTGAATGGAAAATATATGAGAAAGGAAACATACGGGGAAATTATTAAAAACTGCCTGAGCTTTAATGTTACATCTTGCCACACAAACTGGACAGCCAATGGTGCCACATGGGCTGATGGAGAACAGGAAAGGCATGTAAAGTTACTATAATTCCTTTCTTACTTGCTTTTATTGCTAGAATATCTCTAATATAAAAATATATTTTTTCAGCTCCTTTGTATTATTTATATAGTTTAATATCAAGGACAAAATAGCTTTAAAACCACCTTAGTTACTGCAAGATAAAATAACTATTAACTGAACCCGTATAGGGTAAAATAGAGTTGAGCTACAGGGTTCAGCTGCAACTGCCAGGACGTAAATTTTGCTGAGTGCAATTATTCCTTGTGCTGGCATGGAACCTGCTTTCAGCTGTAGCCAGTTAGGCCCCTGGCCAACTATGGCAATAGAAAATTCCCCATTAATGTCAACGGGCTTGCTACCTTATTCACAAAATGGTTGTAGTTCAGCTAGCATACATGTTTGACAAGAAATTAAATGGAAAGAGGATGTCAAAACTGCATCTGCCTAAAGATACGAGTGCAGAAAAAAAACCACTATCTTTTTATCAAGGAAGCTGATGCTCTACAATTTTGACTGATGTCATTGCAGAGTTTCCAACCCCGAAAGCAGGTCCTTCCTCAACAACACTGCATTTGTCAGGAACAAGCTGTAAGAAACCTTTTCATCTTTTTCTCTGAAAAGATGACTAGTCTCATGTAGAGAAAAAACTACTGATGCAGTATGTCTTGATGTTAGCACGCCTTTGATACAGTCCCACTTCTGTTCTCAGAAAAGAGCTTGAAATAAAGCCTGTAAGGTAAATGCACATTTATACGTTAGCTTTAAATGAGAGGGTCATTCACGTCGGGTCACACAGTCTGTTCCAAGACAAATCTATTTCATATCTTTACCAATGACTTGGGTAATGAGTTAGCACGTAGGTCATGCTAAAATGAGAAGATTAGGATGTAAAATGAGTGTGAACAATTGGAGCAATAATCTGAAAATTATAAGATTCAGAGTACGAAGGACCATGCCAGAAGTAAAACTGAATTATACACATACACCATGGGGAATAGCCAGGATATGTTCCAGCCCTGGCAGGTTTCGTGGCTCAAAACCTGAAAGTAAGAGATACAGTTGCACAAAAGGGATATACTGAAAGTTATCTGAACCACCTTTCCTTCCCTCAGTTAGAGGGGAGTAGTGACAATGTTCTCAGCTCTTCTTCCATCCTTTCCTACCTGCTACTTCCTCTCCAACCCATTCTGTAGGTACAACTCTATGCGTTTTCCCCTAGGCAACAATTCTCCAATTGTTCTTCTCCATAGGAACTCTTCTAGAAGAGCATCTTTCCTGAGGGTTGTAGACCTACTAGACCTACCAATTCCAGCAAGACTATTCCTAGGAATTTATACAAGTCTGGCTTTCTGTAAGACTTGCAACACTTCCTTACGCTTTCTCCTACTCGACCTCTCCTTGAAGATGTTGTCTTTACATATTTTATGGGATGATCCCAGTTACCAAGTCATTTTCTCTCTCTGAGCCTTCAAGATCTCCTTTTCTGAAGACAGTTCCACTCTCTTTTCTTGTCCCATGACTTCCTTTCCAGACAATTTAAGGCCCTCTAGCAGTGCCTTAGTATCCAGGTCACTTCCCTCTTCCAGGGTCCATCTGGATCCCCCTTGTAGGATCATCCGACATGTTCTTGTCATTAGCTGATTTTCTACTACCATGCTCCTCTTTTTGTTGGCCCACACTTGCCAGGCACGGCAGGCACACCTAAATGAACAGTTCTGGCCTGGGTAAGTCCTACATGAGAAAAAAAACATTGCTAGGCAGAGAAAAGCATTACAGTCTGGAGAATACTTGGGACCTCCAGCCGGAGTTTGAGTGGGTTATTCTCAAAAAGGCTGGGCATACTTCAAAGAACTGACACAATTATAAAGCTTAGAAAAACAAGGTAGGGAAATAACAACAGTAACGAATGGAGGGGAGATAACAACAGTAACAAATGGGGTGGGGGGGAAATGGCTTTTGCCAAAAATGGAATGAAAGGACAAATAAACCAGAGGGCACAGTTACGGAGTGTGTCGAAAAAAGGATAGTGATAGACTGCTGTTGAAAGATAGAACAATAATTCACTTAATTTGCAGTGAGGAACACTTAGGCTAGACAGCAGGGAAGTCTCAGCATACCACTCATTACAGGGTACCCCAGGGAAGCAGTGCCTCAGGAGGTTACTGGAACCTTGGTCTCAGAGGGTTTTAAGGATAGGTTATTTTGACACGTTCAAGAAACACAGATGCTCCTGACCCTGCCTCAGAGGAGGGGTATTGGCTAGACAGCTTCCTGAAAACTTTTCCAATGCTATTTCTTTGATTTCTTGTGTTACTCTCAAATGCTGGAAAATATCTACAGCGAGAATTATAGCTGTCCAGAGATTGTTATCTATGTGATCATCAAAGCAGAAGGACAGTGAATGACAAAGACCATCTGGGGTGTTTGTGATGGAGTTAAAAGGAGAAATATTCTTAGGCAGCACAAAATAATTCAGCAAGTAAAAAGAACAGAACTCCAAATGCTTACTAGAGAAACTGAATGTCCGTCTCAGCATCCCTTCAGCACTTACCTGCATAAAATTGTTAATGCAATAGGGGAAAGAGTCCTTGATCTTTATTTCAGCACCAACGGTGAATTTATAAAGAGAGAAGAGTATTTCATATTCACTGAGACAACAAGCCAGCGAGAAGGTCACAGTACCACCTTTTAAGAGTGTTTTCAAAATAAGCCTAACTTTTCTGAGTAAATTTTTTCTCTAAGATACTCTTGTAGCCTGAAAGCCTTTCAATATTCTGTGAACTTTTATAAAGGTACAGCAAATTACTTCAATTAAGTCTTTTTTTAGCCTGATGATGCTAACTTAGTCTTGTTAAACACAATCAACAGTGACAAAAGACTTGGCATTTAGGTAAATTTCCTTAAGTTGTACTAGAATATTGCTATTATCTGGAACAGAGTAGTCCACCCACGTTATTGGTACTGCTTCTCCCAGTAACTCCAAATAATAGCTAGAGCAGTAAACTGAGTGATTTGCTTTCACTTTCCACGCTTTTTTTCCTTGTAATTTTGGCTACTAGGGTTTCCTTACTCCCAGCAAGCAGAGTTAACAGGAGCAGCATATATGCTCCTATTCCTCTTTTATCGAGTAGGTTGCAGGAGACATTCTTTCTGTCTCTTTCCACTTCACGTGGTAGTGAACACTTCCATGCTACATTATTATTTAGAGAAGTGAAGTAGGGATAGAAATGTTTATTTATTTTTGAGAAATACGACCTTTTTTTAGTAATCAAAAAATAAGTGGACTTTGCTTTGCTTTTCCAACTTCTCAGTAGCCAACAGTGACATTAGCACAATTTCTGTCAGGCTTGAGTCCCCAAAACTTCTAATTCATCTCCCTGGTTTGCCTACTGCCTTCTGCTTTTGGTTCTTCCTCACTCAGGCAGACAGGTCCCAGTAACCTACAGCCATTACCTTCCCTTGTATTCAGAGCCCAGATCAAGTCCCAGCTCTTTTCTCTCGGTGTGCCATCCCACATTTTCCCCACTGGGTTTTGATACGGGAGATGTTTCTTGTTCTTTGGATATGACTAAATAAAGATACACTAAGTAGCTCTGCCACTGATTAAATGAGATTATTCTCTGCCTCCATCCAGCTCAGGGAAATCTGCCAGCTACAGCTGCCCTTGTACCCTCCATCAAGGGGACCTCAGGAAACGCTTAGAAGATAAAGCAGTTGCTTTCTTACTAGAAATTTGTGAAGATGTGATAAAATCTTACTTTTGTTGCTGTAAAATTAGAATTGCTGGTTCCAGCTTTCCCGGGAGGTGCTGAAGTCCCAGCACGTTTAAGAGAGTGAATCTCTCAGTGCTTTGCACAGTGCTTGGGGGCCCTCAGATAGAAAGCCCTATTAGAACTTCAAATGTCGGTACCATGACTCTGCCAAATGCCCAAATAAGCACCACAGAAGGATGGGAGAGCGCATCTCTGTAACACTGTTTGATTGTAACCCATTATCTGAGCATCCCTGAGTGCACTGTACTTCTGCAATCCACTGATTGAAGAAGAGTGCTGGATAATAAGTGCTGTTGGAAGCCATTGAAAAATCAGCAGGTCGCTGTCACACAACTAACTATAAGTGAAAACAGATAATGCCACCAAGATAAAAAACCAGCATGAATGGAAGAAACAGTGTGTGGGTGATTGGGAAAGAAAATTTATCAAAAAACTTTTAAAAAGTGTATTTTCACTAATTTCTCTCCAGCCTTTCAACCAACTAAAGAAGAAACATGCTGCAAAAATAATTATAGATGATTGCAGCTCTGCAGATGCAATGTTGTTTCTGTTTTTGTAAACAATGAAACTGCCCAGATATTCAAGCTGGATAAATCATAGACTTCAGATCCGTGCATGCACACACACACAACACAAAAATATGTCACCAGGCAGAGTAGGCTATGAGTTCACAGCTACTCCCTGATAACTGCCCAGGCAGGCACACGTTCACCAGTAGAGCGATTAGCCACCACATGTTGACAGGGCAGGTAAAAATCTGCTTGGGGGCACATACCCACTGAGTAGCCACTACTCTGTGTTCATACACTTTTCAGTCCATACAAACTAAAGTCTGCTTGATAGCACACTGTGAGATAGAGTCCTCAGCGTGCTTGATACATTAAACATATCTGCAGCTCTTCCTGCCCATCTGTTTTATTTGATTTTCTTGACATTTGTGACTTCTATTCTTTCAAGAAGTGAAAGTACTTAATGTATTTTTTGAATAAGGATCAGATATCTCTACTAGGGCAACCCCTGGCAAAGCCACTGCAGGGAAGCTAAATGAATTCCTTTCATAAGTATTCACTTTGGAAGAAACTGGGGAGACTCCCATGCTGGAATTCCTGGGTGGAGAATAGCGGGGCCGCAAATATCTGAAATTTGAAGTGGCTGTAGAAGAAGTTACTGAACTAACTGTGAAAATGAACATTAACATATTCCCATTTCTCCCTGAGGAGTTCTAAGAGAAATCAAGGATGAAATAGGTGAGGTACCAACAGTGGTGGGTAACTGTTTAAAACTGTCTTGCTATCTCAGGGCTTGATGATGTAAAAAACAGTGTGTTTTATAAGAGACGTTGGGAACTCCAGTGCAAAAGGCAAATTAGTAAAATTGTTGTTTTAAGCAAAAGAGATTTCATTTTCCCTCACTTCAGGATCAACTATGCAATCAATGTCTTGAGGTACCTGTACAAATCAGCGTAAGAGTCTTGCCCCCCCTTACAGACATATTTGCCATTATATCAGTCAAGTCTTACAGGGTCTAGCAGCATTCTCAATACAATGTGAAAAGTCAGCAGGTTGGGGCAACAGATGCTCAGAGCAGTCATATCTTTTTCAAACAGGAATTACTGCCTCAATTATTCCCCCATCTTTCTATTTTACCGGTTTGAAGATCCTTTATTCTACTTCCATGGCTCTGCATGGTTTAACATTCATGCTACACAAGCTGCTGCCTATGGGGCAGTTTCCTGATGAGGATGGACTATCTTTACCTTAGCATTCTTATAAGTAATGCATTCCTCATTCAGGGAAAAAATGCAGCATTTGCTCTCTTAGAACACTACATGAAACTCCCCAAGACAGAACATTCACAGTGACTATTTTGGATCATCGACCAATGTAGGGTTAAAAACTCTTGCCTTGGTCTTACATGGTTGCATGTATAAATTAGCATTTGTTGTTGCCAATGTCAGTGTTAAGCATAAGGTTTTCTGGATATGTTAGAGTATAAGGAAAAACACAAAAGGCAGTCTGTCTATCTCCTTTCTGGGGAGAGGAGGAAAAAAAAAGATCATTTCATGCCAGCAGATGGCTACAACCCATTACTGTGTAAATGTACAGTGTGGAAAGTGGAATGACAAATTAATTAGCACTCACCAGAAATACATAACAGAGAATGATACGTGCTCATGCCATTTTATTTCATGTCACATTAATTGAATACTAGATAGCTGACAAAATGCGTTAAACTAACCATAGCTTTCGCTGGCAGCAGCTGAAAATTTGTCTCACACAGAGATTTCATTTCCTTCCCGACACTGACAGAGGAGGCAGCTTTGCACACACACTCACTTCTCCAGCGCTGCTGACGAAGTTGCTGTACTGCTCATTTCACTGTCAATTATTTTCACCCAGGGTTTCATTAGGCCTTAGTTTCTGATCACCTCTACTCAACCAGCAGCTTGGATCCCTGTATGGAGGAACCCTCCTTCTTCAGAGAAGGAGCCTGTGCAACAGGAGGCGGTCACAGTTCAGTTTCCTGTGAGGGAATCTTGCAGGGAATATCCACAAAAAATGTCTGCCAAACCTGTAATGAGTAACTTGAAATGACTTGGCTTACTGGCAACAGTGGCACAGACATGTTTAATGTGGATCTCGAGTTCTCTGCAGCTCTATCAACCCTATGAAACTTGGGCTGTTTCTTAAGTATGTCTGATAAAGACATACAGAGATACTGCGGAATCCTCAGGTGTCCTGCAAAGTCGCTGCGGTGCTGTGGCTCAAGTCACTTATGGCACACAAGTAGGCACAAATAAGCCAATGCCCTAGAAATCACTCTGATCTGGAAGATGCCGCTTTTTTAACTTTGCAGAGCTGTGCTTCAAATTCAATACAGCTACACATTTGTGCATGTTTAGCCACCAAATAAAATGCTTCTGCATTAGTCCCACCTCACAGATTTTTCTCAGGGTTTAAAACCTGTCTGTGGTGCTGAGCAGCCTCCCTCACTATCCACCGCAGCTGCTCCTGGAGCACCCCATCCTGGATCCACCCCATGCTGGATCATGGAATCATAGAATATCCTGAGCCTGAAAAGATAACCGTGTCCAGCTCCTGGCCCTGCACAGGACAACCCCAAAAATCAGCTGGGGCTGGGCTCAGGCTGTCCGAGAAGCAGAATCTGAGGTATTTCCAGTTCAGCCTCTTGAGCTGGCTGGGCATAGCAGTAAATCTTGCTGCTGTAGCCTGCTCTCCCTCATCTTTTACTATGGGAAAGCAAGAAGAGAATCAGTGCATTGCTCTACAGCTACAGGGTGATTCAAAACTCTCTGAGGTAAGGTAGGGTAGCAACACTAGGGCAGCAGTCTTGTTGTAAAGTAGTATCATGTGGTATTAGGTAACTAAGAGGCAACAAATGGCATAATTCAATTGAAACATAACAAACAGCATAACACATTCAAAATCAAGCCAGCTAAAAAAGAGTCAGCTTAGCTTTTACAATTGCTCTGATCACTTCTCTGGACCTTTACATAGTGGTTTCAGGATCAGTTACATATCAGGACACCAAATGAAGTTGAGCCTGTCCTAGTTTCTAGAAGCACATCTTCTTGCTGTGTTTGTTGCTGTGTGAAAAGCAAGCTGGCAGTGAGCAAAGAGTGATACAGCAAACTGCCATCACAGCTGGGGCCATAGGTTGTGGGTAAGACAAAAAGACAGCCCTGTGTTACCACTGTACAACCATTCCCAGTTCGACCTAGCTCTGTCTTTCCAGCATATCAGAGCAGCACTGTTTTTCATCACTTGCTCACCTATCTACACTCTCTAAAGGTTACATTGATTTTGTCTTTACTAATCAAGGAGAAAAGCACACTGACAGGCAGCTGCGAGCTGTCTGAGAGATGAGACAGAAAGAGATTGGGTTTGTTTTGCAGCATTTAATTAAAAAGATAAAGATACCCTTCCATTTAATACACTGCTGCTTGAAGTCTCATGCAGAGAGAATTCATCATATGGCTTCTGAAGATCCACGATCTCCTAACAGAAAGGGATTCAGGGATTCAGCTGTCAGGAGGGATGCTGCAGGACTAGGTTATGCCAGGTACAGGTGAAATAATCCCTGCACTGGAACTGGTGAAGAGCAGCTGGTTACAGGGAGTCATTAGTCTCAGTAGATACAGGTGAACAGCGGGCAACTTGAACAAGAACCTGTACACACACACACACACACACACACTAAAGTGGGTAATAGAAAAACAGAAAAAGAGGGTAATAGAAATTGACCCATTTCCAATTTTTTTATCAAAATTGCTTGATGGAAAGAGTATATCTTTACTAACTTAAAACCTCTGACACACTTTAAAATTTGTATTTAACAGAAACACAAGTAATAATTCCAAAAGAAACATTTACTGGCTCTCTGTTGAGTCATATTTCAGGTCAAGGACAAGCATGACCAGCTATGAATAAGAAAAATGGACTCCATGAAAAATGCTGTGATCAGAGGATTAGGAAAAAACAGATTTTTTTTATTCTTTCAAAATTGTTCTGGAAGCAAGAGAGTTGTTGACAGCAGCTCACCCATCAGGATGGTTTAAGTAATAATGTATAGAATGAATTACTATCAATGAATTACTCAAAGAGAAGGCTCATCCACTTGTACCACTGCCAGATGTTTGTGCACAGGTAGATTACTATTGACCTGTACAGGTGATTAACTACAAAGCTGAAATTTAAATAACCTGTATTGAACCTTGAAATTCAAGAAGCCTAAAAGACGCCTAGAAGTCGACCAAGAAGGTTTTGGCATTTTCTCCTCTTCAGCTAATTTTTCATGAATCTTAAGCATAATATTGAGAGGCCTAGAAACCCAGTATTTTCATGCCAGCACTCGAATGATCTGGCCTAGTTATAGGTAAGGAAACTAAATACAAACCATGAAGAATGTAAAGATTGTTCAAAGAGATAGAAAATCAGAATATAAATAAGCTACTTAGCACGGTTTATGCAGAATAGGTGTTACTTTGTTAATGAGATTAAAAGTCTGTTTGATAAAGTCAACCACAGCTTCAATACACCTAGAAGTCCTAAGGCACTTTAATTAATAGCACAAGATGTGCTCATTAAAAAGTAATCACTTTTCTATATCAATAGAGCACACAAGTAGTGAATTAGGAATTGCTGCAGGGATCTTAAAAGTCATATCCACAGGGTAGCTACTGCAGTGCTTCTGGTGAGGGGATGGTTAGGCATTTGGCAGCAAAGCCGTTTCCAAACTCAACCAGAAAATGGATCCAGTTTCACAATAATCTCATTAATACTTTCCCTCAAAGCCCAGAAACAGTTTATGCAGCTTTTCAGCTGGATTGATAACTTGAAGAACTTTACCCCATGAAGACACAAATACTTGTATTAGAAAAGCAACAAAGTAGAAAATCAGCAAAGTAGGAGAGGAAAAAACCCAAACCCTCATCTAGAAATTGATATAAAATCAACACTCCTAAAAGGTGCAGATAATCAAAGGCTTGATGATAAGCAGTAAGGAGAAATAATAAGCAGTTAGGCTGTGTGATCGGGATCATTTGTGAGAGGCTGGGTATACCATGAGACAAGCCATTGCAACATTTCCAAACAAAACTTTTCCATCTAGAAACAAGCTTAAAAGGTCATCTCCAAAACTTGCCCTGGGCAACCACAATCGTGAAGAGGACTGAGACCGAGAGCGGGTGTGTAATCCAAGCGCCTCCAAATTCTCTAGCAATTAGGTCCCCACGAGCCCTCCTGATGAATGAAGAACTGATTAGCAAGGGGGAATAGAGACATGAATTGACTTCTAGGAGTGTCACAGGTGACACTGTTATAAGATTGCAACCATCAGGATGCCCACATTTCAAAAGATACTTTTAAAAATTAGGCAAGGCACAGAAAACCTGAAGGAAGTTTCAAGGATGGGCAAAACCCCCATAACGCCTGATGTAAGGAATTAAAAGACCAGCATGGGTAGCTTAACAGGAAGGAGAGACATGACACTGCAAGGCATAAGTGCTTTTACAGGGGAAAAATAACAGGTCCCCCAAAACTCCCTGATGCACTGAGGAAGGCACAGGCGGAACAAGCGGCTGAAAGCAGAACCATGGCAAGCTCTAAACCAGACGTGAAGTGAGTGTTTTACATCATGAACACGGCATGAAAAGGGACAGATGATTCTCTGTCTCCTGATGTTTTCAAACAAAGGCTAAGTGCTTTTTGGGAAAACAAGCCTCAATCAATTTATTGGATTCTGCAAAGGGCATGGAAGGAAATGAAATTGCCTGTAATAATAAAGATATCAAACTACCCGATCTAATAACCTTTGTTGAATTTATGTTGGAAAGGAGAGTAAACGATTTTGGTGTTCTAGCAGAATATCCAGGATAAAGATGAGATCTAAATGCTCATTTAGCATTTAAATTTAATAAACTTAATATACATTTCAGGAAACCTTGTGCCTTGATAGCCACGGGAACTAAAGCCCTTTTTCATCCAAAATGTGTTTTCTGAGCAGTGGAAGCCTACCAACTTACCAACATCCTTACCCAGCTTACCAGCACCCATCCTGGGCTAGGGACACCTGTGGGAATATCCAGTTCCGTGGGGCCAGTCCCAACTCTGGCTCAGGGAGGAACAGGAGTTTTGACCCACTGGCATGTGCTGGAAGGCTCTGTCCTTACTGAGCCGGGACCAAACTCCTGCTTCCTCTTTCTGCCATAATGACAGAAATATTGACTTTTTACAAAAAGTTTCAGTCTCACGGCAAATTTTACAGTGTCTTCCCTAAGAAAGTGCAACCTCAGCTCTGCCAGGTCAGCTGCCATGCACGTTGGCAATTTGCCTGTATGAAACATGAGCATCTTGGCTTCTACCCAAGAGGCTCTTGAGCACCTGCAATAACCAGGGTTTTCTATTTATTGTGGTTCAGACTTCACAGGCACATCTTAGTCTTTCCCCTCAGCACCAATAGGCACTTCTTTGCCTTTTTATATTCCGTACTAAAGCCATGTAGAAATTTTGAGAGAACATTTTCCTTTGGAAACTGATTGAAACAAAATATTCAACAAGAATGTGTGTGAAAATATGTGTTCTTAACACACACACACACAAAGATGAGCAGTAAAAGTAATTCCTTCCAACAAGTTAGGTGTGATGTTCATAATTTCTGGTGTTAGTTGTCAAGTTTGGAAAATAGAAAGTCATTTGAAGTTTGAATTAATTCATTTGTGTTCACATTTCATGCAAATAATCAAAATGACACAGCTGAAATAAGAGTATTATTGGCTGTAAAATTAATGTTCCTTAAATTCCCTCTCACAGGAAATTAAGTTTCTGATTCAAGCCAAAAGGAAAACTTTGAAACAGCTGAAATCCCTGTTAACCATAAAGCAAACTTTGGGCAGTCCCACCCTGCAGTGCCACAGGAGTAACAAGCAATCTGTTCTGTTTTTCCAGCGGGTGAGAAGTCAGTGACAAGTTTGCAAAGGCCATGAATCCCTCTATTTTCCCAAACACACCCAAGCTTCACAGATGAGCCAGGAAACCATATGTCCCTGTGTTAGTAATGCACGCCTGGCCCACATTTCCCACTTTTCCCCTGGCTGTGGCAGACGACACACGATGCACTGCTGCTGCAAATGCCACTGCCCGTCCTGCAGCAGAGCTCCCCTTGGCTTTACACAAACCATCCCAGCCAACCCAGATAGAAAATGATCTGCCTTCGTGGTAAAAATGTGTTTGAACTCATTTCCACTGCATTTGTCCTGCTTCAGTACAGAAACTGGCATTGCACGTCTGCCACACTGAGCAGCCACAAGCCAAGTTTTGTTCCTCAGGTAACTGCTGAGACCAAAGCTGGCACCTGCTGTTTCACAAGGAGTTTGTACAAATGTGGAGGGTTGAGGATTTTCTGATTCTTCCTGGGCAGAAATTAACCACTTCCAATCCATCAGCTGCCTGATCCACCAGAGGCAGGTATGACAAGCAAGTCAGCTACTTACTTCATCTCCCCTGACTCGCATTTGACAGAAAGAAATTGTGTCACAGGTGCACAAAGTAACCCAATTTAAGAATCCAAGTGAGTGTTTTGCCCTTGTATATGCAGGTATTTAGCTCCCATAAATGTCATTATGGTCCATAACAGATGTATCAAAGAGAAGTATCCCCTGGCTCATTTTGTAATGTCACAGTGCTTGGAATTCAGTCACAGGCTTCACTCTTAAAGACTGAGCTCTCTGATTACTCAAGATATTTTTATTTAAGAGCACCAGTTAGGAAGGAATTAAAAAAATATGCCAGAAGAGTGTTCATCAAATACTGCAACTGTTTTGCAAACCGGAACAATAACAATCACAATACTCTAAAGAAAACCCTGAATTAACTTTTCATGCACAAAGAAAAAAAGTCTAAGGAATTTATTGATCACAGCTGACATGCATCTATCTATTCAAGGAAGGAATTACCTGGCAACAGATGGGCCTATAATAATACTAATATCCTCACCATCTGGCTTTTAATCCATGCTTTTCATCAGTAGATCATAAAGCACTTTACGAATGAGGTCAAACATTTTGTGGGGAAAGGCAGAATAAGATATAATGGTGAGAAGCTGAAGCTGAATAAGTATAAGCAAGAAATAAGACACACTCCATTCGCTGTTTTATAAATTACAACAGCAGGTGATTAACAAAACAAGGAATTTTCCTGTAAATATTATATTCTCCATCACTTGTCAAAAAGGGAGGACCTCAAATATCCTACAGTTCAAAAAAATTACAAACTTCATATAGTTTTTGGGTGAGGTTGTTCGCCTTTTGAAAACAGCTGGTGAATAAAACAACGTGAACACAGAAATACCTCTTTCCTCTGAAAGTCTGAAAATCTACTGTATTTCCCCTTGGCTCCAACCTACCCAATTAGTCAAGCAAATCTTGTACAGTCTTTCTGGATGCTTGGACAGAACTTCTCACAATATGGCTGCAAACCTGAAGGTGTAGCGAAGGACTGTAAAACAACTAATCACCTTTTAAAAAATTGATTAAGATGATCAACGCATGCAAGGCACAGTTTTGCTATGGGCTGGTGACCAGATGGGGAAAACTGAACTACTTGAACATTTAAAAGGTTCTTGAATTCTCTGGCACATCTGCCCCTCCCCAAAATCATACATTTTCAACTTCAGTATGAAAGAAACCTTCCTGAGTTTCACTGTTCTGCAGCTGCTCTTTGGGAAGAAAGCTGTTGGCACAGCATCACCTCAGTCAAGTACTTCTTCCCTTGGTCTGAAAACTCTTCAGAGTAGAGACCACATGTGTGCCTGTGTGGTATGTACACCTCCTCACCCCGAGAGAGCATTTGAGATCTACTGTAAAATTGATAATATATCTAGAAAGAGGGTGCTTATTATTCAGAATGGCCTGTACGGTGTTAGCAGATGACAGAACCCACACTGCTAAAAAGGCAGCAGCAGCCTCACATATCGAGCTCTACCCAGCCTAACATATCCAAAGGTTTCAAAGCCCTGCATTACTTCAATACACACTTTTAAACTTTGTTGTTGAGTAACTTTGTGAGTGAACTCCAGTACTACTGGGATCACAGGCCTACACAAACAAACCAAAGTCCAAAAAGAGATAATGGTCTGAGCAAAGGGCAGAATGTCCATCGGGGAAAAAAGGAAGAAAGCAGGATAAATAAGGTCCAGACTTGGAGAACTTAAGGATCTGGCTTGGCACGGTTGCCAGAGAGGAAAATGAGCATGGGTTACGTATTGTCGGTGTTTGTGAGGGAGCTGCCTGGTTATGTTCTCTTTGCTTGGATCTTTATGCCTGTGACTTTACTCCTGCTGCTGCTAATTGCCTACTTCAGGATCAAACTAAGAGAAGGTGAGTCAGGACCTGGGGACAAAGACTGGGTAGGCAGACAAACCTTCTCATTCAACAGACAACTTAGGCTTGTAGCATTAACTAAACTGAAGAGAACTATGATCAGAAACAATTTTATGAAGCTGTACTCTATTTTAGACCATTTTCTATTTGAAAAAGACTACAGGTATGTGTTTAGAACTTGGATTGACCCCTCACTTAAAACTCCGTAGTTTTATATACCATACTATAGAAGATTTTACTGTTTTACACTATGGAAGGGGCAACCAGAATGAAACAAAAAAGACTAGGGCAGTTAAAGTACAGATAATTTTCTTCTGTGCTTACACCATGCAAGTCTTCATTGAGACAGGTAGCAGCAGTTACACCCTGTAAGTAACTGGGCTTTAAGTACATGTCTGTGTTCTTTCAAAAGTATGTATTTGCTTTTACTTTGTACCTAAATGCACATTTGCCATGTTGCCTTTTCTATTTTAAAATCAGCTTATACTCACTTCAAAAATCTATCTACTGAGTGAAACCAAACAAACACCCACCCCAATGCAAATGTGCAGTGACTGTAACACATCTGTGTACTGAGAATCAAGGCTGCTCACAGAGCCCAACTGGGCTACACTTGTAGCAAGCAGGGAGTTTCTTTTAAAAAGGAAAATCCTGTACCTCAGACCGTCCAGTCTTGATGGGATGATCTTCATGCCCTCCACGTTTGGGTCCCAGCTGCTGCAGCAGATTCACATGTGCTCTTGTTTTAGGGTTCCAGTTGCCAAAGCCAGTCTTGGGGCACATTCAGATCAGAGGCCTCAACCATTCTTTTTTTCATCCCTTTGAAAACATACTCTCGCAGACACTGGGCTAAGCTTGTTCCTCAGATTATCTGTCTTTTGAACCTTTTCTCCATATGGACTGTCAGGAGAGCTAAGAGGACAGCCTAGGTTTTCTCTGTAAACTTCAGATGCTTCTTGATACAGCTTGGTGAGAACCCTGCCTGGGACAACGTTTCACAGCTCTCCCACTACAAGTTTCAGCTCTAGCAGAGACCTGGCTGGGGCAGACAGGCCACTCCTGTCCATAGGGCTCTACAGACCAGCTGAGGCCTCACACCGGGCTGGCCCAGGGTGCATCAGCCCAACAGGAGAAGGATTTACCCACCAGTGCAAGGCTAGGAAAGAAATCTCACTTAGATGCCAGGCCAAACACTGTAATTTGTGCGCTCCCATTTTCCTCTATCCTGAAAATTGGGCCACTTAACATAAGAAAGGTCGTATATAGCCAGAAATGTAAAATAAACTAACTTTCCATTTTGTGTAACATCTCCAGGCATTTAGATCCGAGGCTTTAACAGAGGAAGGGTGTCGGTTTGCTTATGAGCACACACTTCAAGTTACCTTCAGGCTGCCAAAACTCAAACATTTCCTGCTCAAGATGTGCTTTCAGATGCTGAATCAATCTGCATGGGAAGCCTGCTCCACATGCCTAATCCAGCCCTGCCTTGGGTTATAGATTATTCTTAGAGCAAGGTGCTGACGGTTTTTCACACGCTAATAAAACAACAACCAAAAAAAAAGTGGAATGTCAAAACATCGTGCAAATCAGTATCTGTGAGGGAATAGGAAGGCTAAGTACTGAGAGGAGTTTTCTTTCTTGAAAGTGGTTGAAATGGAAGAGAATGAAATGATTGCATTTGACTTCAGATAAAAGCAGGGATTTTCCCTTTCAGTAAATTATCAGCTCTGTGCTCATATGTGTAAGTCAGACATTAGTTATTATGAAATAATACTGAGCTGCTACTGAACTCCCTGTTACCTGGTGATCCTCTTGCTTTTCTATGCCAGCTAGGATGAAGCAAGCCAGGAAAAGCAGGTGGGCTACTGATCCCATCAGTTCAGGTATTTTGCTGAGGCTCAGACATTGCTTTCATTTAGCCAGATGAACTCATCTGAAAAAAACCCACAGACATTTGCATTCATGATGCGTGATCAACTGCTGAAACAGACTGTCCTGCCTTTTTTCACAGTGCTCATATCCTCCTTAGCTACACTTTCTCCAGGTCTGTAAATAATCTATGGTACCAGATGTTAAACCTTCTCTTCAAGCACAGAAATTTTAGCTTTGGATTTTTAATGAGTTTAAGCAAGCAATGGTTTCCTAAATTTTCTGAGATTAGTAATCAAGGGTGTAAGAGAGAGGTGAATGAAGAAGTTGGCAGACTAATTTGCCAAAGGAATATTGCTGCTGTGCTTCTCTCTTTCACAACTAAGAAGGATGCTTGAAGGGAATCATCTGGCTTTTCAATGCCTCAGGAAAGGAGACACTCAGTTTGCAGATCACAGGTGTTCTGGCTGGGCTTCTCAAGAGGATGTGAGATGAATTCCTGTCTATTCAGTACTTTGGCCTTGCTCTGTCTCCAAGATCTTCTTTTTCTTGAGCTGAGACTGTCAGAGACCAATCTACTGTTTTGGCCTCCAGCCAACTTACACAAAACATCCTGAGCAGCTCTCCCTGTACAGGCAAGCAGAGCCAGCTTCAGCTTAAAACCATCAGGTGAGAGAAACAGATAAGCCTGAGAACACAGGCCTTCAAATGCCAGCTCTCCTACAGAACATCAGAAATTCAGCAGGTTTCAGCTGAGTATTTCCTTAGATCTTTTTCTTGGGGGAAAAAAAAGAAAAAAAAAGAAAAAAGGAGAGAATTTTTCATTACTAAAATCAAGGCTGCCTTGCTTCATTGTTAAATAAGCATTTAATTTTTCTCTGTGCAGCAAGAAAGAGGCTCTGCATAAATATATCAATATATAAATACCTTATAAATAAAACTAAATCATCTAACAAAACAGCACACATTTCTCCTGAACAATTAGCAATGACAAGTGTTTTTTGGGTTTTTTAAATTTTTTTTTATTTTCACTGTTTCTCCATCCTTCTTCAAATAATCTCCAAGCCTCCAACAGCACCATTGTGTTCTGAAGATGTCCAGTTATGTGGGCAGCAAGCATTTTTCTGGTCTGACTGTACCACAGGCAGCATTGGGAGGATCAGGCCAGCTCGAGGTTCCCACAGCACAGCCACAGTAAAGCAGAACATGAACTGCCAGTATAAGCTAACAATGTTCTTCGGTCTTGTTTAAGGATTTGACTCTGATTGAAAGCTGTGGAGGCAAATGAAAACAGAGCATTTCTGCTGATGTCAATAGCTCGTGTTAGCACTTCACTGGGCATAGTAACAGCCCCAGACTCACACTCAGAAGACTTCCCTCTAGGATCATGGGCAAACTAATACCAGTGTGCTCCTTAGAAACCTTCACCTTAATAAGATTAGTTCTTATTAATATATGCCAGCTCTTTTTCTTAATAAAAACTCACCGTAAGAAATCAGAAATCAATCCATATTCTCATAGAATTTTTGTGTTGTCTGGATTATTTTTCAGTTGAGGAGGAAATGGCCATGGCACAAGACCCCAGGAATGCCTTCCTGAATCACTGTGGTCAGTGGAAGAAACCCAGGAGATCCGGACAGAAAGAGAACAGATACAAGAACTCAAGGACATTTAAGGGAGCTTCACGTCTCAGGAAGCAAGCTTAAACCCAGTACTCAGAGCTGCAGGCTTAACAATAACCTGCTGTAAATAAATAGCATGCGGGAAAACAAAACTGGAGGGGAGAAGTTTGTGCTGTGCTGTCCTAATGAAACAGCTGCCGCCATCTAAAGAGTTCTTGTAAGCTCTAAGCTGCCCTTTGTGCAGCTCAGCAGGGACCAGACACCTCCTGCCCTGGACTGCATTGGTTCCCTTGCGTGACAAAGGATTTGTGGGGAGGGACAGCGTCCTGCTCACCAGCCCCTCCCTGGCCTACCAAGGAGAAAGCGACATAACGAGATCCTGAGAGAGCTGAGCTGGCACATACAAGGCAGGCAGCCTTATTGAATTGAGATGCATAAGTAACAAGTTGATATCAACCACTGACATGTGGGAAATTGAAAAGGGTTTTGAAGGGGAACTGACATTCATTAGCTTGTATACTTTGGGAAAGATTTTGGGTTTTGTAAAGTATCCTTTCCATAGAATTTGGAAGAAAAATATAACAGTAACAGGAAACAAAAGGATTTCTCTTTGCTGACTAAAAATGCCAAATTCTGAAACCATGGAAAGATTCAGTCAGGACTCTGTAAAACGGTTATTATTCTCTTTTAAGGACAAATGGATGACTTTTTCAAATAAAAAATTGCACGAGCACGGAGTTATCTTTTTTGCGTGTCAATTGACACACATTTTTAAAAAAAATCTTCCTACCTGCTCTCCTGTAGCTGTAGATGAACAATTTTTAGTGCATCTCAGATGCTTGTGCTAGATGGCCCACAAAAATGCAACCCAAATTGTTTGCAGGTACTACTGGCTTTTAGTTTCTCTGATTCCGACTCTCAAGTTTAAACCCAAACTGGCGAGGAATGAGAAGTGACTATCATTACTGTCCTCAGTGTTTACTGTCTCTGTCTGCTAGTGATTGCTGTCTGCAATTATGTTTCATAAAAGCTGTTTGTCATTACCCATCCTGCAAGAAGAGAGTGGATAATGCCTTGGCTGAGATTATGTGTGGTTTGCACAGTTTCAGTTCTCATAGACTTTTAAGAACTCCTTGGAATCATTTTATAGAAATACTAATGAGGCCATGACCACAGGTTTAAAAAAACACTGTAATTTATCAAAGTCTGTGGAGAAAAAAGAATTTAAACAGTAAGTACCCTTACAGTCTCTCTCATTTTAATACTATCCAAACTTTTAAAGACATAATTTGTCACACTGGTTTACATCTGTGCAAATAACACAGAATACATTGCACAGATGAAGAGACAATTGTTTGCAATTGCAAACACAATCTTTTGCAGGGAAGCTGAGACAGCTGCTGCAAAGAATTTACTTTCTACATTTAAGAAGGATGCTGCCTTCTTAAAGCAGTGATCTGGGATATTGATCTGATGCTAAAGGAATTCTAACATACAGAATCCCAAACACCTACTCTCTCACTGCCCAAGAAAAGATTGGCCAGGGGTGCATGTAAAAATACAGAATGAAATTTGATTTTGCTAATTCCACAGTGTCTGAGAATGGGTAGATTTGAAATGTCAACAAGTGGTAACACTCTTAAACAGCACCTCACTGTAAAAAGGTGGTATGGATACCGAAAATAATACTAAATACATACACTGTGTACCTTTGACAGAACTGCTGATTGAGCTGTAACTGCTAACATGTAGGAGGATCTGACATTCACGACTCAGCAACATACAATGAAAATTCCCAGGTCTTGTTGTTTTCAGTTCCATTACTGAATAGTGTCAAGAAGTATGTTTTCATGCTACCGGCATGAAACATATCACCATATTCTGTAATTCCTTCAAAAAGGAAAAATATATATTTAAATAACACCATAGAACGAAATCTTTGTCTAGATAAATTGTACAAGCATTATCTAAATATATATGAAGAGTAATTGCAAGGAAATAGCTTATCTTCAATTACTGTTGTCACTGAGGAGTCTCTCTCTTCCTGTCTCTAGCAATAATGTTAAGTTAGGACTCTACTCCACCTACAACCAGTAAGCACTTTTAAAACCTTCCTGCCTGGGACTTCTCCTTCGCTTCCCAGAACAGAATTTAAGGTCTCAACATTTAAGTTGGAAAGGTACAGAGAAAGATGGTAAAGTGATAAAGGATTGTGAAATCACTTTTGGCTGGGGAATGACTGAAGAGAGTGATTGTTAGGTGTCTGTTCCAGTATCTGTAGTGATACCGTCCAAGGAAGCTAGAGCAGGGGCAGGTTCAAAAGACACAAAAGGTGGTTTTGGTTCTTTTTCCCTTAAGACACATAGAATGGTTAAAATGCCTGCCAGAATAAATTTTTTAAGAGCAATTAGCCAAAAATCCAGAGGCAGATAAACACGAAAGACTGATGGAGCAGTAAGTCTTTGAAAATTGCTCAAAGCTGGAAGAATATTTGGAAAAGTACTACCTTCTAGTATAGTAATTATACTTACACACACCCCAAGGCAAATATCAGTCGCCTCAGAGGCAGAGATCTGGGAGAGTTACTCACTTAGCCTGGCCCAGTGTAGACATTCATATAGACTTGCCTCCAAAAACTCTGGTAGGATTTGCCTCACACCAAACAGAATATTTTAACACTACAGGAATCACCATGGCATTTCTAATGCTTGTAATTTGTATTAATATTACTAGTCTATCTCTTTTTCAAGTGCAGTATGAAACCTCCAAACAACTGAGCAGCCTGAAAATCAGAAGTTTCAAACCTTCCAGAGGTGTAGTCAGTTCAGTATATATTTTATTCCATCTGTTTGATGTCTTCTGTGGCCAAATTAAAAGCTGCTGTTCAGCTTGACTGTCAAATAGAAGAATACTTCAAGAAACACTTTGTACTATAGTTGCTCATTGCTTTGAGCAATAAACCTTTTGTTTAAAGTTCTTCATTGGAGCTGCATGCTTGCCCTTTATCTAGGAAACAATCTGTAGAACAAGTCCAACATTCATTATGAACCCTTAGGTTATCATTATTAAAAAGGAAGAGGTATTAAACGGTTTTGTGTAAGACCCACATGACTCACTTTTCTAAGCATTTAAGCAGAATTAATTACTGAAAAATGGGCCTGTAATTGTATTTGAAATTGACCATGTATAAAGCTGGCTTGTGACAATTTCTTTTTTTGTATGTTGTAGTTTTTGCTGTAGATATAC
This sequence comes from Lycocorax pyrrhopterus obiensis, assembly GCA_014706295.1. Taxonomy (NCBI): domain Eukaryota; kingdom Metazoa; phylum Chordata; class Aves; order Passeriformes; family Paradisaeidae; genus Lycocorax; species Lycocorax pyrrhopterus. Next base: position 60,067,793 of record JACSVZ010000004.1, on the reverse strand, counting down.
CATGTATAAAAAGGTAACAATGAAAATTCATCAGAATTGCACAATATTCCAGAACATTTGAATAATTACATACAACCAGAATCTGTAAAAGTTGACTATTTTTAGGACTGCTCACACTTAGGGCTTATGTTTTTCTGCATGACAATGGCTGTTTAATTAGTACACGTTTAATCAATACAAGTGACAGCTACGCACAAGCTATGCTGACCTGAAAATACTACTAATTTTTCGCTAACAAAAGGTTCTATTAGTATTTGAAGAGAGATATGTCTCAGCGAAAATAATATTGTTTCATGAATATTATACTTGCAGTTTTAAGGATTAAATATAATTGCAATTAAACCAATATTGATCAAGTGTCTAACTAATCAGACCAATCCAAATCAATGAGTTCAAATAATATGCTTTCCTCCCATCAAACGAGATCTGCAACTAATACTACACCGTATCAAAAATACCTTAAAGACTTTTATATAGCTTTTTCTTACACTTTTGTAGGAAAAATCCACTAAGACATCCTTCTAAATGCATGTCTGTCCATTTTGACTCACACTTGCATCTTCCAAACTTGCCACTTCTTCGACAACCTCTCTACTCACACAGTGTTGTGGCAGTGTTATTTTATCACGCTGGATGGGGTTCTCTTCCCGTTTTTGAAAGGCAGAGTATCTCTGGTGTTGAAGGAAAGCAGGTAAGCTGTTATCTGCTAATTTTCCAGGTAATGTGGATGCAATTGAGAATGACTATATATGCATAGAAATTAACATCTCTGTTACTGTTGTCATATGTTATCCAAACTATGCAGAGCCAAAGCTAACAAGAACTTCTGTTACACAAGCATGCTGACAGATGGCAGCCATCTAAACTGAGAATAGCACCAAAAATACGTTGCTCAGAAGTGAAGAAGGATGACGTGAGAAGTTTTGTGATTTGTTTTGTTATCTGAAAACCACAGTAGATCCTAACTCAATGAACTCAGTAGAACCACTTGCAGACTGAGGGGCATTTTAACTTTCACTGTGATGTTCACTCTCCTCTGTTTTGGCAGCTGAAGATTTCTTCTCTAAACTACAGAAATCACGACGTTTATTGGAAGATGTTTAGAAAACACTGGTACTTAAGTACCAGGCAATCGTGCCACCCTTCTGGCAGCCCTGCAGACCACTCGCACTAATCCCTGTTTTAACGTTCTGTGACCTCTAGAATTGCAGTTCTCAGAAGTAATCTGCTCACTCTAAATATCCTCCAAGCTTATGTCTGAGTGCCCAAAGTCATACAGAGAATAAACAACTTTATTTTATAACAGAATTACAGAAAGCAAAATATCACTTAATACAACTTCAAGCTACTATAAATCTAATTTGGCATTTTAACTATACACAGAGTCAACAGCAAAAAAAAACCCCAAACAAACAACCCCCCTGCAAGAACAAATTAAAAATAAACCCCAATATAATTAACAGGTTTTTGCCATGGCAGTCTCAACTGATGGTATCCTCTTACTACTTTATGAATGGAGTCCATCTTACACCTTTTATTCAGTATCCTAAAAACCTGCATTAACCATTAGAGGAAGCATGTGAAACATATACCTTCTCTGTAACAGAAATGTCAGTTCTAACATGGAGACACAGTGAGGTTTAATAGCAAGCGAGCATTCTACACATGTATTCAAATAATGGAAGTATTGAAATCGGGACACAGTAAGAAAAAAAGCACTACGGTTTTAAGCTGCCTAGATCATCTCTTGTTGGAAAAAGAGAAAGATATTTTGTTCTTCCTTCTTTCCTTATCTGGAATGCTGCAGACAGCAAAAAGTCTGCAAAAAGTTGAGCATTGGCACCAAAGTGCAAAAAGAACACAGTGCTCAGTCAGAAGAAATCTGTCTGCAACTCCTTCTCCTCTACAGACTGCCACACCATCTCTGCTCCACAGAGAGGAGAGCCTTAGAAAAGAAAGAGTTACAGAGATACCAGTATAAAATTTATCCAAAGAAATATATTTTTTCAAATTTTAGCAAATGTTTTATTTTTATAAAAAACTTTGTTATGTGATATCATATATTTACCTGAATAATCTGAAAAAAATTCTGTAAATTACTCCAGTAAGAGATTTCATTTGAAATATCTGAAAAAAACTGTATCTAAATTAGTAAAGATTCTCCTTCCTGCACAATTACCACCTGCTCCAGTGAACAATGATTTCCAGACTTCTTTTGTTCACTTTCATATAATTAAGAATCAATTTCAAAAATACAAGTATTTGTGCAAAAGAAGATCATACCCTCTAAAACTTCATTAAAAAAAAAAAAAACCCTAAGGTTGTTAAGAAGTGGTTATAAAAATAAAGAAAGATTGTAAGGGAATATAGACCAAAGATGTTAATATGGAGTTTGGTATTGGCATTTAAGTCGTGCACATCTGGTCACTGTTGCTAGGCTTGGTGGATTCAGTGGAGTCGTGATGACTTGGAATGACTACAGCTCTTCGTGGTCAGTATCATTTTTATTTCTGGAAGAAAAAATGAGGTGGAAGGTTACATAAGCATTTGTAACAGATACCACGTGAATGTCACATCAGAGTCAGAAAGTAACTTTCTCTATGCAGGGTTCTTTGGGTTTTTTTTTACAGGAAGGGAAGGTTATTTCATAAAAAAAAGTTGCATTGACTAAAACCTCCTTCAAACATTAGGCAAACAGTACTACACTTTCTCCAAGTACTCATCTTGCTTTAGAGCATTTTTTTCCTCCCCCAAATTCTCATGTTATTTTAACTGCAGCCACTTGCACAGTTTACGGAAAATTTTAATTCACAACCTAGAGCATAAATAAAAATGGAAGGTACTTGTTCAATTCAGTAATCGCTCAGAATCAGAATGCAGTATCTTTTACTTTTATTAGAGAAAACAAGTCTACACAAAGAATACTGCTGTAGTCATCAGAGCTTTCATCACCTCAGAAACAACTAGGCAGAATTCATTGCATGACTCCATTGCCTTAGCACGGAAGAGCAAAAGGCTCTTGACAGATACTCAAGGCACTTCAGGTGGCTTCCTTTTGTTTAGATGACTGAATTTTTTCCCTAAAGTTTAACTGAAAGGCATCATCAGTCAAACAAGTCTCCAGGTCTGACACAAAGGTAGCATGGAGAAATGTCCTCTTTTATTCTCTCACAAGCATTGCAGACCATGAACCTGCAAAGCAACTGGCAAAGTCAGACAAGAACATCTGACACACTCCAGTACTTTGCAAACAACCATTCCACAATGTATATGTTTCTCAGAAATGCCAAAAAACCAACCCTCACACAATGGAAGGAATTCTTTGAATGCTTTTTTTCCTGAATAAAATTTTTACAAAGCAGTTAAATATTTGATGAAGGAACAGAATCAACTTTGCAGCTGGCCGCTAGTTTAGAAACGTGGTACAAACCTGCCAAGATAATTTTTCATCCCATGACCCAGTCCCTTCTAAAAAGATGCAATTACTTCTATGGGATAGATCGTGTTGAACAGCAATTCTGGATAAAGGTAGCATGAAGAAACTGGCACAGTCTACACACATATAAGAGAAGAGGCAATCCCTGCTACCAAGACTTTTAAATTCACACTGATTAATAATAAATGCAAAATGTGATGGTAGCACATGTAACAGCAAAACCCTGCAAATCCAAACCATCTGTTCTGCTGTCTCAGTGTATCTTTCTACCTTAGACCCTGCGATGGAAGTGCTGAAAATATGCGAGGGGTGGTTTGAGCGTGCACGTTTAATGTTGCTGTGTACCAAGGGACCAGTGAAGTCACCCAAAGCACAGGCATTCTCCTTACTGCAAACAGCCCTCACAAAAATGATGTGCATTCTTCCAAGCCTTCCAGAACATTTATGGGATGTGGGGACTCATTGACACTCCCCTATCTCACAGTTCAGTACAGCTCCCTATCCTCTCCTCTGCTTTCAAACCTAAGCTGGAGCATACATGTTATACTCATTTTCAGTGTCACTAAGCAACAAAGCTACAAAACAAATCCAACTGAACGCTGAAATAAATGTACAATGAAAAAACAGACATCTGTGCAGGGTTTCTTATTTTTGGTGCTTTTCCCCAATTTTCCTTCACAAGCAACCCTCACCTCTATTGTTATTTACAGTTTCTAGCATTACCTAATGTGAAAATAACTCTAAAAAGTATTAACCCTACAACATGAATATCCAGTTGTGTGCTGATCTAGCACTTCCAAACATGATCCATGTTTTCTCCTGGTTTCTACATTTATGGACAAAAATTATTAATTTCTTTTTCAAACACACAATGATCTCACCAAATCTGAAGAAATTTTCTAGAGGCAGCTCAAACTTAGTTCTACTGTGTTTTACATCCTGAAAAATGACGTAAATTTACGTGCTGAGAAGCTCAGAGGAAAACTGGCCAGAAGATACTGTCTAAACACACAGGATCAAAACAAACATCGTAGTTCTAGCACAATCTGTACGAGGTCAAGAAAGGCAACTGGAACCACTTTGACGGAGAAGATGGATAAACTTCCTGTCTGCAGGCAGAGGGCAGGCATCCTACTCATCCTCATATTCTCCATGGCATTCAACATTGCTGCTTTATGCAGTACTGCATGTAGCAGGAGTGCAGGACAAACTCTCGGGATAGTTACGTGTGCAGTGATGAGACCCAACAATTCTGCCAGCAGATGAAAAACTCTTGCCCCAGTACCCCACCACAGGCAGTCTCTCAACTGACCCTATGCATGTCAACAGCTGGCAATGTGTATTGGCTCTCCCCTTCCTCAGCCACACACAGGCCCCCCCACTACTATCCAGATGTTAGGAAAAGAGACACTTGTAGGTAGACTAAATAAGCTAAGGCTTTAGTCTGTGTCTCTCAGCTGAAAATATGCATCTGTGGTCAGACTAGCTCAGGCAGAGTCCAATTCCTTGATAATGGTCATGCTCCATGGAGCAGCATTCAATAGATGCACTTCGTATCCTCTCAACTGATAACTGAATGAAGTGATACTCGACAGTTAAATCCTCAGGTCTTAAAAAATTCAGGCACTGGAATAAAGTGGATCTTTTTAACATGACAAATTATCAGGATTATGTGAAAAACATCCTCCCCTCTAGTAGCTTACACCAAATTTGGAATCAAGTCAGTGTCTCATTTTTCATATATTCCTGGCACTTCATGGCTGTGCTCAAGTCTGCTAAAGCTGCAGGTTGAAATTTATAACGGGTAGTTTCCTTGGGTAAAGAATTTTGTTCAATACCAAGGGAATGCCTGCCTGCACAGAAGTGTCTTGTGCACGGGCCACAACCACCATTGTATAAAATACTGAAGCGGGAAAATAAGAATCATGACTAATCTCATTTCTTTAAAACATACAAAATGTATTTCTTTTACCTTGTCCCCCCGCAATGATCAACATCGATCAAAGTGCATATTAAAAACTCAAAGTTGTACTAAAACAATTTTTCTTCTTGAGATGTGCCAATAACATTGCTGCTCTTCTAGCTAAATACAGAGATTGGCCAGTAAAAAATCACAGGTCTCCTAATGAAGGCTTAAACCACTGAAAGTTTTTAAACTTAATTTCTTTATAAATCTCTCCCATTGACATAACCATTTAACCATTAACAAAACCTTTTTCTTGAATCTGAATCTACCATTAACAAAACCATCAAGTTTCAAAAGACATGAAGCTTGAGTCTCATACCAACAGCGTGACAAGCAAAGGAAATCTGAAGCTTTACACCCCCAAATGGTTACTGAGCTTTAAGACATTAGCCTATAATGAGTGCAAGAGCAGATTTATTCAGTGTTCATCCTGATCTTTCTATTGAATACATAAAGCAGAGCTGTACTGTGGTTTTTTCCTTCTTTTTTTTTTCTCTACCTAGAAAGGAGAGCCTCATAAACTAACATAACTTCAAACAGCTTTTTCAACTGATAAAAGGCTTTAAAACTTGAGCTTCCAACACATTTGCCTTCTTGCCTGGGAAAATGATAAAAGGCCAAAAATTTCAGTGTATTTAGGATTAAGGATTAGCTGACTAAACCCAAATGTCCAAGTATGTCCTTTCTGGAAACTACACAGTCTTCCCACTAAACAAACAAGATGTTAGGCAAGAACTGTAATTGTGCAGGTAAACAGAAAAGTGTGACACATACTTCACATTTTGCAGAAATAGCCCAAACTCACTTCAATATAAACTACAACAACTTGACCAAACATTGTAGAAAATGCCATGAGAGTACTGTGACAAAACTGGGAGACATATATAGGAATATTTGCAACTGAAATTAATGTCAGACCTAGACCTAAGATAAAAATTCTTACTCTAATAGTCTTCTATTAGCACCTGTTTCAACTCACCCTTTTGTGAATGCCTATCTTAAAGATGGCCTATATTTTTCAGCTGAAAAGACATGAATGCAACAGAAAACTGATGCTATGTTTTCCTGTGTTAATTATATACATAAGCTTACCTGAAGTATTTGCTTGAGGGCATTTTTGATTTTAATCTTCATCTTCCTCAGCAAGTTCAGTTTCTTTGTGCACCACCACTCTTGTCACAGACATGTCAGGGTGCTGTTCTTTGGCTTCTTTGATTGCCTGTGCCAGGGCCTGCAAATGCATTTGAAACATAGAACTTAACACACCAAAAGAACATTCATGTGGGGCCACAGAATGCAAGAGTACCTTTGGAAAATTTGGTTATCATTTTTCAGAACTGTAAATTCCTGAACTTGAGAGGGATCAAGGGTAAAAAAAACCAACCAAACCCCAAACCAAACCAATTCCCAAAACACAAAACCCAAATGATAGAAAAAAACCAAACCCACCATGCTAAAAATTTACCAAGATTTTTGGGAAGTAACAAATAACCATAAAGTTGTAAGATAACTTTCTAGCTCATCTCAGGAGAAAAAAGTATTCCTATATCCCAGAAGTTTTTGAACTTCTTCAAAAGATCTAACAAATAACACACCTTAAGAAGAGTATAAGATAGTACAGAAAAATAAGAGTGCCCTTCAGTTTCCTGAACAAAACAGAAAGATACTTTGGAATGTATACTAAGTCTGGTACTGAAACTCTGGAATAAGATCATAACAGAAATTTATTTCTCAGCACAAGAATCTCATTTTTCTCTTTGTACTAGTTTAAGAGAAATTTCTCTAGCTTAATTTAGGGAAGTGTAAATGTAAGTATCATTCAGCTTCTTATAATCCCTCCCCATTTTAAGAAATTTTATCATCTTAAGAGATGTACCAATATACCCAGTTGGATCAGATGACCATCACAGGTCCCTTCCAACTGAAATGCAATATTTTATTCTACATCACAGTCAACCACATAAGAGCACCCTCTGAATCATCACAGGTTAAATAGCATCTGGTACCGTCTCTTTCTTGCCCTGATCTACACATCTTATTTCAGTGAGCTGTATTACTGCTGGAACCTAACATAAGAAAAAACCAGAAGACAAGGGAAGGCATTCAGAGGCAACAGTTCACCTCTGATCACCTTAGTATCAAAAGCAACTAAAAACCCCCCAAAAAACTAGAAGGAGCAAGAAAAATATAATGCAACAAAAAGGTTTATCTTAATTTAGAAAAGTGACTATTTCCTGAGCTAGCTACAGATATTAAGTGAGAGAAGAAATAACTAACTCTGAAGAGAGATTGAACACACCAGCATTAGGCACCCTAACTATTATGTGATACTGAATTTGAAATCCTGTTAAGGGAATATGTACAGGACACATGATGTGCATTGGTACAATACCGACGTTTGGTGTTTGTTTACAATCAAACTATAAACAATGAAAAATCCCTAAGACTCGAATTGTTAAATTACAACAAGTAATACAAACATTTGTATTCTGAAACTCCAAATTGAAATATTATTTTCCTATTGAAAACTGTTTTAGTCATATAGGGAGCTAAAAGACAAAATAAAAAACATCCAGCATGTAGTTTGGGCATTTAAGAAGCTCAATATTCACTTAAGAAGAAGTGGTAGATATTTCTTAAATTGCTTAAAAGCTGCTCACTGTTATTTTAAACTTCAGTGATTAAAACTGTATTTTGTACTTCCTTTTTTATAATTTCATTTTTTACTTCATTATTCACTTACCTCACATTAAAGAATGGCTTTGAGAATTGTCTGGTATACTAAAGGTATTTTGTGACCTTTCCAGACATCTCAAGTGCACTGAACGTGTGTCAAGGCAAACAAGAACCATTCATGTCTGATGGCTCTGTCATTTAATTACGAGTGTCAAAGAAGCGATTCGACTTGCCAAAAGACACTTTCTGGATGCAAATCAAAATGTGAAAATAAATTCCTTGAAAACTCTCAATATATTACAATTCATAAGTTAAAGTAAACCATTATGCTGATCTGTGAAGCATTCAAGAAGTTAGAAATATATTCACTGCAAGGTAGGCTTTTCCATTTGCATTAACCAATGACTGTTGATTGCCTTTGTTACTATAGTTTCTTAGATGAAAAAAACCCCTGTGTAATCATCACTACAAAGACCAGATAATTGACTTTCTTCAACTATTTTCCTGTGTAGTGCTCAAATTCAGCCACATTAATTCTCCACGTAGAAGTGATTTTAGCCTTAGTTTCTAAGACATTGTAAAATACTGCTTTAGTACTGATGGAGATGAAAGGTACACACAATTTCAGCAGATCAACAATTACTTTTGTTACACATAATTCTACAAATACTGGCCAAAGCCTAATTTTTAAATTCGAGCAGTTTATGTTTTAATGTATTTCAAAGCTTTCAGTCAAAATGAGCGCTGCATTCAGATGTTGCCAAAACAATGCAGTAGAGACTCTCATCTATCCAGATTAGCGCATCAAAATAAGATTATTTCAGTAATGCTTTTCCTCCCAATGAAAAAGCTGAACTAAATAAACTGGGTCTCTTCCAAAAAGGGTAATCCCTTTAAAAATAGTAAAAATCCATTCACATGATCTATGATGCAAATTTACAAATGCTGTTTTGCTTTCACATATATTCAAAAGGCTTCTTAACTGCAAATCACTGCTAATTAATAACTATGCCACAATTAACAGTCTCAGGGTCTTTCTATAGCCTTTTATTCAATTTTTCTACCTTTCTCTTACTTCAGATTTCTGAAACATCATCTAGATCTCACCAGACTACAAAATCCACATTTTAAGTGTTAAGTTTGCATACTCACCTCATCATGGTCAATATCTGCATCTCCAGTAATGACAATGCGCTTCTCAATTCTTGTTTCTGAAACTCCACCTTTTACCATCTACAAATGACAGAAAAAACCCCCCACAACATCCCTGTAATTATTCCATATTTCCACAAAGCACAACTTTCTGCTGCACTGAAGCAAATAGATTTCTGCGTCTGAGTCGCAATTAATAGAAAACGTGTTCAGTGCTAAATCATCCTTTCCTTTTTCAGACACGCAGATGGTCACCTTCTAGCAATTGCTAAACTTGATAAAAATCAAGTAATAGAGAATTACTCCTGTCACTGGAGCCCATGTTTGGCAAACCGTAATTCCAGCTTCTTCTGCCATATAAATCTGGCAACATGGAAATTCCAGGAGTCTTTTCTTTTATTTCAACCCATCTATCATGGGCCTCTCCTCAGTCATAATCCTATGCCATTAAATACAAAGATGATCTGGTTTTTAGTTCTGTCAATAAAGGACCTTCATCAGATATTTTCAACATATTTCACACTGCTGAACAGTTTTGTGCTTTTTTTCTTCACTTTTTATTCTAATGATTAAAATACCTTACCTTATAAAAAAATTCTCACAGAAATAACATTATTTGCCTTTTAAATCAGCCTGTGTATGAGAAAAGAAAAAACTACTACTTAAGATACACTGACCATACTAGAGAAGAGCTAAGATGACTCTGTTAAGAACACCATTAGAATATTAAAACTATTTTGGAAGGTCCCTTTATCAGTAATGAACACTTCGCGACATAAAACAGAAAGGTAGCTTAGAAAATTCAAACAATCTTGTTACTGACTGTTTATCAATTCAAAAAAAACAAGGATCTGCTGCATCATGGTAATCTCAGTAATTTTTCAGTAGAAGACAAGACTGAAACCATTTCCTTTAACTGTTCCTTCCAAGAAGCAAGATTATTTGACATCTGAACTTGACAAGCAAATGTACACTTCCTGTTAAAACTCTGATTCAATTCATTGAATTAAGATTTTTTCCTAAAATGGTGGTGGTTTAATGTTTCCAAAAGGGAGCAGGAGTCTGAAAAGGATTTGTTGACTAGTCTGTATAACAAAACATATGCACTTTTAATTCTGAGCTTACTTTATTTCATGTGACTCACTTTCCAACATTATCCTTCCTCTGTCATTTTGTGCATAATACTTTCAATCTTCAGAACATTTCAATCTTTAGAAAATATATACAGTGAGCAGTGAACTATTGTTCAATTCTGTCATGTTGTAAAATTTCTGTCTTGGGGGGGGGAATCCTGAATTCACATTTTGTTTCCCTCTTCCATTTTTCTTTACCCTAAACAATGCTTTCTATAATTGTCTTAGAAAAAGACACTAAGAGTTCAAAGAGGAGTTGAAAACTGTGTTGTTTAGGCATGCCTAAAATTTGACAAATATTTACAAAAATTAGCAATAACAATAATCATCATCACACTTTGGTAGTTCAACACACTCTGGCATGAAACATTACATGTTCCATGTTTTACATGAAACAGATGTGATGTCCCGTTAGCACTGAGCTTTCCTTTCCTTTTCAAGCATGGAATGCAGAGCAAATAATTCAGCACCCAAATACGCTTGCAAAGTAATGTAGCAGAACGATCTGTTTTTAAATATACCCTAAACCTAGCAGCACAAGGATGATTAACACAAAGTCTGGGAAAACATTGTTTCAGTTCACCATGGTGGCATTAGCAGGGCTCCTGTGGACCTCAGACAAATTAGTTACACTAGCAAAGATTCTGCAGGATATCAGTGAGTGATGACAGGGCTGAATCTGTAAAAATTTAGTTACATACTCATTTGTCAAATGCTGAAATAAGACCTACATGAGCTACTGAAAAACCACTAATCATACATTTCCCCTTCTCCCTGTCCTGTTCCCAGATATTCCTGTTTATTCATTAGGACTTCTGTCTTGAAAATCTGTGTATGGAAAGATTAACTCTCACGCATGCCTGAAATGAATCCCTTCCATTTCAAGTTAGTTTTCCTCAATGAATTAGCAGATACACAAGAAACTTCATGCAAAGTTGTGTTTTGAGGGCCCGGTGTCTTTTTTAGTTAAGAAAGACATTAAATGTATTTTACCTTTGTGATGTGTGTAGTTGTGGTAGTAGAAATGGACTCTGATGTAATTGTCTGTGCACTCACCAGCACACCGCTATCGCCAACAGCATTGCCATCAAGCTATAAGAAAAAGGTATTTTTGTATTTTGGCATTTAAAAACCTTTGTTTTCACAGGAGAAAAGGCTATTTTTCTTATTAAACACAGTCTTTAATTCAGCTAGAACTGAAATCTAAATAGAAGCCATCCAAGTTTACAGAGTCATGTAAGGCTATTATTACAGCTCATTCCTGTGGAAAATTCATGATCACAGTTACGTGTTCCTTTCAGGAGCAATGAGATATTTTAATCAAGTTTCCATAACTGGATTAAAGTGAGTTATACTTTTGCAGACAGTAACCAAGTTTTTTTACAGAAAAAGAAAATTAGAACTTCTTAAGTAATATGGTTTTGTAACATTTCACTTACCTAATTCGTAGCCAAAGTATAATCTTATCTGCTAGGAAAAAAGTGTATGCTTTTGAAAAGCATTTTTGGACATTATCTATTTTAATCTACATAACTGGAATGAAAATAAGATTGCAAACAAGCCAGTCATCATACCTGTGAAGATTCATATGTGATAGTTTTAGTTTCTGTTTGAACAATTGGAATTTCTTTAGTAGAGATTTCAGTTCTCTGTGCTGCATCCGAAATGGTTACCATCTCTGTTTTCACTACTGGAGGCTGTGATGCAAGAAACAAACAATCAATTCAAAAGACAGAAGAAGTTTTGTAAAGTGGACCAAGAAAACACAACCGAAAGCTCAAGAAAAGCATAACAGTAAGATAAATATCTGACTGACTTCCCATACAAAAAGCATGCAGTAAAAAAGCAAAATGAAATGAAGATTAATATATCAGCTCTCTAGGATATCCATAACATCGTAGGAAAATTGAATCTCCTAATAACCTTGTCAAAGTTCAGTGTTTCAGCCAGCAGTACATACCAAAGAGCAACTGCTAAAACAAAGCTGTATAACGTGTACTGAAAATGTGTAAAAGCATCACTACCAAAAAAAAAAAAAACAAAACCTTAGTTTGCATTAAGAAATTGACAGCTAGCTCAGAGAGATGAACTTTGTATTAGAACTAATCTGGGAAAATACCTATCACTCCTCAGTCTGCAAATCAGGACTAGAAATTCCATAAAAGTTTAACTATATAATATGTATTACTTCTGGAAAAGAAAAACTTTTGAAAACTGGATTTTAAGCAGTCTAAATTTTTCTGTAAGTCACTTATTTCTTTTGACAAAGATTCTAAAAAGCTACTTCAACAATTTAGAGTAAACTAGTGGTGTTCTCGGCAATATCACAAACAAAGCAATTAACCTGGGGTCTGTAAGCTAGTGAACTCATGATTTATCTTATTGGAGCAGATTTTCATTAGATTTAAGAACTAAAGCCTTTTGATATTTTTCTAGATGCATCAGCTGCTATCTTGCATTGATTTTGAATACACATGGGGTAAAACGTCAGGAAAAAAACGCAAACACCCTTTCAAGCTTACACACACAGCAGCCCTTCTCCCCTTCCTCCAAACTATCTATGTTTTTAGGAAGTGTGGGTGCTTGCTAATTTTAGAAGTCTAATAAACTAATTCTTCCATGTCATTCATCAGAACAGTTGTGTACGCAAAAGACAACAAAAGAAAGAGTAGGAGTTGTTTTGATTTAAAAGTGAAGAAAAAAAAATTTGCCACCATTATAAGAACAAGCAGGTAGAGAACTACAAAAAACCCACTGAATTGGTGAAAAACTCAGCAGAAGATTACGACAAATTTACAAAGACGTACATGCCTGCATTACATTTTTCCCCTTTCTGCTTCTTTATGGTTTGCCCAGTAAGGAACTCTTCAACCTTGTTTGGCTTAAAGTAACTGGTTGTGACAGGAACCCATTCATGCTTCCTAAGTATCTACTGCACTAGAAGACTTCATAGAAACGTGATATGAGCGTCACCACTTAACAGTGCAGTGCTCTCACCAGTGCAATTTCTAGCCACACATATTCTAGCCTAAAAATCTGTAATGTTTTACTGAAGGAAGGAAAAAAAGGCAAAAGCAGCGAGTAATTACGGGGGAAAAAGGAACAAAAATTTGTGACGGGTGCTTTCTAATTTCAATTTGCAATAGTTTTCCAATCACAATTACATGTCATGGACTTGTCAAAAACAGTTGACAAATAGACAACACAAGACTTAAAACATTAGAAACATGTAAATAATAAATACACATTATGTATGTGCATATAAAATACGGAGGAGATTAAAAAAAAAAAGACATCTCAGTCTTCGGAAGGTTTGCCTTTACTGGTGATTTTCACTCAGTTCTAGCAAAAAGTCAGAAACCATAACTGAAGGAGACAGAATTTCACTGCTCATCAATGGTTTCCCCTTCCAAATGATCTGAATCTTGTTGGATGCCAGAAGATGTGGAGGAATAGGAGAAGAAGAAAGGCAGGTATATGTTCACCCCAAGAAATATCTCTGCTTAATCTAGTTGTCATACTGTTCTACCATTTACCTCAGAACAACAAATTAATTGTGGTGGAACATCAATGTCAACATGAGACACATCTCCATTGAGTTTCAGCTGTTCCTCCTCTTTTTCTTCACCTAAATCTTGCTTAATTTGCTCTGACAAATTCTTCTCTTCTGTAGCTACGGTAACTGTATTTTCCTGAACCAAATCTTCAGCTGTAACTTGTGTGTGCTCAACTGGGACATTTAGTTTACTGCCTTCTGGTACGGCTTCCACATGCTGCGTTTTTTCTTCACGTTCTTTCCTCTTCACATCTTCCTCTTCTTCCTGTTCTTCCCTGATGATTTCCTCAATTGACCTATGATGGGGCTGGTATTCTCCCACCTCTTCATCCTCACTCTCACTACTACTGCTGCTGCTGCTACTATCTGATGGCAATGATGAAGAGTCCTTTTTTGACAGATGCTCCACCTTACATGTCTCCCCAGCATCAGTGGCAACGTGTATTTTCCCTTTGTTGGTTTCGTCTACGACTACTGTTTCTTCTATCCCAAACTCTGCCTGCTTCTTCTCCTCCACTATGTCCAGAGTCTCATGTGAACTCTGCACAAAAAACATGGATGAGGAAAAACAAAAGTAGAGTATATGAATAAATTAAAATGATGAAAATAAAATTAGCTGATGGCTGGTTCATGTCATATGGAAGACAAAAGATGGCTGTGATGGTTAACTGAAAAAAGAAGGAAGGAAAGAATGAAGATGGATTGGAAGAGTTAGAGCCAAATTCAGCCATGGAAAAAATTCTGCAGAACCTTATCAGCATCGCTGACTCCAGTACAAGGCCCTTCTGCTCTGGAAGCATGTCTCTGTGAAACAAAAAGCAATCAGAGGACAAGAATCAATGCATAACCCTTTTCAACAGTGCAACATCCTCCAAGCAAGCTTTTAAGAATGTATACGCATGATAGTAGACAGATGCTACACATTCACTACAAGATGATAGTTTCCTTATACTTCATCAAGATATTTGATCAAAAGTAGGTAAGAGTTATGGAAATTATTATTGGCAGAAGAATTGAATTATGAAAGCCTGAAAATAAAAAGCATGAATGCACTAGCCAGTGATGCTACTGAGGCAGTTATTTCTCTCAGTTAAATCAGGAATTAAGAATAAATAATATTAAAAAAAAAGTAAACAGAAAAAATAATGTACTACTACCAGTTTGCCATAATTTTAAAAATAGCAAAAAAGACTTTGTTGTACGGTTTTATTCGTTGTTTGTCTTTGGTCTGTTACTTTATGAAACTTAATAGATAACGAGAGGAAGACTGCTTAGGGTAGTATGTTGTCAGACTAGCAATACATGATTACCAAGAAGATCCTATTAGAATTCAGTTTGGAGCCAAAAGGATTATATTAAAGCAGCTATGTTAGTATTTGTTCCATAACAAAATAATGACAGCTATCTGAAAGCCCACAGTAAATTATGTATTAGGTGTCAGGTTTTTTTAATCAAACGTATTTTTAGTGAACAGTCTGCAGCAAAATTAAGAGCTCAAATGAAAAGAATACAAAAATCAACACACCATCTGTGACTTAATGCTAGCTTTTATTGCTGTTTACCTAGCGCAGCACCTACGGAGCATAAGCTTAGCCAAGCACTGATTCCTCCCTGCTCGTGGCGTGCTGCAGAGGCAGAGCTAAGCCCCGAGGCAGACAGGCACGCCGCTCTAAGGCGGGCCGGGACGCACGGGAGCAGCCGCCCGCAGCCCGGCCCCGTCCCTGCCCCGGCCCCGCGCCCGAGCAGCACCTGGGGCGGCGCGGCCGCGGCGGCGCCCGTCTGCTCCCCCGCAGCGCCCTCTGCTGGCCCCGGGCTGGCGGCGGCGAAGGGCCCGCTGGTGCCGGCGCCCAAGCGCTCCTTACTAAACAAAATGGAGGTTATCTCCTCTTCCAGGCTCTAGACGGGTCAGAGAAGGGAAAGAATTAGACAGCGGCGGACGGAGCGGCAGCCACCTACAAGGGAAATGTTTGGCAAGACAGAGACGTGACAAAGGCAAGGGCTGGGCGGGAGCAGGGGGCACGGACAGAGGGGACACAGCACAGCCGTGCGCTGGGGCTGCGCCTCCGCCATGCACAACACACCGTGGGAACTGAACGCATAGACATTTACACATCGACATTTACACGGATTTCCTAAACAGCACAGTTTACTTAGATGGTAATTCCGTATTTACTATTGGGATTTTTTTCCCTTTTAAAAATCCATTTTTGACACCTTCTAATGCCCAGCTGGATCAGAGCTCCAGGTCTGTCAGACACATTTGCTTAAAATACATATCCACAGAGCTGAAATGTTAAAATATTTCTTACTTCTTTATAATAAATGTGATATATATGTTTTCAAAATACTTAAATATCCAAAGGAAATTCATGTCGATTAAAAATCTGTTTTCAAAAAGCCCTTCCCATTTTACTGGGAAAACTTGGTTTTTTTCAAGTATACATAAAAGGTAACCCATTGCTTTAAAGCATAAGTTATGTTCATAGTCTGATCTATTTTCTGTAGGGCTATAAATCTGTATGGTTAAGCAAATTTTGAAAGTTCATGTGGGTGCAAGCCTCCGAAAAGGCTACAATTCTTTATTTCAGATTTCATTGCACAAACTCTGGTAAGAAGTTAGAAGTAAAAGCGGTTAAAATAAAAAGCCATCAACGTACAAATACGTAACATGGACATAAGACACATGTTGACAACATTCCATGAGATACATTTCAGCCTTCCTGAAGGGCACTACAGAGAATCATGCCAGAAGCAGATGCCAGAGGAAAGCCGAGGTGCCATGCACACAGCTGCAGCGGTGGGGATTCACCATGGGAGCAGTGCTGTAGAGTATGAACTGACAGAGGTTACACCATGCTACTGTACATACACTACGACCCAGATGGCATGCAGAAGAACAGAGAAGGAAAAAGAAAAAGAACCTGTAACTTGTTTTTTTTCCCTACACTAAAATTCAAAGTTTATTTCAATAGTGGCTAAGAAAAGTTAACAGGAATGCAAGTTATTAAATCTGCCTTCATGCAACATTGAATATCCATCAGGGCAATGTGTTCCTTACCCCTACTTTCTTTCTCTAGCTTGCTACACCCAAGAAACATTTATCTATTAACAGATTACATCAAGAGGCAAAGATGTTCTTGATCCTACTTTCACTGTACTCTGGTACCTTGTTTTCTGATCACTCAAAGAATTAAAAGAAAAAAAAAAGCAGGGGAAAACCAAAATCTTTATGTGGTAGGTGATCAGGCTGTGTGCATCTCTCTCTATCCCTGCTCCCCCTTATATATATATAATTAAAGACAGGCACATACCACCCATCTTTTAGCATTTTCCCACCTTCAAATTTTTGGGTCTTCCAGTCTTTTAAAATGAAAACCCCAGTCACACAATTCATTTGATAATGTAACCCCTGTTTCCTGGAGCATTTAGTAAAAAGGATTAAATGTATAGATAGGATTCATCAATTTTCTGTCAGCCTGTGTTTAAATTCCTGGCAAATTCTTCTGGTACACAGTCATACACTCTAACATGAAATACTGTTTACAAGCTGCGGCGGATGGATTAAAGAAAAAAAAAAGTGGGTACCCATAAAATAGAAATTTTTCCCCTATTTGTGACATACATATCAATGTGTCAATTTTTGTTTAATTAAGTCACAGATGCTGTGCACTTGCAAGAGTATGGTGGATCTAGAGTATAGTGGCACAAATGAGATGCACCCAAAATAACATTACTAGTACACAGAAAATTACTTATTTGCAAGCATTTTTGCTGAAGCAAAAGAAGGAAGAAAACAAAGACTATTAGCAGTGGTATCCCTGCTTTATTCTCATCTATTATTCCGCTATCCTAAAGGACAGGCAAGGATCAACAGGCATCCATCAACAAATAATTCAAGATGGAAATACAGTTTCCCAAATGTCATATTTCTATATGTTAGTGAAATAGGACTGCCAGCTTCACATTCACCTAATAGACCAAAAGTGATGTAAAAAAGCAACATCACAATTGCTACTCATCACTATCACACTGCTACTAATCCCACTGGTTAGAGTGCTTTTCTTTTCATAAATGTTAAACCAACTTATCAGGGACAAAGCCTCCCTCTTTTCCTGAATGAAAATACAGGAACAGAAATGTAAAGGTACTCAGAACAGGTTGCCTTTGATATGAAGCTGCTTATGCAGCATTATTGATTTGAATAATAATTACATAGTGAACACACAAAGCAGAAGTTCTTGTGTGAAGTGTCTAGTAATGGCAAGCAATTATTTCCATACAGAATGAAAATACATGTTTTGCTGTCATCCTAGTCACATCAAATACAGTAATTTTCCAGTGAAAAATTGGTTTTCTTTTCAAATAGTGGCCATTCAGAGCTTCATGCTTAGTTTGATGTTTAAGAAAAATGTTGCTGGCATTCATATATGTGTGTATCTATACACATATACACACAGAGATCCTGGTTTACAACTCAACATTCTCCTTTCAGTATTGGCTTAAAAAAGTTATTTCCATCAAGGGAAAAAAAAAAAAGAAAAAGAAAGAAGTGCCCAAGCTAGCAAGCTAGCCCACAGCAGATATAGCAAAAAAGCAGCAGGTTTCAGGGCAGCCACCTTATTGGTTTCCTCTGGTTTTGCTCCAGCAATCCACGGCATTGCAATCCATTGTTTCTCCTTTCCAGGCAGTGTTTTCACTTGGAAAATGTGGTCTCCTTTTTTCTATTTGGTTTTCATTTTATAAAACCAGTGTAAATCAACAAGCAATGAGACAGACATACACTATACATAAACATAAAACCAAATCATCTGGAAGTGACAGAACATACTAGATGACCAAAATAAGAAACCAAATCACCAGATATAAAGTAACTTGCAGGGGCCTCAACTTCAATGCAAAGAAATCAACACAGAAAATACACACAAACACATAATAAAAATTAAGTTACACTTTTACATAAATGTCTGTTTCAACCAAAAATATATTTATAGCTATTAAATGAACCACTGTGTCATGAATAATTGAAAATATGACCAACATTTGTACCTGTGCATATACCACCATGCGTAGGAATATTAAGGTACTACTCAGAAATTTGAGGAATTTCTTGGCAGTAACCATAAATTAACACAATAAAGAAGTGATGCATAGTCAGTTGCTGTGTTCTCTGTATGTGCATACTCACAGTTCAGATCGCTTACAGATCTTACTGAAATAATGTCCTATTATCAAAAATAATTCTGTAGCATCAGGCCTGCTTAATTGAAAGCTCACCTTTCTGTGCACTAAAAGAAAGCTGAAGAATTTAAGGGGATAGGACAACAACACATTTAAGGAAGGAAGGGTGGGAACCATGGTGATAGACAAGAACAACACCACAACAAACGGATTGCTTTAAAATACTGATTTACTCATCTCCTGTATGAAAGAAACAGCTAATAACCCAATAAAACTACAAGTTTCACAACAGCATGAGAAATTTGGGTAGCTTTCTTGCTACAGGCTTTCAGGATGTTATTTGTAGAAAACTGTTTTCCATACTGCTGTTTCAAGGTTCAGTCAGAAAGGAGAGGTAGAGAGAAAAAGTAGATAAATTCATTTTACAGACTCTTAAAGATTACGATTAGTAAATTTTAACAACTACATTAAATGTGTTCTGAAGTTAATACTGTAAATTAACTGATCACATGAAGTCCTTCTGAAACAAAACACAGACTGTGTGTCTATATATGCACAAGCTGTCTATGAAGAGATAAAGATATAGAAAAGGAAGGAGTTCTACTGTCACTGAAAAATTATCTCTATCAATCTGTGTAAATCAGAGTGAAATTTAAGATATCCTTAACGTACAGGAAAATACTGCCATCACTTCCGTTTTCTTCTAATTCAGTTGTTCATGTAGAAGAATAAAATTCCACCCACTACTTAAAGTCAGGTGCAATAGTAAGTGCTAAAAAAGTTAATGTATACTTAGTAATAACAAATATTACACCAGACAAATAGTGTTAACCTAAAGGACAAACTGCATTTGCTGTATAACATACAAGGTTGTATGGAAAGGCATGCGGACAGGTGTGTGCAGTGACATACCCCTTGTGTCTGTAGGGACAGAGGTGTGATACGCCGCTTTTCCCACTCATTTGGGCGTGGTTCGGGTGTGGATTCCATGAAATTGCGCTTGAGCTCACTAATGCTAGCCTGGTGTTTCAGTAAGTCGTCCTGGGTCTTATCCAGGTCCTAGCAACCCGCAACATAAAACAAAGTAGGACAAAACACGACAACAAAAGCAAACTTAACTGGAAAAAAAAAAGAAAAAAGAAACAGAAGCAACCAAACCAAGGAAAGTGCCTTGTGTCTGAAAAGGTGACCCTCCTTGGAGTGCCTCAAAATAAAAAATTTAAGGGACCAAGATTTTTTGGTTTTGTTTTTGTAGTGATGGTCTACTCATACACTGTTTCTTCCATATTTTCCAGCAAAGGAGAATAATGCTGTACATGGTTATTTAGCAGAGAGCACTTTCACCCAAAACATGACACTACTAGCTCTTTGAAACAATAATAATTTCCAGGAGCTGTTTGCTTTCACCTAAAATTTGTAAGCACAGAAGCAAATGTTTCAGGCTACTGCACAGCTAACATAACTGAAGGTAGCTGTAAGAAAGAATAGTTTAACCCAAGGAGCATAAAAATTGATCTTTCTTTATATTACAAGCTCCATGAATAATACTTACATCTGTGAACACAATACTACACAGCCAAATATGCAAGCAGCTAACACCTGCTTAGCTTCAGAGGGACGACTCATTGTGCCTCTTCTGTAGGCTTAAAACTTACCGGAAGAATCAGATTTAAAGACTTAAAACCTGTTACCTGCCAATTCTACATTTAAGAACCTGACAGCAGACAGACACAAGTAGGAATAGTTTTCGTGCATGCCAGTACCAAAAAAACGATCTCTCTAAATTGCACCTCCATAGACCAGTGCCAAAGGGGACACCACAGCATGAATACCAAATTAGATTTTGTCATGACCCACTGAGGCCAAACTGCAGCACCTTGGATCAAGTAACTACAAGGGATTCTTTCACTTTGTACCAGTTACAGGGCAGAGGTCAGGTTCAGGAGCTGTGCCAAAATGTAACTGCTCTAGTAACCAGACAAAAATATATATGTTTAGCTTTCTTGGGAAATCATTGTCTTCTAAATACAATGGCTGGACTTTGGTGGGAAAAGCAGATTTCACCCTGCTTTCACAATTTGTCCTCCTTCCAGCATTCCAGGTCTCGAGAAAAGGTTATGCTTACTCTAACACAAGAATATTTTTTCAGTAGTATTCTGTAGTTATATTCAAGTTTAAGCCTCAGATCCATTTTTAGTAAAGAACTAAAAGACTGAAGATTAAAATGAAGTATTATCAATACAGACATAATTACTAAGGAAGTTTTGTCAAAAGAATGTCATCAGCAATAATAACGTAGGCAAAGAATCTGGATTTTTTTACAAAGATTTTAAACACTTTTTAGCGGAGTGTTCTGAAATTTACCATTTAGTTTAGGATTTTTATTTTCAGTGATCACAATGCAAAGACACTTCACATTAAGTCATGAAAAATCCAACCACCGAACTCATTCGTTTCTAATTTCTTTTCACTTGCATGTTCAGCCCCAGTAAGGGTTTGGTGCTGCACATTTATTCCCTAACCCTGTGGAGAAGCCTGCATGCAGCTTGAACATTTGAACCTCTCCCCTTCTGGCAACTCAGTAGGTTTGTATTGTCACAGGACCACTTTTCATCCTGGACTAACAAATGAGACATTAAATATGTCCCCCTACAGTCTGTATTTCCTGAGTGAAGTAAAATCTTATGCCAAAGGCATTCTATTATACAACTGAAGCTCGTAACAATCACGTCATTATTTTAAGACCTGTCTTGGCTTGACACAAGGCACATTTCTTGGACTTGATCAAAGCACAGTTATGCAATGCACACTTTCAGTGCTTTAGTAAGTTATACACAAGCAAAGTTTCAATAGTGATCAAAAGCTGCAAAAAGCCATAAAACATTAGTTGGGTTACTGCGATCCACACATCTCCTTACTACTGAACAAAACCAATGATTTTAAAAAACCAGTTTTTGTGACAAAGGGAATTATTTATAGCCCCATCTGGATGAATAAAATAAAGACAGCAGTAGGATTTTCTAAAACATCTTCAGATATTAGCTTAGGTTATTAATCACAAGTTAAATGATACTGATTATAACTACAGACAGTCTCTGATAAAATAATTGAGATTAGCAATCTATATGAAAATTCTTACAATAAAAATCTCTACTTCAGTGACAAAGCACTACACATGAACATACTGTTCAAAGCTCTTTGCTGTTGCTCATCTTCAATGAAAACCAACCTTCAAGAAGCAAAATTTACTTCCATTTGAAAAGGAAAAAATAAAGCAAATATTTCAGAAGATATCCAAACATTCCTTTTGAATATCTGATCCTTTCATCATTTCTCAATGCTCCTAAAACCAGTGTCAGAACCAGAATTAGTTTTCTATATTTCTACTGCTTGCCCCTTACTAACTCTATTTATTCAGCTAATGTATTTGATGAAGGTTGATTAAACCGGCAAAAGCTAGACACCCTGCTCAACAGAAGATGCAAACATTGAGGTGCAATGTACAAAAATCAATTTAGAATTATGAATTGCACCCATGTGTTTGCTTTATCTAAATAGGGCTATTATTCCCTGTTGCCACCTTGAAAACATTTAGCAAAAATACACTAACTGACATTCAGCGTTCAAGCTGAGGGCTGGTTGTGGGTTTTTTGCATTTGTTTGTTTTTTATTTAAACTCAGAAACTAGAATGATAACATGCAACATTTCCAAGCTGGTTTTCCCCATGCACTTCATGCACTGTGTCCGTAACAGCCTGCAAGTGACCTCCCATCCCATGCAGCCTGGCAGCCCGTGAGAATGGAGAGTATTTCTTGTATTATATACAAACCTCCAACATTAAATTGCTATGTCTGACATAAATATTTTCCCCGTCTACTCTCAAGGAACTGATCTGTGAAATTGAGCCACATAAACAAGAAATCAAAAACAAAACATAAAGAACATAAAATGGACCAGCAAGTAAATAAAAAAGGACCCTTACAATCAGACAGTTAAATAAAGGAAATAAAATGGTGAGGTGAAAAGGCACTATTCAGACAAAACCCACAGAAAATTTAGGGCGCTAACAAGGCAGGCAGCCACAGCCAGGTTCAATTGTAAAAGAACAACCAAGCACCTTCTGCTGTGCTTCCTCTTCGTATTCCACCTGTCGAGCGCATGACAAATTATCAAGAAAAGGAAGTGTTAACATTGGCTTATAGACTAACACAGAGGCTTCATCTCTTTGTAAATGCTGCAAAGCGTGCTGGATTTTACAGACCTTTACTTTTTCGGCCCCAGATGTCGAAATTAAGCGACTTGGGTCTTCTTGCACCTACATTGTTGTAGAATGGCTGAAGTAATTTTTGGCATAAGTGACATGAAAAATGGAAGTTTCACACTGTGTCCCTTTCTTGCTGTACTTTTTATTGTTTCCCAGGTGAAAATTTAAGAATGAGTAACAAAGAAAAATGATATGCGTAATTTCTATGGTAAGCGACTTAAATTCTGCAACAAGTTGATGGGGAAATGGAATCTAATCCAGGAGTTCTTTTGGGAAAAGAGTCTAGGGTTCAAGTCAAACACTTAAACACTATATTTACCAACTGTCTTAAATTTTTAGGAATGTTGTTGTCTTGGGATGAACTATTTGTACACACCCCCCCCCCCTCTTTTTAGGTGAATATATTTATTCTTAAACAGCAATGCATTCTGTTGGAAATGGTAACTGATCTTCATATCTTATCTCCAAGTATTCTGAATGCCTTAAGGAACAGCATTCTTTAAAATGTGAACCACTTCCCGGTTGTCTTTCCACAAGTACAAATATCAACTGGTAATCTTAGGAAAAGATGCATTTACAAGTCAACAAACTGCAAGTTCATAAATTTGAAGAGGGATTTACTACTCATACTGCTGCATTTTGGATTCTGTGTGAATGCACATATGATGTGGTACATACCACATTTTTATTAATTCCTGACTTATCTGGGGTTCTATTTTATATAAGTATGTTACAAATTATGGATTGAATTAGTCTACAGAAAAATTGAGAAAATCTTAAAGTCATGGTTTTTGTTATTTTGTACTTAGACTGGTATTATAATGACATTGTGTCATATTTAGCATGTCTTCAATATGTACATTGGTTTAGCAAACTTTGTAAAATGTAACATTAAACAGATCCTCCTCCTTTTTGATTCTATAATAATTGGTTTAATATTTTCTTTGAGGATAGAAGACCTTTTTCTAGTGGTATTGCTGTAACATGTGCAGCAGACATAAGGAAAGGAGGCATTTTGTCAGCCACTCCAGATGATCAGAGCAACATACTAGTGTGACTGAGGCTTCTGTACAGCAATTTTAGCAGTGTATTCCAAAGAATGTTCAGACTTCAGTGATACAGTCTGACACAACCTGCAATCCCAGCTAATGAATGAAATCAGTTTCAACTGCTGCTAGAGATTAATCAAAGCATGTAAAAAAAGCAAAAGTGCCTTGGACAGACTCAACTTTGCACACACCCTTGTAGAGCTGAAACATCTGAATTCTGGAATAACAAAACACTGATTTTAAAGTATTCGCAGTTTTCTGAATTCAGCTTTTAGAAATTTCATTTTTAAGATCTAAACAGACTTCAGAGATACGCATTCCAGTCAATGCATGCAGGAGACAGGCATTTTAAGACCAATTGACAGTGCAAATAGAACTTGCAAATAGTATCAAATAACCTCTATTGTTTCACAGAGCACTTTCAGTATTCAGATTTATGTGCTCGTTAACATTTTGAACTACAATGCAAGTCCACCTGCAGCTCAGTATCTGTGGAATTCAATGAAATTATGCACGCTCTAGGAAATTAGGCAGAAAAACCATGAGCTATCTATTGACTAAAAATCCCACAATGGCAATTTTTCACAAATGAGAAACGCTAAAAAGATACATATGCATTCGTGTATTTATATATATATATTTACAGGCATGTACACAGATACACCTCTAACTAGGAAGTGTGCAAAACTGAGCAAGCCTCGTGAGAACAAGCATAAATGCAATGTGCAAGTGTCAACATTTAAGCAGCAAAATTACACACCTCCTCTTCCTCTGCTTTGTCATTCAGGTCATTGCCATTAGAGCCACTAAAGGAAGTCACCTTAGGCTCCAGGTAGCAAAGGGACAGAGCAAGAGGAAGGGAAAATGTGAGTGAAAAAGGAATAGACTGGAAAGCAGACAGAAGGAGGACAAAGATAAGGAGAAAAGAGGGGATGAAGGAAGGAGAGGTAATAGGAATGTAGTGCTGAAGGCCAGGTGGGAGGAAAGAAATGCAAACATCAGGAAGGCTAGGAAAAGTAATATAGCCATCCTCATCAAGCAGCGAACGGAAACTAAAAGAAAGGCATCTGAAGAAGCTGAATGAGACGCACAACTCAGTGCTTTTGTAGTCATTTGTATGGATTCTTCCCTCAACGGCAGGGGAGCCTCGACTAGCTAGGGGTCTCATAGATTCAAAGGTATTACTTGGTGAAGCTGTTCTGGTTTTATTATGATCTGATGTTTGTTCCATGGAATTGCACTCTGAAATGTCTGGAATGGTAAGGAGGGGCTCTTCAAAGGGATCTTCCTCTGAAATATCTGAAAGCATGTCAATCTCGGGGACAGGTGACAAGTTTGTGAAGTGGGATGACACAGAATGGATGGGCAGTGATGACGGGTGTACGTGAGTGAGCTGAAGAAAAAAATTCTGTGCACAGTGGAAAATGAAAGCACAACAAAAATGCAAGTTTGAAGGCACATGAAGAGGGAAAAAAAAGAAATTATTAGTTAGTGAAAACGTTTACTTAGAAGAAGGGATAGCTTTACTAAAGCAATAGAAATAGAAATAGAAATAAAAATCCCGCTGTGTTTTACAAGCAGCCAACTTGTTTACTTCTGTGGATTATGAAAGGAACCCATTACGAATGTTTTGATCTCAGGCTGTAAAGAACTGTGCACTTTTGAACTGTAATAGTCACTTAAAACAGATGGAAGCAGACAGACATTCAAAGCTTTGGCAGAAAGGTCAGAGGACAGTGCAGTACACGAAAGACAAGCTGGCACTTCTTGAGTTTTTAACTGTTTTCTCTACGACTTAAAGAGAACCAGAAAGGAAAAGAAGCATCTGCACTAGGGGGGGAAAAAAAGCTGTTCACAGAATAAGCCTGTTTAACAAAACCTTACTGAACAGCTTCCTGGAACAACTTCCTGAAATAGTGCCCTCCCCTCCTCCACTATGTATACTGAAAGATACACCACTTTGAAAACAAGGGAGAATCACCGTTCTACCAAGCCTGAAGGCAAAACATAGTAATTTATTTTACCATTTTCTCCCATAAAGAAACTGTGTGTGCCTTTTTTCTCATCTAATTCAAAATTATTTCAACTTGCCAGCAAACAAAAAAAAATATAACTGTGGTATTTGTTCTCTTCCTACACTTGAATGCAGTGGGAACATATGAACTGCACAGAGAAACTCAGCTGTCTCACTAAGAATAAAATGGATAACTAACTTACAAAAATGTTTGAGGACAAAATTACTCTTTAAATATTAAACGAAGTTCTGGAGAATTGTTGAAATAGAAATGATCTCGAAGAGAGAAAGAGCAGCAGATTTTAGCTGGCACTTTGGGAGGAAATTTTTACATCAAATCATACAAAATATAAATTAAATTTTTGGACCTATTCCCCCAGTAGCTCAAACAAACAAGACAAGCAAATGTTTGCAACAGGAACAGATCACAGTACTTAACTTTTCACAGATATCTATACCTTAGTCAACACACAAGTTTTTAAAGGATGAAATAATTCTGCAATGGCTACAAAACCAAAAGTGTTACCTACGGTAATGAAACTCAATCACAATATACTCAACTTTGTAGAGTGTACACAACCATGGTATATTAACATTTTTATTCAAGTCTAAACAAACTAAGAAAGTTAATAAAACTCATTTACCCTTTGAACCATTTTTTCAAGAACTCATGCAAGCTTACTGAGAATTTAAGTTAGATTTATAGCAATAAAAGAAACTCTAGGTCAGTGCCATTTAGAAGTTTGTATTCTCTTTTGCTTACATACACTTACATTAAGTTAAACGCACAGAAAGCACTTGATAATTTTCCTTTAATATTTTAATATAATATTGTGTAGGATACTCAGAACTGATAGGTGCTAAATAACCACACGTGGACACACACCACATGAACAAATAATTTCAGTGTGGAAGTCAGACATACCTTTCCATCCTGAGTCAATTCTAATTGTGGAGTTTTGAGTGGGCTTTCATCTTCTTCTCTGCCACCTTCTTTTAACTTGGCCTGACCACCAGCTTCAAGATCAATGATTTTATCTCCAGCAGCCTGCCCTGCAGTAGCAGAGAAGTCTCTTAGAAGACTTTGGTCTGAAATACCCATGGGAGCTATTAGAGAACAAAATAATTTTGGTTAATTTGGGTAAGCTGAAACATTTTGGTTTTATATCTTCTTAAAAAAGCATTTTATGATGGTATCAGCAATGATCAACACAGGCTAGTTACTGAGTGATACAGTATTTTTCATCTTCTTGGCTTTACAAAAAGTCTGTACAATGCACCCTTGTCATAAAACTTGCACTTATTATGTATGGAAAAAACCCTCACAGCATCAGACAAGTATTTATCAACTTCTTGATTAGTCTTGCAAGATAAATTGAAGATATTGTTCTTTTGACTGTGTAAATCACCATTTAAAAAAAAGAGATAGAATTATTAAAGAGGATTTTGTGGAAATTCACTATTTGAGAGGACTACTTTAATATAATGTAGAAATAGCTATGCATATAATTGTCACAGTATTTTTCACTGGAACCTTAGCAAAACTGCACAAAGAGCTCAGTGAAAGTAAGAACTTTTCTCCCTATATGCTTGCAAAAAATGGAAGGGGGAAATACTGAGTATGCACACTTGAATAAAGTCAAAGCACAAGAGAGTGAAAGGCCTTAAATGTTTTTCCTCTTATTTGATTCAGCATAACAGGATTAATGAGCAGGATGGCTCTTTTTTTAAATCATGATGACTGGCTTAGTCAAAATAGTAGTAATGAAATACAGGAGAATTCATTAAATAAATGAGTTTTAATAAATACAACTTTGATACAAACTTAATTCGTTTAGTAATGTTCTGTAATACCTCCGTATGCCTTTGCTTTACAAAGCCAAGGTGCAGAAAGTTGAGAGGAAGAGGTGTTTCTTGGGAGTACCTTTGAGGGATATCCTCTTTTGAAAAGTCTAAGCTTCACACCAGAGACTCCCTTAAGATGCTAAGAAGCCAAGCCCAGCTAATGGGAAATATGGCATTTGGGATGTAAGGCTTTTGGGGGGCCTCTAAAAGTTCTGCAACTTAAACTTCTGATCCCTTCTTAGGTGGCAAAGAGAGCATTTCTTGGGTATATGTCCCTCAAGTTCCACAAGTAAGTTTTGATAAGTCAGAGTAATTTAGGTTGGAAGGAACATCCAGAGGTCAGCTAATCCAAACCCCTGCTCAGAGAAGGTCAAATTAGACCAGGTTGCTCAAGGGCTTGTCCAGTTGAGTTTTAAGCACCTCCAAGGTCTTTTTAAACAAGCAAAAATTTGTTACTTGTAACTGAAATTTGCTGTGTCTCAACTTGCAGGCACACCCCACTGCTCTATCACCAGGTTCCTCTGAGAAACACATGGCTCTGTTTTTCCATAGGTTTCCTGTCAGTAGCAGTAGACAGCAATACCTCACTACAGCCTTCTCCTTTTAAAGCTTAAAGACCACAGTTCCCTCAGTCTCTCCTCATATATCACAGGCCCCCAGCCCTCTGACCAGCTTGGTGGTCCTTACTGGGCTCGTTGTTATATGTCACTGCCCATCTAGTACTGTGTAGCCCAGAGATGAACACGGTATTTCAGGCATGGTCTTCAGAAAGTACTGAATAGAGAGGAACAATAATTTCTTCTGATGTGCCAGCTACACTCTCGCTAATCCAGCCCAGGATACAGACGACCTTCTTTGCTGTAAGGGCACTCTCATGTTGACTCGTGTTCAACCTGTTCCGCTGGAGTCCCCGGATCCTTTTGTGCAAAGCTGCTTTCAGAACAATGTTTTATCATGCTCAAAATTTTGACTCTGATGCTTCTGTAAGAGTGAAAGTTAGGGCCTGAACACACATGCATGCATGCCGGTTTCTATAGATGATGCACAAGGGATGCCAGAGAGGCTTGATTATACAACCGTTGAGAGTTGTGAAGAATTCAAATTGTTTCTAACCAAAAGAAGAAAAGGAACAAAACCAGACTCAGTAACACTGATGTGGTGATGGGTTTTTTGGTTGCCACAAGAAGTCATCACATGCAGTAACAGGGCAAGCACTTTTGCCTCATATTTTTACTACAGTTCTTGGAAGGTAAGACTTGGTAGGTTTCCCAAGCAAGTGTCACAGTTTGTTCTTTGTCATAGTATAGAAGAATGAGTATTTCAAGAACTAAAACTCTTCTAAGTAGAAGATTTTTTAAGAAAATACGATAAAGTTGACAGCTCAATTGTAGCTAAACTCACATCACTGTCATGGTTCACTTTTATTCCAGTGAAGTTGTGCATGCCTGAATCTAAGTCAAGTTTCATGTTATTTTGCTGAAGTGTTTGTCTATTATGTATTATTGCAGAAGTGACATGTGCTTTTACATCTCTCACACATAGTGCTGCTACCCCTGCCTTTGGAAAGAATGCCTGTTTCCAGTAAAGGAAACCAGAAGGTATTTCTGCTCAAAAAGACCAAACACCAGTAATGACAAAAAGAAACTTAAGCTATTCAAAGTCAACATAAAAACTTTCAACTAAACACTGAAGTACTGAATAAATATACTAAGATAGCAATATACTGAACAAAATGATGGAACACTATAAGAAACAATGTGTTCAGCCTTTTCTGCTTAGGGATGCTCAGGCCAACCCAGATCCCAAAAGATGCCACTGATCAAACAATTCTATTAAGAGCCTACGGTGTGTGCCTATCCCTTAAAAAAGGTATGAGTAGTGTACGCAGATGCTACATACCCAATATAGAATTCTCCATATATTCACAGCAGTGCCATACCATTTAGGCAGTGACTGAACCTAATGTTTAGGTCACCTAACACTGACAAGTACCTAAAGTGACTTTAGGAATTGAAACCCATAAATTTGTCAAATGACCTTCTGGCCATCCATAATGTTAACGTTTCCGAATGTTGGTCAGATCAGAGCGACAACGCATAATGTAATCACAACCCTGAAAAAATAGGTCAAATTTCATACCTCCATCAAGGCTTCTGGAAACACGCTTGCTGGAAGTGCGTTCGAAGTACGGAGCTGGTCTGTCTATGAGGTTGCTGGCCTGTCGTGTCTGCGCCTGCGTACGGCCGCTGTAGCGGAACTTGGAACCCAAGGTCAGAAACTTCGCTTTTGGAGGCTGTTCTGGTGATACAAGTCTAAAAAGTAAATATTAGGAAAGTCAGTTTAAAAGGCTTTATTTTAGGTACTTAATGAGGTAATTTGAAGCTACTTATTGTACTCCAACTTCAGTTCACAGTGCTCTCCAAGAGAGGATTCTACTGTAAGCTCTGCAAAGACTTTCTAAAACAATGCATGTTATTTATTGTTTGCAGTTGAAGTGATGCTGATAACCATCACATTTTTCCACAATATGACTTAAGCATCTGGGATTCCTATCTTTTGGTGCTATCTTGGTTAAATTTTAATTTTTTGTAGAAAGCTGAGGTCATTTTAGGTCCGTGTAGAATACCTCTCAGATCTCTCCTTAGAATGTTTCTTATAGTAAAAACTATACATTCCACTTCCACTGCCTTTCCTATATTCTGAGGTACCAATACAGCAGCTGCTGTTCCTGAAAGTTAGGGAATGGCGTCTCAAACCTGTATAGAAGGGAGTATCAAGTGAAAAGAGATTGAGAAGGCTGGAGAGTTGTTACCTAACAGCAACAAGTTTAACAGTCTACATTCAGACTCCAGTTTCCTTACAATGTCATTTATAAATTTATATAGGTTGATGTTTGCTGGATATAAGGAGTGGGGGGAAGAAGCATATTGTGATAAGGGTGAAAAAGAGTCAGTTACATGTACTGTTAATGCTGGATATGCATGTTTGTACCATAAGTGTTGGAGTCATTGCCAGAAAGTCCAGGTACCAACGTGGCAGAACTGGCTGTGAGGGATTCTGTTTTCTTACCAGAAAGAGTGGCTGGCCATTGGAATGGGCTACCCAAGGAGGTGGTGGAGTCACTGTCTCTGGAGGTGTTTAAAAAAAGACTGGATGTGGCATGTAGTGCCATGGTTTAGTTGATAACGTGGTGTTAGGTCGTAGGTTAGACATGATGATCTCCAAGGTCTTTTCCAAGCTGGTTGATTGCGTACCACCAGGTTTTGACATCATGTGAGCTTGAAGACAGGTTCTCTCTAAATCCCTGAACTTCCTTCAGTATAAGGACTTCAAAGTTCATATTCATCTAACCCCTATTGCTTGTACTTTATATTAGAAATCTGACCATCAACTGCAACAGAGGGTATTGTTTGTTCCACTGCCATCCTTGCTGATAATGCAAGCAGTCATCACTGCAAGAACTCTTCCCAGTCCCTGCTTCTCTGGAAAGGCCTTTGATGTTGTTTCCTGGATCAATGTAATGCTGCAAATTCCTGCTCACTCATCATGGCCTACTCTCTCTGTATAAAACTATCAGATTATTGCAGACAAGGCTTCTTGATTTGAGAATCTGCAAAGAATGAGCAGCTCACTGAACATCAACTTCTTTCAAGCAGAAGCAGCAATTCATGTGCCCTTTGTACTGAAGATGGCACAGATGGGCAAGGAGAGTTCAAACTGTGCTTTTTTCTCCTCTTTTGAAGCATTTGCACAGAAATATCTGTGTCAGCAGAACCTAATCGAATGTATGTTAAGACAGTATCCAGTACTGGCTTCTGAAAACTACAACAGTCATTCTAAAGGTATTTCAACAAAACTGAAGAATTTTCAGGTACCTAGCAAACAGAACAGTGAGCTAGTGTGGTGAGCTGACCCTGGCTGGATACTAGAGTCCCACCAAAGACACTCCTCTTTCTCGGGTGGACAAAAGAGAGAAAACGATGTCACAAGAAGCTTATGGGTGAGATAAGGACAGGGAGAGATCATTCACCAATTCCTCTCATGAGCAAAACAGACTAGACTTGGGGACAAATTAATTTAATTTTTTATCAATCAAATCACAGTAGGATAATGAGAAGCAAACCTAAATCTTAAAAACACCTTCCCCCATTTTCCCTAAGAGGGGATGTTTATGGCTTTATCAGGGCACTAGCCAGAAGCATCCAATCCCCCATGCCTAAAATGCATATGCATGCATCTGAATCTGTTCCAATATTTATAAAGAAAACAATTCAAGACAAACTAATGCACTAAGGACATTTATGTAATAAAATTGCAAGTATCTGGAGCTTCACTTTCATTGCTTCTATAAAACAGTCTTTCTCCCCATTATTTCTAAGAGAGAGTGCATTATGTACTAAGAGGAAGAAGGCTAAAAGGGTTTTTCCAAGGTTCCTTCTGTTCTTGATTTTCCAGTCTTGGCAAGGCTGCAGCATTAACTGCCATTTTTATCTTCCACCCTGCTGAGATAAACTTTTAATCTTTTAATGTAGAAAAAACAAGAGAACTAATTATTTCCTGATTAAGGGCATTTGAATGGATTTTTGTATTACAGGCTTAATTACATAAAATAACTGAAAACTATGCTTTTACCACTTTAAGACATTCTGGGGAGATGGTGAAACAATCATGAAAATTTCAAATAAAACATTATAAAGTGGAAATATAAGCAGGTTTCTGCAGACACTGGTTAAGATCCAGAGTTGCCAACTAGGCTTACCTCAAAATTTTAATGTAGATATATAGTCTGACTGTATTTTTAAAGCAGATTGCTGCTCTTTGAAAATGGTACTGGAATCCTCTAAGTTTGAGCTGATAACAAGTGAATACAATGCCCTTTGGTTGTCATTTTCAATACAGTTCATTACAATTTTTATAAATAACTTCATATACTGGCTGATTTTCCTAGACATTACAGGAAAATGGCTCAATGGGATTATTTGAGACAAACTGAAACATTACAGAAGACAACACAAGGAATGTTATATAGGGCATGCTAAGAGATTTGGAAGCTAAAAATATACATCTAAATTGTGTACAATTTACTGCGGCATCATACACAAGCTTTACACATGCTCTGAATGAGCTACAGTCTCTTGGACTGTAGCAATTGCTTTCTGCTTTTTATCTTGGAAGGAAGATAGAGCTGGCTTTATTTTACTGTTTTTTAAATCAGGATGAGGGGTTCTGAGGATTTTCTCTCTGATGACATCAGTGGAGTATATGGATTTACACAATGGTTCAAGTATTTGTTACATAATTCTTGTTATAATGTCATTCCTGGTTAGGAAAAGCCACTTCTGATTGGAATAAAATCCAATTATTTTTATTATGTCAGAATTTTTGTAGTAAGATTATCTCTTACCTATTTATGCTCCTGAAAGCTTTCAGACTTGCAAATGGTAGTTGTCAGTTTAAGATTTTTGACTTCCACAAGATTTGCTTTTTCCTTATTCAGGTCTATTTTATTACTATAAAACTAGGAAATACAGCCTACCAAGAAAGCAAATCACTGCATGAGTTATTTGAAGAGCATTAATAAACTTTTCACTGTGGGCAGAACTGCATGCTATTTGTGGTAATAGACACCACCAGCCAAAGCAGACTTCAAATTTTCAAGAAGAATACAATGCTGGACTGTGTTAATAAATTAATTCTATCAACATGAAAAAAAAATCTCTGATCAGGATTTAAAAAGAAAGTGCTTCTAAATTAAGCATTTGGAGACTGATTTGTGCTGGGATTTGCCAATCTCAGCATAAGTTCCACCTTTGCATTCAAGAACATGCTACATTCAATGAAAACCTGAATACTGAAAACCATCTAATGAGGCAGTTCCAGTAATCATCTGCTTAAGTCTCCTGGTCCCCAAGTTCTCTGAAATTCTCTGTCTAGCAAGTATATTCAGCAACAGGATTGCATTTACCTTAAAACACAACTGGTTTTTTTTTTAAGCAAACAGGCTACTGAAGGAGAAAGCTTACTGTTTACACACCCTAGGTACTGTGCTTTGCAGAAAAACCTCCGATTCAATGCCTGTCCAATTCATAGGAGATTCAACCTAAATCTGTAACTCCTAGGCTGCATGGAGCACATGCACTCCCTCACAGAATGTGTGTTATTATAAAAATCAAACAACCATTTTTTCAAAATCCTTTTCAATGGAGGAAGTAGACAGAGGAACAACTCCACGACCTATTGTTAAGGTGCTCATTTACAAATAGATCAGTTTCAATGACCAATTCAGAATTCTATGTTCCTCAGTTGCTGGAGAAAAAAATGCAGAGGAGGTTATGGATTATTACATAAACAAATAGTCTATTTAAAGTGATTCTCTGTTCTTTGAAGAATGATTGTGAACTCAGTCTAGTTCATAGATAAGGAGAAACTCAGCTAGAAGCATTTACACTCAGCAGAATGTTCAAGTTAATTGAATGAAGATTACTGTCAAGCCCTAAGAGCTTCTTATGAAGGTGTACAGTGGCCTTCTAGATGGTCATTCTGAAAAGTCAGTCTCTCAGGAAATCGCCACAAATCACAGAATGGGTCAGGTTGGAAGGGACCACAGTGGGTAATCTGGTCCAACCTCCCTGCTCAAGCAGGGTCATATTAGAGTACATGGCACAGGATTGAGGCCAGACAGTTCTTGCATACCTCCAGTGCTCCATGACCACTTGTTTAGTTCTATCCTCTTAGCACTCTGAAAGTTTTGATAAAGCAGTTAATTGTACTTGAGACTTTAAGAATTGGTAATTTGGAGTCAATGACTGTCAGGGTATCTTCTGTCTAAGAGGTGTCACTGCAAGGGGCAAAGAAGGGGGAAATCTTCTGTACTTTCCTCCTATCCTTTAAAAGAAAGATATGAGCATACCTTGCAAAGTGGGGGAAGGAGAGAATTATCATTTACCTGAAGAAAGTATGGTGCTCCACACAAACCTTCCATAACCTTTTAGCAGCCCGATGGTTTGGCAGTTTGAACCCAATAGTGCTCTCAAACTGTTCCAGCTGGAAAGAATCCACAAATAAATTAACCCATTTCCTAAAGCTGGCTATTAATAGGTAGAGTTCAGATAGTTCCATTACTGTATCAAGCAGTAATACTCCTGCCATAAGACTTCATAAGATTATTTAGAAAATACTGTAAAAAAGATCAGCATTTTCAGCCTTTTAAAAGAATTATACTTGGTGGGCTATGTCATGATGGATAAATTGCACAAAACAATTGCACTGCAGGTTGTGCTTCGTACTTTGCTTGGATTTAATAAAAGTCTGAAATCCATACTGCAGTGTTAAGCCTATATTATTTGTATCACTATATAATAGTTTCTTAGCAAAAATATTTCATCTATGCACAACATCAGTGAATGCAAGAACAGTACATCTGCATTCAAAAACTTACCTAACTACAGCGTTAGTATCGTAAAATTGGTGTTTGGACGTCTCTTTTATTTTATTTATTCACAGAGCAAAAGCCGCCTTAAACATTTTACAGTATAATCTAAAAAAGCATTACAGTATCTGACCTTTTGGAGATTTTGTTAAATTTCCAGTTGCAAAGGGTTCAAAATGTAACCACACACACACCCCCTTCAGCAACTCCCAAAAACTTTTAGCAGTAACTGAAGGGAAAGTTGAGTCCCCTACTTCCACAGCAGCTAACAGAAAGAGTTATAACATCCTACAGGACAACTCAAGCCTTTGGTTACAGCCACAAACTTGATGTGCTGACATTTAGCGAACAATTATACCCAAAGAGCAAGAGAAGCTGGCTCTCTCCCAGGACTGCAAGTTTGCACAGTCAGAATATGGCCAACATAACTAGCTTTTTGTGTAAAAAAACCCCATAAAATAACAAGACAGCTTCTATTAAAAAAATGAAAATAGATTTTCTTCTTGGTTTGCCATTACTAATCAAGACAAGTGTTTAATACAATCATTAGAATCTGAAGAGGAAAAAGCACTCATAAATTCTGCTTGAATCCATCATAAGCTCATGAGGACAACTGTGGAAAAAATGAGGATGTTTTCTTGTTGCTGGACAAAAATGATCTCACAAAAGAAACAAGACTGACAGGTGCTACTTACTTCTGCTGGCCTGACTTTGATGTAGAAATTACTTCGCTTGTAGGAAATCTTCAGAATTTTTGGCCAAGCGAAGCGGTTGATCCGGAGTCTGTCTTTGTAAATCAGCAGACCGTTAGCACACACACCCAGCATGATATCCACACCTTCAGAATCCTACCAGGTATGAGACAATTTCATAAAAATCACTTTAATAATGTTCCAAACAAGTAATTATTGCTGACATACCTTGAGGGAATATTGTAATTGGGATATGTTTCATATTCAGACCTGACTCTGACAATGAGATTCTTAAATCAGAAATAGCCAAGTATATTCATTTTGTAGGAAAGACTTTGGACTATAAGTAATAATTTTGGCATTCATATGCCACAGTTCTGGGAAATGCTTCAATATTCTGGTAATAGGGACTAAGTTAACTTAAAAGCAGGAAAGGTATGGCCAGTGTGTGTGCTAGCAATAGTTTCAACAAATACTAAAAGAATAAAAATGAAAACCGGGTCTGTCCAACTTAAAGCAGTCAGTGAAAGTCTGAATAAGCTGTGATCAAGGTGATCTTTTACAGTCATGTACTATTCCAGCAAAGATAGAGGAAGTAATGGATAGTTTTCTGAGCATTCTCTTTCACTGACAGCATGTGATGCAAGTTGTACAGGCTGCTCTTATGAGTAAAATATTATTTCCAAGCAGCACATATCCATGCACACTTATATATAAATAAATTCTAAGGATGTCAGAGTTGCAAATTGAGTAATTATTGTAACCAAGAAATAAAGGCTGATAGCCAAAAATTAAGTGCATGAGGTTTTTTTTAATAATCTATATATACAATATTTTCTTAATACTTAGCGTGTCTATCCTAAAACAAAAACAAACAAAACAAACTCCCAATACCTTGGCATGATGTAAATCCACTCCATACATGGAGAGTCTCTTAGCATTTTCTAGGAACTGGGAATCCGCCTGTGCTGGAGTCAAGCCCCTAAAACCATTGAATAAGTTTTGAGTTTATTGGCAAAAAACCAAGAGTCAAAACTGAGTGGAATCCTCGAATTCAGACTAATACAAAAACCTCAGTTTATAAGGTATCAGTTTTTTTTTTGCTCTACAGGAAAAGTGTTCTTTCAGAGCATATTATTTTACTTGAGTACAGATTTCCACCTTCACTCTTTCAAAGTATTCTATCGGTATGTTACTTAAACTAATTAATATGTTTATATAAAAATACTTTCTCCAAAAGTTCTCTACCAAGACCATAGTGCAACTGCTATTTTCAAACTCAACTTTTTAAGCACACCAAAGTAAGAGCTTTTAATTACAAAATGATCTCCAAAGTAACAATAAGTTTACCTCAGCAGTTTTACACATACTCTTAAGAGAATTGACATAAATGTGACGAAGCATGATGACTTCATTTAATCCCACTGTATCTGACATACCTGTGTGTTTTGTGTAGCTCAGCCACTTTCTCTTCCATTTCTTGAGTCTGGTTGGGTGCAAATTGGAATTCACTGATATAATCACTGCGGTGCTCCTCTGGGTCATGATCACCCAGCTCAGCCTGCAGGGTATATGAACCAAGGAGGGCGTGAGTCACAAAAGAACATGGCAGTCGGCCAGATGCAATATCCTGACGAAGCTGTAGGCACAAGAAATACCTGCAAGACAAAGGAAAGGGGAAAAAAAAACAACCAAAGAGAAAGAAGAGCAAAGAAAGGGTTACCAATGGTGGATAATGAGAAATATGGCAGAATTCATCAAGATGCATGTAATCATGTGTTTTAAAGTAAGTGAATACTTTAATAATGTTACACCTTATATTATTTGAGCATTGTTACCACACAGTAAATTTCACTTGATTTTTAAGATTCAATATTACTTTCATAGAAAATGTGAAAAGCAGGAAAAATACTGATTTCCAATATAAATGGAAATATATGTATATTTCCAACCTAGTTTTAAACAAAAGCTGACTTAGGAACTTGTTCAGTTCATATTGTAGCCTGTAGGTATCCATGGTTTAAAAATATAAGCCATGCATTTCTTTGACATTTTCCTTTGGCTTTAAAACTCTTTTTGCAGTTCACAGGCTAATCACATCATGTAATACACAAAAGAAATCCAGTTTAATACTGAAACAATAATTACCTTTCTTAAACCATGTATGTATTAGAATTTAATCTTTCAGGTACTGTATACAGTCTTCTACCAAATTTAACAGGTTAACCATCAACAGACATTTTTTAAAGAAGTAAATGGAAAAAAAAGTCTTACTAGTGAAACTTAAAGGAATTTAGATTTAAGATATAACCAAAAAATGCTTTTATGAGTTGAACATGCAATTCAAAAACCAACCAACTTGCAGAAAATTTTCAAAGAAAACACACACAGCTTCTTGTAAATACATTCTGTACTACAAGCCTTTTATGATGCTACAAATGACTATCTGTAGCAGTATATTAACTGCATACTTGTGTAGCTATCTTATTTTGTGCAGAAGACTGATCCAATGCAACATGTAGTAGTAACATATGTCCTGCCTCAGCAGGGTCAGCTAACTCCAAACCAAAGTATTTAGGTTTCCTGTAACTCCACAGAAAAACGAGTTAGTTCCCTGCACTCTATCCCCAGTTATCAGCCTTGCAATGCTACTTTGTAGGTGCATTGGTATCCAGTGCTTGCATTCCAAATATTTTCTATCTAAGGAGTTAAGAAGATAATTATTTTCAGGTTTTATTATGTTTTATGGCTTTATTTAAAGCATATATGTAAACCCACATTTTCATTAATCTAGTCTAGGTTATTACTGAAGTATTTGGGCTCCCTTGAGCTTCGCTCGAGATCCCCATGCCCTCATTTGTTTTATAATAAAGCAGCAGTCTGACAATAAACCACTGCCTTCTTTCACATACGATCACTCACACCTTACCTGCTGCCCAAATCATACACCCGCTTATCATTAAATTCTTCTTCCTCAGGTTTCTTCCAGAAGTTTTCATTTTACCTTTTCAACCTTGCTCCAAAAAGCAGTTGATGTATGTAAGAGTATCTATACAGTACCCAGAAACTGAAGATGAAATTCTATGTGGCTTTCAAATTAGACTAACAGTAATTTAAAGTTTAAAATTAGGACCTGTGCATACCTAGTGATGTCTTCAGTCAACTGTGATGGATCAGGGGGATAAAACTTCACATTAAAGGTGAATATCCAAGGTAAACCTAAACATGGGAAATAGCAGATTGTTAATCTCAAATAAGGTGAAGTAAGCAAAGAAAATACTTTACTGAAAAATGTTAGACAGTAGAATAAATCTTAGTCACTGAAATCTCGAAGAAAGTTTTTTTCTGTTGATTTACTGTACATTAGTAAGAAGCACAGATTAATTTCATTAGCAGGTAGAAACCCACAGACATAATGAAAGGTTAGCATGTTAAAAATTATTTTTAAATAACATTTTACAGTAAGTTACACAAATATCAGAAGACATTTTTAATTTGAAAACTACCATAACATATTAACACTTTTAAGATATTGTATGTTCAAAGGCACTTGCATTGATTTTGTGTTTATTTCCAACTCCTCCCAGGCTAACAGTCTCCTCCTTTCTAAACTTAGTTTGAGAGACTGTACAGTAACTGTGAACATGAGATATCAAAATGAGCTCTGTGTTGTATATAACAGAAATATAATAAATTATTTATTGAGAATGCATGGAAGACAAAAATATTAGCCATTCCTGCTTTAAAATATTTTTCTGGGAAACACCACATTAAACTATCATAGCAGTGATATTTAAATTCTCATGTGTTAGAATCATTAATAACACATGCATTTTTTTAAGCAAAAGCATGCTTAAAACTAGATTAATAATTTGGAAAAGTATAAAATATTGCCTTTAGTCATAGCTTTGTTTTTAAATAATTTTTTAAGATTTGAAAGCTGTCACACATCAATAATTAAAATACATTTTCAGAATGTTAGAATTTTGGAGAGTAAATTATTTTAGAAATCTGTGTTACACAGATAAATCATGCTTTGAAAAATGTGTCTTTCTACAGCAACAAAAAAAGACTGAAATGTCATTTCCAACACAATGCTAGAAAAAAGTGCTGACATTGTTATTTAAGGTTACTTTCTTAAAAAAAAACTGTTCTGAAATTCCATATATGCTAAAGGTAAAGAGGTGTGTCAAAATTTCTAATGTCTTCCAACATTTAAAAAGTTATTTTGGTTTTTCAGACATGGCTATTCACTGAAGCACTTCAATTTTTGTGTGTGAACCTCGTTCTACCTGGCTGCTAAGCCACTATTTCTTTTTGAGAGCTCAGGGTTTTAGTGCATCCTAACATTCCCAGTTACCAAGTTTTTGTTAGAAAAATTACAGTTTTGTGTACAAAATAAGGTAGGACCCTTAAATGAGGTCTCATTTATCATTGCATCATCTACTGCAAAGCAGTGCAAAACAAAATTAAGACAAAAATACCTTGGAAAAAAAAAAAGAAGTCTACCAGTAATGAATACATACAGCATAACAAACACAGTTAAAGATGGAATAGATTAGCCTACTTTCATCATCTCCTAGGGAATTAGCATAATTTAATGAAAAGATGCTGATACTCAGTAAACTAAACTGATGAATATGAGTATCAGGGCCAAAATATCTGTACAAAAAGCATTTAAGGAGAGTTGTCATGTTAACAGAGCTGTGGAGAAATGGATGAAGGATGTGTCCTTTCACATAGGTACTAAACCAATCTTCAAGTTTTTCCTGGTCTAAAATGACAGTTAAACTAGTCACATAAGAATTCCGGTTTAACAGTTGCTCTTTCTTGTCAACATTTCTACAGCTAACTTCCAGAAAGCACTGCAGCCAGGACATCTAGACATGGTTTGAAGAAAAAAAAAAAAAAATGAAAAAACTATATTCTCTATAAAAAGCTAAAAAGTGTATAAGTCCTCTGAGTGTGTAGACCTTGTGAAAAAATTCATGTGTCCACTCATGCTGATTAAATTGCTAATTTATTGAAAAAATATTGAAGTTGACTTTGTAGTAAATATTTTGTGGACAGTTGGTGACCATGTATTTTACCTGATTACTGGAAGCACTTTTATCCCCTAAATATAGACTAGCAAGTTTGTTACAATGTGCACATATTTATACTTCTATATTTATACTTCTCACTAAAGCATACTTTTTATAGCTGCATATCCGAGGCATGCAATCATAGTTGTCCTCACACAATAATGCACATTATTGCTGGCTCTTTATTGAGTTGGTAGCCAAAAAAAACCAACCAACCAACCAAACAACCCCAAATCTAATTTAAATTTTTATTTAGCATTCTGTCCCTGATAAGGCTCTCTATTTTGACATTCAATAGTATGGGCTACAGAAATGTCAAAAATTTTTCTAGCCAGCTTGTTACATCAAAAATGCTTCTGTGGCAACTTTAGGCACATTCTTAGAGAAAAAGAATGCAATATAACCACCCAGCTAGCAGCATACAATTAACATGATTCATCCCATTTAAACTGGGAAAAATCAGTGAATTAAAATCAGACAGCCAGAGTTGTACATTTAAAATGCAAGCTCTTTCCTAATTAATTCAAACTTCTCTTAGTACCCCAGCCTATTCTGTCGTCAGAACATCTGAACTCTCTCAATTTCTTCTAAGATATACAACACAGAATATGTGATGTGGAGGTATTTTTTTCAGTAAAAATACTAACCATGCTGCAGATTAGAAAAAGATTTAATTGACATAATACTACCTTCGGTTTAAACAGATAAATTCTCAAATTGAATTTTGTATAAGGGTGACCCAACACACCCTCTTGTGTAATCTGAGATTTGACTATTTCAAGGTGAGTTGCTATTGCTTGTACCATCACAATATTCTAGCTGAGATTCTCAGTTTTGCAAAAGCCTGAATCCACTTGAGATGTAGCAATTTTCAAGAAGATAGTGACAGAAATGTAGTTACCTACCTGTCCCTGAAAGAAGTAATTAGAGGTTTTAACACATGCCAGTGGATAGCCAAGTACATGAGTTAAAAAAAGTCAAGAATTCATTTTCCTGAAGAGATCAGGCTGGCTGAAAGCAAACAAGATTTTTGTCACCTTTGTAGCCCTGAGAACAGAGACAGTAATTTGTGGATCATGTTCATTAGCTGAAGTAACATCAGTAATTGCTGAGATCCAACATAACTGCCCAGCCAAAGGCCAACCTGCACAAGTGAGAGATCACACAGAGGGCCTGAGGACTGTGACATAGCAAGAGACAGCCTGCAGAACATGACTTGAGGGAGACTGCAGGATTCTTATTTCGTCTTTACCAGTCACAGCTGGTACATACTTGCCCAATGTGCAAAGTATTGGTGTTGCTCACTTCTAAGAGAGAGATGGATTGTTGTAAGTATTATGTTGCAAACTGATGTGTTGAACTACATTTCCAAAAGTGTCACCTTTGTGTGTTCAGATCAATGTATTTGTCCAAATACACTCATCTAGCATGCTAGTGCTTCAGTTTGTGCCATACAAGAGAAAAAGAAATCACAGAATATTCAGAGTTGGAAGGGCCCCACAAAGACCAGCAAGCCCAACTCTTAAGTGAATGGCCCATACAGGGGATTGAACCCACAACCTCGGCTTGTTTTTTTTTTGTAGCACCAGGCTCTATCCAACTGAGCTAATCTGAGATTCATGAGTTTTGTCATTTCCAACTTTCAAATGGACTAATAGGTTTTACAGGTATCTCAATTTTAATTAGTATTTTTGTACACAGGATTTCCATTCTGGATCCAAAGACAAATATATTTAGAATTAAGCCTGAAAAGAAAAAAAAAATCTCATTACTTGATACTCATGTAGCTGGAGGATTAAATGTGCCTGCAGTACATTCCAGTATCTGGAAACTTTTAATAGACTAATGATGAGGAACACAACTAACAGTATGCTAATTACTTGCATATTGGTATAAGCAAGTGTCATTTTAAAATCCTTAAAATCGTGTTCTTACTTGGCTGTTTCCTTTATTATGCCTAGCAACTCTGAAATACTATGGACAAGAAAAAAAAAAAAATCCAGTCATGATGCCTCATTCAATAACTGGACTGGTTCTCCAGTATAAAATGTAGGTCTTCATGCTGTATGGAAAATCACATCCCCTTAACCCATTTTTTGTAGTGCATATGATACAGTATTAAAAAGAACTTTGTGTAGTGCATCCAAAAAAATTTCAGGTCAGTTCTTACACTTCAAATTTGTGACACTAACTTATAGGCTAGATAGCATGCAAATTGCTCCAGGAGACAAAAAGATACCAACATTTGTATCAACAAAGCTGATACAAAAAGTATCAACATCCTCCATCTTTTGTCATTTTTTAAAACCAAACAAAACAGCCTTTAGCCTCCATATTTGAACAACTAATAGATTTCCACTGAAGACCTGCAGAAGTTACAATACCAGTAACTTTTCCTTAATGAAAGATATGACTGCTTCTTGCATATTAGTACATTCACCATTTTAATAGGTCTAGTTTGCTTACACAAAAGCATGTTGTATCAAAAAAATAGTTTCCAAGGATGCTTCTGTAACTGTTATTTCTATACTGAAAACATAAACCACACCTTCCTATTAAGGGATTTCATCAATGGGCAAAGATCTAAAGAAAACGGAATTAACACCACTATGATTCCTGGAAAAAATGAGTGTTGCCTTAAAACAGTAGCGTTAACAGCAGTAAAGAAACCATCTGTTTGTCATTATAAATAACACACTGCTGTTCTTAATTACAAGTACAGTCAGTTCCTTAGCTTAAATTCTCATTGTGTTGTAAGTCTAAGCATGTAAA
Organism: Lycocorax pyrrhopterus obiensis; assembly: GCA_014706295.1. Classification (NCBI taxonomy): domain Eukaryota; kingdom Metazoa; phylum Chordata; class Aves; order Passeriformes; family Paradisaeidae; genus Lycocorax; species Lycocorax pyrrhopterus. Next base: position 60,023,546 of record JACSVZ010000004.1, on the reverse strand, counting down.
TATTATCATCACCCTCTTCTCCCTACTTACATTTCCTATCAGGTACTACCAAAAGGTTTCCATTGAAAACAAAACAACAACAACAAAACCCCTGGTTTGGCCACAAATGAGTAAAACAATGGGAAGAAGTTCAGTAAGGGAAGGGCTGTCTAACATGTTTTAGTGGCTACTTATTTTGTGATATGTAGACTCTGGCAGAGTAACACCTAGATTTACTCCCATACACTCCCCATTTACTACAAAAGCTACCCAGCTAGTGAAGAGCTTTGACAGAATTTTCTGCAAACAGAGTAAAATAAATTACTCATCATGCATTGAGTATAGGAAGTAAAAAGGCATTTCAAGCAGATTCAGTCTGAAAAGCACTGTAGTGAGACATTCCAAGATTATGCTCTCTATTCCATCTCCATTCTGAAAATGATGGACATATCAAAAAAGTCAATAGTGGACTGATCAGTATTGAAGAATATACATTTTCTGTAAAACATATTAATTCTCTTTTTGTAGGTCCATATTTTTCTGGTGAGTCTTTGAAGTAAGAAAGTCCTATGGCAACAATCATGACCATCTTTGCATGATCATATTCTCCACCCAATAACCCAAATATCAGCACAAAGTTGAAAAACATCTACTGTGTCAGGATGCAAAAATATCAGCTATTAGTCACACACAACAAGAGAAAATTTTGGGGCAATAATATATTTGATTAGCTTCTAATATGATATAATGATTAACTTCTACAGCATAATGTTGAGTGACTCTCTCTCCCCTACTTGGACAGGTGATGGAAATAGATTTGCTTTCTGTTTTAAGGCTGAATACATCACTATCAGAAATTATTTTAAAGCTGTAAGCAATCAACATCCAGGCTACTAAATTTATGAAGAATATTTCTGAGAGGAAATAAAAGAAGCATAACATCTGAATACAGAAGTACTTACTTCGAATTTGTCTCTTAATTTCCTTTGAAGAATCTAGCCAGTTCTGAAAAAAACCAAAACAACAAACAAACCACAGCCAGCATTTAAAATCCTCAATACCAAAAATATTTTTATATAATCTGTACAACCTATTAAATAGCTCATAGCATTTCATTTACTACTGATACGTGCAAAGAGACTGTTTTGTGACAGATCAACCAAAAAATTTAACTTTGGGAAGTGAGACTAAGGAATCAGTAACATATATTCATCAGTAACTCAGACAATCCTGTTTACTAGTTTTACCCATATATGTTAAAAATCACGTTGTGTGAGAAACTTGAAACATAAACCTTTTAACTACAGTTACTGAGATTTTCCTTCACTGAGTTTGAACCTTTACTTCCCATGGCCAGACACACAGAAGCACATTTATGGAAGAAACACACATGCATACAGCCAGCCAGTCTTGCAACATTTCAAAGACAGATGTGCAATGTAGGGAAGAATTAGAAACTGCCTTGTGAGGCCAAGGACAATATCTGCTTTTTCACAGACCACTGCAGGTATCTGCAGTTTTAAAGTCTGAGGCAAAACCTCAGTGCCAGCACAAATGTTGCCAAACGCTTATTTCTACCCATGTTTCTCACCTAACCTAGCAAAGCAGTGCATAATGTGACCCACCTTTTTCAGTCTACGGCACCAAACAAATTCCAGATGCAACATTGTTTCCCAATACCATATCCCTCAGTCTGTACCAGGGGCTTTTGCACCCGAAGTCCAACTTCTTTCAAGACAAAAATGCTAGTCTAGTTCACAGGTCTGTATGGATTAGGAGAACATGGAACTATGTTTCTGCAGTAGTGCATCACCTCTGCTGATAGAGAATGTGTCTCCTATGAATATAGCCCAAAATACCAAGTTCCCTGTTGTAAATGAGCTTGGTCCAAGTAGATTTCATCACAAGGGCACCAGGTATATATTAGATTAATATTATTTACAAATTAAAAGCAAACCCCCCTTTTTATCATTTATTACAATTGTAATTTTTTAAAAGGACAGTAATTTCCCACCTCTTGCTTTAAGACGTCTGTGACCTCTACTTTCCATAGCTATGATAATTTTTCCAGAGAAGGCAAAGTCGATAACATTTTTAGAAAGGAAGAGTTATAAAGCACTTCTCCAAAATCCTGGATACCATTTATAATGCTTAAGCCAGAAAAATTGGTTTCTGTTAGAAGAACCTTGACATGGAAAGGCCTTGGAAGACAATGTAAGTCTTCAAATAATTTTAACTGAGACTCACTTCAGCTACAGTTACCATTCTAGGTTTTCAGTTTTGGCAAGAATTCCATTCTGAAATTACACAAAGCTGTATTCTTACAACTACAATAACCAGAAGTATCTTAAACCTTTACATTTTAGATATAGCATAAAGTAAATAGAGAATATAGCAGAAAAACAGGATCCCTGAGTACATGTTACTTTCAGTGCTTTATCTTTTATCACTACAAAAGGAGGAAAGAACATACAATACAGAATATGCTGCAAGATTAGAAGAATAATCCTTTCTTTACACACGTTATACAGTTCATTTTCTGATTTTTCTGAAATGAGCTTATTGGAAGCAGACTTTGCCACCAACTTTCATTACTGCTCTGTCAAATAAAATCAGATGCTTATATTCCATTTATAGGCATAATTACGAGGGTGGGGGTTTTTTTGCATCTGTGCCTTTTGTTATGGATAAAAACAAACACCACAAAAGAATGTATCCTAAATTAGAGCTCTTAATGCAGAATAGACAGGTCTGTCTTCCAAAACAAAAGACAAAGTGTATACACACTACTTTGCTCCAGTAGGCAGAAATCTATTTGTTTAATTTGTGAATGGTAAGGTTATAGATGAGACAAAGTAATGTACTGTCGAAGAACAAAATGTTCTCTAACAGTACAAAAGTATTTTGTACAAATCCAGAAAAGCAGCATTTCCAGCTGGCACCCAAAACATAAGAGCAGAAGCTTTCTAACACTTCTGCAGACCAATCACAGTGTGAATGGAGCATTCATGAACTTTTGAGGGTGCAATGCAATGAAATCCCTAACTAAATTTCAGGCTAATAAATTTAACATTTGCAAAAAATGAAAGAAATCATTAATTTGGCTTAAATAGTTTTAAAATGTGTACTAAAGCTAACAAAAATAAGCCTGATTGGAAGACATAACCTTTCTCCCAGCTGCACAGAACACCCATGGAGAAGAGTTAATAGGACTCCTCCTCCAATGGTACCCCGATGGTGCATTGGGGAGCAGCTCTAATTCAAAAGAGTGCCTGGCATTCAGTTGCCACACACCACAGCTGCCGCTGGGTTCAACAGCTGGCTCATAAATGGGTGGCTGTGATGAGTGCACAAGAATGGGAAAAATACATCATTCAGCATTTAGTACTGACTGGACTGGAGGTCAGGGATTTGTGGCATTTTAATCTAAAAAGGCAACATTTATAACACAGGGAAAAACAATGAATCAGAAAGAACTGGTACCAAAGTTAAAAAGTAACTCAAACTACAGAGGTGAACAAAAAAGAGGGCCCTAAACCCAGCAAAATTCTGAGAATGTAGGAGGTGGGAAATGCAAATTTGCTAGGAAAGAGGTTTTTATAAGTTTCTCCAAATAACACTAGGAATATATTTGTATGAAGAAGACAAAATCCAACAACTGTGGTTGTATAGTCTTCAAAACAAATGGACCAGATTTCTCCAGAAGTTTTTAAATAAAAGCCTGCTGCTGTCCATAATTCAGGTGAGAATTGATCTATTCTACTTTTGAATAAGGACCCCATTATCAGATGTCTTGCTTAATTTATGTAAATACCTCTTAATTTATGTAAATACTTATAAGTGTTGCTACAGTACCACCTTCGCTTCCAATGGATAAGGAATTCAAGGACTCATTCACACTGAAAGAGACCTCTGGACATAACTGGTCCAAGTGTGATTCAAGAGCCAGTTTTGAATTAGATCAGGTTGCCCAGGTTCATATCCAGTTAAGTTTTTAGTATCTCCAAGGAAAAAGATGTATGACAAAACAGATGGGGTCTTTTTAAAGAGTGGAACTCTGTTTCTCCATTCAAATGACTGAAGAATACCAAGTCTTAGTCCAACTAGAGATACATTAAAAAAAAACAAAAAGGGGGAGGAAAAAAAAGACATAACCCTACATCAATCCAGACTTTTCTGCTGGACTTTCAAAAACCCGAGGCTCCCTATTTTACCTCCTCGGATCTACGCAGGTGGGCTACTTTCTAGTAAAGGCCAAGGATCCCAGGTCTAGTATTAGACCTTTTCTCTCTTGCCAGAGATCAGATTGCTGTTTTATGTTATTTTATTGTGTATGTACAGTACAGTTTTTCAATAGTGAGAAGCACAAGTAAAGCGACAAGTGAAAATAACAGATAATATTAAGATTATGATATTAGTTAGAAGATCAAAAGAAATGTTCTTCATCATTAGACCAAAGAAGCTCTTATGTCTAGAAATGGTTTACAAATCAAGAACAAAAATTAAATATCTAAGTAATAATATAACAAGCTCATTTTGTATATGGGGATTTTTAATATAGAGGAATTGAGTATTTTGCTCAGTTGTGCACAAAAAGCTTTGCAGCAAAGCAAATAACTCTAGAAAACAGCTTTATCTGAATGGAAGTTGTCAGAAATTCAGATTTATTCAGACCATGAAACTACACTTAATTTTTAAAAAAATAGTGTTAAGAGGAAGATGACAGAAGAAAAGCAAAAACTTCTAGGTGTAGTATGATGTAATGATGCTTCTACTACAAATACAGATTAAAAAGAAATACAACTTGTCCTGCTTCAATTTGTAATTATTCATCTGGGAGTTTTTTTATGAAGAAAAAGATAACCACAGGTATATCTTCAGTTCATGGAGAAAGCAACAGGCAGCCCAGCCTATAACTGTAAATGTTAAGATGCTAGTAAGATAATTTGGGTTTTGGTAATTAATGCAGCACTTGCCACTGACTGATTTAAGATTTTTTTCAGCTAAGCAATCTGGATGTGCTCAACCATCCAACATAGAAGCAAGTGCAAAAGAAGACTGAAGTATGGTATTTAAGAAATCCTTTCGGATGTAGTAATCTCAAACTCCATTCATTTGTAAAGTCAGCATCCAATACCAGTGATGGACCAACTCTAGTCTGTTTACAAATGTCAAAATTTTTCTTTAAGCTTAAAATTAGTAAAAGAGGAACTCAAAGGCCTAGTAGTTACAGACTTATGGGCTAGATTCCCTTCATGTTCATAAACAAAGCATTCTTACACATCTATGAGAAAAGGCAGCAAAATCTACTCAAGTGTTTGTAATGGTAAACATTTAATAGAATAATACCTCACTAAACTATTGAAGTGAGTAGCAATGATGAAAAACAAACAAAACCCTCATACAGGCTTACCTTCTGTTCTGAATTCTCATAAAACAACAGCCCAAAATAGTCCTTTTCCAGTAAATTGAGATGTTCACATACTTTATCAAACAGCACTTGTCCTTTTGCTCTTTTCTGAGGAGTGGGAGGATAGGAAAAGAAGAAAAATAATAGGGAAAAATAAGAAAAAAGAGAAAATTAATATCAGTAAATAAGTAAGGTCCTTAATTACAGGTACTGTTATTCGATGATATTATTCAGGGAACTTTAAAATATCAATAAAGCAGATTATAAAACTATAAGCTTTCTTACACAGCCTGTTCACCATATTTCAAAGCTATACATATCCTTGACAAAAAGTACAGAAATTTCAATTTTTTTTTCAATACATCAAAAAAACCCCAAAACAACAACATAAATACACAAGGAAAATTCAGTACCTAAAAGATCTAAATATTTTGTACTATTAAGTGCTACTAAATAGTCTTAGTTTTCTGGATCTTTGTTTTTAAAATAATGGAAGGCTTCTTTATTTGAGCCAACTTTTTCTATATTATCTTCTAAAAAATAATATCGTTTCTACAGTGTTCATATCTATTAACTCTAGCATTTTTATAATTTTGGTATATGTCTCAGTGACTTATGTATGAATCACATGATATGAATGCACTGAAAAATAAAGTGTGTCATCTTCTGAAGACAAAAAGAACAAGCAGACCACGACGAGTCGATGCTCAGACCAGCAGAAGTAGCACGCAAGCACAAGCTGAACATATGCAACATGTCTGGTTGTCTATACTGCAGTGGTTTGTTTTGAGGGGCAGAAAATAAGATGGCTGCTTTCTATCCGTGTATTTCTGAAATCTCTCAGTACCCAACAAATCCATTAGATGCTCAAAAATAAGAAATCTTCAAGACGTTTATTCTTCCTAAGAATATTATTTGTGGATGTCAGTAACAAAGGAAAAAAACCTGAAGGTTTTATTTGAGGCTAGTTTCAGTATCATAATCTACTACTTTGTAATAATAATTGAGAACTGATCAAAATTTTAATGCACTCTTAAAAAGTGTTTTAAATGGCCACTTTTAAGCTCACTTGGTGAGCTCAGTATTACTAGAGCTTAAGCAAATGGCAGTCAGTCCTGAAATTTTATCTGTTCTTCTTGTGACATTTCCAGCAGCCTTACAGTACCTGAAGGGGGCTTTAAGAGAGAAGGGAAGGAAAGAGCATGTAGCGACAAGACAAGGGGTAATGGCTTTAAACGTAAAGAGAGTAGGTGCAGATTAGATATTAGGAGGAAATCCTTTACTGTGAGGATGTTAAGGCACTGTAACAGGTTGCCCAGCAAAGTTGTGGATGCCCCATCCCTGGGCATCCCTGGAAGTTTCCAAGGCCAGGTTGGATGTGGCTCTGAGCAACGTGGTCTGGTGGAAGGTTTCCCAGCCTAAGCAGGGAGTTTAGAACGAGAAGATCTTTAAGGTACCTCCCAACCCAAACCATTCTATCATTCTGTGATTCTTGTACCTGAAACTGGGAATGTAAACATTCCATATGTCTGTACTGCCGGTAATGAAAAGCAGGTCCAGGCTCTATTTCTGTGCGCCAGGTTTTAATGAAAAGATTTGTTGTACTGGAGATGGCAGCTGACAGGAGACAAAGATTTAGAGCAGACAGCTCACAACACAGGCTCAGGCGTGGGGAGATGAGAAGTTCTTTCTGCAGTTCAAATCTGACCATGACTGGCCTGCAGTCTCCAGTTTGAACCAACTCCTTCATGACAGCTCTGCTATTTGTGGCATTTATCACAGAGGCCATAACATGGCCTTTTCAGGGGCCTGTCAGCTTATAGGAATTTTTGCATTTGCTTATCCTACAGATTTCAGTAGATGCCACACACCACTGCCATTCCACAGAAACGCCATCGGCTGCCCCTGTGTAGGCCCTGGTGACACTGTGGCCATTGTCCCTGCAGACAGTGGCAGAGCACTCCATGTGCCCCATCCTGGCACTCCTGCAGCTTGGCTCCGCAGCACAGGGTGGTAAAGGCCAAGAGCGGAGGGAGAGAGGAGAAAAGAAGGTATGCACTGAGCAAAGAGTGAAGGCTTTGTTGGTTTATTCCCCAAGAATCCAGAGCTTTATTTAAAATCGCATTGTCCAGCAGACATTCTACTCATGAAGATCAGAAAGCTTTCACAGAAGCAAAATTATAAAATGATGACATTTTGTAGCACAAGTAGCAAGGCAATGGAATGTAGAAGTCAGAGTGACTTCTGAAATGGGGAGCGGGGAATTTTAATTCTGTTTGGTACTTTCAAAAAATCCTACTCTTCAAGAAAGACAAATGACTACTTCCCCTGAGCATCTGAAGTAACCACTTAATTTTCTTGACAGATTCATCTTCAGCTTAATAAGAAAAATCACCAGTATTGAAAAGCAGTAAATTGAAAGTAGGAAAAGTATAAGCTGAGCGAGTTCAAAGAATCTTAGCCTGCTTAGATGCATGTAATAGATACCACTTTTTTTCCAAAGTCAATGTGCAGGTCAGTGATCACACCTTGCAAATGCAAGTTTCAGTTATACATATTTCAGTAAAGGAAATCTATAGATTAGTGTAAAAAATAATATATGCTATCATATCAAGCCCACATTTGGAATCAGCTGCTTTTTTATAAAGTTCATGTACTAAAACCCACAGTTAAGATCAGGTTTTTGACATATAGAAACATAAAGCAGGCAAATCAGGAAATATATTGCAAGTATAACTGTAAAATATTGCATGGTTTCTTATTAGGAAGTCATAATCAACAAAGAACTTGGATACACTAGCAGTGTCCACTGTATCTTTAAATACCTTTTTGTCAGTTCATAGTTCTTCCACATAAGGAAAAACCCCACCACGTCATGAAGCCCAACTTTGTTAGTCTACATTCTAGACAGCAGCAAAATGAAAAGACATTATACCATCAGCAACTAGTATTTATAGAGCTGTTATGGATAAAAAAGCATAAGAAGCCTCTCAGTACCAGCAATGGTTTTCATTATAAGATCCTCCTTGTACAATTGAAAGACTCCTAGTTATTTTATATATATATAGATAGAGTTTTAAAAATCTAAAAGAGTATTTAATTTGCAAAACCAAACTTTTCAAATGCAATTTCTTTTTAAACCATTTGGGGAAAGGCATTACTACAGTTTAAATTATATGATAACATAACTTTTCTGGAAAAAACTCATGTTCTTAGCAGAGTGTCTCTAAGCATGAACTGAAGATAACTGTTGTGATCCAGCCAGTTCAGAAGTTAGAAATATTTTAATAGAGCAGGGGACTCTTAAGAAGGCAGCATCATAGCTGGCACAGTTCGTTACTTTTTAAAATGGATTCCATTTCATTTTCTACCAGGTGTCTGAGATGTCAAGTGATAGTCACAACCAATATGCAAATTATAATCACTATCCTTATATATGTATGCATACATATACATTTAAGCACAGGTATATACACACATATGTGTTTATAGCATGACAAATACTGGCACTAAAAACAAGGAAATTTTTATGTTCCAAATTCTAATTCAGAAATGTCAGTAGAAGTGTAAGTCCCACAAGAAGGGGAGCACATTCAACCTAGCTATACCAAGAGGCTGAGAAGTGAGGACATGCTCACAGAGCCAGCAGTTTAAAACACAAGAGTACTCAGATCAGCAGTATTCTGTATTGCTGTCAAGTTATGCTGTCTTTTAAGTGAGAATATAAAAAGTACACATGTAACCAAGGTTATTCTAGTACCAATTTCAACCTGGTATTTAGACACTGCAGATGCCACCTCATAATGCAATCACTTCACAAAACCAGAGGTAGCATTTTTCTGTCCTTTACCTCCTTCTCAAAAAAAGAGCAAACCAGAGCAAAGCAATTGCAGCTGACATACACAATGGAAATTTCTATGCAACTGGGAATTAGGATATCATGGATCTGTTTGGCTATATAAGAGTTGCCAACTACTGATGCAATATAAACACTCACGGCCACCAGTTCTGTTCAATATATTTATCTATGATAGGGATGCAGGAGTTGAATGCACCATTAGCATGTTTGCTGATGATACTCAAGTGGGAGGTGCTACTGACTCTTAAGGGACAAGAGACCTTACAGAGCAATTGGATAGTTTGGAGCATTGGGCACTCAGTGGCATGGAGTTTAGCAAATACCAGATTCTGTACCTGGGACAGAGTAATGCTGGGCACAAGTATAAATTGGGAAAGGAGTGGCTGGAGACCAGCCCTGCAGAAATGGATCTGGGGGTGCTCGTCAGCAGCAGCTCAGTGTGAGCCAGCAGGGAGAGCCTGGGCAGCCAGGAGGGGAAACCCCATCCTGGGATGCATCAAACACTGTGTTCAACCAGCCAGACAAAAGAGGTGATTATCCTGCTGCACTCAGCTTTGGTATGGCCACATCTTGAGTACTGTGAGCAGTTCTGGGGCCCACAAATTAAGAAGGATGTGAAAATCCTTGAATATGTCCAGAGGGCAACAATAAAGCTGGGGAAAGGGCTGGAAGGAAGGTCCTATAAAGACTGGCTTAGGACTTTGGGCTTGTCTAGGTTAGAGAAAAGGAGGCTGAGGGGTGGCCTCATTGCTCCCTACAGCTTCCCGAGGAAATGGAGAGTGAGGTGCTGAGCTCTTCTCCCTGGGATCAGTGACAGGACATGTGGGAACAGTTCAAAGCTGCACCAGGGGAGGTTTAGATATGACATTAGGAAGCATTTCTTTACCTTAAGGGTGATCAACCAGTGTAACAGGCTTCCTAGAAAGGTGATTGATGCCCCAAGCTTGTTTAAGTCATTTGGACGTGACCTTTTGGTCAGCCCTTGTGACATGGGTGCTTCCTTACTCTTAAAGGGTTGGTCATAAGGCAGCTGAACTCGATGGCCATTGAAGGTCCCTTCCAACTGAAATAGTCTATCCTATTCTTATTCCTGCCTTCTCTTTTCTCTAGCAGTACATGCAGAGGAAAACCTCAACACTTCTTCCCAGTCCTTCACTAGCAGAAAGGACTGAATGGGTAATCATTCCTAGGCCTAGGCATTGGCTGTCTCTGTGTGGAAAGGAGGCATGTACCGTCTGATGGGCGTGAGAGCTGTGGATTATCTCAAACTAATTTAACCACTTGAAGAAATTTGAAAGAAAACAAAAAGCCAACAAAAACAAGTACAGTTTTAAAAAGTTTTCTGTTTTCATTCAGTTAATCTGGGTTTCCACAGAATGGCAGAACTCCACATATCTCCTCAGAGATCAAACCCTTAGCCGGATGCAGGACATGCTCCCAAACTGAATGACTGCAAACATTTTGAGGTGTGCAATACCTATTATTTCCCCAGAGATTTTTTTTTTCTTCGCGTACTCATTTTTAGAAATGCTTGAGTCATTCCCCTTGGAGAAATGTAATAAAACATTTTATTACATTTGAGAACAACAGTACTCCATCAGAGCGAGGGTCCATCCCCAAGGGTTCCTCTCCATCTCCTTTAGACATTTGTCTAAAGGTAAGCACAGGAGCAGTGCCCAGGAGTTGACTAAGTGGTATTTGCCTGAAATGCCAGGGTTTTTTCAGCTCCTAAAACATTTCTAAAGACACGTATTTACAGGTGGAAGAAGGATTTGATTTCATTTTATTTTTCTGAATCAGTTTAAGAGCCAATGCTCACAGGCATTAACACAATGCAATTCTATAGCCAGGACCAGGGTAATGCATTCTTCAGTTTTGTTTGAAAAATCAAAACATCCCTTGCAGTCTGGCAAAGGCAAGGCCACAGAAGGGAGAAGCCAGAATATGAACCAGGCAGTCCCTGTTTCCTGAGACTTGAAGAATAAGGATTGGTGCTGGTCACACGCAAAAGAAGAGATGTGCAACAGTCTGGGTTGTTTTCAAAAGCATGATACATATCAATGACAAGCATATTTTTTGGCTGCAAAAAATTGCTTTGCTGTGCTTCTTGGCCAGTGATGCATGAAAAGTGCTCTCATGCCTGGCCTGCACTTGTATTGCATGCAGGGAGAACTGAAAAGTGCCAGTTCCTGATGCTGCAGCAAACCAGACTGCCATGTACAAACAAGAACCCCTAGGGAAAAACAAACCAAGGGAATACAGGAGCTCACTCCTGCTACAAACTTGGAATGGCAGACAAAGACAGAGAGCAAGGGTGTGACTGGTGCCTTGGAGGTGCAAAAGCAGCAGGAAAGAATCTAGGCAGAATGGCCCAAAGGAGCCCTTGGCAAGGGGCCGTGCTCAATGCTGCAGAGGAAGGCAAAAAGTCCCCAGGGACTGAGATGACTTCACACAAACATTACTTTCAGTGGTGTCTGTTGAATCTAGACAAATATTTAAAGAATGTGCCAAATTTAACATCATCCCTATTTTCCTTTTTCTAAATAAAAGATGTCATACTTTAAACAGACCACTTAGTGTTTGAATAAACCTAGACTACACATCTGAGCAGTCAGAAAAAAAGATTTGCAAATCAAAACTCAGCTACAATTAAACATCTGTTCCATATCAGCTTCACTCAGAGTTTTCTTAATTCAGGGTTAAAGACTGATCTTAATTGTACATTGAGCAAACATATTTTTACTTTGTATTAGCAAACTGTAAGTAACCATAGAGTCTGTGTCAACTCCAATACATTTCACTTGCTCATACGTGCATAAAATACGGTCAGTGCTGGCATCCTTTAAATGCCTTTTGTCATAAATATTTAATTAGACCACTGACTGAATGCAGTAAACAAACCCAATAAGATCTTCATTTGCTTCTAACTAGTAATCATTATGCACTTAGCACTTCTTTTTGTTTGTTTGAACAGTGTTATTCTCTACTAGAACACAGTTCATATTTAAAACAGAAAATCTGAACAAGTCTTTACTGCAGATCCCAAATTTAATGACAGAATTTCCTCGAAACTATCTACAAAACCACAGATTGAGAGGAAAAAAGCAAGTTTATTTCTCCCATGAAAGCAAGAGATACATGTAGTTCATGGTAATATATTAGTAACTTATACCTCCCACAGATGTCAATTATCAGGAAAGGAGTAGGTCAAAATTCCATCATTTGCACTGTGTTAAAAAAATTAAAATTGCTCCTAAAAATTAAGTCTTAAACATTCCAACAGTCTGCTCATTCAAGCTATTAAAACTCAACTGCCATTACATCTCAAATATTACACTAGTGAATCATGAGTCAAAGTTATTTCATCCTTTAATATGGTCCTGTCATTTCAAGCAAGGACAAAGGTTCAGTCACAGTTTTTGGCAAATACCACTCATTAGCTTTCATCCTCAATACCTTGACAACTCTCTGTGATAAACTTACAGGCTGTTATTCCTTTAACTCTCTTTCAAGTAATGAAAGGTAACTGAAAGTTTTTTAACAGTTCACAGCTCCTGAAAGTTGTTTTAGTACATGCTCCTCCAGAACTATTCAACAATAGCTTCTTCCTCTTTCCTTCTCTCCAAGCACTCACATATTACTGTGAAGAGTCTAAGGCTAAGTAGGTGTTATCTTTAAGAGTTACAATAGTTTTAAGCTTAAAATAATTAAATTAATTGCTCATGCTCTATGAATGCACATATTGTGTAGATGTAACTCATGTTGTTTACTATAGTACCTGCATGCAATATTATTTTGTGATTTATTTCAGAAGATTCCTTTAGAGCAACAGGGCACAGAAAATCAATCTATTTTATTATTCCAGAACCTATGGGCTTAAGGAACTAAAAGACTAAAAGGTAAAGGAATTTAATATAACATTTTAATGGAGGAAATTTTGCTGCCTTACGAAACTTTACAGATTCCAAAATAACAATATAAAGCAAGTTTGAAGAGTGGCTGGTATGAGCATTCATAACACTACTCCCACTCAAACATTTTAACTCCCCAGAGCAAGTAGCCAACGTGCAGAGTAATTATTTACAGACCACATTTTATCAACCATGCAAGATTATAATCAGAATCTCTGCATTGGTGAATTGAGTGCAGTTCATTTCTGGGAAGATCAAAAATCACAAAACAGTACAGTGAGAATTTCAAACTACGAAGAACTGAGGAACAGGTTTCAGCCAGCACAAGGTTTAGCTTTATTATGCTGTCATGCCATGGACTTCTCTAGGCAACAGTGGAGTACCTTATGTGTTGTATCTACACTGGCATCCAGACAAGGATATTTGGAGAAGCTATACTCCAGAAAGACTATAAACCAGGTCCTTCAAATTTGCATCTACAAAAGTAATGAAAGTACAAAGACAGATGAGAAGTAAAAAGAAAATAATCACAAAAGAGGCTGAAATATCTGTTCAAACAGTTCTACAGATAAAGAATTATTGACTTATAGTTCAAACTGGCAAGTTGACACCAGTCAGAAGATCTACTAAGGCAAAATAAAGAGTTCTCAGGCAAAAGAAAAGATGACTCTCAGAGGTGATAAATTAATTTACAAAGTAACCTCAAAAAAGACAAATATCTGAGATTTGCTTTCTGCTGAAATCTAAAGATCAACCATGTCAGGCATGCCCGGGGCAATAGGAAAGACATGCGAAAACAAGCCAGAAGAAATAACTTCAGTGTCAAACAACACTAGGTGGGCTGCACAAAAGAACTTAAAGTAATTATCGATACACAAAACCCCAGTGGCAATGAAACAAGAAGGGTTCCAATGTACCTGTACTCCTACAGCAACATCTGATGACCAATTCTGAACTACAAAAGAACAGCATCAAATTACAGTCATTTGCAAAGGTGTTTTAAAGTCCCATTAAAAACATGCTAACTCACCAGGAGTGAACTGCTCTTTTTTCCCCGCAATTTCATATATACAATCAAACATTTAAAGCTATGTTCTTCCCAAGTGAGCATCTCTCACCCATTTCTATTCTGTACCATTCACCACAAGAATTCACTTTCAGGACATTTTGTCACAGAAACCGATTTTTCTTCACTCTGGTGTATCTCTCAATGCAATCTGCATATCACACATACTTTTTTTCCCAAAAGGTGCTTTAACTCAATATAGATTCCAAGAAAATGCCTCATTAAGCAGAAGTTACATCAATTTCATATTAACTAGACTTTAAATTGCACGTGTACCTAATCCATCCAAAATAAACCGAACTAGTTCCAGTTAGAACAAAATGTACATCCATGCAAATTCTTTAGCCCTATAATTAAGTTTATAATTGGATTGCAATTTGTGCTGGTTTATCTTTTTTTTTTCTTAAACAGTACATATATATCCAGTTTCTTACATATATTTGCTCCAAAAATTCAACTCCCATCTGAAGATTCCAGGGTAATAAAAAAAGTGACATGATATATGATTTCCTTATGCAAAACATACTTCTACCCCTGTCCTTTTCAGTTGACAATAATGTAGCAATAATCTCTTGCTTACAGGAGATCTTGCCTTACCAAGACAAGAAGATCCTTGAGAATATAAAGATTATTATTACAAAAACCAATCTGTGGCAGCCAGGCCAGAAAACAACTACGTCAACACACACACACATTTGGTTCAGCCACATCACAATTACAGGACTTCACCAATTCACTTAAATTAATCCCTCTGCCTATCTCAGCTTCATACTACAGAACTCAAATGTTTCAGAATACAGCTGAACTCAATTTACAGCAAGGATATCCATTTGTCACTTGGTAAATATTAAATTTCTAAAAATGTTTAGTGAAGCATGGAGAGCCTGGTCCAGAACAACCTCTATAGGGCTTTTGCTGCCTAGTCTAAGTCTCAGTGATGATACATTTTTAAAAAAACTAGTTCCAGATGAACTGTCGTTAAACACCGACCTTAAGCAAAAACTACAGCCTCTTTTCCAATACAATTGTTTCACATATTCTGTAAAAGCTCACTAGCACTTTATTGAATTGAAATATCAATTTTTTTAAGCTTGAAAAAAATCTATTTCAGTCATCTCTGAGAAATTAATCAAATTTAATTTGTACCAACTATGTTACTTTGCAAAACAAGAAACCAAATCAGCTTCAGTGTTGGAGGGGAATGGAAAGTGGTTGTGTGTGTGTAAAGAACTGGGGTTTGTACAAAACATTTTATGAAACAATATTTCCTTCTTTCTGTATCCAAAATTCAAAATCATATTATAAAAAATTGAGTATATTGAAGTGTTTTAAATGGCTGGAGCTGAAGAAACATAACCACAAATATGTCTAAAACTAATCACAAAGCAAAAGGGAATATAAGCAGGATAGAAATCTAACTATCAAGTGGACAGCAGTTTAGAGAGCAGTTTCTGGTCTACTGAAATGGCATTTCTTCCTAAGCACACAGACTATTGTCAGTGGATAGTCTGTTCTCTCAGGAAAAATTACGAACAAGATGGACAGAAAAAAGAATGGAAATAAAGTAAAAAAACCTGTCAGAACTCCACATCTAGCACCTCGATCTATACTAAGACTGCTTTTTAAAATAAGGGAAGATAGAAGAAAATAGAGACAGAGGTGTCAGACTAAACAACTGGCATTTATAATGGAATTCAATGAGCAGTAACAAAAGAGCTGCTATTTTAGAAGCTGTTAATAGGAAATGCTAGGGATATTATACCTGAACTCATCTGTCCTTCCAGACAGTATGCAGTCTCAAAGTGTGGGTTTGTAATTGTACAAGTGCAGAACTAGCCTAGGAGTTCTCAATTATTTAGGAATTTATCTTACTTCAAAAAAAAAAAAAAAAAAACCCACAAAAAAACCCCACCAAAACACTAGAGAAAAACAAGTACTTGAACAACCGTGATGAACAGGTAAGATTTTACAGAACTGCTTTCTCCCACAAGCAAAAAAAGGTGAAAATTAACCATATTGCTAAAAGGGCCATATACAAAATAATGAATTTTAAGAACCTAAGATGGCATTAAAAAAGTTTCTTGAAAATAGGAATGACATTTGCTTTTTTCCCCTTCCCCCCAGCAAATCCCAGGAAGTTCCCCTGACTGCTGGGACATTTCCAATATGCTTCAATTTGGCCTTGAAGCAACACCAAGCCACGCTCACTCAGTACTAGTGAGTGTATTCTATAAGGTCCCATGGGACTGGTCTCTCTCTCTCAAATGTTCCCTAACGTAACTGTAACCATCCCTTTTTCCATTAGTTTCCTCCATTAGTTTCCAAATCGTGTCTTCAAGCTTTTGCCATTATCCATTTACTGACCAGAACATACTCAAGCTGGAGGATTAAAGTTTTTCTGACTGAAACAGCTTATGGATTAAGAATAATGGATTAATTTTTTTTTTTAAAGAAACAAGGCATTACTGTTAATTCACAATTTTCTATTTAGATTCTAGTGAGTCTAAGGTATATAATAGCTGAACTCAAGTATTAAGTCCTCATATTATGATTACACCACTGTTGCTAATTAATTGTATAATATTATAACTACCAACTGGCCACAAAACGTCTCAGTATTTAGTTCCTGCTAAGAATCCTAATCAGCCTTGATCTGTGTGCTGACACTGAAGATACTGCATCACGGTTTTCTCTCCTTTTATGCCTGTTCCCAGCTATTGTCTTATATAAAGACACATACAATACGAATGAACAATTAGGAAAATTTAACAGAGACTAAATTAATGGGTTATATTTTGTTTTCTTTCACACTCCTTTTAATTTATGTGAATACAAATTGATGCAGTCCTACAAGAAAAAAGGAATAGGATTGCAACTCCAACAGAAAAATCCCCAACAGTGTATTAGCTCAGATTTTATTACTGATTATCATGAAGGTTTAGAATGGCAATTAGAAGAAGACAGGATTCTACCAAAAGACGTCAAGTAACAGTAATGAAAACAAGGTATTTTTCAGTTTTACGTCACCATTAGCAAGTATATCTATTTTAAATATAAAGAAGTTGGTCTGCAGTCCATAGTAAACTGGAAGAGGCATCAGGAATGTTAAAATCATTACAATTGCCCTAAACTAAAACCTGATTTACTAGAAAGTCAACCAAGGTAAACTGGGCTTTGACTGGAGAAATTTTGTTTCTTTGCCTTTTAATTCTCATATCATTTCACTAACTTTGTAAAAGCAGAAATAAATAATAATTTATTATTAAAATAATAATAATAAATAAACCAACACTTACCCAAACACTAAATACTGAAGGAAGACTAAAAAAGAGTACAAGAAATCTGCTAGGACCTTTTGCAGAAAGCACAAACTGAAATTTCAGTTATCAGTTGATATAGCTTTCTGAGACTTTAAGAATTTTGATATGGTAGTAGAGCATAAAAAACTCTACATGTATTTAAGAACATGAATTCTTCTATAAAATTGCAGTCAGCAGTGCTCATGTCCTATAAATAATTCAGATGAACATATAAAACAAATTGTTTCTTCATCACTTTTTCCCCCTCTTAATTTTACTATTGTTCTTACAGCAAACTCTTACTGCAAATAATGAGAAAACTTATTTTTCGCCAAATGACTTAACTGAATCATGACAGACTTAAAATACTGCAGAATAGAATTTTTTAGTTATAAATACAAAATGGTATATTCTTAGATCTGTGGTAAGCCACCACATCATTTAAGTCTCATTTAGGACAGGGGAAAAAGCCCAGGAAGATAAAACTCATGTAGCCTTTAATTAAAACAGAGATACCATTCAGATCCAAACATCCTGATTTACGTGGGAAAAAAAAATCCCAAACCAACAGCTACTCCAGGGTTACTACCCTGTAATCAATTTTTGTTTCCTCTATACATATTGACACTAATACATAAATAGAAATACTTTTCAAGTACTTCTGGTGACAAAATTCCTGCAACTTTAGACCATAAGTATGCACAGCCCTATACAATGTGTTGTTGAGAGCAATTATTCTGTAGTATATTTTTCTTGTTCTTGTTTTGCTTATGTCAATAAATTTTTTTCTTCTGGAAACACAGCATAATAAAAAGCAGACTTAACTAGCAGTAATGAAGGCTTTGCTATTGCTTTTTACAGTCAGCCTGATTTATGGTGAAATGGTCTACATCTGACATGGTCAGGGAACGATCCATGTAGGACTAAAATAGCATCTTTAAGAAACATAAACTGCAATTGCTTGGTTTTAACATCAAGAATAGAATTTTTAAAATGGAGGCCTTAGAAAGCTTGTACTACTAACAACTACAAAACACAAACTTTTAAACTTCCATCAAACCGCAGCAAAACATTCCCAAGCAGTATTTCATATTGATAAACAACAAATAAGAACTTCTTAGCTGATAGGAGGAGTTTTATTACAGAATGGGTTCGAAAGGCCAGCTGTACTAATGCATGAAATAAGATTTGTGATGAAACTTTGGAAAATCTTAAAAACTAGCATCTTTTTTTAGTCTTCTCTAAAGGCAAGATCTGGAATGACAGGTGAGTAGTATCCATCCAGTGCTATACCACAAAATGCAAAAGGACTTGTACACAAGCAACCAAAATACCAAGAAGCCTAATGAAATCCACAGTCAAATAGGGTAGGGACTGACTGATGGACACTGGAAAAATGAAACAGCACAAGAGCAGACAAAAGGCTTCAAGCAGAAGCTTGCATTACCACATGACTTGTAATGTGTGTACCACATCAAAAATTGAAAAATGCATGTTAAGACAAAAATGGAAATATTTTCAATCAATCCAGTGGATCTAGGAAATGCCATAACATTGCCACTGTTTTGTCCTTAGATCAATATGAGAGATACATCTAGATGTCTAGTTTTAGAAAAGGCACAAGATTTTAACTGCTCTTCATAACTCAGATATTCAGCCTGGGCACCACCACAAATCAGTTGGTTACATCATGCAAATTTAACACCTACGTTCATGAGTGGGGTTCAGAACAACTGCTTCCCCCCCCATTTCAAACAGATGGTGTAGTGTAAAATACAGGATAGAAATGTAAAATATTAAAAAATTACTGTTTTACTTAAAACTTGGACACACATATATATTCAAGGGATATTAAAGCCATAAAACCCAGGAAAATATTTTCCACTCAGCCCAAAATCCCTGTTTCTGTTAGTGATCTTTAGTCAGATTTAACAGACAAATTACACACAATATCTAACTCAGTGATTTACAGCTGAAAACAAGCAATCCACACAGCCGTGAAAATGTGGAACTAGAAAGTAACTTTAAATATAAATACGTGTTTTATACCTGTAATGGAATTTTTCTTTCTGAAGAAAACTTCTTTTAAACTTTAAAAAATTTAAACTTTAATCTCCCGTTGAGATAACTTTAAAAAAAATTAATGAACTCAAGAAAACTTTATTAGCACATCACACTACCCTCAGGAAAACCTGTTTTAGAAAAAAATCCAAGTTTGAGCTGTCAAATAATCAGCTAGTGTACCTTAGAGGGTATTTTTAAGAATAAACTGATATGGTTTTTAAGATGGAATTTTAAACTGAAACGTTAACTGACTCCTAGCAATAGCGTTAAACACTCAGTACAATGAAAGCAAGTTTTCTTTTCCCTATAGAAAAAGCTCTTTATATAAAGGCTTCATGCCTTACCTCTAGGTCACAGCTGTATTCCGTGCCATCCAGAAGCATCACCTTACACTGTACAGTTTTGATTTTCTTTGGAGACTTCTGAGGAATGTTATCTGTTTTAATTTCAGCTGTCTGCACTTCTTTTGTCTCCCTTTTTTCTTTTTCTTCTTGTTTTTCTTCCTTTTTCTCTGCAACTTCCTCTACTTCTGTTTCTTTACCATCTTCTTTGGAAGGCTATATAAAATACAGTTAAACAAACTCAGGAAGGAGGGTATTTTTAATTTGTTCATTCTTTTTATAAGCTACTAATACAGAAGACATTAAACTTCCATTAAAGTTATACACATACTGGAAGCACAATAACCAGCATAAGCATTAAGGTCTTCTTTTAGGGACCAGATATTCTTGCTCTCGAACCACAGAACGTGTCCTTTTTTCCCCTTCCTTGAAATGAGGTTTGTGATTTTTAATATGTGTTATTGGCTTTCTTCCTAAGAGAAACAAATTTATTAAGAAGCTCCATGAATTACACTAAACTAAAGCCCAGTGTTTATGAAAGCCAAGTGATACAGAATCCCAGAATGCTTGCGGTTGGAAGGGATCTCTTGTGATCTAGTCCAATGCCCCTAGTGCCACAAAGGGCAGTTTACCCAGGACCATATCCTTGTTGGGTTTTGGATATCTTCATAGGGGAGGACTCCGTAATGTCTCTGGTCAACCTGTTGCAATGCCTGGCTCACCCCTTTACCACCCTAGGAGGCCTGTCATCTGCACCCCCACCACCTAGCTATGTTCCTTACCAAGGAAAGGTCCTATCACCATCAGAGCAAAAAAGATTTTCTTGTGATTAGAAATGTAATTTCATGGGTTTAATTTGGGTCCACTGCCTTTTGTCATCTAACTGCATACCACTGAGAAGGGTCTGGCTTCTTTGCATTCCCTCCATTCAGGTACTAATACACACTGATAAGATTCCACTTCCTCCTTCTCTTCCCCAGGCTGACCAGTGCCAACTGTCTCAGCTCCTCCTCATACAAAACATTCTCTATGTGCCTTTACCACCCTAGAATATGAAGTGTGAATGTTAAGAACTGGCATGCAACTTCACAAAAAGCAGGACCGGAGCTTAGCAACTGGAATAGCTGTCATTTTTTTCCCCAACATGATCCTAATAAATTACATAATTCATGAATCAGGTTTCATTAAAATTACTCCAAAGTATCCATGAGCCTTCCCACACGTACCTGTATTTCAGCACTACTAACGGAGTGTTTTTCTTTGTCGTCTGCTTTAGCATTCTGCCGGTTTTCAGCTGCTTCTTCCAAGCTCTTTCTTGACTGAGCCACCCCCTCTGGTGTCTGGCTTTCACTTTCTTCAACTACTTGCTCTTTCCCTGTGGCCCTTTTCTTGGGCTCATCTTTGGCCTCTGCCAAGGTGTATGACTTTTGTTTCTTAAGCCAAGGGGGAATGAAACGAGAAATACCCTTGCTTTCAGGTGAAGATTTTTCCTTCTTCTGTCTACTTGGACTACTTTGGCTAGTTGGTGCTGGAGCAGAAGAATCTTGAGCTTCTCCAGAGGATGTTTCCCTGGACTTCTGATTTCCTGGAGTCTCTGATGCTTCTTCAGGCTTGTCCTTGGCTTTGTCTGGTCCCAGCTGCTCAGAATCTTTCTTTACTTCGGTCTCTGAACCAACTTCAGTTGTCATTATCACAACTGACACTAAAAGAAGCAACAATAAAAATAGTTTTGTTACGTAGCATTACTACTTTTACTGACTAATTATTTGCAGCAATTTGTAGCAATTTAGAAACTGCTGTAGATTATTAAACTTATTAGGGTTAACGAAATACTTCTTTTCATATTTTCAGTTGACAGGTAAGGCCAGTAAGCTAAAACTTAGTGCTCTGCAGATAAAAGATCTAGAGTTACCTTCTCTTTGATAAAATTTTAAGTGTGCTCACTGAAAGGCATTTGTTTTATTATAAGCTACTCCTAATGTTATTTCAGAAGTAACTTCTGTTCTCTTTCTACTGAGCTCCTTGGTGGACCCAGAAAACGAATTTTCAGAAGAGTATCCACCTTGTCTAGTAAAACTGATAAGTATAACCCCCTTACTATTTGGTGACACCAACTTAAATTACTGGAAGTGAAAGAGCAAGATTACCAAAGAATAGGACAAAAGGATGGTGAGCATGATACTGACTATAAAAAATCAGGAAATTTTAAATCAGTGATACTGTTGAAATTACTAATAATGCTGGAGAACATACATTTTTAACTAAGGTAAGATTAGATTCTTAATAAGAAGTTCATAACAATCAACATTAAATCATATATAACTCTTATACTCTTATCACTTCTGCTTACCCTTCCTTCAGTGAAATTAAAGACAAATTGTAATACTGTAACAACAGGATATGCAATAATAACCTTTAATCTTAACATTGTTGGTATTGATTGAAACAAATATTAACTAGAATAAACAAATGTTGTTATCTGTGTGGCACTGTATTTTGCTGCATTGCTTTAAAAGTGTAGTATAACTGCTTTTTTCCCATTTATTGAAGTGAGCCAACAAAAATAAGCACACAAGGGTCCAACAAAAGTTTATAAAGGTTAGATCTCATTATTCATCACTGATATTTGCTTACAATCTTCTGAAAGCAATTAATTTTAAATTGATGGTCTGTTTTTCTGGCCTAAAGTTTAGCAGGTTAGTGACAATCACATTTCTATCTTTATAACATGAGAACCCTCTCCATTATAATTGATTATCATCACTGCATGCCATTAGTGGCCAGAGGCTCATAGGTTAAGGACTCGACACCTCCCATCCCCACCCCTGCCCAAAAAGAGTCAAGAAGGTTATCTAGCTCAGGCCTGATGCAATTAACTTGCATAGCACTTTAAACTGCACTTGAAGCCAATTGACAACTAGTTTAGATCACAAGGTAGCAGCAAGACTTTGCCTCCAGGTTTCCAAAGCATATCCACAGGCAGTCAGAAATAATTAAACTAAGCCATTCCCTAGGATGAAAAAAAAAGAAAACAGAAGCTAATAGAGGCCTAAATATACAAGAGAAGCCATTCTGGCCAAAGAGATGAACAATACTGAGCCAAAGGAAACACCATCTTGACAGTTATCTTACTAAGAAGCCTCAACATAGGAGCCTTGAACTACCAACAGGCAAATTCACATTAAGCATCTTGAGACCAAAGTAGCTACATGGTGTGTGGGGGTTTTTGTTCATCACTTAACATTTCACTATCTAAAACCAAAGCATTTCCCAATGGGGAATTAAATTAAAAGTTAGTATCTTTACTGCTACACTAGAGACTTCTGAATACATTTCAAGCTTAAATATTACAGTTACGTAGGCATTTCTACCACAGTTTATAAAACCCTTCAAGTTTCAATACTACTAATAAAGCTTGTTGCAATAAAGTATTAAGCATTATGAAAGTACTATTTATCTCGGAGGTAACAGGCCTCTGAAAGGCAGGTTTCGTTTGACTGTTGAGATTAAAGAATTTGCTATTTAAAGCCACATATTAGTATGCTAGTTTCAGTAAGCTACTACTAATCAAACTGCATTTTGCTATCACCTTTGTATCTTACACAGAAATGCTCCTGTTCTTTCCAAATGGTAGGTATCTTACTAACATAATAATGTAAAACTTTATTATCAAAATGAAAAATAAGCAATATCTAGAAAACCAAACTCAACTTTCCCTGAGAAAAATCAAAACTTCTGCTGATCAGAGAGTATCAATCCACACTGCTTAATAAATTCATAAGGGAGGTTTCATAATTAATAGATATGGTGGTAGTGTTTTTTCTCATACATCTCTAAGGAGGAACCAATTTTTTCTCAGAAAGTAGCTAATACAATTTTATAAGACTTGATATACAAATCTTCAAAGAAGTTAGAGGGAAGCCACTCTATTTCCTGCACTTTTTTTTAATTCTTTTTCAGCATATACAGAAATGCATGAAATACATGTACAAACTAATAAAAAATCATTATATACCACTCTCTAAATTAATATCACAATTTGATTATACAGTCAGAAAGGAGACATCTCCAGAAAATTCCTTAGAACTAAGCAAAATAAGTCACCCTGTAAACACGTCTCTATGATATTGTTCTAACAATAAAAGAAACTGAGGATACCAAGTCACACATCTTAACTGATTAAATTTAGACAGAATAGCAGTGGGTGGCACAAACTCGCTCGATGCGAAACAAGAAAGGTTTTGCATCTCCACGTGTCCAGGTTTTCATAATCAAAGTTATAGTTACAAGGAGAACTTGGCTTTTTACCACAGAAGCAAGGGAAACTTGTTACAGCCCCTGTCTGAAGAGGTCTGTCCATGTTCACTTAATGCCTTTATTTGACGCCCACAGCAGGAGGAATTTCTTTCATGAGCTCAATTTCCTATAAGCTTGTAACTTCAGTGCTTTTCGGGGTGGGGAGGGGAGAGGGAGAGAAGAGGAATAGAGAGGAGAACCCTACAAAAGGAAGCACACCTCTCTGCTGAGCCTGTATATTTCTTTATACTCCCAGTAGTCTCTGAACTAACTGTGAAGAGGCGGATGAGTTAACTAAACAAGGGCACTGACCAAGAGGGTAAGTTATAGTCTTCCCAAAATACCTACCTTCTCTACCACATTAGCTTGATACATTTCTTTTTTCCAGAGTTGCATATTGGTACAAGAATTAGCTATCCCTTGAGAAACACAAAATTGGGTCTCGCACTCCCTATCTCAATGCTCTGTCAGATCCTCCAGTTTTGTATTTCACAGAAAAAACAGAGGTAGGGAGGGACGTAACACTGGAGTTCTGTCATCAGTCTACTCTTGCAGTTTGTAAAGCCTCTGATGATACCTCCACTGTAGCCAAGCAATCAAGAAACCAGGTTTTCTGGAAGTGGCTTTTTCCTGATTCCCTCCTGCCCTGATAGGGAAGACCTCACACGATCTCACACAGCTCTGGCATAACAGCCAACAATGTGCCAGAAAGCAAAGGGAAACAAGCAGCAGACAGCATTTGTCTCAGAAGTGATATTGGGAAGAAATAAATCAAATCAGGTTGCAAATTTAGAGTTCTCAACTTCAACCGTATGCTTTCTTGCTTTCCTATCTCCAAGTAAACTCTCATTTATTCTTACTACATAACATGAGCACATTACATAATTTTGCCCCTATAATCTCTCATAAGCTCTGTAACAACTGCAGCAGGATAGGAGTCTCCTTATCTCACCTTTTTGTATTGCAAGGTAACATTAAATCTGTGTTTCTTTTTGAATTGAGAAAGAAGAATAAGAATCTTGCAGCAAGAGTAGACAAAAGAGAAAGAACCTTAGGGTGATGTTCAAATAAAGGATTACCAATGTCTGAACAGAGAAAAGAAAAATCTTGGTAGATTTTGCAATTGACATTAAACCCATGCACATTAAATGACAAGTGACAACAGGTGTATTTTTTGTAATCCTCCAGAAAACTTGGCCCATGCAGACTGAATTACTACTTAAACTGCAAGGATCAAGGTGGGGGTGGGATGGTAAAAAGTACTGTAAAACACTTGACAGTTTCTGAAGAGCAGGTGAGTTTGTTAAAACAGATCCCACTTTTGCAGGAAGCAGACGATCTGCCCCATTTATAACTCTACCAACTTCCCCAAGCAAGGGTGCTGACCAGGAAGCAACTGAAGACAACAGATATTCTCACTCCTCTCCATTCATCCCTTCCCCTCTCTTTTTATTGCACTGAGAAGAAACTTAGTGCTGGCCGGAGTTCACAGCCGAAAGCAGAAAAGGATGCTACATTCTTTCCTTACACTCTTTCCTCTCAAGGGTATAGATCGGTCAGCTGGCTTGATACCTTTCTTCCAGTTTCTAGCATAAATTCTTGAAATGTAGTTTTCTGACCAAGAGGATTCCTGCCACCATAGATAAACTAGAAACAGAAGACATATCAAGTATAACATGGAGTTTTAAAAAAAAAGGAAAAAAGAAAGAGAGGGAAAGAAAAAAGTATAGCTCAAAGATCACAGGCAACATTAAAACCAACAGCAGTGAAATGAAGTTTTCTATTATGACGCATGTTTTAATTCACTGCTTCTGTTACAGTATTTCTTATTTATCAGCACAGAAGAACAAATCCAAATCCTTTTCCCATACATTTCTGGATCTCATTTTACTTATTTTCTGAATATATAAAAGAAGAAAAAGGCAGTCCTAAACTTGTTTCTTCTTTTTTCAGTTTGTCACTGATATTCATAGCAAACTCAGGAAATAAAAATCACTTTGATAGTTTTATCTTCATCAGTCTACTAGGATTCGCAGAGAAACCATCATGTCATAGAAGCAAATGGAAAAAAATCAACCTACTTCTACAGAAATAAATTACAGCTCAGTGCACTAAAAGCCAATGTGTGTCTCTGCAAGTCATGTAATTTTCTGGATCACCAAAGTATTAATAATTTATTTTTAAAATCGCTACCTTCATAAATATTCCAAATATTTATCTCACATTGGCTACACATAAAAAATCCAAAAAGATATCAAAGAAAATTTCTAACATCTGAAAAAATAAACATGAAAACCTGAAACAAGGTCATGTGTATTTTAACTGCCTAAAACAAAGCAAAAAAGCTCCCAAATAAAGTTGTTTATTTCTTGTCATATTATTGATCTGAAGCTCAGCAGAAGCCTGATCTGCATTTCACAGTTGGTTAGGACATATCATTCATGCTTGCTGCTTTCAACATGTAAGATTTGTTGATATAAAAGCTATAAAGAAGTAAAATCCTAGCTGGAACAGTTATCCATATTTTAGAGTGTAAAAGAATCTGGTTTAAACAGTAGGTAATGTCTGAGGAACTTGGTGCTACAACTAGATTTTTTCAAAAACATAAATCAATTATTTTCTGTACAGTAATTATATTTCAAATTTGGCTGAAAGTAGTAACTAAATAACCTTATTTCAGATTTCTGCTAAATTTTAAAACTTGTGTTTTATCATTGGTATGTAAAAAAGAAAACTCATGGTATACCATGATCCTGTGTAGCACCATTTTGCCAAAGGTGCCACTATAACCTGCACACATTCTATTAGCAGACAAAGCAAAAAGTGAATCCAGTTTTTCCTTTTAGTCATTATTTAAATGGATTACTACAATTGAAAAGACATCGAGTGCTCTGAACACCAAGGAATGAATTCTACTAAAGAATGAAGTTTTCAACTTTGAGATCCTTAAGAAAGCAAAAACATCTCTAAAGTTGGCTTAGATCAATCTGCAACATTTACATCATACAGCTCCCAATTAAATATTGTCCTGTAGTCAAATATCAAAGCAAAAAAGCCCCAGTTCTCCCATAGGAACTTGCATCCTCCTCTGTATGTATAAATACACAGAAGTGTTTATACATACAAACATACTTTGAAAGCCGAATCTAATAATTTGGATTACATTCATTTTTAAGCACATTCCTAAAACAAAATAGATCAGACAAAAGTCAAAGATCAAGTTTAGCAAACTACTGAGTATGATAAAAAAGTTATAACAGAAAAAACAGTGGAAATGGGTACATATTTTATACATAAAAAATCCAATCACCTATTTTTAAATGATTAATCAAAGATGATATCTAGCAATTGAACCCAAACTTAAGTATTTACACACTGAATGTGACAAGGACTGTTCCAGTTTGGTCCTTCCCTGATGATCACTGTGCACAAAAATCAAGGTTAACTGCAGAGGCTGAAGAGACAGACTGCAGACTCGGCTTTTTTGTGAGTCTCTGCAGTAGCCACAGGGCAGAAGCCTGTCAGAGTCCATTGGTTTCCCAGGCTGTGACAAGACCACCAGAGCTGGGGCCTGGACAGATGTCATGCTTTCATGGCTCTTCATTGCACTGAAAAACAGACTACCAAGAATAATCCCATGCTACATAAAGCCAAAAAAAAAAAGGCCCAAATTCCTTCTTTTAAAGCTTCCCAGTTCATGGACAAACCTTAACCAATAATTCAGGTGAGTAGACAACTAAATCTGTATTGACTCAGAGTTTTGCCTTTGTAATAATATCTCCTAGTAAAAATTTTTCCCAAATCTAAGCCCACAAAAGAAGTGCCCTTTCTCCTCATGATTCTGCTTCAGCTTCCTCCTAAACTGGGAGCTTATTCTCAAGGAGGTAACCAGGTGAGCAAACTGACATTGCCAGTCTGTGTACTGGTCAGCAGATGGTGCCATAATAGTTCCGAAAGTCAGTAGCACATTTCAAAGGTCAAACTTTAAACAGCAACAATACTCCAGTTTCAAGTGTAATTCCCCAATTATGACGAGTAATGGAATGCTTCCATAGAAGTATTAACACAACGTATTTTAATAAATATGACTTCAGAGCCAGACAGGGAATCATGGCTCCATGACAATACAAATTAGTTACATGTGTACGCCTAAATACATACACATATTCACATAAAATCTAAGCTAACCTCCAAGAGTAGAAATGGCACACATTGGTGTCCTCCCAAAGGATTCTATGTCTATTAAATATAGTTTTCAGGGAATTACAGGCATGTAACAGTGGCTAGCAGCCCCTGAGCTAATAAAAACTAGACTCATAAGCATCCTTTTATCTAGATAATGAAGTCACTATTCAAAATAAGAGGTATCTTATTAGCCTTCACGTTAATATCCATGCCATCATACACTTGCAAATTTGCAAACATGCAATATTTCCATCCCAAACAGATTCTTGTCCTTATTTAAATATTGAGGTTTCTGTAACTCATTTTTATACTGTGAGAAAACTACTGTAGTTGTGTAACCATTCCTTGCAATACACAGAATATAGAGGACTCACCACAACAACACTGGAGAGTTCCTACATAGGATGGTGAGAATTTATAAGGTAGTTCTGAAACAACAATGTAAGACAAGTACTAGTGTAATTCTGAAGACTGCTGTGAAGACAAAGAAAAATATCTAGGCTCTAGACAGCAAATTAAATGTGACAGAAAAAACTACTTCTGTCTAAAATTGCAAAGTGAGTATCTGCAGTTTAGATAGAATATTTTCACAATAAAACTATTATGTTGACAAATTTCTGTAAAGCAACTCTAGGGAAAGTCACTTTAACTCTTTGTAAACTCAAATTACATCCTGGAACATAACTATTTCTCAAAATCCCTTTTCCTGTTAAAGCAGCACAACACATACCTATTACTTATCACCCAAGTGCCCCAACTTTTCATAAAACACCTGCCGCAGGCCATCTACATTTTGCCTGGTGAATAACTCAGTTACTGCAACCCATATAAAACTTTAAAGGTTTGGTTTTAATGGATAAGTCAGTTGAAGGAACACTCCAGAAAGAAAAGAAAATACTACAAGATGTGAAAACCAGTGAGAAATCTTTAAAAGCTATTTTGTTAATATTTATCTCCTGACACTATGCAGCAGTCTAAAAATGTGTAATAAAACATAGAAAATAATGTTGGAAAGTGCTGCTTTCTAAACTAAATGAAATTCATTGAAAACCACGTCAGCTTTGTAACAGCACCTGTACAACATGTAAAGCTCAACCCCAAGGCTTTCAAGAAAATCACAACATAAATACCTTTCAAGTGCTACAAGCAGCCAAGTTGCAATGCCCACATTGGAATTTGAGATTATATTTAAGCAAATGTACATCCTGCAGCTCTCTTGGTGCTATCTCTGCCATTTCCAGAGATAATAGAAATCTGTTCCTTCTAGATTTTCAATCTACAAATATGCTCCTATATCCAGGCAAAAAATAAGTCTCAAACAGCGAATTAATTTAAATCAAGAAATTTGTCTTTGCCAGAGTACATATGAACAAATATAATCTGTTTATCAAGATAGCTTTGTGCTCTTCTCCAGCACTGAAAAAAATGTTGTAATCTGATGAGAATCCAACAGTCATTTTGAAAAGCTGTATTGAACAAGTGACCCCACCCAGGCCCTGACACTGCTAAAGAAGGACATGCTCAAGCGGAAAAACGGGATTTAGTTCCAAATTCATTCCAGCAGACAGAAAATGAACATGGGTCAAGAGACAGCTCTGTTTTCCTGTTATCTGTCCAACAAACTAAGAACAACACAGTTTTTGAGAAAAGTCTCTGCCCTATTTTCAAAATCAACTTTGCAAGTTTACAGTGGATTTTGGCTGTTCACATTAAACTCTCACGATAACCACAATTTTAGACATTAAAACCAGCAGTGAGTATTCGTTTGTTCTGAGCAATGCTGTCCCTCCAATCTCCATTCCTATCCTTCCATTCTATCCCACCTTGCCAAATGGCTGTTTCTATGACAGTCACACAATTTCACTGAAACACAGGCAAGCATTTAATTTTTTCCAGTTCTTAATAAAGAAGCTGTGGGGGGTGGGGGCGGACGATGACAACCCCATTTAGGTTCTGTAAATTATTTGCCTTGTTCTGACTCAGAGGTGATTAATTTGTAGATGCCACAATAAAAAATTCCATTTCCAACTATCATTCTTTCTACCTATAATGTATCGGCAAGATTAAAAACAAGTTCTTTTTATACTGACAACATTAAGTTCACTCTTGCATGCAGTATGCTTCCAAGGCACTTACAATAACATAGTTAATCAAAGCATTTGCCAACTTGCTGAAAAATAATGTACTAGTACCTGAGAATTTTTTGGACTGCAAACTGGAAGGCCCTAGTGTAATAAAGTTCCTGAATGGTGGAATTCCAGCTACACATCATTGTTTTGACAAGTATCCATTTCCTCTTCAGTGGAAGCCATATAGAGAATTATTACCCTCTCACATGTTCAGGAAGTGTACAACAGCACGCAAAAAGAGAAATCTCTGCGATACCAAGATTCAATGTCAGGAAAAAAAAAAAGAGAAGCAACTAGTCTGTGCTTTCAGTAGTGACAGACCAGTACACGCACATTTAAGAGTAATTTTCATAAACAGATACAACCATTAAATTTTTTTTGCAAGCACATCAAGGCTGAATGTCATACAGATGTGGACACTACTGAGATCACATTCAAAATGCCTGCTAGCTTTTTATTTCAGCTCATCCAACTTAGGAACAATGGCCAAAAACCAACTGACAAATGCATTAAGACAGTTTGTTCTGTCATGTACAAGACTAGAGTTCAACTGACAAATGTTTACAAAGCTTTAGGGTCTAAACAACCACAAAAGTGACTTTCTTGGCAGCAACATCAGTTCTATATTTTCACTTTAAAGAGCATTTCATTTTTGCTATTGACATATATAAACGCCACAGAGGGCACAGTTCTCTTAGGCAAGCCACTTGAACAATACTGGAAGATGTTTGCCATTACTGAGGGAAACAGAGTTGCAAAAAGTGACAATAAAACTATAAAGCCTTTTATGAAGGTGACAGGAGAATCTTCTCCTGCCACTATTTTTTTTAATGCCTGTTTTCCTAAATTGGTATTCAAGTTGAAATACAGAAACTGATACTGCCACACTTTACACCAAAATAAATTCAGTTTCAAATACTTGATTAAATGACATGCCTGACAATTAATCTTAAACAAGCTGAGTCCAAATTCCAAATAGGTGCAATATCTCAAGCTATATGGTTAAGTATTTTTGGACCTCTGCAGGAAAGTTGCAGCTGTGTCTTTGCTGGGGAAGTTGTTACCAGTACATGAATCCTCTGTTGAAGGACCTGCAGAGGTCTTAATGCACACGCAAGTAAGCAAACCCAGGTTATTAATTGTATAACATATTTTACGAAAAAAAAATCCCAAACCAAACGAAACACAACTACCCCAAATTAAAAATAAAATATTTTAAACCAGGATACTTCTCAGCTCCTGTTGCAATGAATAAAAGCTATTCCATATTCCCTGACTGTTCTCCCACATTCCCCAAACCTCAGAGGTTAGCCACCTGAGAGGTCGTGTTTTAGTATTTTAATTTTTATGTTTGCAGCTAGCACAAGCTAACTGAGTCTTTCATGTGCTACTGGAACAGAAGTATTCCCTTGAAAAAGCAGAACCAATTTGCTCAGTGTTTCCCACCTACTCAAAATAATTATAATGCACCTCAAATGATATATGCAAAGCACAACACTGCAAACGATTTCCTACATACTTATGTTTACTGAATATATAAGAAGTACTGAAACTAGAGATAATACTGCTCTTCTAAAAAGTATGCATCTACTGCTCCTGTGGGATTTAACTCTGCCAATCCCAAGCAACAAAAAGCAGTGGAGATGCTTCTTAGCTGAGCAAATAAAACTGGCAGCCAAAACTTCATCACTCCCATGGGCTCTTCTGAATGCTGGTATTTGATTAGAAGAGTGAAAGCATGAGCAACTTTCTAAAAGTTTCCTACTTTTCATGGCAGTGGCTTTACAACTAACAACACTGCAACATCTCTGGGCGAGACAAAGTGAAAGGAGCCTAGTTCATTTCTGAATCTAGAGGTCAGAAACAAGTCTAACAGACAAAAAAGGCAAAAGATAATGCTAATAATGCTGGTTTTGTGCCTGGACTTCAGCACTTAACATGTTTATTAGTCATCTAAGTGCTTTAGCTGTTTTGTGCTTTTTGGAAGGACATTCCCAGCATGAAAGATTGTAATATAAAACAGATAACAGGATATGCATGAAAGTCCCAAGGGAGTAACTATTTAAACAAGTTTTCTTTGGAGAGTTAGGGAATGACAATAGATAAGAAAGATTTAAAAGAATAATTCATTTGTGAACACCAAGAACAAGGTGGGGAGGAGTATTTAGAACTGTCCTATAGACAAGGAAAAAGGAATGTTGATCTGCCAAACCACGAATTTAATTACACTCCCATAAAAATATAAGAATATACATCACAAACTGCAGTTTACCAAAGCAGCCTCACCCATTGCAGAAAAGCCTTTTAATGACCACATACAAACGGGGATAGCATGTTGTCACAGTAAGCTTTCAGGCCAAGTAGAAGCTTTATTCTGCCTTCTCAGGCTGTACTGTCAGTTCTCATTCTGTACATGCAGAAAAGTTTCAAAGCTTTAAAACAGTCCTAAGCAAACACAAATCCAAGTTGACAATAACTTATCATCTTACAATTTTATTAACACACACACAACACAATATTATGAACTCTACACTGAAAAGAGTGACACTCCAAGTCTGCACTGGCTTAGGGGTTTCTTGCTTCCTTTTGGGCTCACCAGTTTACGTGCTGACTGAAGAAGTGCTTGAAAGCATATTTATCCTGCTGTTCTCTATGGGTATGCTTCTTATGCATTTAATGTTAAATCCAAGATCATGTTTGAGCTCACAGTCGTTGATTTCCCTCATCCTACCTAGATTTTTAAAATCTTAAGTACTCTGAAATATAAAGCAATGAGAAAGCGAAAACTGGTAGAAGTGTACAGACAGAACTAATTTCAATATTTTTCTTGACCAGAACTAATTTCAATATTTTTCTTGACCATGGTATACTGGTCAACAACTGTGGTTTTTTGCAAGACCATATTCCTGTGTGGAAGCAACAGAGAGCATATATCAACAGAAAGTCCTGTTTAAAATGACATCATGTTCTTTCAGAAATCAAGAGTACTTGCTTAGTTCTTGAAGTGAGATGTCAGAGATCAAGAATGGGAGCTCTGGTCTGGATGAAGTCTGAGGTGCACTGGTCTCAGAATTCTGCCTGAACATAAGAACCTCAACAAAACTGTGTGAAAACTTCTAACATTTAGAAAATGTGTGTATCTGGCTCTGTGTTAAGATGGGAGAAATACATCCATGTGACAGACTTGAGTTTTAGAAGACAGGATGAATACCATGCAAATTAACATTTACTAAATTCACTAACAAGTGGATACAAAAACTCACTAAAAGGGAAGGACTGATGCTATAGCTCCCAACTCTTTCTTGCTCTCTTTCTTTTATGAAGACAGAACTTGGGAAAAGCAAACTAGCAATGAAACAAAGTAGACATCACTGGAGAGAAAGTCAGGAATAAAAAAAAAAAAAAATGGGGTGGGGGAGGGAAGGAAAAAACAGGAAACAGACGCTGAAGACAAAACAGGAAAGAAGGTCATGATTTGTCTAATAGCCAAAAAGCTGCAGTGAGGCCAGAGAGGGGGGCAGGGTGGGAAGACAGCAGAATTCCAGTACAGGCTAAGTTATATCATAGATGTTACTAGTCAGCCCAGAAGATCTCCAAGCGTTGGTCCTCCAAGTGCTAGGCTGCAAGAGATCCAGCATCTATATACACATCACTTTGAAGACTCTTCCAGTAGCTTCTTCATTTTTATGCATTAATTTACTGACAAGTCTCAAGACTTGCTCCTCTGTTGTAAGATTTAAACAAGAGTACTCCTTCCTTTACACTTGTAATTATTTTGTGTATTTATTTTTAAGCAGCAAATGCTTGCTTTGGATTGCCTAATGAACTGAGAGAAAAGTTGCACTTCCTGGAAAAACTGTGTTACTGTATCTCCAAATCCATAAAATGACAGAATCCTGATTAGTTCACTTCTGTTTTTCTGGCTTATCTACACATCCTAAAGTTCCATTCAACACCAAGATCAGAGGCACACTATGTCAACAATTCAACTCCATCTTTGGCTCACTAGCTCCTACAGAGTAAGCTTCTTTCTGGTTTTAAAACAGATCATGAATTATATCTCATTTACTTTCTGTTGAAGAGCTCCAAGACCAAACACCTGTGTAAAATACCAATCTGAGGATGAACTAAGTGTTTTGAGGTAGTTATAAAATTGACCCATCCACAGAAATATTTCTGATTTTAGCAAAAAAAATTTTTTCAGATAGACAAACTTGAGCACTATGAGGAGAAAGTGACACACAAGGCATGCTCACTAGGACAGCAGTAGAACCAAAACAAAAATAGTTCTCAAGGCCTCTGCTCTTAAACACTGAAATCAAGTACTTCTAAATGTTCCACGTAAGGAGACAAAATCATAGCCTTTCACTTATTTTCAGTTGAAACCCAGAGGTCACTTCTCTACAAAAGGGTGATGGTCCACAGGGGAAGTTTAGTGTTCCTTAGACAAAAGCAATCTTCCTAACTTCATACAGAGAGCAAAAGTGGAGACAAATCTTTTTGACCTGTTTACATTAGGAGGTCCTCTAAACATGCACACAAATTGTATAACACATACAGAGTGTCAGAACTGGTTTACGTGGGAGTTATGAAAAAAGTTATGAAATGAGCTTTTTTACTTTTAAAATTATAAACAAGAACAGAAGTATTCCCAGCTTAATTTCTACTGAAAACTATTATACAAGCTAAAAGTTTGTGCACATCAAGTGATACAACATTTTCACGTTGAATATTCCAAGCTAATTCATGCTGTATGACATCACTGAAAATCTGAAGTCCAATTCAAGTCTGGAGGAAACAGACAACATTAGCTATGCATTCCAATTCAACAGAATTAGATTTCACCACATTTATGTACAAAATGAACCAAATCCTCATCAGGTGAAAAATTCTGTGTTGGCAGATTCCTCCTATGAGGTACTGCTGTCATCACGTGATTCTCTGCAACTTCATTAATCACCATGACCACATTTGCACAGAAACAATTCAATACTTGAAGCAAAATGAATATGCAGTCTTCTTTCCGCACAGAATAACTGCAGCATTTCTCATGCCAATTAAAACAATGTTTCATTGTCTCCTTTAACAAAGGAGAATGAATTTTGGACTGCACATGTCTACAGAATACACTGTAACACTTGAGATAAAAATTTTAAATATTAAACTTACTGGAAAAGGGAAACAGAGAATGAAACTGAAGGCATTCCATTTAAGATATACAGATAAGTAATACAGCACATTTGGTGTGACTTCCAAGTAAGAGTTTCAAATTGTTAAAGAAAAAAATATTTTTTTGTCCCGCAAAGA
The DNA here is from genome assembly GCA_014706295.1 of Lycocorax pyrrhopterus obiensis. NCBI lineage: Eukaryota > Metazoa > Chordata > Aves > Passeriformes > Paradisaeidae > Lycocorax > Lycocorax pyrrhopterus. The sequence continues at coordinate 59,987,700 of JACSVZ010000004.1, read as the reverse complement.
TTATGTGAAATATACAAAATATTGTACAATACTTCACAGAAAATGGAAAGTATGCTAAACTATTCGAAAAGATTTCAAAAAAGTTATTTATATAATTCTTATTCTGAAAATGTATTACCAGCTTGTGTTACTCAATGCTAAAATGAACATTTAAGCCTTTTAAATATATATATAGTCATACGATCAAGAGACATTTAGATGAAAACAGTGAGGAAAGAACTATGTTGGAGCACAAGGTTCCATAATCCTGTAAGGAGAAAGAGATCCCCTGAAATTCCCAAGACTTTGTAACAAGGCTGTTTTCAGCCATGATGTGTGGGCTTTACCATTTTTAACAAGCTGAAACCCTTCTTACTTCATATTAGTTTCACGTATAAGCATCTCTTTCATCCTCTTTTCCTCTCCCTCCCCTCTGGTATCTTCCCTTAATCTTACTTGCTTTTTTTAGAACCTTCCTGATTTATCAATTAAGCACTATGTCTTCCACTCTTAATTCCATCACCATTGCTAGAAAGCCAGGGTGCCAAACTGTGTCAAGAGGCTGGCTTACGTCCAGATAGTTTAGCACCTCACCTGAACAAAAATAATATAAACAATTTAATACGCAAGCTGGATTTTTCTTTCAAATCATATCCACAGACGAACAAGAAAATAAGCTGTTCACAACATTATGTGAATCTCCTTACTTGCCAACTGATGAAAACAAAAAAAAATTCAAATGTAGTACTTAAAAGCCATTCAAGTAATGACAAATTAAGCCACAGGCAAATATAATGATAATATCAACGAAACAGCTTCAGAAATAGAGAATACTTTTCTACAGCTAATTTTTTAACAAGAACTATACTACTACTTAGTATAGGGATTTTATTTCTGCCCGAAACAACTGGAAATCAGTTCAGCCAACATATCACAAAGATGTCCTGGGAGGCTGAAGAGATTCAGTTTTTCTCCTGTGCAACACAACATATGTTCCAGTGAGTGTTCTCAACATCCCAAATAACTAAGGAAGTGACAGAAATACTCTTTAAACAAAGCAATAATAAATCCTGAGAATGTTATAAATCACCAGATTTACAAATCTCTCAAAGTTTCTTGTCCTGAAAAGCATGGATTGATTATGTTCCTGATCCATAGCCTATGAAGACCTTTGCATTCCCTAACTGAAGGGATTACAGGTATCAAAAATGAACACCAGACTTCCTTTCATAAGGAATCTTGTCCAGAACAGCCCCTGATTAACAGAGATGAAAGTGGAAGACCTAAATAGTTCTGATTCTGCCTGACAAAAACCGCAAGGCAAAGCCCGTGTAGAAGAAAAGAATTGTATGCTCTGTTGACGTTGTCAGCGACCTCCTTCAAACTGTCATGGCTGGGATGAATAGCCTAAGTCACCAATCCATTTTATGACTGCTCAATCTGAGCCAGGGCTTAAGCACATGCTGTGCTGCAGAGCCTACGTTAATCTCAGTATACGTTAAGATACACGGAGAGCTGCAATCCGCCCGGTAGACAAAGAACATCCCTCATCTTCGCTCTAAATGAGGACTGTGTTTACTTAAGGAGTAAATTTTCCAGTTCAAAGAATAAATACAAAGTCTCAGCAAAAGTATATATTCTTCATTACTCAACTCGGAGCAGGTTTCACTGCTTGCAGACCTCAGAGGTGGTAGAAACATCACAGTCTTTTCCTTCTCTCAGTTTTTACCATGACACTACTTTGAGAATTGGCTCTAACTAATCCGTAGTAATCCTTTAGTATATGAAAATAAATATGTCCTTGAATAAATGAAAATAAACCCAGCAGGAACAAAAATCAATTATCAAAAGAAAAACTGTAAGAGGGAAAGATGCCATTTGTCTTTTCATTAATTCCTAGCATTATGGGCCTGCAGAAAAAGAAAGAATACTGAAGTTTCTTGGAAGCTGTGCAATATTTCTTCTACTTAGTGTTTAATCCCTTCAGGAAACACAGCAAGAGTAAAAGGAATGCAAACAAATTTTAAGAAGCTCTGTTAGAGCAAGTTTTTCTTCTTCTAGCTCTGAGCACTTTGAGAATGATCCAAGAAAAGTCTTTAACATTTAAAAACTAAATTCATGAAAAAAGCTAACATTTATAAAAGACTTTTAGAGAAAAAAAATAGGTTGTTTTGTAAAGAAATTTGTATTGCTGTTTTAAAAATTCTTTTACGCTGCTTTGATTATAGATACTCAAACAGATCTGACAACTAGTTTGAAAATGTTAAAACCATCAAGTTCATTAATCAAGTAACTGTAATACTCCATAAAGCCACTTTCTAAAGATGTTTCAAGCTTTTATTTGAGACATAAGTGAAACCCTTCTAAAGTATTCAGACTAATATTTCATAAATAAAGAGAGAGTTTTTTCTAAAAAGAATAACCAGGAATCCTAAGTTCCGTGAATGACAAAGCAATAAAAGCCCTCAAGGTTAGATGCCAACTTTTAGGTAGGTTCTAAACAGACCTAGAACTGACTGTGTACTGAAACAGAGAAGTTGTATTTCTTAAACAACTAGAACAGGTATCCCACTTTGTTACTTATCCTCCTCTTAAATCAGTTGCCCTGTAGCCAGTATTCATCGACCAAGTCCATCAATAAGGGGGTGAAAAACTTATGTCAAAAGGTCAGCACAGCCTGAAGAAGGGCGTTATTTCTCAGGATTTCTAAACACACATGTTTAGAAATCACATGTACTGATTTGATGATAAAACTATCTTAAAGAACACATCCTCTGATTTCAATTGGTTGGCAGTACTTACTGCTCTCAAACTGTGTGCATATGCCTGCACACAGGTATTTTCACGATTTTTCTCAAAAAGCCTCTATTTCGTTTTGTTCAATAGTTGTTAAAATGAATTTATTTCAGCAGTAATGTAATCTTACATTTGGCATTGCTGTTGTGACATTCAACTACACACATGGTCGACCGACATGGTCACTTACAGTATACAAAGCAGCAAGACCTTCTCCCCACTCCTACTCCCTAATCTCTTGTACACCTATCAGAAAATTCCAGTGGTCCTTTACAGCTCTGCCATGGCACTAACAGTCTGTCACCTTATTTTGAAGAGTAAGAAGATGTATCATAAATTCTGCCAGGCATGGTAGAAGCTTGCAATGGGTTAGTTTAATACTACAAATGTATGCAACTGATGTTTGAGTTATCCCTCTTATGAATTTAAGTTTGGTGTCCAAATATCTATATTCACATCAATTCTTAACAGGCAGCATTTAACTCCCAAACAAAATTACATACAGCTTAAGACAGAAGATGCAATATCAAAATTCACAGTGCTATTCTGGACACATCCATTCGCACATAAACTTGTCTTCAGATTGGTAACTACTAAAGAGCATCAGTACTTGACATACTTCTTCTGCTGATCTAACCATATCAGAAAAAATGGTACTGCTGAAAAACATGGATTTCTTATTCAACATCCCTCTTTAAAAATCACAAATCTCTAGAAAATGTATGTTCTCATAGCTGCTTTTCTCCAGTATCTCAAAGCAGCAAGTATGTGTCTGTATACACCCAAACGACTTCGGCAACTAACAGTAGTTAAAAAGGAGTAACTGTAAAACTCAGATACACCCATTACATTTTGGGGCTGGTACCCCAAGTTGCAGCATTTTTGGTACCTCATCTAATTCACTTCACTACATCAACAGCTGCTGCAGTCCCATTCTTGACCATAGGATAAACACATTCTGAAACCATTCAAAAATAGTGTAGATATGGCCTTTGGAAAGAAAGTCTGTCAAATTTAATTCCCCTTATTAAACTCTATTCCTTACCTTGTGAAACTACAAATATGTAATCAGCAAGAAGGCAAAGAGACTAATTCGAGGCAGAAGTAAGAGTATTTTGACTGAAATCTTGAATCAAAGGTGGTCTTAGTGAGCCAACAGATTAATTTCCAGTACGAACAAGAAGTATGACTACTATATAAAAATAACACACCCTCCCTAGCTTTAACCTAGATATCATCAGTGCCAAAAAAGATAGAGCAAGTTCTGATCCCTACAGGATACATTACTAAATCTCCATATTGTTCTAACGCAAACTTTAACAGAACAAGGCTTTAATATGCATTATTCTATTCATATCTTAGATAAGTTTAATAAATTGAACAGCACCATAGTTTTTTTCCTTAAAAACAGGGATTTCTTTTCATGCTTGAAATCATGGATGTACTCTTGGTGAATGAAATGTTAAAGAAAAAATAATGACTAAACTATTAAGCAACATTCCATTCTTAAAGTGCCTCAATAAAAAGAGTGGAGTTTCAAAAGAACCGTAAACTTACTTCCCAGTTAGGGCTTTCATGCAAGCGTCACATGAATATCCAATGTATTTTGCTACTTCAGGATCATGAGCCCTCCAAGGAAACTTTTCATACAAACTCTGCAGCTGAACAGCATAAAAACAAAATGAACAACTTTGTCCACAACTGTGTATGGTAGTTCCACCTTGCCAAAACACTTCAAACAAACTCCCTTTGTATTGGAGCTGTGTAACTACTTGATGAATTTAAGACTGAACATTAGCAACCCTTCATTTTAAGCTTGTATTTTCTTGACCTCTCACTACCCATTAAGATTTTTTGGTGGTTTTTTGCAGATGAAATAGTTACAGCTAAATGAATCAACAATCTAGCTCGCTTAGTGCTCTGCACAGTGCAGAGGGACCACCCAGATTAATCTGTCTTTACTGGCAATGTGCAATACAATTTGAATTTTTCCCAACATGAAAATCAAAATAGATTTTTAAACCATTAGATCTATCAACAACGTTAAACATTTTAGACAAAAAGAGTTAGGCGAGTGTTCCTCTCCTTACTGTACTCCCTTCTCCATTCATGACACCTCAGTACCATAAGATACTGACTCCAACACAGCCCTACACAAGGCTGGCAGCCTCTCTGCTCCAGCACTTTGCTGGAGTGTCACACAACCCCCACTTCTCAGGAACGTAAGAAAGGCAAGATGCTGGGCAGCACAGATCAAAACAGCTCAAGAAGTTTAAGGTGATTAATACCAATTTTTAATGAAGTCTCTAAGTGTGTTTGACTTACCAAATATTCTGTATCACATTACTTATGAATAAAATTGTTATTACTGTAAGAGTAAGGAAAGCATGTTGTAAACACAAACATATTATGCTCATTTGTTTGTTGTAATGCAAAAGCTATAACAGCTTTCAGGCTCCCTTACCACTGGATGAGGAAACCTGAACTACATAGTAACACTACAGTGGAAAGAAATTGTAAACAACTTAATTGAGAAAATCTGATCTAAGAATGAATGGTTATAAATTTCTAGACTAACTATATTAAATACAATTTAAGTGGTTTGGTTTTTTCATACAACAAATGAATGAGATTTTGGAACCACTTTCCCTAAAAGGCAACAGGATCAACAAACTAAAACAACTTTGTAATGGTACTTGCAAGGTCTTGAAATAGGTGTAGTTTATTTTCAATGCTTGATGACCCAGGACATCTATTCCAAGTCTTTACTATCTAACAATTTAAACCTCCTAACACTCACCAAAACTGAAAGCAGGACTTTGTCAACTTACATTGCTGTCACAGCGCTCAGCATCTCTTTATGCACCACTTTAATCTTTCAGAATAGGAACACAGAAACCCAATGTACTTTCTCTGCTGCTTTGAACAGACAACTCTCTTTTTAGCCACTCAAAGAATGTGTTCTGCACTCTCTCATAATTTAATCACTGTCAGCCATAACAGCCTATTGTGAAAAATAATCCACTCATTTATTTTATCATCAGTGCACTCAAGCATGGTCAATTTACGAGCAACATAGTCACATGCATCAGCCACGAGAGATCCGTTACAGAGCTGCTGGAAAGTTTGTGAACAAACAAATTGCTTTCCTCTGATTATCCATAGGTTAACCTAGAAGTCTCACAGTCTTTCATCATCCTAGTTTCACAGGAGAAACAAAAGAAAGCCTTCAAGCAATAGTTCTAGTATTTATCTCAAAGCATGCTCACACAGACAGTAGGCTAATTAAAACTTTAAATTTTAATATTAAATGACACAAATAATATCCCACCCAGATCAGTTGCTTATGGAAGAAAATGTCCTTTTAATACCATCATAGTAGCTCACAAGACATCTGACACAAGCAGCATAGCTGTTTGAGCTGAGAGACCAAAAGCACAGCTGCCATTGAAAGTGCGGGAGCTGTAGAAGAAACGCTTAAAGACTTGGGAGCTAGCAGGCTGTAGGACAATCAGGAGTTGCCAAATACCAGTCAGACCAATACACCTGCATGCATCTAACAAGCCCTGCTCACAGTGTCAGGTTAAGGAAGTCATGCAAGTAACATCTATGAGTTCTAAGAGACCCAGACATTGCTAATCAAAGAATTGTCACTATGCACTAGCAGTTACAACAATACGGAGGAGGTAGGCGTGAGTACACACTTTTTTTATACTCTTGCACACAAATGTATGTGTGCCACTCGGCAAGACCTGGACAGGCTAGAGAGCTGGGCAGAGAGGAACCTAATGAAGTTCAAAAAAGACTAGCAAGGAATAACCCCGTGCACCTGTACAAGTTAGGAGTTGACCTGTAGCAGCTCTGCAGACAAGGACCTGGGGATCCTGGTGGACAACAAGATGTCCATGAACCAGCAGTGTGCCCTTGTGGCCAAGAAGGCCAATGGTATCCTGGAGTGCATTAGAAAGAGCATTGTCAACAGGTTGAGGGAGGTGATCCTGCCCCTCTACTCATCCTTAATGAGGCTGCACCTGGAGTTCTGTGTCCAGTTCAGAGCTTCCAAGTTCAAAAAAGACAAGGAACTACAGGACAGAGTCAAAGTGAGGGCTACGAAGGTGATTAGGGGACAGAAGCATCTCTCTCAGAGCTGTGACTGTTCGGCCTAGAGACAACCGAGGTGATCTTATCAATGTGCACAAATATCTTAAGGACAGGTGTCAAGAGGATGGGGTCAGACTCTTCAGAGATGCCCAGTGACAGGACAAGTGACAACAGACACAAACTCAAACACCAGAAGTTCCATCCGAGTTTGAGGAAAAACTTTACTGTGAGGGTGACAGAGCACTGGAACAGGCTGCCCAGAAAGTTTGTGGAGTCTCCTTATCCGGAGACATTCAAAATCTGCCTGTCCATGATCCTGTACAACCTGCAGGTGGACCTGCTTTAGCAGGGGGGTTGGACTATGTGATCACCAGAGGTCCCTTTCAGCCCCAGCCATTCTGTAACTGTATACTATAGTCTTATCTGCCATCCAGCCAAGGATTCCTCAGGAAAAACCCTCCTACATAAGACATCATTTAAATTTCTATTATAATACAGATTGGTCAGAAAATCATTCAGATTATTGTAAAAGCTAAAGCCTTTCACGAATTTTCAACTGCTAATTGCTGAAACTGAATATGTAAAAATTTTTTTTCAACTAGAGCAACTAATTGGATCCTGCCTTTTTGTGCACCATATGCAGAAGACTTGCACATTATCCAGCCTTACTGTTCTCTCATCTCTTCCATTTTAAAAAGAGGATATAATTAAAAATGTAGTGGTTAAAAAAGCCCAGGTTTTCAGTGTTAACATTTTCAGTCAGGATATGCAGATAAACCTAGAAATGATCTACAACTAAGTTTAAAAAGAAACCCAACTAAAGAAGCATCGCTTCAAGCAATCAGCCATTAATAAGTTCCTTGGCAAGATACAGAAGCCTCACCCACCCATCCTCTTGGCAGCAGCAGGATGCTACAGGGCAACCTATGTGGGAGACATGGCAGACAAGACTGTATAGTCTGCCAGAGCCTCACACATTTATCTGGAGAAAAACTGTGGAAGAGCTGCATATGCTGACAATTTGGAATGCTCTAATTTGCATTATGCTATGTTCTGCAATTTACCTGACCAAACCAGCATTGCAATTCTCACAACATACAGAGATTAGGTATTTCTTTAACTCTGACAGGAAAGATTTCCAGACAAATCACAGATAATTTATTTTTTATTGCACTAAGTCTTGCCAACAAGTCACAGTATAATTAATCCTCCACACGGACACACAGTCATGTAATACAATGCACTCCAGCTAATTAACAGAGCCAATGTATTAGGCAGCTACTTAGGTATTTCTTGTCTTGAAGTGTATTTTTGGCTGCTAGAAGCAAATTTGCTTTGAATGTAACTACTTTTACAATGAAAGTTAATAAGTGAAGAAACCCACAGTATATGAGAGTTGTCTAAGAAAGTATATATACATATAAAAACTGGTATGAAGAGCATCATGCCTATTCTGCCATTTACAGAAATTTAATTTAGCCTCCAGAAGTATTTGGTATCATGAAATACGACTTTTTCCAGTTAAATGAAAATTATACAGTTTGAGTTATTTCTTTCTAAGCACGAAAATACTAGTATTGCAAAACTTCTGGTTACTTTCCCACTAAGCTACAAATCACTATACCATTCAACTTGTAGGTGTCAAAACAGTAAAGCAATAGAGCAGCACTGCAACTACCCAAAAAAACTGAAGTAACTAACTCAAGCCGATACCTTTCAGGACCTTTTCAGGCTCCAAAGGTTACTAGTGTTGAATTATCCTGAGTACTCAATGAGAAGCAATTTTTCATGCAGCGATCAGTATTAAAGTCTGACAAGCCCTCAGAAAAAGGCTGAGAACAAAAGCTGGAATTTATGACCCAATTAGGTCAGACACACCAGCACCTCAATAAGCAAATACACCAAGTCTGCCATGGTTAGAACCTCTAACTCAGCAATGCTCACGTTTGGGACTCATGCACTGAAAATGTAATTCTGGCACTTGTCAATAGAAGTAAATTCTAAACAAAACAAAGCGACACAAGAATCCACTCCAGCAATCTCATCCACAAAATCAGGCTATCAGGCTTCTCTTCAAAAGAAAGGTGGGCTTTGATCATTGGTTTATTAACTTTAGAACTTTGTGCCCCTGCTACCTCCCCAATCTACAAGCTGTTTCCTATCAGAAAGCACTAATGGCAGTGTCTCTCACTATATACACCTTATGCAGATATTTAATACAGACTATCTATAAATTCCCAGAAACTGCTAGTTGTCACTTTTATAGAAGTCTTCAGTTTCAGAATTAAGTCTGGAATGTAACGTGTTTTGCAAATATTCTCTATGGACTTAAGCACAAGACAAATATATTTACATAAATAAGACTTACAAAACCTAACTAACTGATTCCACTTTACCCCTTGAGCAACAATGTAGTCCCAGACAGTCTGCAACTGCAGTAAATGCATCTTCTGGCAGCCTACAAGTGGACCCCCTTCCAAATTAATTATCAATATCAGGCTATCACAATGGCTTCATGGTCACCTAAATCACCACTAGCCATAGGGACATGACAGGATCATCCTGAGATAACAGTGAATCCATGTGGACACACTGCACTCAGCAGTCCCACTCATTAATTACTGCCAGTGCTTCCCCCTCTAGAAAGAGGCTGCAGCTCCTGGATTCTCAGCAAACAAAAATTTTGGTGTGAAATCACAGGGCAATGAAGCTTACTGTCACTTTAACAGGAGTGCTACTTTAGGATGGCACTAAACTACGAACAATTTAGTTTCCTATTGACTGTTAAACCAGGTCCATTTCAATGTCCATTTAATATGATGGATATTTCTGAAAATTTCAAGATAATTAAAGGAAAGAAGTTTTGCTATAAAGCAAAAAAAGTACTGAGTAAACCTGTACTCAAGAGAGATTGTCTTAATCTCCTTTTCAACATTCAGATAGACTGACATAATACAATGGTTTGCATCTGACTACACACAACAACGAGAAGGTTATTTCACAGAAATACAATTTTCAATGAAAACTTGTTTCATCCTGGGACACACAGCATCTTACTTTGCAGTGACTGACTTGTCAATATCTCTAACCTGTGGCTGCAATTGGAATATAACGTAAATATATAATCAGTTCCAGTTTGAAGCATACAGTATTGCAGAAACTGAGAAATATCTTTCTGTGACGCTACATGCACTAAAAGTTATAGGAGATATATTTGATTATCTCAGAACTCATTGTCAGGGCAACTCCAAGACTGGCATCCAAGTAATATGTCAGGTACAACAAAAACCAATGATAAATTCTCTTCAAATGGTTGTACTATAAAATAAGTAGAAAACAGGCTTAAAGGTGAACATTTCATCCCTCCAGAAACATTAGAAAGAAGCAAATTTGATAACTGAAATCTTTAGTAGTAAAGTTTTCTATTGCTATGACACAATCATCTTTATTCCAGTATTAGACTTGACATTTGCATTTAGCATTGACGCTTTTTTGAGAAACTGAAGACTTTCATGGTAGTTAACATATTTATTTGATTTATAAAGGATTTGTTGGTCTTTTTCCAGAATACTGTTTTCTACACAGTGGATTTACTGGTTTGGCTAGTTCCTTCAATTCTAACAGCAAACTAGAGCAGTATCATAGGTCAAGCACCACATTTCTCAAATTACCTCAGCTTTAAGTTTTGTACACATTATTGAAACACTAAAGCTTTTCAAGGTTCCTTCAACCCCTTATCCTATTTCTAACATCCTGATAAGCCAAAGAATCAAAAGAAAGCTTATTTTAAGAAAAGAAAAGCTATGAGAGGAGATGCATGATATCACTTATTATGAGTGCATTTTCAAAAGCAAATTACAAAGACACTTTTAAGCATAGCTGATATTTAGTTTTTGTCTATTCTGTTAAGAGGCACCAGTCACATGACTGAGTAACACCATTCATTTGAAAGTTTGGGGACAGGGCAGCACAAATTGAAGGCTTCCCAGGAGTACTGACAAAACTAGCTCTTTCCAGTTAAACTCATTTTTGCTGCAGCAACAGTACCAGCACCAACTTCCATCCTTTCTTCCATAGTTTAGGAGTCCCAATGACATCCCCAGCCTCATTGCTGCGTCTGTGCTCCTGACTTCTCCCTGTCCAAATTACCAACCTTTGACAGCTTCTCAGGAATCTAACCACTTTCATCCAAAACAAAAACAGAGCTAAGGATACTGCAGGAATTAAGCTTTGCTCTAGCTTGCCTCTGCCTTTCGCAACAGAGAGCTATTGCAACAACACGAAGTTGTCTTACCCTGCATCACCATCATAAATGCCAGGACAGGGCAGGATGCAGAAGCAGAGGAGTGGGCTGTAGACCACACTCAGCATTAGCACCCCCAGCCATTCACACAGCCTTTGTGCCAAAGCAGACAAAACAGAGCCTTATCCTTTGATTTTAGACCGAGGTTTTGCTGCCTCTATCAGCCCCACCTACAGATCAATTCAGTGACAAAAACTGTTAAGCAAAGCGTACAACAAAGGCAAATTTTGTTTATACTTCCTCCTCCCAAAAACATTAAAATTATGACTTTGCCCCCAACATTAACTTTTGGTCGTAAAACCCCAGCTGTTTGGCAAACTTTTGTATAATCATTCCAATAAGCCCTCATAGGGGTATAAACTAAGCATTTCAATTAAACTTCATTCTTCGTGGGGGGGGTGAGGGTGGGTAGAGAAAGAAAGCAGGCTGCTACTACTACTACTACTACTACTGAAACAAAACAAGAAGTTAGATTGTTTCCAGCTACTGCTAAATTCACTGTGAATTATTTCACTTGAACCTCCTGAAGTGCCTCAGGAGACATTCTTCTGCATTAAGCTTGCAATTACACTTCAAAGTAATACTGTAAATTCTTCATCCCTTTACAGCTGTCCCTCTGTTTACAGCTATACTTAACTGAACTGTTGCCATCAGCTACCTGCATTTTACAGAGACTCAGGGCATGCATATATATTTTAAAAACTATTGTATGACATCTGCATTTTCCTTCAACACTCTTCTTGATATCTGCAATATCTACAACTTGCCAGTACTTCTCAGCCATAGGCTCATTCTTTAAGTGTTTAAAAACTGTACTCCACTATTCTCCACAATCTGTCACTCATTAAGAGCTTTGCGGCTTAGCCAAAACTATGTCACAGGCATAAAGTATTTTCAGTAATAATTTCAAATAGATATTTTTGTGTATTGTTAAAGCAGTAAGTATTGTTACTTTCATTCAGGAATACCAAACAAGTGCATGATTGAATTGGTAGATAAGATAGCACCATATTTTAAATTATGGTATCCATCCAGTTAAATTTTGCCCATTTGGTACCTCCCAGAAAAATAGTTTACAATGCTCTTTCATTCAACTTTTCATTGCAGTGTACATCAAGCATGCCCATTCCTAACCAAGATAATTTTTAACAAACTGAATAAACAGCAATTCCATACCTGGAAGAAGGATGTTAGGTACCACCTAGTAAGGTTACAACTGCTCATTACAATTTTGGTTTGATATGTGACTCCCCAGCTGATATCTAAAATGAACTATTTCAGGTATGTGGTTTAAGGAGAAGCCACCTAAACAGCTAATGGAAATAAACAAGGGACAATCTTTCTGTGGGATGTGTGCAGAAAGTTGAAGCAGCAGTCTCTTAGTGTGGTAAGGAAAACAGGGAATACAGAAGTGTGTACAGTGGCAGAAGTTTCCTACAAGAAGAACTGCTGGCAAAGGCGTTAGCACAAGTAATCAAACCTTTCTGCTTGTTTTCATGCTATACACAAAATAGAGATTTAGTCTGTGAAATCAACAATAACACTTTTCTGCTAATTAATAGCAACTCAATGAATGATCTGTATGATATGATTAAGGCAAATAGTAACAATAATGTAATTTTTTTTCCCTTGCCTATGGTTACAATCTCTTGTGAAATACCAAGTCCTCAGAAATGAGATTCAGGATCCTTGACTCAGGATAGATACCTAGAGGTAAAGACCAATCTCCACAAGCTGTGGTACTGACTTTGGGAATCCACTTCTTGAATCTCTGTACAGAGAAGTCTAGTCTTGTAAAATATCTTCAGGAAACAGCTTAGACATGTTTGTGATGTTATGAACTCAACTTCAGATTTCATGCTAGATTAAAAAAAAAACAACCCTCCTTTATCTTCATGACAAAGTCTCCTTCAATACCGTGATTCTAAAAAGACACAAAACACTTCACATGTGACAGATACAAGGAAACTGTGGAACACTGCAGTTATTTCAAGAGTCCTTTTATTGGCAGCAGTTCAGTTGGTCCTTGAAGAAAAAGAAATAATTTGTTTTGTTAATCCAATTCCTTTGCATTACAGAGAGTACCTTCTATATGCAGAGTAACCAAAGTTTTCACTCCTTGTTAAGTTCACCTTTCCTTGTTCCAGACTTAAAAAGCTACCTTTGAGATCAAACCACAGACCAACAGACACGTGATAAAACTAAGCTAAGAGCACCAACAATTTGTGTCAGGCAAGTCACACAACCAAATAGGTAGACAGGAAACTTACATGCCATAAAAACAGACAATATATAGTTTACATGAAGTTAAAAAGAATGTTAACAGATAAACTTCCATTTTTTTGTTAAGATGCTAACTTAAAATCTTAATGTTAGAGAAAACTGACTGGCTTTTAAAAAATCTTTCTAGAAAAATGTCACATTTTAAGCAAAACCCAAATATGTAACTTAACTGCTTCATAAAATCAGTTTACAATCCAAAAATTATTCAAAATATTCCTTACACATTTCTCTCCCATCCACTAAAAACACTAACTTTAATATTAAAGGGAATATCCTAGATTTTAATATGTAAGCTTTAAACATTTTAAAGCAAATTTTAAATACAATAAAAGTTGCTTGAAGACCTAATTTGGAAAGACATATGAAATTCCATGATTTGCTACTCTTCATATTCATTCCACAGAATGATGATAAAACGAATTTGTAGAGGGAATGTTCCCTTAAAATTTCAGAACTGTATTCTACTCAAATGACTTGGAAGAACAAGAAGTTGACATAACACTCAAACTGTACTAATGTAACACTTTAGCTACCTTATTAAGCACGCTTATGTAAACAACTTGGGTATCTGAAAAAAACAAGCACTAAAGGTACTAAACTCTTCTTGAAAACCAAAGGATAGCTGGACATCCAGCCTTTTCCTCAGAATCTTTCCCATACAAGGACATCTACTCTCCTCATTTGCCTTTCTTCACACTTCAGTTTTATTTAATTTAAAAAATCTAAGTTATTTCAGTGGCATGGTCATCACTCTCACAGAAAGTCTTCACAGTAAACATAACTATGCTCAGCTATTTTTTCCCTGTTCTTGTGTAAATGGGGAAGCCACTGTCACCTCAAATGGCACAGTTAGCAGTACAGGTCTGAGCACTGACAGAGGATTAAAGTTCACAAAATTATGTTTGGTCCCAACAGAAAAGAGATTTACCCTTTAACTTTTCATTTGATAAGCAAGAAAAGACTGTGTCCACAATTTCTGGAATGCCTGTGTGGGCAATGCTATTTGTAATTCTGGGCGTTGGTGCACTCAAACAATGGTTTATTGGAGATCTTTCAGATACAATTAGATTGCAGACCATCAGTTCCATCACAACAAGCCTGAACTTTCCTGAAATTTAGACAGGTTATTTATTCACAGGATATTTAACTAGGACGCAGAGGGGGTTAACAGAAGCATGACCATAATCTTACCTTCTCCATCTATCCCCTACCCTCTCTTTCCCCAGTGCACTAGCGAAGGAAAAGGAGGCAAGGAGACCAAATACTACCCATCCCCATAGAGCTTTCTGCCCTGCTGCAGAGACCGGGATTTATAATCAAAACTGTCTGGGACACAGACTGCTGCTAGTGTTGCCTGCAATGCTGGCAGGCTGTTAAAGTTACAAAGAGAAAAATGTGCCAAAATATGTACTCTTGCTTGCCAAGCATATAATCCTGATGCATACTTCCTGATAGGAAAAAGATTTAATAAATATGAGAAAATTTCCTTTTCCCTTTGCTTAGAAATGATCTCCTTTCCCACATGCTTAAGGCCAGAGAAAAAGAAACAGCACGCCTTCCACATTTAAAAGAAGCTCAGTTAATTCTCTGCCTGAAATACTCAGGTTCATTTGATCAAGCATATTCTGTATTTTCTTAGCAACTCAGATGACAATCACCAGGACAAGTTTTGGAATCTAAGAGAGTCTCTGCCTCCTGTTACTCATTAAACACTTCAAAACATGTTGGAGGGCTGGATTTGTTGGTGGATATGGTCCCAGTTGTTGCTGGGCTCACTCCACAGTGTGCTGTACTAATAGGTTCTCTCCTGGTCGGAAACAGCACGGGAATACCTGTGAAGGATTAGGGGTTTTACTCTGGAATCACGGCAAGCCCTTAGTTAAAACGGGCAGGAAAGTTTGCTACAAACTTTTCATGTCAGAATGTTTAATTACACAACTGGATACATATAAGTTCAGGGACAGCTTCTGTTGCTTAAAAAGGCCAAAGTAAGTAGAAAAGCAAAATTTGTGGGTCAGGGACTCAAGCAACAGACAACAGTGCAGGGCTGAGGCACTCAAGCTTACTTCATTACTGCAGCATGGCAACGTTCAGTAATTTATTTAGTATATTAACATGAGTGATACTTATAAAATACTACACAAACCAAGGCTAGAATTTCAAAAGAGTCCTCACTAAGGAAAAACTAAAGGTAGCTAACAATACATTCAATAGATCTGTTGAAAAAGCAATGTGAAGAAGATACTAATATATGTCAAAACCCTGTGTCAAAAATAATCTTAATATACTTAAGAAAACTCTTACTTTCATAAGTCTTTCAAAGAAGAAACAGTTGTCATTTAAGCCTAACAGAGGAGAGCTTCCAAGTACTGAAAGATACCCAGCAAATTATTTAAGTGTTACTAAGGTAGCGATCACAACTCTATTTTCCCCAACTTGCAACATCCTTCTGCTAAGATAACATCTTTTCCTATTTGCAAAGAAGGAGGAAATAAGACCTTTCACTCTTAACAAGCTGTCAGAGACTTCAGTTGCTAAATAAGGTATATTCAGCAGAGTGAACATAAAAGCTTAGAGAGGATACAGCAAAACAGTTGACATGGTTTTTGGAACAAAGGTTGTAAGTGAGATGAGTGTCCACCTCCAAAGTAACAACCTATAAGACAAGAGGAAAACAGCCTCAAGTTGCACCAGGGGAGGTTTAGATTGGATGCAAGGGATAATCTCTTCACTGAACGGATGGCCAGGCACTGAAACAGGCTGCCCAGGGAAGTGGTTGTCACCATCTCCGGAGGCATTTAAAAGACTTGGAGATGTGGTGCTTGGGGACATGGTTTAGTGGTAGACTTAGCAGCGTCAACCTAACAGTTGGATTCAATAATCTTAAAGGTCTTTTCCAACTCAAACAATTATATGATCCAATGAACAACAGAGTTTATATAGCAGCAAAAATTTGCCTGACAGCAAAAGGCAGTCTACAAACACTCACTTTTACCAAAAGTATTAAGCATTCTTAGAAGTAAAAAGCAGGCAAAAGGGCTAAAGATTTCAGAAAACCAGCTATTAACCTAATCAAACCGAGAACAAGAAATATCAACCATCACCACTTGTGTTAGGAACAGGATGGTAAAGATAATTTTGAACTCCAACAAGAATGCTCTTTGACACATTACAGTTGTTGGCCTGTAATGTTTCAAACAGAAATAAGACCTATGCAACCATACTGCCTGTTCATCTGTTTGTTATTCTTCTCTGGTAATGTTTAAGTTCAATGGTCAATTTGAACCAAATTTAGCAATGGTCCAGAGGTCTCAATAATACTTAATTTATACAGGACATGCAAAGCCAGTTTGGTAGGAAAGAAATCCCAGTTAGTGAAGAGTGTCTAGTATAAACCCATAAGAAAGCCTATTTTATTTGCCTTACTAGCTTTACAGTCAGCACCTACCAGCCAAACAAAATAAATACTTACCTAGTGATAATTTGGATGGTTCTGCACCAAGTATACTTAGGGAATAATATAAGAAAACAAAGAAAAGAGGTACTGACAGGACAAACATTTATTAGTGGCAGGAAAAAAAGCTGATATTTTGTTATAAAGGAGAGCATGAAAATGTCATGGGAGACCATGTCTCAAGTTCTTCCACTACAACTTAATTTTAAATATTCAAAGATCTGATGCTTTCAGGTAAACCTGAAATTAATTCTGAAGAGGATTACAAGAAGGTTAACATCATATTTGTTATCACTAGCTATGAGAGGCTAGTATTCCAGTATTCACAGAATTATTTGGGTTGGAAGGGACCTAAAAGGTCATCTAGATTCAAACCCCTGCCATGGGCAGGGATGCCTCCCACTAGATCAGGTCACTCAGGGCCATATCCAACCTGGTCTTGAACACTTCTAGGGATGGGGCATCCACAACATCTTTGGCCAACAGCCACCAGTTCCAGTGTCTCATCACACTGACAGTAAAGAACTTCTTCCTAACATCTAATCTACCCCTATCCTCTCAGTTTAAAGCCATTATTCCCATATTACTACGTCTAACTACTACTGAATATTGTATAGTGGAGCATAAGAGCATGAAAGAAGGAAAAAGGAGAAAGAACATGAGTGGAACAATATTTCAAATACATGAAAAAATTATTACCTAAAAATTCTACTGCTTGTGTCTTGCTTTTACCACACTATTACCACATTTATTAGAAAGCTTTTGAAATAAGTTAGCAGAAGAAAATCTAGCAATATAAGCCAATTTCAGTTGCTATTAGATGGATGGGATCTCTAAATCCAGTTTATTCATCTTGCAGGATTTATGAGTTTTGCATTTGGGGTTTCTTCCATCTCCTCCCCATCCACCACCATTACATTCAGAATTCAAACTAATTTGTGCTTTTAACTCAAAGAATCTGCAACTCAAACATGCGAATAGTTAGCTGACCACAAAAGCACAGATAGAGCTGCAAAGCTGTGCCTGCTGCAGGTATATGAACTAATAATGCAAAGAGGATGCTGGAGATTAAAAAGAAAAGCCCTCTCTGTCTCCTGAATTGCTAGTTTGATAATTTTGGTCAAATATTCATGCTGGTTTTGCAAGTATTCAAACTGCTTACACCGGTTATGAATGTACCTTAACATAAAACTTAAGACAGTCACCCTGAAATTTTGGTAGCAACTATTCCTCAGATTACAAATAACTCATGACATCATTTCTATAGTTCTGTCTCAAAGGCAGAGAATTTGTGGCAGTTTACTGGGCATAGTGACCTCTAAAGCCTGGAAGCAAAGAACACATCTGCTGTGCATGGAAACAGAAGTATCATGTCCTAAATCAAAAGGTTACCTTTACTTACAGCTAGGTAGTCCATCTACTTCTGATCTGAGCATCAATGGATCATTTCAAAACGCAGTGATGGCTTAGACAGAAACATCTTCAGATATAAACAATATATAAAGCACTCTGGCATCTACCAGGGAACTATGCCAACTTCCACATATATTCTTTTGAAGAACACACCAAGTTCAGTAGGCTATGTTAGATGTATCTACCACAAAATACATCAGACAAGTTCATTTGCAGGTTTTGTAGAGCTTAAGATGCTTAATTAAGTTTCTTGACTTGGAAGAAAATAAAAATATAAATCAAGTTACAATATTTTTCAGACTCTGTGAGGAAGAGAAAAAAGTCAAGAGTCTTTGACATCTTTATTACAAGAATTCGGCAGATCTGATTTAGAACTCCCAACAGCATCTCATTCTTTTCTGAAAGGTCAGGAGATACCTCACATTTAACAACACTCTAGTCTCCAAGCTTATGTAAGTTACAGAGCAAACATAGACAATACAGTCTCAAGACCACCAAAAATAATTATAAAACGTTCAGAAATCTCTTAATGCATCCACCTCTACATTTTTACGATAAAAGAATCATAATTTTCATTACATTAAATTCCTCTCAAAAAAGTTATTTTCCACATGTCTATCTACTGCTTGATTTTAGCATCCTCCCTTGTGTGAACTGCTCGTAATGATTCTAGAAAATCATTATAACTAACCATTTTGATGCAAGAACTTCTTTAACTGAGAGGTCGGTTTAAAAATATGGTATTACTGTAGGCAATGATAACATCATAATCAGAAGAGATTAATTCCACTAATTAAATACTATATAAGTAAAACAGGAGTATTAAGTCAACATCAACAACAATCAGTGAAGATGTTTTCGAAATCTTTTAGCTTTACAGACCAAGTTAAATGTTTAAGTCAAAACTCCCCTGTATTAACAGGAAATAAAAGACATTCACAGGAAACAAATCAGTATTTTACTGATCATACGCTGCCTTAAATGTCTTGCGAGCACAAACCCATAGCAACGCTGCGTTACTTCAGACTGCAAGTCTGACTACTTCCAACTTTCTCTACTTTATGCTATTCAGTAACTAGCTCCTAGTCAGATCTTTAAATATCACCACTTGCACTATGAAGCTCAAAAAACATCCAGAAAGCCCACCAGCTATGAGAGAAAAAAGACTACCAGCATTAACCCATTAGGTGGAATAAGTACAGCTTATCCTAACAGGGTACCAAAGGCTGCAGAACAAAAAACATAGGTGACCTAGGGAAAAAAAAGGCTACTTCATATTCCTCGTTTTCTCTTAGTTCTCACCTCAAAAGTTAAGCCCTCTTTAGCAATCAGAAATGGAAAGTTTGTGGAAGTCAAAGCCCAGGATCTTTGTAACAATACACTCTACATGCAGTGACTTTTCCCTTGCTATCACTTCTCCCTGTGTAGCAGCAAGCTAAGAGTTTGATCTTTCTGTTCAGTTCTTCAAAACTTCTACACTAAAATTTGCAAGTGTGTTTTTGAAGAAGAGCAGCAACATAACAAAGCATAAAAATTATTCCAAAAAGTAACTACAATCCAATCAGTGGATCACACTTGAAAACTGAACATAGTACACTCTCTTGGCTGAAAAGCACTGAATTAGAGGCAAAACTCTTGCAGAGTATTTTAGCCCTTTGCAGAATTGCCACCCCTTTGGGGTATCAGCAAAGACAGTTCTGTCATGCGAATTGATGCATGCTATTGAAAAGTAAGTGTAGCCTATGGCAGCGCTTTTCAAGTACAACAACAGGTCAGTAAATTGAAAGGTTTTTCATGCAAAGGAAGAGACACCTTAATAGCCAACCAGGCATCTCCCTTAGTCTAGGGGGGGTGAAAGGAGCAACAGCTGTTTTCAGAAGGAAAGGTCAGAAGCACTGGCTGAATATGAGAGCATAGTCGGCTTAGCTTGGTTCTACATAAGGGTCTTTATGTTGCAATCATGTTGATGTAAGGCCTGTATTAGATTATCTCATTGCAGCAATAGTTATGTTGCCTATTTTTAATGAAATTATTCTGAGGTGACTGCTTCAATTTCAGCTAAAGCCCTGAATGTGATCACTTTCACATAAAGCAACAAGAAGCCTTCCATACTAAAACAGTGTAGCATTTTAAAAATCCAGCTGTGGATCAAGTTTCTACATTCTACTGCTCACATCAGAGACAAAAAGTTTTGCATAACTTCACAGCATGTAACCATCAGACCACTCTCGACTCAATAAAAACGTTTCTTTAGCAATGACTAGCAGCGCAAAAGCCATCTTCAACTCTTCAGCAGCACAGGACTTGGTAAACAACAGCAGTGTTTACTTTAATTCAAGGGGAGACCAAAAAAGACAGAACAGAAGAAAATGAAGCGGGGAGAAGAGGTTACAAAGGGCTTGTTTGCAGCTGAAAGGATGAAGGGGAGAGAAAATACACAACTTTAGAGCATAAACTGAAATGGAGGAGAGGGAAAAGAAACCATACAACAGTACATCTACTGCTGAAAATGAAAATCCAACTTCTGTTGCTTAACACAACCTCCATACAGACTAGAGATACTCAGCCTCCTAAGTGCATTCTTCTTTTTAAAGGTTCCACAATAGGAGCAAATAGTTCAAAAGCATCGGCCTTGCATGATCCATGGACACAGAGCTGCCCACTGATTCCACCACTTCAATTAGCTCAAATTTAGTATTGAAGAAAAAAGAATTACTATATAGTTAGTGACCGAACTTGCTATTCAAATGTTTGCCCATACAAGATAGACATGATCAAAGGTACAAAAGCCACACTCTAAGCTCTCCAAACCAGACGAAGAAATAATGAATCATAGTCAAAACGTCCCAAGTATCTCCAGTTCCAATTCACTCCTACACAGTGGTACATTTTCCCTCCATGCTATCATAATTTACATATCATTTCAGGCTAATAATGCTCTGCAAACATATGCTTAAAGAAAAAATTCTGTCATTTTACTTTATGTTACTGAAAAATTGAAATAATTATGACTTTAGGCTTACAAAAAATCTAATGGCAGAATTGTCTTTTATAAAAAAGTGCTAATAACCTAATAATAGCAAACAACTAGAAAAACAGTACAGGTGGAATTCCCATTATAGCAGAATCTTGCTGTTCTAATAAGAATATTTAAAACTTGTGACACTTTGCTTTGACAGATGACAAAGTTGCTATTCTGTGATTTTGTTTCTCTATAATTTTATTAAAGACATATACACTGCAAAATTTTCCAACTTTGTTTCTGGATGAAAACCAAGCTAACTGTTCTGTCGTACAAGAAAGTTACTCAAGCCTCTACAACACCCAAAAACTTCAGTAGGAGAATTTTCACACAGCTTTTCAAGTACCAGTTACATACTTGAACTATCAAATAATACGATACCCGAAGCATCTGGGAAAGTAGTTTTTAAGAGTAAAACAGCAAGACAGACATTGTCAGATTCCAACGATGTGGTCAGCAAAATAGCAGCCAAGTCCCCACCAAGCAGCAAGAAGGAAACACAAGCTTCCCTAAGCACTGTGGGTTTTTGGAGGATGCATATTCCAGATTACAGTCAGATTGTAAATCCTCTCAATCAAGTGACCCAGAAAAAGAATGATTTCAAGTGGAGTCCTGAACAACAACAAGCTTTTGAACAAATTACACAGGAGATTGTTCATACAGAAACCCTTGGGTCAGTCAGGAGAGGACAACATGTGAAAAATGTGCTTTACACTGTAGCCAGGGAGAAAGGTCCTTCCTGGAGTCTCTGGCAAAAAGTACCCAGGGAGACTCAAGGATAACCCCATGATTTCTGCAGTCAGAGATACAAAGGATCCCAGGCCTGTTACACCCTAACTGAGATACCAGCAGCTTATGAAGGAGTTTGAGCTGTCTCAGAAGTGACTGGCACTGAAGTACAGCTTCTTCTGGCACCCTGACTGCCAACACTGGGCTGGCTGTTCAAAGGGAAAGTCCCTGCCACACATCATGCCACTGACATTAAATGGAGTAGGCAGGTTGTGCTGATCCCACAGCAAGCTCAAATAGGAAACCCCAGTCACCCAGGGATCTTGGAAGTCAGCAGGAACCGGCATGAAGGCAAAATTTCAGACTGTCATCTTCAAAGGAGAATGTAACAGATGCTGAAGAGGCCCTACCATATAATCAACTACCAGAAAATGAAAAGCAATACACCCTCTTTACTGACAGTTCCTGCCACACATTGAAAATGGAAAGCTGCCATATGAAGTCCTACACAACGAGCTGCAGTAGCTATTGAGGAACAAAGTGGATCAAGCCAGGGTGCAGAGCTGAAAGCCATCCAGCTGGTTTTAGATATTGCTGAAAGAGAAATAGCTAGTGCTCTACCTCTACACTGACTCATGGATGGCAGCAAATGATCCAGGGTCAGCTGGATGGATGGAAAAAGGTCAGTTGGCAGCACAGAGGAAAACCCATTTGAGCTGATAAAATGTGACAAGACATCATTGCCTAGGTAAAGAAGTTGGCTGTAAAAGTATGTCACGTAGATGCACACATACTCAAGAGATGGGCTACTAAAGAACACTGCAACAATGGACGGATGGATCGAGCTGCCAAGATTAAAGTGTCTCAGGTGGATCTGGACTGGCAACACAAAGGTGAATAATTTCTGGCTCAGTGGGCCCATCATGCCTCATGTCATCAGGGAAGCAATGCAACACAGAGCTGGGCTTGTGATTGAGAGGGGGACTTAACCATGGATAATATTGCCCAGGTTATCCGTAACTGTGAAATATGGGCTGCGATCAAGCAGGCCAAGCGGGTAAGGCCTCTGTGGTATGGCGGACTATGGTTGAAATGTAATTACGGGGAGGCCCAGCAGACTGATTACATCACACTGCTGAAAATCCACCAAGGCAAGCACTACATGCTTACAATGGTGGAAACAACCCCTGGATGGCTGGATACGTACCCTGTTCCCCGTGCTACTGCCCAGAACACCATCTTGGGCCTTGAAAAGTACGTCCTGTGGCAACATGGCACCCCTGAGAGAACCGAGCTGGACAACAGGACCCACTTCAAAAATAGTCTCACAGACACCAGGGCCAGAGAGCACAGGACTGAGTGGGTGTATCCTATTCCCTATCCCGCACCAGCCTACAGGAAAATTGAACAGTACAATGGACTGTTAGAAAGCAAATTGAAAGCAGTGGGTGATGGGGCCTTCAAACACTGCAATCTACACTTAGCAAAGGCTGCCTGGTTTAGCTAACACCAGGGGCTCCACCAATCGAGCTGGTCCCACCCTATCAAAACCCCCACGTACCGTAGAAGGGGATAAAGTCTCCGCGGTGCATTTGAGGAATATCAGTTTGGATTAGCCCTGCCTGAAGCAAAGGCAAACCTATCCATGGGACTGCTTTTTTTGAGGACCTGGGGGCAGTTGGTGAGTAATGCAGAGGAACGGGGAAACACAATGTGTACCTCAAAGGGATTTGATTTTTGGGGGAGAACAGTCTATTAACATTGAATTTTCTAATACTGGCTGCTGAATGACACTGCCATTGTATGCTGCAACTACCATGGCCATGAGTATGGTCTGCTCCACATACACCAGTTGTAAGCTCCTGATGTAGCTTGAAAGCACCTGGCAGCACACCAGCCCTCCTACCCTGGAAGACATCTAGGATGTACAGAGCCTGAAGTCATAGACCAAATTAACTCAACAGACATCCTGGAGGGACAGTCACTGACTACTGAACTGATACCTATGCTTGTGTGTATATATATACATATACACATATATAGTTGGTAGGTATAGGATTTGGGCATGACATAAACGGTATAGACTAAGGGGAGGACAGCGTTAATTTTTACAGTAGCCAAGAGGGGGCATGGCCAGGAAGCAAAGATTATTCTATACCACCTCACATCATTTTCTGGGGACAGGGGAAGGAGTCCCTTCTGCATCATGTAGTGTGGTGGTGCAGTCAGGTATTCACCAGGCTCCATGTGGGGAGCACTCATGTGAATCATTCACCTCCCCTGTACACTGTTATTAATATTGTTGCTGTTACTGCTCATCTTGTTATTTCATTGCTATTACCAGTAAATTGCTCTTATCTCAAACCACAATCTCCACCTTTTAGGCTTCCAGTTCTCCTCTCTATCCCACTGCAGCAGAAAGGGAGGGGGGGCAGGGAAGTAAGTGAGCAGCACATGGTTTGGAGTTTTCCAATGGGAACACTAAATTGGGAAATTTCATTCCTAAACCTTCTATAGGATGCCTCAGTGCTGTCCCACAGTCTTCCCACAACCACATATAGTGCCAATAGAGATAACAGGACATTAGAGACTGGTTACAACAAACTGGTGGGAGGCTTAACCTGAACACCAGTCAGCAGAAGCTGCTGTTCTCTGAAAGAAATCAAAAATTCCATATCCATAAAAAACCTCCACACAAACCAACTTTATTTCTCAAAAACAGAGGGATCATCTTTATTCTATTTTATACGGAAAAACAGGAGTATGATGAAAGAACAAACAAGATTTGAGAAGCTACAGAAGCCACTTTTAAGCAACTAATAAAGTTACATTAAATAGGATCTCTGATAATATTAACTTTATTTTCCTTTGAGTTGCTACCTTCATGATCAGTTTACCAGAGCACACATACAAGCATACTGCCAGAGTTACCTGAAACAAAGTATTAGACAGGCAGGCAAAAGAAGGAAAAAAAAACCCATTGCCAAACACCCAAAATGAAAAAACACATTTTTCCCAAAATAAGTGCTCATGCTTTTACCTTCTTGACATAACCAAGGATCTAAAAATAGTCACAGAATATAAAATTACTGGTTGGGTCATGAGCTGTTAGTTTAACTGCTTACATACTGAGCCTTCTAGCAAGAGTCATGTACTGTTGTTAGCCCTTCATACAACATGAAAACCCACCTAGAATTTTAAAAATAACATGTGCGGAAAAACCTCTGTAGCATAACTACTTCAAGTCTTAAAACATTTAACCAAAACCATTAAAGAAAAACTGACTTGTTCTAAATATTATTAAAACAAGAACATCCTTGTGACCTTTTGAACAGAAAGGATCCACAGATTTTTCTTTTTTATGAGCATCCTTTACCAGCAAGCAAAGATCATAGAGCAGTAAAAGAATGAAGCAGGTTGATTTTGACTTCAATAAGCTTAATATGTGGACCATAACATACTAGCCTTTTTGCCTCTCTTTTTTGGCAAGTAACTTCACCAGGCAAATAAATCTTCCCACATCCTTCAACAGTTTATGGAGACAAGATGTTTCAAGCCAGAAAATAAGGGCTCATGACAGTGACTAAACAGTTCACCCAATAAAAACTGTTTTCATCTAGTCCCATTCCAAAGTGTTAACATGCTTCATACAGCACGTCTTGCCCTTTATCCAAGACATGATGTACCATCACTAGGTAACTTTATGGTAAGACAACCACATTCATAGTAGGTGTTACCTTGGAATACAATTTAAGATTTTTTTTTTTTAATTGAAAATCAGGGAAACTGAGCAGAGGGTCTGAAAAATGAAAAAAACCTGCATTTTTATCAAGGCAAAAAAATGGTCAAAGCAAATTTGCTCCCAATATACCGGAAACATATTTTGCCTTTTTCACACTAGCCTTTAAAAATCCAATTGCAAGCAGTAAATAAAACTCTTAATTCTTAGCACAGTATACCAAATCTCATGATTCCTCAAGATAAAGAGTTGGATTTCTTAGATTTTCTAAGAAAACAGCTCAGGCAAAATATACTTCAGCTAATGTGTGGGTGTTTTTATAAAGCTTCATTATGCTTTTTGAAACAAAAGGAACAGAAGTCCAGAATACACAAGAGATAAGACATAAAGCAGCTTCTAGAGTCATTCTTTCATATCAGGGCTAAAGTTGTACAAATTCTTCCTTCAGTGGTAACTGTCTCACATTTAATACCTGGTCTCTAGTTAAGACTGCAAATATTCTGTTTGGATTACTGATCTTGTAATGGTTTAAGGATGAAAACAGAATGTAGGGTCATGTACTTTTTACGAAATTTGCTAAAATCTGTGGGCATATGAGCGGGTACAAAGGGGGCAGCAATGTTATATATGTGGTTTCTTAAAACTAGATTGACCACATCACCCTTCCACTCTCCCCAAGTCAGAACACTGTCATTTATTACTATGTTCAGTAGCACAATTTCATTTTTGTTTTGGATTTAGTTTTAAAACATAGAACTCTCTTAAAACAGAGCTCATTTTACAGAGCATTTCTATGGAAAAGGCACCCTTCCTCCAAGAATTTTTTTACCTACAACACAGAGTTGCAGTATTCTTAACTTCACTTTTACATACATTAATTTCTTCTACAGTACAAGAAGAATGTGCTGGTAACAGTGTAAACTTTCCCCCAAAAAACCCTCAACTATTCAGCCTCAACACTAAGTCATTATTCTCCAGTTATGCCATGACACTTAAATAGCATCCTTACTTTCTGAAATGTCACTGAGACTAAATCCAGAAGTAAAAAAAAAAGAAAAAAAACCTGTAATGTTTTAATATGCTATGTGTTTCACCTTACCTTTTAATTCAATTCAGTAGAAAATCTGGCGATTATGAAATTTCAGCCTTCAGAAACATGTCTTACCCTTCAGAATGAAAAGATTTCAACATGCTCAGAAATACAATGGTCTTGGTATAAGCAAATACAAGGGGCCAGGGAAGAGTGGGGAAGGAAAAATAAATCTGTAAGTGCACAAATTTCATTAAGCATTAATTGCTCGCTGTAATATATCCTCAAACATACATACAGAGTCAAGAAAGCACACTGTGAAAGTGAGGCCAAATACCCAACAGCTTAAGTTAACTAATGAGATAATTAGAGGTCCAAAACAGGTTTAATACTAAAATCACTTACAACTGGGGTTTGTAAAGAAGGAGCAGTAACATCGATATGCAGCAATCCCAGCCTTGATCCAAGCAGCTGTCTCTAACCATAATATACTATGATCTCTGACAAGTGTTGTCTACAGAGGGGACAAGGCAGCCATAAGACCAAACATGGACTTACAAATTAATTTAATGCCACAACATTCTTTGGTTCTGGTTGTGGGTTCCCCACTCTGCCCTCCCTCCACCTCCTTCCCTCCAGACACTGGGTTTATTTCAGACTCATGGTCAAACAATTAAATACCCTACCAGGAAAAGTACCCAAAAAAACCATACAAGAAAAAGGATTCAGTTCTCTGAGAGAAAATCAATGATACACAGGGTATATTTCTTTAATTGCTTGGTGATGAAACAGCAGCAGTTACAGAATTATTTAAACACAGCTTTTAAGTACAACTTCAAAAGAAGCCAAATGGGATGAAACAGCTTCTTTGAGCTGAGGAAACAGCAAATCGACTGTTTATAAATAATGTCTGCAAAGTACAAAACACTGTATTTGGAAATTGAAACTTTCAGATCCAAAACTGAAATGTTCAAAGAATTTGCAGGACATACTTAGTATATTCTGACATATTTGATTGATGAATCCCTGCTTTTGTGAGCTGCTGGAAGCAATAATGTTTCAACGAATGTGAAACCCAAGCACATTTTTATCACCAGATTTTAATTTTGGTTTGATTTTCAGAAGTAGGAGGATACATGCTGAATCAGTTAGAATTCAAAGGTCTGCCTAGTATGAATTCAAAAACTTGAATTAAGAATATATATTTTAAATCCCATATACAGGATAACTCAGTATTTCAAATTAGAAAAAGCTGTTCTAATTTTCCATTGTGGTAAGAGAGCATATCATGCATTTTAAATACATACTGAAGCTTTTCATACTCTTAATAACAGTCTATGTTCTTAAAACGTTGTAGTCAAATTCTTATCCAGGCCACTGTAAAGAATACCACAGTTATAGTCTATACTTCTCTAGCCACAGTAATGGGATAGCAGCAAATTACAGTAAAATCTGGTGTTACATTTAGCTGTACAACACTACTAAATAGAGAGCAATTTCAACAATAAATATTTGGTTAAACTCTGCTTTGTCATCAGTGCAAGCAATTTAAGATGAAACTGATCTTTCAGAGATTCCATGCTTTTTTTTTTTTTAGTCTATTTTTATTTTCTGGTCACTGAACATCTTTTCCTACAAAACAGTTCTCCAGAACTACTGCTTTGCAAACAGAAAACCACATAGACAATGTTAGAAGTAAAAGGGAAGATTCAAGCCTAGTGGACTAGGGCAATCCACAGTTCTCTTTAAACTGTCCTTAGTTAACCCTGTTTTACTACCCAATGGCAAGATCTTCTAACAATGACCTTATAGAGCACACAGGCTGCATGACTTAGTAACAGCAAGGTAAGCTAAAAGACAGACTTTATCACACCCTTCAGAAAGAATACAGGGAGGAGAAACCAAGACACAGACAAATATCAGCACCATGGTAGATACAATATCAAGGTAAACACCCAGTTAACCCCCTAGACACTGACAAAAGTCACCAGTCTTAAAAGAGAGGATCTTCCAGCAATTCTCCTTCACAAGAAGTCTCTGAAGAGCCATGCTACTATTAATAAAAGCACTGCAGAGATGAACAGTAGTAGTACCTTATCTCCTTTAGAAAAAAAAAAAATCCAACCAAAGAAACACAAAAGCAAAATACTACTACCTGCTTCTGAGAATCAGCAGAGCCAATCATTTTTACACAAGTGGCCAACTTCACTAAGTCAGGTCCTCAAAGCATCCCATACTTCAGTCCAGTCATGAAACATTATGCCATCAAAGGCAGCTGTGATACGCACAGCAAAGGGTTGGCATCTGACATTCTCCTTTACAACACCAAGTCACAGAGCTGCTGTAATGCAGTGTTTGTATAGTGCCACTACACCATCAGATACTACTGAAACAAACCTTTTTTCCCCGAAGTCTGTTAAAATAAATAAGCCTGCATTCTTGCTGAGCTGTCCCACCTGCAGTACAATTAAGTCTATAATCTCATACCATACATGGAACATACTTTCCTCACTTCACTAGACAAAGAGAACAGCTATTTTTGGATTACCCAATAGTAATTAATCAATATTCTGTTGATATGGCCTTCACTTAGTCTGTATATCTTTACAAAGCTCTCAAAGACAAGGTGTAATCTATGGAGGAAATAAGTTACCAGTAAAATTACCTTCACAGAAGAGTATACATCACAAACTTCTTAAGTAGAAGTCAAAATATTTACTGTATCATCAAGAGGTTCTTTCCTACATAATATTACAAAACTGACAGCTCAAGCCATGTAAATTTATCACATCAACAGCCAAAATAATTCAGAATTTGAAACAGAACACAGGATTTTGCCTATCTAGTAAATTCATACAGTGAATCTTCTGCTCTAAAAAAATAAGTCACAAATTACCTTTCAC
This sequence comes from Lycocorax pyrrhopterus obiensis, assembly GCA_014706295.1. NCBI lineage: Eukaryota > Metazoa > Chordata > Aves > Passeriformes > Paradisaeidae > Lycocorax > Lycocorax pyrrhopterus. The sequence goes on along the minus strand of JACSVZ010000004.1, from coordinate 59,957,948 downwards.
TCCAGTAGGAATCTTGAAGATTTGTAGAGTGCAATCAACTATGACAACTGGATAACAGCACAATATCTTCCTTGCCTGTAAGGGAATAATTCAGAGTCAAATTACACCAAAAAATTAACCTACCAAATAAATTAGAAAACCAGACAAGTGAAATTGAACAGTGCTAAAATGATAAACATTTTAAAAATGTGAACACCCTGATAAATAGGAAGAGAAAGAAACCCCACACCCAGTCATTCAACTTGCGCTTTGATTTTGTCTCTTAAAAAAATAGAAGTGTAGCAGTTTATTTTAAAGTAGTCTTTGCTTTCAAATTCGAAGCTCAGAAATATCCCCTGACAATGCAGTTTGACTTCTTGTATAGCCCAGGCTACAACAATCACACGCTTCCACATCCCCTTCTCTTGCTCCCATCCTCTTTCTAGTGTCCAGCCATTGTGTGAGTACACAATGAACAGTTTTCCAACACTGCTTTTCTTGGGTTAATTTTGCTTGCAATGAGGAAGACAGCCCACCTTCCCTCTTCTCACTCCCCCCTACTTAAGACCAGTTCCAGAATGAAACCACAGTTTGACTCAGTATATCTTCCTCAGGAAAGTATTCAGTCTTGCTTTAGAAATATCTTATGGCAAATATGTTATATTAGTAAAATCACTTTTAACCTACTGAAATTTACACACAGTAAACTAAAATGTAGAAAACTTCCTCTTGCAATAATTAGAGTAGCACTACACATTACAGACACAACTATTAAAAATGTAAACCATTTAGATCTTTTTTCTGCCAGCAAATACCTTCATAGCTCTCATCCATGTTACAGGTACACCTACCATCCTTTTATGTTGTTCCCTTCCTTTTTAATCCTTAAATAGATCAATCTTTTGTACTAAAACACACTTCTCAGATTAATGACAAAAGGAAATGCCAGTTCAAAAAGGAACCCCACAAGCACAAAGTACAGAAAAAAAATTTTTACCTTGTCATATATTTTAGATATTGCTTATAAACCTAATTTGATTTTTTTGAACATCAACTTAAAGAGAGCATATGTCTAAATTATTTATCACAACCCACAATACCTTCTTCACATATCTGCACTTCCCAGACCCTTCTCCATTCTCCATCTATGACCCATGTTCCTCATCTTTAAAGGCATGACTCAGGACCTGGTCCCATGAAAAGTGAATATTCTGCCTATATCCACACTCACAAACTGATTCAGATCATACTGGCTACTAGAAGTAATACAATCATTCTTCAGGTTACCCTCTCTGAATGACAGCTCTTCAGAGTTGTCATTGAAACCCCACTAAGACATCAAGAAGCCAAACTAGCTTCAAAATGTTACCTTTGTTGCTCCTTGAATCTAAAAAATTTTTATGAATTGACTGCAGTTACTGGAAAATTATCAAAGTAGAAGTGGAACAAAAGGTCTGTTTCCAAATGAATGAAGCCTGGAAGTTTATTCCACACAGCCTTGGATGTTAAAAAGTTTGAACTCCCCCTCTTCTTCACTATCAACACGTGCAGAGAGAATATGTATGTTTCTTAAAGTCTTGTCTATGCCATTTAAACAATATTTTTACAATGCAAGCTCATCTGCCACAGGTACAAACTGTTGATAGAAACTTTGAGATCCATAACCTCTGAAAACACTGAAGGGAAGGTCATTTTCTAAGCCCAAAGGTAACGAAACTCAGCAGAATGTTGCAATTTAACCAAGAGAAAGCAGCTCAACTTCCCACCAAGAGGTCAACAGCAGACAAAGCCGCATGGCCAGCAGAAATGGAAACTTGTTGTAAGGGAGATCAGCAGCTGAAGCAGAATGCTTCTGCTGAATACCCTTCCAGGGCCACTCCTGCATAACTCAGGGTGCCACAAAACTGCTTCTGTTCTACAGCTGGTTGGCTCTGTAGCTTAGGGACTCAGTTTTTCTGCTGTTCAAAACAAGATGCCAAAGGATGCAGCTTTTCTTTTAGACAGTCTCTCTTAAAGAAGTGTTTTCTCATTTCAACCTCTGCAGGACTGAACACATGGAAGTTAACAAGAATTTGCTGAAGGCTAAGTTTTGTAGACCCGTGCTTGTTGCATTTCACTAACACTCTGGAAGCCCCCGTGACAGCAGACAGAAAAGGAGGCCGTAAAGCTAAGCAAATCAATACATGTGCTTTAAAATAAATATAGATGATACCATTTTAATTAAAAATGGGTCTTAGACAGCTTTACAAGAAGTAAAAAACATACCAAATCAACTACTTGCTAATTACTGGTATCAAAGCACCTTAACCTAAGTTTACTCTAGCTGGCTATTACTTGTTCTCTGGCAGTGATTTATTTCAGAAGGTGGAAATCATAATCATTAAGCTGACAAACCCTCAAAACAACTCCCTTTATGTCAATCAGCGATCCTTCTAGCCATACACATGTGTGCACAATACTATTAACATCAAAAGGGATTAAGTTCAACTCAGTGGGATCTTTACCTGTGGAAGAATGTTGCACTAAAAAAATGTTACCACAGTGTTAATAGCTCTTTTGAGTGTATTCAGAGTACTATAATCAAAGCCTTACAAAAGAACAATAATAGGAAAAGAACTTTGGACCTAAATTTAAAAATAACACATTTTTTTTTCAAGATCGCAGTGCGTAATGCTCAGAGGCTAGGTCATCACATCTTGAAAGGGGGACTTATTTTAAAACAGTAGACACAAACCATATGAGAGGATTCTACACTTATTTTTACCCTAATCCTGAAGAGAAGGGAAATTAGGGATTTAGAATCTTCCTCGATTTCACCCCTATCTAATTCTTGATAAACAGCCTCAGTGCTGGGGCCTATTTAGCTCATTTTTCTGCAGTAGCTAATTTACAGCTGAAAGAAAGGAACAGCCCAAGATGCAAACAGATGAAGTTATCAGAAAGAGAGGAGTGGTGCTCCGGGAGGAAAAAAAATAGGAAACCGCCTCTCCTCGCGCAGCATTCACGCAACGGGTGCGGGAAAGGCACCGACAGACATCGGGACAGGTTTTCGGGGAAAAACACCCCGCTCTTTCTGGCCCCAGACCAGAGGCGGGCGATTCAAGAGCGCGCTAGATGTGGGCACGGCAGTGACCGCGGGAGCCCGCGCAGCGCCGGCCGGGGTGCCCCGAGCTGCGGGTCCCGGGGGCGCGGGGGGTGGCCGGAGGCGGCGGGCGCGGCTCTGCCCGTGCCGGCAGCCCCGCGGGGGAGACTTGGAACGGAGCGGCGAGGAGCGGCCCCGCACGGCTCGCCTTGCTGGGACCAGTGCCCAAGGCTGCGGGAAAAGGAGGGAGGAGCCAGCCCCCCCCGGCCGCTCCGCTGCCCGCCTGGGGTGGAGGGGCTGCGGCCCGGAGCCGCTCGCCCCCGCCGCCCCCGGACGCCGCTGCGGACGCGAGTCCTCGGGGCCGCTGCCGCCCCCTGCCGGCCCCGGCGCTGACAGCCCCCGGCCGCCCGCCCCGCCGCCGCTCGGGGCCGGCACGCAAGGAGGGAAGGAAGAAGGGAGGGGGCAGCTCTACCCGATCAGCCGGGCCGGCCCCGCCCGCAGCCTCCGCATCCCGCGGCAAGCGGAATGGACCATGGAAAACGGCGACGGATATGGGGCAAATCGGCCGCCAGCGCACCGCCAGTCCCCCACAGCGCTACGGTTGCCCAGCCCCCTCCGCCCTGCCATCCCCCGCTCCCCACTGCGGGCGTAAGTCGCGCTTCCCCGGGACCGCTCCCGTTCCGCTCCCGCCGGTACCTGCCGCCCGAACGGCCGCTGGCGCCCGCACACTCCCGAAGTTCCCGGCCGCGACCGTCAGCCCAGCCCGGGAGAAAACCCCGCCGGCCCCGCCCCCCGGCCAATCCGCGCCCCGCCCGCCCCCGCGCCCCGCCCCTGCGCCCTCCCCGGCCGGGCCGCCCTGGCCCCGCCCCCGCGCTTCCCGCGCCGCCATTGGCTAGCACAGCCGTCAATCTCCGCAGGAAGCGCTTCGCCCCCGCCCGCTCTTCCTGGGCCGTTTCCAGCGGCCGCTGCCCGTCGGGGGTGCGGTTGTAGCCTGGGGCCGGGATGGGTTTCGGGAGCGTCGCCGCAGCGTGGGCATCGCACCAGAGAGACGCTGTCCGGCAGCACCGCTGTCGAGCCATGGCCCCGGACGAGTCCGGGCAGGGCGCCGGCCGTGCGCGCGCTGCGGTGCCGCTGTCCCGCGGTGTCTCCAAGCGGAATGAGCTCCTGCGGCACCGCGGGCTGCGCGGGCGCGGAGGGGAGGCGGTGACTCCTCCCGGCTCTCCGCAGCCCTCTGCAGGTGCCGCCTCCCGGGCACCCGCGCCCGGTTGGAACGGGCACAACCAGCGGGAGCCCGGCGGGACCCCCGAGGTGGCCGGGCCGGAGAGACCCTCCCGTGCCGGGAGGGAGGTGGAGGGTCGGGACTGCCGCGGCCTGCGGTAGGAATCAGCACTCGTGGGAACGTGGTCGAGAAGAGGCAGCCAGGGGCTTCAGTGTCCTGCTGAGGGACAACGGGAGTGAGGTGGAATGCAAGCGTCAGGCTGGGTGTAAGGAAAAAGTTATTCACGCTGCGGACAGCTGGGCCGTGGGAGTGGGTTCCTCAGGGATTTCCACTCCTAAACAGACGCTCCTGAGCAACCTGGACTGACCACGCAGCTGGCCTTGCTGTTGAGCAGGAGGTTAAGTGAGAGGCCTCCTTACAACCTGAATTTGCTAATGGGGGTTGGCTTTCACTTGCCTAAGGTGTTTGGATGTGTGTGTGGATGCTGACTGCTAAAAGGCCTGGATATGAAAAACCTCATGGCAACTGCTGTGCTGCACAGGCTGCAGGCCCTGGGAGTGCTGTGGAAACCGAAATTCTTTACATTGTGTGCAGTCATACTGATTTTGCAAAATCCAGCACATAATATATGTTGCTTGTACAAGTTCATCCCTTTCGTGCATTATAACCTAAAGTTAACTTCAGACTTCTCACCTAACCTTCATGCATACCAGGCCATGCTTTTTTTTGTAGTGCACAGAATAGATTTTTCTACTTTGGAGCAGAGCTGTACAGTAAAATGAAGCATTTTATGTGTAATTCCTGTGTAATTTCTAGGAAAATTAGAAGGCAGGGAACAGGATCGTGACGGAGGTTGCTGACTGTTCTTTACAGAATTCTGAAGAAATTTTAAGATACCAAGTTTTCTGTCTGAAAAATCTCTGTGTGATGCCATGTAACACATAGCTTTAATCTGATTTTTTGTGAAGAGGTTGAGGGATGTGTTTTCACAATGCCAGTCTTAAGATGCTGGGGTTTCATTTAGGGTAGCTTACTAGTGAAAATTAAGTCAACAGGCAATACACCATAAATATTCTATGTATTTCATAATGTGCAACATCAAGAAATCAAGTCCTATTTGACACCGATTAATATTTTTTCTTTAATCTTACTGCTTCAGAAGTAAAAGCAACCATGCAGCTCATAGGAGTGCTCTTAAAGGAAATTAATATAAGCACAGAGAAGCAATGAGTCGGCAATGAATAGAGAGCAGGCACTGTTAGATATCTGTGCTTAATTCCACATTGTTCATTCTTGCATCCACTGAAAGAGGTTAGGGACCAGTAATTAAAGAAGGAATTATAATGCATATGCACAAGCAGTTTTAATTTGTTCCAGCTATATTGTTTGATGTTGTAACCTTCATGTTTTATGTATTACATTGCATTATTTAAATAAAGGTGATGAATTATTTTTAGTATCTCTTGCTCCAAATTCAAAAACAGCATTTAAAAAGCCTCTGACTCTGTCAAAGAGGAGATGGAGTATCATTTTTCTTTTTCAGGAAAACCAGTCACTGCATTTTTTAATTTGATACAGCAGATGCTACAATTACCACAGCACTACTGGGTTAGCGTTTTACCTCTAGATGCTTTCCATATGCAAAACAGACTCTAAAACGCTATGTCTGATCTTTCCTCATTCATTCCTCAGATGCTGTAATATCACTAAGCATGAAGAACGATAGTAGAATATGTGCCGGTTTCTCCAGAAAATAATACAGCAGCTTCCCATGCATGCCTAAAAACAGTAACTATACTGTAAAAGACTTAACTTATGGGTGCAACAGGAGACACTTGGTCTCTGCTGCTTTCAGAGGCTTCCTAAGTTTGCACCATCCCAGCTGCTGTCTGTCATTGCCAGTACTTGTATGGCTGCCAGTATTTAATACCATTGGCCTGAGCAAATGTATTGACACAGTACTAAAACCAACTGCCCCTGCAACAATCTTGTCTTCATTAAGGTTTCCAATGTTGCTAAAACCAGTGGAAATGCTGCAGTGAACTTTCCCTAGATTAGAAAATTCAGGAAGACTTCAAAGGAACTGCTTTTTCCCTCTTTCCTCAGTAAGACTTGGACACCTCTGCTCAGAATCCCAGTTAGAGGTACCTCCCAGAGCTTTATTTACACTCATGTTTCTTCTCACACTGGTTTTAGGCCATTTGTTTCTGGATAAATCTTCTGCCTTATTACAAACTTTGTTTCTCTGATCTACAGTTTTGGAAAAGTAAATAGCCTGGCAGTTTGATTAAATTAAAAATCTATGTTGCTTTTCTTTAAACAACATAAAATGGAATGCATTTTTTGGTGTGTACTTTTCTTGAACTCTTATTGTGGGACAAACAGGTCCTAAAGAGGAGAAGGATGGAGACAATTTCTTAAGCAGAGCAATGAAACATCTGGGTGACCAAATAAAGTCTGTGTCATTCTGTATGCAGCATGTCAGGTGGTGACTTTCTTAGTCCTCTGATTTTCACAGAATGGGTGAGGTTCGAAGGGACCACAGTCATCTGATCCAACCTCCCTGGTAAGCTGAGTCATCCTAGAGCACATTGCACAGGATATTTCTTGAATATCCATTGAGGGAAATTCCACAACCACCCTCACAATAAAGAAGGTTTTCCTCATATTCAGGTGGAAAAAACAACATTTTTGGGACATGTACTCTGCTGTACTAGCACTAGAGAAAAGCCATTAATGTAGTTTCAAATATTTTTGTCAATTCCCTTTCCACTTCTCTGAGTTTATATCTAAATTTTGTGTAGGTGCCACAGTGATAAGAACTGTTACCAATCTGTTGTTGCACTGAATATGCAAAATTTCTGTAAAGTGCTGATACAACCTACGCACTGTTTAACAGATAGAAAGGCTGCAGCATAGGAGCTGCTGTCTATGGACTATAAATCTGTAGTCAAAATGGCTGTTTGCACAACTCTTGCTCCACTTTGCTTCTTGGCTTTACCTAAATGACACTTTTATAATGTTCATCCTGTAGTCTCCACATTAATCTGGTGGCACAGCCATGAGCAGTGTCTGTTACAGAAGAAAATAAGGAAAAAATATCCATTTCTAATTATAAACTCTCTGATGTTAACAGAAAACAAGACATGAGGAAAAATACTCTTGCTGCCTTCTTGTATGTAAAGATGTCTCCTTTTTAGAGATTTTGAAGAAAAAATGAATGAAAAAATGATCCCAGAAATGGCTGAAGTGAACACAAGAAAACTGCCTAATCTATTCCTGGTAAAATAATATAACTGCTTTAGTTACATTTAGTTAGTGATATTTAGTGACTAACTTCAGTTACTCAGCAACATCATTGTGGTTTTTAATGAGTAAATTCCTCAGTGGTCTGGAAACGGGTCCTGAAAAAATGTCTCTCCTTCTTCCATGAAATTTTCTTATAGATGGGAACAAGTTTCTAGGAGGCTGCTTTCTGGAAAGGAAATGTATTTTCTTTTTTGCCAAGAGGTTAGTTTGCTGGCAAGTCTACTGGAATTCAGCAACGTTCCAAGGCATTGGATTAGTGGCTGAAAATATCTTCCATAATTAACAGAAAACGTGCTACAGCATAAAAAAGCGCAGTAGGAAAAGAAGATCATTGTACCTGCAATTTTACTGTGATAGAACTGCATAATTGATGGAGACACTTATCATGGACAATATTTTCAACCTGTTGTCACAGGAGACTTCATGTGCCCAGTAATATCATTTGTATGCAGCATCTGGAGCTCAAGGTTACACAATTTATGCACATGAATGATGTGAAAGGTACCCTTTGGCATCACAAGAGTGGATGCTGCCACTACATTTGATTGCTGGTCAAGGAATGCCCCTTCCAATTGGGTACTTTTTAATGTGTGATTCTGCTTTGTGCTTCTGGCAGTGGAACAGTGCAGCAGATTCTCTCTGGCCCCAGATTTTGACACATCAGATACAGCCCAGAACAAGAGACAAGTTATATTGGTGCAGTGTGAAGGCATGAGTTTTCTCACACCCCAGCTGTGGTGGTGACAGGGAGGACAAATGCAGCAATTCCGCTCTGACAGCTCTTATATGGTGATTATAAGCTGATAAATGTAATTGTGGGGGTTTGGAATTAGTAAGATTCTGATCTTGCAGACACTACTGGTTAAAGGACTCATTCCTATCACCACATCTTCTGAATTGCTAAGATTCTTCTTGGTTACTGCTGTACTGGCTTAAGGGTTGGCCTCAAGTTAGGACATGTCTCTGTAGATGTGCATTGTTGGACCATACCATTAAAGAAAAGAAGCCTGGTTTTATCTCTGGAAGAAAAGGCACACCTTAGGGGCCTTTGCACCTTTTATAGCAATAGAAATTGTGGAGTTTGGAGTGTTAAAGAAAAACCATAAAATAACAAAAAATCTAGAAGATAAGCAGTATGTGATGTAAGATAAACACAATGAATTTAAACTTTTCATTCAGCTAGAGAGAAGGGGTGGGGGGGGCTGGGAGAAGAAGGGGAAGGGAGGAGAGAATCACATGGGAAATATACCATGTTGGTTGTGAAATTAATACCCAGAGGTTATACTTTTCTTTTGTCTTTAGATTGCCCATTTGTTTGATTCTGTAGTGTTGTTAAGTGTCAAAATCAAAGCCACAACATAAATTCCCCTGAACAGCAAAAAACAACTAGTAGTTCAAAGTGACTGCTGATGTGAAAAGCCTGTGTTCCCTTGATGTTGCTGCTTGGCATCGCTACCGACTGGGTAGTGAAGCGGATAACAAATATTGGCATGGGTAAGTGGCAAGTGTTGCTGAAGACCTAGATTTTGTTTGTAGAGCAAACATCCACAACAGATGGAAAGATCCAACCTGGCAGGCCAACTAGGGCTCAAAATCAGTTACGCCCAAAGAAATGTAGTTGAAACATGATTGTGTGGTAATAAAGTACAGGATGAAAGTCATTAAGAAAGAAAATAAGTTACTTATTTCATAGCTGCACCATACCAACCAATGGAGACTCCAGAGGCATCTTAAGTGAAGCAAAGGATGTGTATCTTTTGGAACTTAGTGAAAACATGATTGTTCTATATCTGAGATTTCAGTTGCAAAGCTGATAATTCTCAATTCCTATACAATTTCTGTTAATATGTCTAAAATGTTTCTGGTTCTAATATACTAAGCAGTGATGAAAGATTCTGGACTCCAGTTGGAGAGAGCTTGTGTCTTCATCAAGCTGTGTGAGAGAGGGCTCTCACTTAGCTGAAAAAAGCTATAGATAATTATCACATTTGAAAGGCATTTTAATGGGGCTGATAAATAGAATTGGGAAAATGTAGGCTGGGAGAGATGTTTTTTATTTATATTGGAGTCTCATGACAGCTGTGCCAAACAGGTTAAGGTCCCACCCTGGTCCCATTATCCTCAATGGTAAAATGAATATTTACATCACCATTGTAGTGTTTACTGTACATATTCCCAGAATCACCCAGCTAAAGAGCGTGAGATCAAGCTGTGGGAAACCTTGCCACTTAGCAAAGATTGAAGAAACTGAGGCAGACTGTAACTCAATATAAATCACTAAACACCTTGCAGAAACAGACTCACCAGGATTATTTGAATAAGTTCTTGTATCACACTGTCCTGTGGTAGGAAGCCAAACCATTCACTAAGAATGCTTTGGACAGTGCCTATTGCAGTGTGACAGACCACACAATGAGAGAAGAGGACATTGGTTAATTAGATGAGTTCCACATTAACCCCACAACAGAGTGGGAGCCTTGGCACCACTACTTCAATAAAGACAAATCCGAATATAGATCAGAATACTTGTAGAGGAATGAAGTCAATTTTCTGCAAGAGTTTTGAACAGAAGATTTCTTTACTTACCAAAAATTCTAAGTTTCTAACACTCACTGACTATTTTCCTGCTAGGTTTTGAAACTTTCCAATGGCAAAAAAAATAGGAATTCACAACATAGGCACAAAATCAAATCAGCAACCCCCCCCCCCCCAAAAAAAAACAACCACCAAAAATCCCCAAGTAGCAATGGTACTTATACATTTCTTCTCGCAATTCTAGCAAAGGGGGAAACCCACAAATCTGATACCATATCCAACCACTTGCCTGTTTCCTGAAAGCTATAACTTTTTCAAAATAAAAAACATACCCAGCATCCACTCTGCTCCTCTTCTTTGGGATATGTGCTGAGGATCTTCTAAAGCAAGCTTTCCCAGGCCAGAGTACTGGTGGCATGGATCACCTCTGGTTTCATTTGTGGAACAAACAGGGCCAACCACAGAAACTGCTCCAATGGAAAAATAATGTTAAGAAAATATTTAGTCTTTCCTAACTGTTCCAGCTGTGGTTCTGGCCTTCACTTTCTCTGTGAGGACAGTGCATACAGGAGGCAGTTAAGATACTTATATCTGTCCCATTCCAAGTACTTAAATAAGATTCCTGACTTTTCTTTCCTGGCTACTCCTCCAAGTCTCTGGAAGCAAGAAAGCAGCACTATGCATCCTATCAATTATCTTCAGACCATTAGAAAATTGCCTGCTGACCTCATCTTTGAGATTGCTACTATGGAAAACACAAAAGTTGTGTGCCTGTAAATGTAATAATAAATCCACTTCACTTGATTGTGACATAAAACTTCTCCAAGAGTTCATGCTTATCAATAGCTCACTCCACTGCTACAAAGATCCAGATATTTACAGAAATATCTTTTTCTTATACATGTTTTTAATAGGGAATGCATTTGTAGCAGCTGGAATAATAAGGTTGGTGTTAATATGTAAAGAAATCTTAAAAGTTTCCTGATTAGCAGGGAGGCAGGGAGGGGGGAGGCATTTTTCTTCATAAAAATGTGTCACTGGAAAGGTAGCACATAATGTGTTTTGTGACACTTCATCACAACTAAGAGAGAATTTTTTTCTTCCAAATAACTGTGGGGTTTTTTCTTTCCACAGTCTCAGTGTTCCCCTCTTAGTTTATCCACATATTTTTCTACAATTATGTGTGTTTTTGTAAGCACACATTTCCACTATCTCTGAACTTGCTTCCCAGAGTGTGACCCAATCATTAAGGCTGAACTAGTCAAGTGATTTAACATACAAAGATTTCAGGTAGGGTGTAACCGGAGGAGAGAATGCAGCCCACCCAAATGTGAGACTGTGAATGCCAAGTTCAAGTAAATTTACTAGCAGGCTTTTTCCTTTTAAACCCCCCCCCAAAACATATAATCGAAAGGTGAAGAGTTCAGTTATGGAACAAACAGGACCTCTTTAAAAATATGTAGCTGGCTGTAGCCAAAGACAAACTATGATGTCATTGGGTGGGAACTTCCCCTCACTGTATGCGAGCAACATTGGAGTGATGCGATGCAAGATGTGAATAAAATCACAGGAGTGATTTTTGTATATCTTGGGGTACAGTTGTTACAATTAATCTGCAATATCAGTGATTTTCTGTTTCATACCTTTGAATGTTTTTCATTCTCCACAAATTGGTGCCCACACAATTTTCCATTCGTAGCCATGCTATTCTCATAGGCAGACTGAACGCTAATCTGATTTGCAAAGTTGTCAATCACAGCATCGATTAGATAGTAGATAATGGTGTTAATGCAATCATTAAATGGCAAGCAGCTTTTGCAATGTTTTCTTTGAATAGCTTGTGGGGCCCCATCTATATTGCAACCGCAGTTGATTCGGGGAACCTGTCTATGGACAAGTTACCCTATACTGGGTTTAACATTTATATTGATTGGTCCTGCAGACAGTTTGGTACCTAGTTCATACTTATGTCTGTTTGCAGAACTGGAAACTAGTTTTGCCCTCAAGAGATTTCCCATGCAGCCAGTTAGGCTTAGCTACCTTTACAGCAAACTGCTTGAGAAACGGCTTCATGTGCTGCTGTCAGAAAATGTGTCAGAAAAACGTGTTTTAAAGAAAAACTGGTACTTATGTTGAAGTTTCTAATTCTCAGTATTTCATGTAAGATTCTTAATGGTGACAAAAGAAACCAAGGTCAAATCCTGGCTTCACCCTATCACTATAAATCAACCTCTCTTGACAGCAAAGGGGCCTCAATTTTATCCTGTATGTTTTACACTGAAATATGGCCAGCAGTGTGAATCAACTGCTTTACTTTTGTGAGCTTAGACCAAAATAAGTTGGAGAAGTGAATTAACTTGATTTTTTTCCCTACTACAATATGTGCATAGAATTCCACACAATCTTTTTCTCAGGATTGACTATTAGCAACTTTCTTGTTCTGTGGTGAACTACATTATGGCATATGTAGTTCAGATACGTAGATCCAGATAAAATATCCATCTCTTTTCCGTTTTGCCTTTCCAAAGGAGAATGGAATGAATGTTTCCTTTTTAATCAATTTGACTTTTCAATCTCACTGATGTAATTTTCTTTTTTATTAATCACATTCAAGAAAAAACATTGGATAGATAACAAACAGCTTCACAACTGGCATTGATTTTCAAAGAAACCTGTTAGCAGTTTTCAAGTACTGTATTCACAAAGGTCAATAAACTTAAAATGCACTAACTCATTGTCTGAGCCTATAGACTGCTGAGGGGAAAATGTACTTCACAAAGAGCTGATCTCTTTAAAATCATCTATCTCAAGTCTTTGCCTCAGGTAACTTTTTAGCATTACAGAAGAGTACCATGTATAGCCACGACATTGCCAAGACATCTGTGATGTCTTAAATAAAAAAATAATGAATATCCTGATTTTCAGATAATGTAAAATTTGCCTGACACAAAGCCAAATGCTTCACACTCTTCTTTTTTCGATATGGATTATTCATTTTGTTTCTTGAAAGGAAGACATTACAGTGAATATCAATATTGGGCCCAAATATCCAATTTCAAAATTTTAATACTGCATATATTAATAAAACCTTCAATCAGCATGATTGCTGTATTGATATTTTATCATGACACTGACTTTGACTATTATCCATATGACATTTAGTATTTCAGTTTTACACAAGTAAAAGCATCTTTCACCGTTAAAAATGTACGTGACTGGTTGCATTGTTAGTAAGAAAAATTATTTCACTGTATGCAATTTTAGATTATTGTGAATTAGGGAGTGATATGGTCTTCTGTGCGAGTGAAACAGCCATTATACGTATAAAATCAAAAACAATGTATTTGTTGACATCACTACTGTTTAGCCTAGAAACTCTCAGAAATTAACTTTTGCATTCAGGGTCTGACTTGTACGTACAGAGTAACATCTGCCCATGCAAGCTGTGCTCAGAGCAGGTTAGAATTCCTTGCAAAATCCGTACACACCAAATAATTTCACTTTAATTTGATTTGAAGTGTCTGCACAGCAGGTGTGTGCTAAGTGTTCAACCTGATCCAAGGGAGACCAGGAGTGCAATTCCCTGTTTGGAGCAAGCCTACTACAGCTTTTGAAAAAGAAGCAATAGCAGCATCAGCATTGCTCGTAATGTCCTTTGGAGCCGAGCAGAGCGGAGGTGCCCCTGGCAGCTCCTTCCAGTGACAAGCGTTCCACTGCGCTACAGAGTGGAGCGAGGAGTTTGCCCTGAGACACAGCTGACTTCCCCTCAAATGCCCTCCCAGTCCGTAATCCACAAACCCCACTAATCTGCACTGGGGCTTCCCTGCATTACCGTGGATTAGTGACGTTCTGCTGTATCATAGAGCATATTTACGCACTGTTTACAAACCCTATGCAGTTTAACCCATGATAAGCACGGGTCTGTAATCTCATGAACTGTCAACCTTGTTTAGTACAGGTATAAAAATATAGGTATAAATAGTGTTATGCTTTCTGCACAGGAGAGTTTTATACAGCATACTGCATGTATACTTTATAGCCAGTTTTTCACATCCTTGGAAAGGGAGGTTAAGTATCACTCGGCGCATTCAGCCGTTCCTTTGCACAACGGCAGCCTCTCACAAATCTGTCAGGAGGCGGTGGTGTTCAGGGACTTTGCCTGGATTCCCCTTTACTCCACAACTCTTTTCTAGTGGCTTGGCTTCCAGCCTAGCAGTGTTACTTATTCTTCCTCTCTCAAATAAAATCTGTAAGCCTCTATCCTACAGGAAGCCTGACAGCCTTAGACTCCCTGCTCCTGAAGGCTTCAATCACCCTGTTTTTTAAGGTCTACTAGTAGTCTTCTGCCAAGCATGGCTCAGTTCAAAAGTAGTTGTGACTAATTCAAAAGGAGAAGCAATTTAAAGGATGCACTGAGTTCCTTTAATCTCACCATTTGTTTGCTCTTTTTGCTACCCATCACCACTGTATTGTCTCTTTTCCTTCCCTTTTCTGTGGTGAGCCAGTGGGTGAATTACTGTAGCAATATCAGGAAAAAAGAGTCCTTTTCTAGGTTTTTCAGACTTCTGGTCTTCCTGTGCCTAAGGCAGTGGCAGCCCCTCTCCTCCCCCTTCCACCCCATCAGTCTGCAGTTTCTCTGTGCACAGCTCCCACAGGCAGTTGCCATCACCAAAGCAAAAACGTACCCCCAGGCCCTACAGAAGGATGGCAGCACTGGCTTGTTTTCTCTTGTTTGGTAAGAAGGGCCAGAGCCAAGCAGTGGGGTGCAAAGTGCAAGATCTAGCAAGGAGTAATAGGGTGCTGTGGAAAGGACAGCGGGGCAACCATGCAGGGAGAAAGGGTAACCAAATGCCTTCCTAAATGTCTGCTTACAGCATGTGGATATGCACACAAAGAGCTCTGCATACCTCACAAACACTTACATTACAAATTGCATAAGTTCTCCTTCTTTAAGAAGAGAAAATGCTATACCTGGAGTTGCTGGGAAAGTCATGTCTGTCCATTCCTTCAGAGCTCAGTCGGGGCACCCCTTTTCCTTTTAAAACTTGCACCTCACTTGACATCACCTCTCTCATCTGTAACCTCCTCCTTCTCTTCCTTTTCCTATCTGACTGCTGCAAGACCCTTTATTCAGTCCCTACTCTGCTAAAGCTTCAGCAAAGTGATAAAATGTGGCAAGGGCAAGCATAGGGGAGATTCTGACACTGGTAAAACGGCATAAGGCTGAGTCGCATGGATGACTAATTTTTGTGGCAGCAAACTACTGACTATTGCTGTAGTCCTTAGCTCTAACACTAATTTCACTATGAACAAATTGCTGCTTTTTCTATAGAATAGATTCTCTCCTTCTCTAGGTACTCTGGTGGCTTGCTGAGCCATATGTATCATTTTTCATTAACGGACTTTAAATAGAACCAAAAGAGATGTATTTTTCTTCTCTTCTAATGTGGATGTAATTATAAGTTTCTTCTTTGGTACAGCTTACTTTTTTTACCAGAATTGTAACTACAGTGAAGGCAGGAAAAGTTAAGTCAAAATGAGATTTGAGGTCTATGAATCTCTGGACTACTTCATCGGAGTGTTTGGTGACATTACCTCTTTCTTCTTCCCTTCCCACTCCAACAGTTGGGGTACTCTTATGGTGCACAAGTGTCATGGGAAGCTGGCCTCAGAAACAAAAAGTATATCCAGGACCACCTGCATGCAGTAATGACAGAACTGAACTGTATTCTCTACTCTTTGAAAAATGTAAAGGTTTAGTAAGGGGATGCTGTATCTGTGGAATCAAAACCATTAATGCCTGTTGAAGTTATTACCCTTATTGAAGCATTTTTTTCGGTTGACTTTGTGCAGCAGCCTTGGAGAGGCTTCTGCAACTTGCATCTCTGTTGAATTTTATACTAGATGCAGCATTTACCAGCATTTCTGAGGAAACTCCTAGGCACACTGAACTGCAAATTTGCTTTATGTGTGACTCTGGCATACACTAAGAAACCACCTACTTAGAGAAGTAGTGGGAACACTCTTCACACAACATGTACAAACCCTTTTATGATTTAAATGTGAACAGACTATGTATCTTTGCCATGTTAGCTCAATAATCCAAACTTCCCTCAGGCAAGTTGCCTGTGTGTCTAAACAGCACACATCTGTTCTTTTCCACCACTTGTTTACATGTTCTTCCTCTCTGTGTGCCTGCTCCATCCTCATTTTAAAGACATTCCTTAATGCTTTGTTTATTTCCCATGTACATTTCACAACTGCATGCTGTAACAGTAGTATGTGTTGAGTGCTGGTTTTATACAATTTATGATCCAGTGTTTGTTTTTTAATGTATTAGTGTGTATGAAGAATAACTCCATGAAGTCATTCAAGGTTAAAATCAAGCTTTCTGGCTTCAGGCTGACTGGGCAGCATCGTGAAATACCACATTGCACGGTAATGTAACTAATGAATCTACAGTGATGCATACTGTAAGACAGAGTAGGGGATTTAGGATAGGAGAGAAAAATCTAATTAAAATTAGCAATTTAATAGTGTCATCCAAAACACTGATATATTCTTTTACTAAGCATAGTAAGAGGAAAAACAGACACCAAATTAAGAAGAAACATAAATATTTTTTAAATAATGATAGTTTCTGTTCTCAGGTATTAAACAGTCTGATTTTCAGAAATGCTGAGTAAATATTTGTTCAGTAGCACTGAAAAAATAATGCTGAATAGGTGGGAGGGAACTTCTATGAAGTCCACCATCTTAGCAACGTTGTACAAATATCAGGACAATGAAGATGCTTATTTTACCCTAGGGCTGGAGTAAAACATCGCTGCTGTTTGAAAATTGTTACTAGAGCAGCCCAGTTCTGAGACGTATCTTACAAACCATTTAGCTTAACATTATTTTTTGTTCGCTTTTTACTGTTTAAAGTGTTCTACAATTAATAAACCAGATAGCCTGAAGTGGGTTGTTTGTTCCTCTACTGAAATGACAATTGGTGCTACCAAAACAAAGCACTCAGCACAAGACTTGTTTACATGTGTAGTCTGCTTGCTTATCATATTTGAGTGCTGAGCAGTGCTGCCTCAGTCTCTTTTTCCAGAGCCTCTGGTTGCCAGCCTGGAGTAGAGCCTGCAGTGTGGGTTTTTATGAAAGGCTTAACAATAAAAGTAAAATTCACAGAGAAATATTTTCCCTTTTTTTATGTAGAAATCTCAGTAAGCATATGAAAAAGTCTATGGCATTAGGAATGGGCACATCTGACATTTCATTCCTGTAAAATGCACCCACAGACTAACAATGCATCATTCAGGAAAGAAACCAAGTATTTTCAAGGTAGAAACATAAGCAAAAAAGTATTCCTGTAAATAAATGAATATTACTGTAGGAAAAAAGATTTGCGCTGATTGATCTGTTGGAACTACAAAACCCTACAATTGGCAGAAGATCAGTGTGGAATTGAAAATCAAACACTGAGGAACTCATTGAGATAATGATTCTGCTCCTAGGCTTTTTTTTTTTGGAGGGGAAAGTAACTTAGCAATGCAAGTCTCTTCTATTTGTGATGGCTATAAAAAAAGCAAAAATATTTTTTTAGATGTGTATAAATACTATTGCATAATGCCATGTTGATCTCTGATCCTTGTGAACGCAATTATTTCCTTTGGACAAAACCCTCTCTTCATTAGCACTGAATGGTATTTGTCAGTCTTTTTCCTGTTTAGATAATTTGTTCAGTGTTGATATATTTAAAAACATTCAATTGGTTGGACTAGTATCTGCGGCTTTCCATCAAAGGAGTGATGGCAGTGGCTGAGGGTCTAAATCTCAAAGCACCACTCTGTAGACTTCCTAAGTGATTAGTACAGAGTATTATCGCTCTCCACCATCTGGCTATCTAATATGGAAACAATATTAAAGGAATCAGAAGACCTATACAGGCTTCGTCACTTTGGACATACAGAGTGTCACAGCAAAAATGTGGAAGCTACGTTTAAAGCAACAAGAGATGTGCTTAAACATAAAATAATTATTTCTGTTTGCAGGGAAGACGTACGTCTGTCCTCCCTCATTTTAACTACTTCAAAGTATATAAAGCCATACATATGTATACTAAGATAATGCAGCTTAGCACATATACGCAGGCTGCGTGTTTAGCATGCTAGGAGTGAAACTTGTTTAAATTAAGAGTCTCATTTTGGTCTTGATGTCACTACAATTAGTTGATGTGTTGGATGGTTTCTGAGGCTTTGATTCATCTATGCTTTAAAGGTTTTGAAGTTAAATGCTTAGGGCAAGGCGGAATTAAAGAATCATCAGAAATTTCTGTGCTAAAGCCTCACAATCCAATACATAAAAACTCTTGTAATTCAGTGTACTGTATATCTTTGTGTATAAAAATATCCCTTTATAAGGAAGAACAAAAGATACGCTTCTCCACTCCAGGAACATTACATGGAATAAAGAGCCTCTGAAAACCTCCGAAGCACAGAATGCAAGCTTGTGCTGCCAGACAAAAGTGAAAGCCTATCCTGTTTTCTCTCTCCCTGATGTAGTTGCTGTGTCAGATGAGGGCATCAGGGCAGATTCAAAAGTCAGAATGAAGAAAAGAGAAACAGTGCAGAGAGAAGTGTGGTGAATTCAGTCCTATGAACACCTAGGTTTTCCCTATGCAAGCCCAGCTTTAGGCTTTTTAATTAGTTTGTTTTACAGAAGAGCAGATAAAGGCAGTCATTAAAAATGGGTTATCAGATTCCACTCATTTGTAGGTGTTATGCTCCGGGGTATTGTAAGCCCTGTATCCGGCAAAGAGGAAAGCAGAAAAAAAGGGAGGTCTTTTCTCTTGTTTCCTTCAAGCTGTTTAGGAAGTTACTTCTTTACTTCTTTTTAAATGGTTTTATTTTTATCTCACAATGAAAATCAGTTTCTTTGCCTTGCCAGAGAATCCTGAGCTAGTGGGCTTTCTGCTATACTCATGCCACAAAGGTGCTGTAGCTGTTAATAAGGAAACAACATGTTTGGCTGAGCAGCACCACTAATAGAGTCTGGTTTGGTAAAGATCTTTTAGTCCTGAAATCTCCTTCCACACTGCAGTGATTTCAGGTCCTCCTCTGTGGCACCTGCCTCAGACAAAAGACAGCGTGAACTGGAGCTAACCTGGAGGAAGGACAGCAGCAGAGCTGAGAACCTTTCCCTCTGCTAAACAATTATTTTCCTTTCTCTTCTAGCTAACTGTAGGGCTTTTTACAAACCTTGTAAGACATTAATTGTCTTTAAGATAACTATCCTCTTACACATATGGCTGAAATTGGTCACTGACTTCAAATGATAGAGGGCAATGGCTGACAGCAGTCGCATGTGCCTAAGGAAAATAGGCTATCAAATCACTTCTAATATGTGTTTTTATGTTTTATATTCTCAGTACTTTTGACCACAGTTCTCTGACCTTTGTTTATGTTCTTCATGATCTTCAAAGGAGTGTAGTAAGTAAGAAAACCCAACAAACACCATCTTTTTACCCAAAATTTCAACTTCTTTTTCTTCTCCATATATCATGAAAAGAACACAGCATCTTTTCCCTCAGTGTATAAGCTACTTACTACACACACGAAGGCTGTGGAACTGTGTAGCACTGCTTTTGGCAGCAAAGCCAGCTCAAGTCAAGTTGATGAGCTCTGTTTACTGCTCCCAATCTGATCAAATCTACATTGTATGTACTTTGCATCCACAAAAAAGTTGTGTGGACAGAGCTGTCTCTGGAATCTAGGATAAGGTGGTTCGGTAAAATGACACACATTAAAAAACCCACAGAACTAATTTTTTAAGGTATTGTTGATACAAATTTTTTCAACGTTCTCATTTCTTCCATTTCAGTGGTGCAGGGGCAAATGTGCACTGCTGCAGTGGGGAAAGGAGATGGGACGTGAGTCTTAAAGAAGATCTGCTACCAAAGTGGAAATTTGGAGTTATTCCTGAAGTGTGAAATTCTGTTCTGACTGAAGATACAGCAAGTTTGTCTTTTACTGCAGAGTGGATAGAATTCCATCTTGGGTAGCCACAGCACAAGGGCAAGAATCCAGGCCCTACTGACATCAGGAGTAAAATATCCCATGAATTCAACATTATGGCACTGAAAAACTCCAATAGTTGCAACTCTGTTCTAGGAGAGCTGTAAAACCTGTGAAACGTTATCCGTCAGTTGATTCTCCCTTGCCATTACAAATTCCAATCATAACTATGGAAAAAGAATAATTAAAAGACCAAAAGATAAAATTAAAATTGCTCCATACTTAACTGTCCCAGTCTTTTCAGAAATCATTTAGGATACAAATAACTTTTAATTCTACTGTGCCTACATTTGCATGCATAATTTAGGCAAATATTTTACGAGAGTATTTAAAGTTTTCTGGTGCAATTTTTTTTTTAAAGCCAGTGTCAATTAGTACTGACTGTGACCCATCTTCCATAAAATTGGCACTAATAGGGCAGACGGGAGCATGAACACCAGAAATGTACATAGTTTGGCAGTACTAAAGACACAGGTTTCACATACATAAAAAAACCCCAGGTGCTGGCAGAATATACAAGGAGAGAGAAAAAGAACTGTCAGCCTCTGGGCAGGGTTCAGACAGTTCCTAATGACCTTCCATGTGCTGGTTTGTAATGTACAGGACCTGCTCATGAAGTCCTAATTCTGGCAAAGATTCCTTTCCCCTGAATAAGGAGCATAGAGTAACCCACACAGTGAACACCTGATAACAAGGCCTACGAAAACTAGCACAAGATAGTTTTTGGTAAGGAAATATAAATTTTCCAAACAACTTGGATATGTTATTTTTGGTTTACACCCAGAAGTATCAGCGTAGTCAAGACACTGTAATAAGCTAACTCAGTTAAATGTATTTGTTCTCAGCTTTAACTCTGTGTTAGGCGTGTACAGTCTATGGCTGAAAGAAAGAACACAACAGCAACAGTGTTTTTCTGATCCAAAGAAGACAGTATTTTTGGCAGAAATTGGCTTGGTATTTCAAAAGCTACTGTCTCCTTCAAGTGTGCTTAATAGTCTTATAGTAACTGTAAAATCCGTATACAGCATAATCACAGTAGGCATATATCCCTTTAGCCTGCAAAGGACTTATTAAATATTCTATTGTCTTCATTGTAGACAGGCAATATACACATTCCCTTTTTTATGGTGTAAATTAGGGAAAGCATATGAAAATGCCACTTTCAAGAAAGCATAGTTAAATAAAATATAAAACACCTAATAATTCTTTAGACTATTCCTTCTAGTACAGCTTTTATTACAGCTTTACATCTTGGATTTCTACCAACATAGATGTCATCTCATTCAATTAAACTGGACCATTTTCAACAGTGTTGGATGCAATGAATCACTCAGAAATCAACTTTATGAAATATACTTGGGGACAGTAAACTTTTCAAGTAATAATACTTTAAAAGATTCAGGAATAGGTATTTGCAAGAAGACGTGTCTTTTATGACATGTGATTTACTGGAATTCTTTCTGAAATGTTCTACTAGTAATTTAAAACGAGTCTTTAAAATGATGGTTTATGAAGGGTACCAGCTCTTTTGTCAAGGCTCAAACTGGTGGTACTTACCACACAAACAAGAAATTATCTTGTCCAGTTTTCATGACACAGATTTTTGTGGTGGTGATTTCTTCAGTTGTAAAGCAGAGAAGGTCCATCTGAGAAAGACAGACCGGCGTATACGCCAGGGAGCCATATGACAAGCATTAAACGGCTTAGAAGATTGTCTTAGTGCATTATTAGTTCAGCAGTTGTAAGGATTATTGCTGTTGTTGTTTGGGATTTTTTTTTTCTGGCCATATCATAGTAAACAACTGTTTAAAGGAGAACAACAAAATAGTTTTGCTGGTGCTAACAGCAGTATTTTTCCAAACAGAAGAAGGAGTGCAGGAAATAACCATAGATTCTATATCTGGGCAGTACTAATGTAACATTGTCCACAGATATCTGAGCTGCTTCTGAATGACTCAAATTCACACTGGAAGTAGAACAAATTAATTAGTGCAGTATTCTCCCTGGGCTGTTTGCTTGGCTAAGAAGCCCAATATATTCACCCAGATGTACAGCCACAGTAAACACAGCCATCCAAGTCCCAGCACCCAAGGCCAGTTGTTAAGATCTGGACTCTGCTTCTCTTGACCTATGAAGGCACAAGTAATAGCTCCTGTTTAAGTTACAAACCTTTCAGAGAAAGAAATCAACCTTCTCAGTATTAAACACAAGATAATTAAGGCAGGCATTAACCATAAAGAATGAAAGTCAAGACATCTAAGTTGTTTGCTAAAATACAGAAGCTGAGGAGGAAATTAAGACAGTTAAAAGTTAAAACTGTAGAAAAATTACCTCTCCAAAGACCTCCTAAATTACTGTACAGGTGAATTAAATTGTATTTTTCAAGGCCACCAAAACAAAAAAAAAAAGTTTCAGTACTTGAGACATAAGGTGAAGATCTGGACAACAATTTCAATAGTAAGCATTACAGTTTACATTGACAAGACCCTATCTTAGACAAAAAGTTAACTTCTGCCTAACACACGACAGATTGAGAGAAGAGCTTTGAGAGATTTGAGACAAACATAATGCTTATGTGGTAAGTACTAACTGATAGGCAGGAGCTGGGCCTCCCAGTGACTGAATGAATATGGAGAGCGAGGACGACGACAAACCATGTTTAATGATGTTGCACGTAGGCTGAAAGCCAGACATCCACAAGCAGATTGTCAAAGTCAGGCTGAGATCTTAATTTGATAAATATGAAGGAGAAAAACCTGAGAGTGAATTTGATAAAGATGGTAAGTTGTGCTTTAGATGAAAGAGGGTAAGAAATGAAGGGTACAAACAAAGGGGTCAAGGAATAAAACAAATCCTCCAAAGGCAATGCTGAAACATGGGAGAATCATGAGTCAACATTATCATAAAAATCAAGTGAGACAAGATTTCAGAGGCAGAAATTTGACCCTGATTTGAAAGATGTCAACTAACCACAAAGAATAATTACAGGCCTTGGGTCAATTGAGACTTGAGTGAAAAGAGATTCAGCTGTAAGGCAGACAATGGACTGTAGAACATCCAATTTTAGAAGAACTTAGACAGCAAATGTAAACAGAATATTGACTGAGACTGGAGCTGAATGGGTACGACATATCACCTACAAAAGCAAGTACATACAGCTATTTTCAAAGGTCCCTTAGGTTGCCAAATCCCGTGAGAAGTCAGTGAGCTCTACTTGACCACTCTCCCTTGCTCTGAAGTCTCCCTAATTATCACTCTAATTACATGGATATGCCAAATCAACTGTCATTAGTGGTACTTCCTGTGAGTCTGTGGAGTCCTGCAAATACAGTGTGTAATTGGTAATACCTGCTGTAGTCCACACATAGATCTGACACAAGTGCAGCTCAACACTTCCTTTGGCAATTCAGCTTGCTTTTTTTCCCTCCTTGTTATTCTGCTGGTCCTTCTCCTCATCAATTAAGGGAACAGGTCCTTGCCATTCTACATCGCTTCAGGAAAGCATTACTTCTTTTACTGAATGTCCCTCAAATGAGGGATCTTATTATTGCCTTCCCAACTGTCCCAAAAGCATAAAGCAACCTTTTTCTGGGCATAATTTCACCCTTTTTCAAATTCTCCATGCACCTTACCTGTGTCAGAGAGCTATGTTGTGAGAAAGGTCATTCTTAGGATTGTAGATACCATTTTGCCAAGACACAGCAGAAAGACACCTACATGTCCCATAGTATTACTTGTCTACTATTTTCAAATTGGCCATTATTTGCAATTTTGATGCTAATATGTTTGCTCAAAATCATGATGATATTTTTAGGAATCAGTGAAAATTAGAAAAAAAGGGAGAAGTCATGTCACCAAGTCAGGCTCATGGGGAGTTACCATTTGGTCAAAACTCAATGTGAGTAGATCTCATACTGAATATTTTGAACTGAGTATGAATTACGTGTCAAAAAAATCCATTGATTCCCTGGATGCGCACCATAAGGAGAACTTTTGACAGAGTGCATTTTAATGTATGTCTGAGTTCCTTCCTTTCAGTGTTTCAAAGCATGTGTAAGCCACCTTTCATGACTTTTAAGCTGCAGACTTATTCTCTTACATATAAGCAAGTCTGACTCTCTTAAAATGAAAATCATCCAGAAAGTAAATAAAAATAAGACTTTTTTTTCTCCCCTACATGGATACAAGTTCTTGTGGTAAGACCAAATAGCTGTTTTGACCAGACCAAATGATCTACAGTTCTTCTGGAGCCCTGGGGAGACCCCCTCAATCTCCTCACTTTATACTAGCTGTATTAAACAGCTGTTAGTCCACTTTCACAGATGTGGTAATGGTCACATGTTGGCTTATGGAGACAGCCTGGATGCCTGACAAAATGACACAAACATGGTTCTTTCAGTAGGGCTGCTTAAAACATTGTTCTAACCCGGACTGAAAGTTAGATGTACTGCTGGACATGCAAATGTTTTCCTCCCTTTCAGTTATTGCAGCTCATCTAGTGCCAGAGTATGAGTGAATGTGAATTGAAAGTGGCTCAGAAAACGTCTGCAGTATTGAATAAAAACTGTATGATATAATCTATTAAAAACATAGCAATGTGCTAAGCTGGAGAATTAAAACCTGTCTCTTTCCCCATTAGTCAGAATGTGTTATTCTTTAATTGTATTTGTTTTCTTTTTCATGCTTTGTCATAATACTAGAATGCAGACACGAGTTAATGTCTTTCCTCTGATCTAGGTTAAAAACGTGATTGTAAATAAGGGAGCTTTGAACAGGTTCATCCTTGTGATTTTATAAATTCAAACCTTGAGCCTCAAGAAGATGATCAGGAAACTCCACCATCAGCAAAGAGATGGTGAATACTCTCAGAGCCATACATACAGATGAATCCAATAACTCTAGGAGATTTCGGTGACAGAAACTGGATGCCACATCACATTGCTCCAGGTGTGAGTGGTAGCTAAAGCAATGTTAGAATTGAGATCTCTCATTTCTGTTGAGGTCAGGGGCGCTTTTCTTCTTCAAACAATAAGTTACTGTTTCCCTGAATATCTCGTAGGAAAGGTATTTTGAGCATCACTGGTTTTTTGTTTTAGACTTTAGGTTAAACATAAACAGACACCTTAAGAGACTGCTGATGTGAGAGGTGGGTGGGATTTTTTGCACAGTTAGGCCCAGCAACACCAGGGGTAAATCAATTTCAAAATTCATGTGAAACATAAAACCACACTGCTTAATTATTTCTTCCTAGGTAGGACCTAAATTGGCAGGATCACAAAACCTACACTGCATGAAGTTTTCTGAGCACTCGAGCTTTGCAGCAATAGCCATAGCCATCAGCAGGTTCTTCCATTGTGATGAGGGTTAGTATAACAATCAAGAAAGGCTGTTTTGACTCAAATGTTTCCAGTTAGAGAGTAAATGTTGAATTTACTTGTCGGGCTTCAAAAGGCTGTGCCAGAGCACGAAGTATTGGGCTAAAACACAAAGTTTTTTGCCTAATTCTAAACCAGGTGATCACATAATTCAGGCCTTGATCCAACTTAAGCCTTCTAATCAACATGCTGGTTAGAGGTTGTGTCTAAGCAAGACACAATCCTCGTTGTTCATGGAGGGAGTACAGCATCTCTAGAACAACTGTTTACTTACTATGTGAATTACAGTTTCCCTCTGGAGAAGCCTCTATCTTTATTGACTGGTGAAGAATCCCAAAGCATGTACATTCACACCCCAGGCTAAACGAGCAACTGTCAGAAGCTCTGGTAGGGCTTGTGAATTAATGTCTTGGCTCCTCTTAGGAAAAACAGCAGGTACACACCAGAAATGCATGAAGAGAGAAGAATGATGAAATGAACTACAGGAAGAATTCTAGTACGTTCTGGCAATAAGGAGCATAGATTTGTTTCTTCTTAATTGGACACTGGACTCTGCAAACATGTGGGAAAGATACTGCCTCTATTCCACAGATATCCCAACTTCACAGAAAATCTATAAATAAAAGAAAGAAATAGATACAAGGCCACACACAAAGCCTGCATAGTGGTGACAAATGCATAGTGTGTTTGTGCAATACCTGAGGCTTGAGAAGGTAGAAAGGTAGGAAGCCAGAGCTGAAAAAGAAGATTGTGGCTGAAAGGAGAGACAGACAGAAGAACAAGAGGAGAGAGGAGAGCAAGAAACAGAACAGACTGGCAGCATAGAATCAAGATTTTCCAGTTTTGTAAGTAAATATGTATTTTCCCCCACCCACATCTGGAATAATACGAATTTTGGATTCAAAATTGCATTCTTTACTTGCTTAAGACTCCCAGAAAGTGTATTTTGCTCAAGGAATGCAGGATCCAGTTAGTGTCTCAGCTGCATGACTTCCGCATGTGGTTGGCAATATTCACTCACACTTTTTAATTGCAGGCAGTGTCTTCTTTTATTTAAACACTTTCCGTCCAGTTTTCCCCTGCACATGATTTTTTAAAACCTCTATTTCAGTCAGGAAAAAAAGAACAGCTCCAGGAAGCTGGAGATTCCAGATCAAGCCAAACTTGACCTCTAGAGCTAAAAAGTCCAGTGGGTTTAGTAAAGTTCCAAAAAGTGAAATGTGCTTTTATGTCAGTGTACAGTCTCTCATACTGCAGGTATGTGAAGGTTTCCTATCAAACTGAATGTTGTCTTCACCTTGCAGACTGGCATACTTAATGGTCTCCAGGAAAGGCAATTTTTTGCTTAAATCTACATTACACTTGTCAGGAATCAGAGAAACAAGATTGTGGTAATTAAAACCACTTAGAGTTACTTTCTATTTTATAGTTTTGTTTGCGTGTATATAAATAGTTAGGAAAAAGAAAGCTATCTACTCACATTCCAAAATATGAACTAGTAGAGGTATTCCATTATATTATTTGAATTCTACTTACCTTACATTTTGGAAAACGTAGTTATGTATATGACAGTGATGGAATCTGTGCTTCTGAGACAAAACTAAAGAAATTAATAGCTTCTTTTAACTGATGGTGGAGCAACATAGGGAACACTGTTTTTGTTGACTAGAAAAGGATGATGTAACTCTGATGCAGAATGAGGATTTATCTAGATGATTTCTGGTGGATTTTCTGGGCTGAAAAGTGAAAGGAAGATTACATCAGGAAAAGCATAGATTAGGAAAGCATATTCTATGTTTGCTGCTTGAAGTATTTAAGAGGAAATATTAAAACTAGCCAATGAGATACAATTTGCAGGGCGAATGGATAAAGTAATAAATTAGCTTTAATAAATGCTATGTTCAGGGAGCAAAGGCTGTAGGAGTTCAAGCGAGAGAGTACACCTAACAATAATACCCAGTGCAGAGTCCAAGTTGGTAAAAATACATTATGGACTGTTAAGTTAGTGCAGATGTGCATCCAGCCATTTTTGCCAAAACCCTTCAGGTCCTAGATGCAAGGTTTTACAATGGTCTTTGCTGAATTTCATGTAGCATGCATCTGCTGTTCCACTTTTCCAGCCTGTTGAGGTCCCCCTAAATGCCAGGCTTTGCAGGAATGTGGGATGGGTCCCCAAGCATGCTGCTTGTTCAGGCAATCTCTGCCATCATGTATCCTGCATTATCTACCATACGTCTTCCATCTCCCTGCTTTCCCATTATCTACCACTATCTCTCTGTCAGCACACCAGCTTTTAGCTCTTCCAGTTCTCTTCCACCTTAGGTCTGATGGGACTGCTTCTCCATTCTTCAATAACCTAGTTTAAAGCCATCCTTATGAGGCTGGCAAGCCAGTTGGCAAAGATATTCTTGCCCCACTTTGTTATGTGAATCCTCTCTCCACCCAACAGATGTCACTCCTCAGAAATCCTGAAGGAACCTGAAGTGTCTGAAATACCACATTGACATTAATAGCATTTGTTTGTCTATGCTGATCTTTATCCCATATCCCTCACAACAGGTTGCTATCCAGAGGGTAGCAAGTGAAGAACTGCTGCTCTTTGTAACCAGTTAACTTTTCAGCTGCTTCTCACTGTTCTGTTCCCTCCTCCTGAAATGTAAATGAACTGCCTGTGATCAACAGATCATGAAAATATCCATTTATATTATTTTTTCATGTCAGATGCCAATCAAATGCAGTTTCTATTCATTAACTACATCTGACGGCATCTTGAGGCACTTCTTTTTATACCAGTTACTGTAGAAACTCCAGACTATTTGCTTTTCAACCTTTGCATTAAGTTACCTTATCGTAGGCACTCCTCTACCTCTCATTTTCCATAATCTGTAGTACGGCAGCTCAAACTTTAGTTTCTCTGGAAAATCTCTTATTACTATCAGGTCACGGTCTATTATTCTTCTTTGCTTGTCAGAAAACAAGATGCTGTATCAGCAGTGATAGTAATGAAGACTTGTTTTATATCAGTTATGTCTCTTCTTATCACAACAACCCAAGCTTCCCCTACCGCTTCCATGCCCTCCCATCACAATACCTTCAACTCCCTCCCCTGTCCTACACAATATCCCAATGCCTCCTCTAGGCTCCCTGTAACACATCCCGTTCCTGCCCTTTTACTGCCTAACTTCCCTCAGTGAGTCATGTCCCAAATACTCATAGCTCATAGCTCCCCCATATCTCTTGCTTGACTAAGATAAGACATAGTATGTATTGATAATATGTGCCGTGACCTATAGTGTAATGAGCTGGCCAATACTCATGGACAGCCACTCTTGGAAAAACAGACACACAGCATTGTTTTTTCTTTCCCTCATTTGGGAGCTAAATGGGTCTCTCTTTTCTCCCACATCACTCACTTTCAGGAAAGGTATGGGAATATCATACCTCTGAATCCTCTAACTCTACAGAATTTGCCTGAAATTAGTGGGTGGATTAAGAGAAGGAAAGGTGGGTGAGAGGCTAACAGGCATTGGCAGTGCAGTTGTGTAGGCAAATACAACCACAGAGCTGACTCTGCTTCCTCTTTCTGCTAGCGTCACTCAGCTGCCATGATGTGATTTTTTTTTCCTTTGAAGGGACGACTGTACTGCTGAGAGGTTAATAAGAAACTTTCTTTAATAAAGGCAAGGCCACAGAAAATTGATAAAAGCACTGGCTTTAGCCCAAACATAAGCAGTAACGAAAAGCAGTTTCTGCCAGGCACCAGGTCAGTGACCTCTGTGAAACTTGTGCAGTATTTGGGCAGGCAGAAAAATCACAGCTTGTTACTTCATCTTTCTAGTCCTCAGTTGAACATTTCCCTCCAACACCACTTCTATGACTTGTAGGGACAACTCATGGGGACTGCTACCAGCTTTGGCTCAGGCACTTTTAATTTCTCACTTCCTCTCAGCCTGGAGATAGTATATTCACGCAGGTCGTGTGACCAAAGAGTACATCTACAGGCATAATTTTAATGCCTGGCTAGTGGGTGCTGGTTACAGACAATTTTTGCTCCATAAAAATGCACTGTGTTTTCATTTGTTAAGAGCACTATTAAATGCTATCTTAACTTAAACATTGCATTGGGCTCCCCTGTCAGTTTCACAAACAGAAGAGTTTTTTCCTAGTTTTCTTGCTGGAGATTTCTGTGAAAAACTTTATGAATTGATTTGGAGCAGTTTCAGATCCAAATTGCTTTTTAAATTCATATAAAAACACACTTAATTCCAAAAGATTTTCTTCCAGTATTAGATCTATAACCCTCTAGAATCAAATTTTTATGGAAGTACAGTACTTGACAATGGAAACAGGCTAGGAAGAGGTGACCACTTATTCATTTAGTCTCCTAATGATAGCTGATATTCAAACAAAATGTGAATAAAAACTGCCATCAGCCTCATCCTAAAGCTTCTCTTGGATCCCACAGAACTTGGACTTCTGCATCACATCCAACCTTGGGCCTCTACAGAACTATGCAAATCAAATAAAAATTCTATGTGAATGGCAAACACAGCTCAAAATGGATAAAAATAGTGGTAAAAGGAGGAGCCAAATACAAGAACTAGCCTCATTTTTCACTCTTCTTTCAACCACCTTCTAACCTCCAGCAGCCATGCTGTTTCCCCCAACCATCCTATTTTATTTATTTGCTTTTGCCATCTATGGAGAACCAGACAGAAGCATTTTATGTCTCAAACATTCTGACTGGTACAATGGGAAAGGTGTGATCTAAAGATGTGGAGGTGGGGCAGCACTGTTCTGACCCAACTTCCTGCTCCACCTTGACACTTGTGCTCAGTGCCTCCATCCCCACTCACCTCCTGTAGGAGGGCTCCAAGGGCTGGCTGTGCATGCGTGAACAAAACAGGGGAAAAGGTGTGGTTTACGCAAGAGGCTTGCACCAGGTTATTTATAAAAGAAACTGGGTCAGGCCCTCTCACACTCTTTTCCCTTTCTATTTCACTTTCTTTCTCACAACCTCAGCTCCAGACCCTCCAACACACCAGAACGAACGCAGCATCTGAGGATTGGTGATATTCTTTGTACTCTCTCTCCCTTTTCTTTATTTCTCTCCTCCCTTGCTTTGCCTGGGCAAAACACAGCTGTCATATTCTACCTCTCATATTGAACTTTCTTGTGGGTGCAAGGAGCTTGCGGAAGTCTGTTGTGGCTTCTGGGCCAGCACCTTCGAGTAGTTTGTTTGGTAAGCTGAGAACATAATGAAATGTATGGGATAAAATTAAGGACTTGTTAGCCACCACATTTGTGGAAATGTATTGTAAGAATTTAAGGGCTTGTTAGCCAACAGCTTGAGACTAAACAGCAGGCTGGTTGCTGGAGTTAAAAATGCAAGAGTACCCTGTCTTTGTTCAGCCTGATGAGAATTTACAATGAATATCATCCCTCTACCGATGGGTCATGACACCACCCCTACTGTATTTAAAAATGAAACTAGGTATCTTTATATGCATATATACCACCTGCTCCCTCAGATCTGGTTTACGTGGATAGGCCAATCTGCAAAAGCACCAGGTGGCATTCAGCTTGGCTTCTCCCACCAAACGCCGTGACAGGATTTGGCTTCCAAGAGGCACCAAGTCTTTATTTAGGCAGGAAACGAGCGTCTCACCTTCCTTCCCTCAGAGAAGCAGCCGCTCCCACACACAGTTCTTTTTATCTGTTTCTCCACTGGTTCCAGCCACGCTCATAATCCTGCGTGCATACCTTTACATCCTTTTATCTTTCTTTGCCAGTTAGTTTTTAAGCTCTATTCGGCAACTTCAGGGGAAGTCAAAATTTCTATTCTCTATGTAATTTATCAGCCTTGAGGCCATTCCCAACACGAGACTGTACAGCCGGAGCAGAGCCCTTAGTGCCAGCGGCCAGAGTGCCCGGGGCTGCGTAAAGCAGAGCACATTCAGAGCAAGACTGTCTATTCTCCTCCAGACCGCTGCTAATTAATGTTAATTATCGCTCTGCAGCCCTAAGCTACAGCCGGTTATTCTGGGGGACGCCACTCCCGCTGGCTGCAGCTCCCCACTGGGAGACACCGAGCGAGATCTGCGAGCGAACGGCGGATCCCACGTTCCGGGCCGCGCCGTTCGCTGTGAGGGGCGGTCCCGCCGCCCGCCCCGCCCTGCGGAGCGCGCGCCGCGGGCAGCTGAGGGGCAGGGCCGTGCTGCCGCCCCACCCCGCCGCGGCCGCCTCCCGCCGTGCCCGCCGCGGAGCGCGCTGGGAGCTGTAGTTCCACGGCCGCACGGCCCCGTTACCCCGCTGCTTCCCGGAGGGGCGCGGCGGCTCCGCCAGACCCGCTCCGGCCCCGCGTCTTCTCGGCGGGCAGCGCTGCTCGCCCCGGCCGGGCATGCGGCCGCTGCTGCGGCAGCTCCTCCCCGCGCTGTGCTCGGCGGCGGCCCGAGCCCTGCTCGCCCGGCGGGCCGTGCCCATGGCGCTGCGGCCGGCGGCGGGAACGGAACGGGCCGGGGGCGATGCCCGGAGCGCGGCCGGCGCGGCCCCGGAGCAAGGTGAGAGGCGGCGGGGCAGCGGTGCGGGCCGGGGGGGAGGGCAGGCACTTGCGAGGCCCCGCGCCCGCCTCCCCCCCTGGCTGCGGGCGGGCGCTGCGGCGTGCGGGGCGCGCTGGGGCGTCGGGGAAAACTTTTCAACCTAATCGTGGGCTCCTCCTGATAGGTCTTCGGCGCTTCCCTGCCTGCCCCGCTCGGTCCCTAGGCTTGCCGGCAATGTATGCATCCGACCTGACTGAATACTAAATCTACCTTTTCCCCCCTGAGTTTTACTACTGCTCCTTTTTTTTTTGGTTCCCTGTGTATCTGACTTGGCTGAATACTAACCCCACCATTTTTTCCATAAGAAATTTTATTATTATTTTTTTTTTTTTTAGTTCCTTAGCTATGTAAACTGTAGTGCCAGCACTGGAGGTTCAAAATGCCTCAACACTAAGACCATCTACTTTTACAGCAGCATTCAGTTAAACTGTCTCTAAAGGATTCATTTGTTATTGAAAATATGAATAGAAAGCAGCAGATGAAAGCTCAGCAAGAGTCAAGGAGCTCTGATCCTCTTGCCATCAGGCAGATGGGGAGGAATGGAAAAGGATCCCTGCTCAGAGAGGTAGAAGAATCCCCTCCTGATATCCCTTGCCTTCCCAGCTGCCCTTACAGAATAGGTACAAGGCCCTGGATCTCAAGGGTCAGGCAGAAAACAGTGGAGAAGAAGGTCTATCTGGAGGGTCTTCCAGACCAGTGCAGTCAACCAGGCAGATCACAAATACAGGTATTAAGAAAAAAGTGTAGTTGTAGTGGATGACTCGCTTCTGAGAGGAACTGAGGGCCCTATATGCCTATTGGACCCATTCCACAGGAAAGTCTGATGACTTCCTGTGGCCCAGGTAAGGGATAT
The DNA here is from genome assembly GCA_014706295.1 of Lycocorax pyrrhopterus obiensis. Classification (NCBI taxonomy): domain Eukaryota; kingdom Metazoa; phylum Chordata; class Aves; order Passeriformes; family Paradisaeidae; genus Lycocorax; species Lycocorax pyrrhopterus. The sequence goes on along the minus strand of JACSVZ010000004.1, from coordinate 59,924,933 downwards.
TACCAAGAGACTCCCTGAACTAATTTGGCCCACTGGTGACTACCTGCTGCTGGCTGTCCAGGTTGACAGTGACAAGGCTGATAAGAGAAGTACCAGGGTAATCAAACAGGTCTCCAAGGCACTGGGCTCTCTGGTTGAAGGAACAAGAGTACAGGTGATGTTTTCCTTGATTCCTTTGGTAGCGGGATGAATGCTGGAAGGAACAGGAAAACTCATGTGATCAGTAAGTGGCTTAAAGATGGTGCCATCAGTGAAATTTGCGTTTTTTTGATCATGGGGAAGTTTATGTGGCACCAGGCCCGCTGGAGACAGATGGTGTTCACCTGTCTAACAGGGGCAAAAGTATTCTAGACAATGAGTTGGCAGGACTGATTGAGAGGGTTTGAAGGGGGAAGGGGATGAGACCAGGCTCACTAGAGACGAGCCTAAGGGCTGCATGCCAGGGTTAGGGGCAAAACTGGTAGCCCAGCTGAAGTGCATCTACACCAGTGCACCCAGAACAAACAGAAGGAACTGGAGGCCGTCGTGCAGCAGGAAAGCCGTGACGTAGTCGCCATCAGGGAAACGTGGTGGAGTGACCATCGTGACTGGAGTGCTGCAGTGGGTGGCTACTGGCTCTTCAGAGGGGACAGGCGAGGAAGGAGAGGCACTGGGGTGTCTCTGTACCTCAGGGAATGTTTTGACTGCACAGAGCTTGAGGATAGTGATGATGAGGTTGAGTGCCTCGGGGTGAGAATCAGGACAAAGGCTGGCACGCCAGATATCCAGGTGGGAGTCTGTTACAGACCACCCAGCCAGGAAGAAGAGGCAGATGGAGTATCCTGTAAGCAGGTGGGTGATGTTTCACGATTGCCAGACCTTGTTTTTGTGGGAGACTTTAACCTGCCAATGTCTGCTCAAAACCCAACACAGTGGAAAGGAGGCAGTCTAGGAGGTTCCTGGAGCGTTTGGAAGATGACTTTCCAGCAGAGCTGGTGAGGGAGCCTACAGGGGCAGTGTCCTGCTACGTCTGCTCTTCATGAACAGAGAAGGGCTGGTGGGAGATGTGGTGGTCAGAGGCTGCTTTGGGCAGAGTGACCACAATGTGATAAGAGTTTTCAATACTTGGTGAAGTAAGGAGGGGCACCAACAAAACCTCTGCCTTGGACTTTCAGAGGCTAGACGTTGGCCTATTCAGGATACTGATTTGGAGAGTCCCTTGGGAAGCAGCTCTTAAAAATAAAGGGGCCCAGGAAGGCTGGACAGTCTTTAACAAAGAAATCCTGAAGGCGCAGGAGCAGGCCATCCATGTGTGCTGGAAGACGAGCCGGTAGGGAAGAAGACGAGCCTGTCTGAGCAGGGAGGTTTCACAGGAACTCAAGGGAAAAAAAAGAGGGTGTATCACCTTTGGAAAAAGAGGCAGGCAACTCAGAAGTGTTTAAAGATGTTGTTAGGTCATGTAGAGAGAAAATTAGAGAGGTGAAAACTCAGAACTTAATCTGGCCACTTTTGTTAGGGGAAATGAAAAGTGTTTTTAGAAATACATTCATTACAGAAGGGGGCCAAGGAAAACCTCCTTTGTTTGTTGGACATGGAGGGGAGTGTAGTCACCAAAGACGAGGAAAAGGCTGAGGTACTTAACACCTTCTTTACCTCAGTTTTCAACAGTAAGACTTGTTATCCTCAGGACAGCTGGCCCCAGCTGAGCTGGTAGACATGGAGGAGAAGCAGAATGGACCCCCTGTAATCCAGGAGGAAGTAGTTAGCAACCTGCTTAATCACTTAGATGTTCACAAGTGTATGGAACTGGATGGGATCCATCCTAGGGTGATGAGGGAGCTGGCAGAAGAGCTTGTTAAGCTGCTGTCCATCATCCATCTATCATCAGTCATGGCTAACCAGGGAGGTCTCAGGAGACTGGAGGTTGGCCAGTGTGACACCCATCTACAAGAAATACTGGAAGGAGGATCTAGGGAACTACAAGTCTGGCAGCCTAAGCACAGTGCCCAGCAAGGTGATGGAATAGATCATCTTGAGCATTATTATGCAGCACATACAGGACAACCAAGGGATCAGACCCAGGTGGAACAGGTTTAGGAAAAGCAGATACTTCCTGACCAACCTGATCTCATTTTATGACCAGGTGACCCACCTGGTGGATGAGGTGGATGAAGCTGTGAATGTTGTCTACGTGGACTTCAGCAAAGCCTTTGACACCATCTCCCATAGCACACTCCTGGAAAAGTTGTCAGCCCACAGCTTGGTGGGTTTTTGGTGCAGTCTTTGCTGGATTATGAACTGGCTGGACAGCCAGGCCCAGAGAGTGGTGGTGAATGGTGCTGCATCCAGTTGGCAGCCGGTCACTAGTGGTGTCCCCAGGGATCAATGTTGGGTCAAGTCTTGTTCAATATTTTTATTGATAATCTGGATGAGGGGATCAAGTCTACCATTATCAAATTCACAGACAAGATCAAGCTGGGTTGGAGTATTGATCTGCTGGAGGTTAGGAAGTCTGCAGAAGGATCTGGACAGGCTGGATTGATGGGCTGAATCCAATGATATGAGGTTCAGCAAGACCAAGTGCTGGGTCTTGCACTTTGGCCACAACAATCCCCTGCAGCACTACAGGCTGGGGACAGAGTGGCTGGAAGGTGGCCCAGTGGAAAAGGCCTGGATCAGCAATAGTGTGGCCAGCAGGACCAGGGCTGTGGTTGTCCCAATGTGCTTGTCACTGGTGAGGCCATGCCTTAAGTCCTGTGTCCAGTTCTGGGCCCCTCAATTCAGGAAGGATGTTGAGGTGCTGGAGCCCGTCCAGAGAAGGGCAACAGAGCTGGTGAAGGGTCTGGAGCAAAAGTTTGATGAGGAGCAGCTGAGGGAGCTGGGGGTGTTTAGCCTGGAGAAAAGGAGGCTCTGGGGGATCTTATCTCTCTGTACAACTACGTGGAAGGAGGCTGTAGCCAGCTGGGGGTTGGCCTCTTCTCCCAGGCAACCACCAACAGGACAAGAGGACACAAACTCAAGCTGCACCAGGGGAGGTTTATGATGGACATTAGGAAGAAATTCTTCATGGAAAGAGTGGTTAGATATGGGGATGGGCTGCCCAGAGAGGTGTTGGAGTCATGTCTCTGGTTCTGTTTAAGGAAAGGCTGGACATGGCACTTAGTGCCCTGGTCTTGTTGACAATGTGATGTTCATTCATAAGTTGGACTCCATGATCTCAGAGGTCTTTTCCAGCCTAATTGATTCTGTGATAAACATATTAAACAGATTAACATAAATGTAGTAAACAGGGAACAGTGCCTGAAGACCAAATCTCACTGTAATCTGTGATATTTATGTGCCAAATAATGGAAGATTATTCTATCTGAAACTGTAATCTGAGTATGTAGAGAAGGCATCTGGAATCAGAGTGCAATCAAATATGTTTTATCGCTCCTTGTTTTTGTGGTCTCTGTGAGTTAGGTGTGTCATGATTTTTTTTTCTTCTGGAACAGATGACAAATGCTGGTGAAGGTCAGCAGTCACTTAACAAATACAAATAAGGGAATGATGTATACACCTACTCATATATAAAATTCAGGCAAATATAATTAAGCATGCAATTAAGAAAAAAGAGTTTATCCTGTAACAGCTTGATGGTCAAGGAGTTCCTATGGAAGCTCGTTTTGTTACTCTGGGTTTCAGATTATCAACATTATGTCAAGAATTTTGAAAAATCTTGTTTCCAGGTGGTTTTAGTGACTAGAATGCAATTCTTGAATTTTGTTGCTGATTTCTTTAATTAGTATTTCCAAAAAAGTGATCTAGTTTTTTTTTTTTTGCTAGAGGCACACCTGTAGAATTTAGACACAGTGCCTGCTCAGTTCAGTTTACTGAAGGTGCATTGTTAATTACTTTAGCTGTGCCTTTACTATTGTGAACAGGCAGCATTTTTCAGTGGCACAAGTATGTTGCTTTTTGAGCAGCCAGAGAAAAGGAAACCTGTAATCTGCAATGCACACCCCTCAGATTTATGTGAGTCCTTGTTCTGTAGCTGATGCTACCTTAACAAACCCCTTTTTTTCCCAGCTGATTATGATTCTGCAGTGCTGAATTTTGAGTTTTTCTGCCCCAGCCTGACCTACTTGTTTGTCAGTTTCATGGGTCTCTGTCTTGTCCTTCACTTTGAGATCTCTTTGGATCTGGGGTTGTTGTTTTCTGTATGCTCATGGATCACCAGAAACAATCTGTTTTGTGTGAGCTTTAGATTAACAATCTGTTTTTGTGTAATCTAAATGTAAAGAAATAATTTTATTATTGCTTTGGCATCTGTTTGTTATGCATGGTTCTTTAGTGTCTGCAAGGGGAACAAGTAACAAATCTAAATACTTTGTTTCCTTTGAATAGCCTTGGGGATAAAGTTAGGTGTCAGGCTGCAACCACAGAGTGATTTATGGCTCCCTACTTTAGCCTGGAGTGAATTAGCATTTAATCAGGTTGTTCTTTTAATTATCTTCCCTAGCATAAAAGTGATATGTGTAAGAAACGTTCCACAGGGTGATAATCACCCACACTGGGTCTGTAATACCGATTTTATACGGGTGTAGCCTTGCATGCCACAAGAACATAGTATGCACTTTTGCTGCTGAATTTTCCTCTTAGGCCAAATTTGGGCTATCTGCACTGGCCATGAGAGGAGCTTTGAAAGTGCGTTTTCTGTTATAATGAGCTGTCCTGGGATAAACTGCAATTCTGACATACAGCTCCTTCCACTACAGTAATCCCTTTGTGGAGTTGTCCCAAAAGGGTATTGCGGGGTGCTTGAGTATATGCACATTGTTTGCTGCTAGAGAAGATTTTACTTAATCTTTTTTTTTTGAGGTATAACTTAATATGCCAATATTAGAGTTTACTGATGCAGAAACGTGAAGTAGACATAAGGAAATGACTCATGCTCAGTTAGTACTCTTGGGGGAAAAGACCTTTTAAAAAACTTGTTAATGGAGATTATTCTGTCCCATCTAACTCAAAATATTCTGTGATTGTGGTATTACTCTGAGTTAGAGCTTCATGTGTATCGTTGTACATGCAAGATGTATTTTGATTTGTATTGATTTCCTTCTTTAGCTTAAATACTAAAAGCCAGTTCTTAGAATGAGAAATCCAGATCATTGCTGTCTAAAATATGCTATACTGTGTGGGAGATGGAGGAATAGAGTAATCAGCTCATTCCTGAATGACAGAGTCAGCTGAGAACCCTTTGTTACATGTGAAATGGTAGGATTCCCTTCCTGCTTCTTCATGCCTCATTTTCAGTGTGTTTGCAGTGGAATTCATTTGCCATTGTTTGTCTGCACTGAATTTCATATGCCATTACTGTTATCTAAAATGAACTTTATGTGATGGCTGAAGGCTATTGTTTTTTATGCTCATTTATAAGTATCTTTTAAAAAAATTTTGCATGCAATTCCATTTACTTGGAAAGACCAAACAAGACCATGGTTTATTAGAAAGCTGAACTCTCTTTTTTTGCAATTTCATATAAAATGTTAAGGTATTTTTACTGATCTCTTGACGAAGAAGAAGAACAAGAGCCTTGCGGGGTTATATGTCAATATTTATTTGCTGATAATTAATTGTTTACTTGGTATGTTGCTTATGTGTAATGTCTCTTAGCTGTTTATATCAAAAACTAAGACCCAGTGTGTTATTTTAAATATATTACAGATGGGCTGGAAAATGTACAGCAAAAGAAAATCTTTAAAGAGAATAAGGAAAAAACACTACAGAGAGAAGAGCCATGTGCTGCCGATTCAGTAGACTCTCTAATGGCAGAAATGCCATTTGTGGACACAGATATTGAAGATGAAAGTGCTAGTAAGTACATTAAACAGAAGTGATGTGAAAGCATAGACACATCATGCACTCAGTTCTTGGTCTTACTTGTTGGCATGGACACATGGGCCATGCACATGGAACAGTCTCCCTGCAAACAGGTTACAGTCCAGAGTCTCTCTTATTTGTATTCAGTCCTGCAAATACTTGAGCATATTAAAAATTCACCCTTTTGTTACCCTGTGGAGCAATGAGTCACAGAATAAAGATGTTTCATATATCAATTCACATAAATGTATGTGAGCTTCTCAGGTCATGGGTTTTGTGAGCTGTCTTTCAATATGTGTGTTCCCAGCATGGGGCTGGAAGTACACTTCTAATTGGACAGTGGATGTTTGCAGCCTGGTCAGCTTATGGGTATGTATCAGGCCATGTGGTGGGAGAGGGTCTGTAAAGGCTCCAGGAAATGAGCTGAGACAAAAACAATTATGTGCAAAGGGAAAACAGAGGACATGCGCATTTCTTTCACTACATCAGAAGGTGTCTCTGGGAAAGGAGGAGGTAGAGAGCAGATCTGACTGGGATGACGTTTTCTTCTGGGCTGGGTTTGGTTCTTGTGCTATAGGTTGGTCAGTCTTAGTCTGCTACAACTTTTTCCTTTAATAATCCTATGTATTACTGTGTTTTATATTTCAAAATGCAGAATGCATGGGATTTTTGAAGCTTAATATTGGCCCTTTTGCTCTACAGTCATGTCCATGTTCAAGTGTAGACAATTTGCAGGCCTGTTGTCCTGCCATGTACGTTGGCTAAGGGAGGCTCAGTGGTTTGGTAGCCGTGTGTCTGTCTGTGTTAGCAGCTTATAAACCCTGCTTAGAGGTGTAGGCTGTTAGTTCAGATGTGATACTTCACTTGTATGGCTGCATTAATTCAGGTCAGAGTTGGATCCCGGTCAGACAGTTCAGAGCATGGGCAGAGCAGGTGAGTGGGAGCACATGCTCCAGTTAGTTGACTGAAGTCCAGCTCCTGTTGGTGTGATATTAAGAGTATCTTTGTTTTAATATGTCTGTGTGCTGAAAGTAACTTTTTTTTTTCTCTTCAGTGCATGCAACTTCTGAACTAAATATTAAGAAGAAAAGAAAGCGGACTACTGGAAGGGAAATTGAAGAAGGCATTGAGAGAAAGAAGAAAAAGAATAAACAACATCAGCCAAATTATTTTGTTTCTCTTCCAATTACTGATCCAAAGGTGATATTCTTTATTTTACTGATTTGGAATAACCAGAATTACTTCAACAGCTGCATGTATTTATAAGAAGAACGGTGGTTGATATTATGCAAAACAATTTTATTTTTCAGGTATTTTTAAGAAACATTAGCAGCCTATTCAATAAGTAACTCTGTGTTATGTAACATTTTTGTGAATAAAATTGCTTTTCTAGAAAAGACTGGAGGAAAAATACTTACATTTTTATTCAGTTTGTCAGTCTTATAGATTTCACTGAAGGTGGCTGAAATTTCCCCTCTGTAGTGTTATAGTATTGCTTATTTTGTTGTTCACATAGAATAAGGAAGATAGACATTCCTATTTAATTTAATAAGAAAATCTTTAGCAGTATTTTTAGCTTTCTTTATAGATACAATTTATATTCAGATTTGTTACTGTTTTAACTTGGCAGTTTGTAGTTTAGCATTTTCCAGTAAAATGGATCATCTTATTTAAAATTGAAACAACTGTTGTTTTAGTGAGATGTTGTCGAAATGGGTTCAGGAAGTCCAAAGAGCTCTTTAAGAAAATGCATTTTCTTGCAGTTACATGAGTTGTCTCATTGAAAATGATTTCTTACATGCTGCAGGTTATCTCTGGTACATCTTTGATATCTTTTGTGTCTGAAACAAGGAAAGTAGGTGCATTATGTTTAAAAAGTTGAACCCAGCAGTTTAACACCATTTGCACATTTAATTTGGGTTTATTTTTAATATCAGGAACTATCTCAGATGAATTTTAACTCATCCTATGTCTGTATTATCAATTCTCTGAAAAAGTAAAAGAAGATTAAGAAAATACCAAATGAAAATAAAGCAAAATAGTTTTGAAAATGACACTGCAGTCTTTGATTCTTCGAAACATAGTATGTGGAGAAGAGATTGTAAAGGCTGGTTTTATAAGATACAGGATAGCCTGATACAAATATTGTAGGATATCTTTTGTGACATCTTATTCTAAAATATCTTTTCTTCCAGTCTGTTACATGATTTATCAAGTGCAAGAATAATGTAGGGGTTATATAATCTGATAATTGAGAATTCCTGCTCATGATTGTTACTATGCCCAGGGGTTGGTTGGGAAGGTCTTAAGTATGCTTGATTTTTGATAAGTCATTTATTTAGTCATATCATTTACAGAGGTAAAGAAGCAACTCTTTAAATTAAATCTCAGAGCATTTCAGAGTTCCAGGACTTTGCTAGAAAGTTTTGTTTATACTTGCCTTAGAGATAGAGTTGTTTTGAAAGTATAAAATACACATCAGAATTTATATAGGCAATATTAGCCAACATTTAGACACCTGGTTTCTTGATAGCCAGAGTGAATCTGGTAATTGCTGGTAGTATTTCACTTGGTAATGAGAGACCTTTATTTTTTTGAAGACCTGATTTTATTCCAGTGAAGTATTTTAAGCATTAATACTCTTTCTTTGTATTTTATATAGTAATTTAAGCTTTATACAGAGCACATTTTGTAATAAAGGATATTTCTGAAACATTTAATCAACTGTTCCTCTTGGAAAATGAACAATTTCCATGTTTTCATTTGAATTGTTTTGAATCTTCAGAAATAAAAAGTGTTGTTCCATTAAGTTTGAATTTATATCGAACTTTGCATTATTACTTGTGCAAAAAGAGTTAAATGGATTATGATCATTGTATCCTTTTCTGTTTTTTTGGGGTTTTGGGTTTTTTTTTTTAAAGTTATTATTTGCATGGTGTGTTATCACTTGGTAGATTAGCCTTTCAGGGTTCTCCAGTCTTGACTGTAATTACTATTGATCTGTTAAATCTTTAAAGCTTTGTATTTACTTACTAGTAGTATCCTTACAATAAGCAAAACTGTGTTATTCTGTTACTCTTCAGAATAATGTATTTCAAGTAATGGGAGAGGAGATCGTGAAATCAGTAGTTGACGCCTTTTTTTTGAGCATTTTTTAAAAAATTCAGAGGGAGGAATTTAAAGTGTGATCTGCCTTGAAACAGTTTTTTTAATTAAGTTAGGACATCTCAAGTAAAAATCAATAGCATGATAGCACTTGAAATGTAAAATAATACTTTGTAAGGTAATGTAAATAACAGGTTAAATAGCAATTTAAAGTTTTTATTTATGTGGTGGGTCATATCTTGTTATACAGCGTTGGAAGAGTCCTAGTTTGCTTAATTAAGATAGTACACTCAAATGTTAATTGCACCGTAGATTTATTGGAGAAAACAGAACAAATCTGAAGTTGTGATAGGCATTGTGATGGCACACCTGTTCAACAGCTGTTGTGTTACATTTTGATGACATAACTTCAGGGAAAACATCTTAAAAACAAATTTCTGAAATTTAGAAAAAAAAAACTTACTTGAAAACATTTTTTTTTCTTTCCAAATAATGTTGATTGTGTAGAGCATTGTCATTCAGCCAGAGAGAGAGAATGTGCTCAGCCTTCTTTTTATTTTACCTGTATCCAAAAGGCAGGCTTTTTCATTCTTTCTTGGTGGATTCAGCAATAACTTTTCTCTGGAACTGCTAACTGGTTGTCTTTGGACTTAACCCTGTTCCAACACCATGTTATTTGTTAGGTTTTTAGCTGGTTTCCAAATGGAGTTTATACAGCTGTGAGCCTGTCCATTGAGGTTTTCTGGGTCTTGAACCTGCTGTGGGTTTTCAACCTGTTGTCCAGTTTTGGACAGAAAAATTGACATCTCAGAGGTATTGATTTCCTACAGTTTTTGTGCCATTGGTGCTTGCATAAAAGAGCAAGCCTTCAAAGAACATGCTTGTGTGGAAGTACTACTGAAGGGAACCACAGGGGTACGGGGATGTGGGGTTTTGGCTGCTAAACTAAATGCTGACTAATATTGATCTCTTTCAGAGCAAGAATGGTTTTTACTGCTATGATAACACAGTCCAACATCTGTACTCTGAAGGGCTTGTACACTTACATTTATATTTTTTCCTTTGCCAGCTCACAGGTGCAAATTAAATTTAGAAGCGAGAGTTGAAAATGGAATAAAATTGTAATTAGTATGACAGTTATTTAATTTTTGAGTTTTGTTTCTTTTTTTGCTCTAGCTTAATAACTTAAATAATTATTCAGTCAATACATTGTAATTACCAGGGATCACGTTTACCAGTTTTTTGCTTAAATATGGGTTAAATTTCTCCTGTATCTGAGACAATGAAACTGTTATTTATCCAGGATAAGGTCAATTCTGACATATGAAGGAAGATAGTCTTATTACAACATGATTTATGATAAAACGTTGGTGGAATTTTCTTCATATGTCCTACACTACTTAAGACACTTGCGGTTTTGTAAATACCATATCACCTTTTCTGGCAAGTAGCTTTTACCTTCCCTCCTCCTCCCTACCCTTCCTAGCATTGGTTCCTTTGAGTTATAATTTAGTTATGTTTATATGACACTACTAGGTGTCTGTGGCTCATTAGGTAAAACTTCTGCATGGCAAAACTCATCTTAAGAAATTCAGTCAAAAAAATACTGAACACTCCCATTAGATTGTGGGTTTTTTTCCAGGAAATTTATGTGTTCCTTATGATTAACAGAGCTACCAAAATCTATCAATGCTTTTTTTATACCTAAGAGCTACTTGTGCTTATCTTACAAAAGTCAAATCTGTACAGTACATTTGTGAAGTATTCACCACTGAATTTCAAATAAATAAACTACAAAAAAATGAGATTGAAGTTTTCTACATGCTTCTTTTAGACTTTATACACCAAAGATGATTTGTCTGTAATGTCTTTGCCCACTGTGCTTTAAGAAGTAATTCATTTTGTCAGATGGTCAAGTTTATTGGATTTGATTTAATTTCCACTAACATACTCAAAAACTGTTGCAGATTTTTGGTGTTTTGTTTTATAAATTTCTACAATACAACTAGCATAATGTCAAGCACAGTAAACATTTTGGATACAATTTATAGAGCATGTATAACCATATAAATAATTTTCAATTAAGAAAATGTAATTCCAGTATTTTTAAAGAGAAAGACTGATGAAGTTAGAACTGTATACATGTTGTAAGGAAATTTGTCTAAATACATTTGAAGGGAGTATATAAATTATATCTGTCTATTGGACAATATAATCAGAATTGCAAATCAGATATCTCTACAAATTATTTAGTGAATATTCTGGTTTTGTATGTGCCCAGTCCTGCAAAGATGAGTTTTTCCAGTCACTTCTCTGCGTGTAGCAAGATAAAAATTTAGCAGAGTGGGCAGAGAAATTCCTTGAAGAAGCCTTTTATTGGTATTACTGGCAGTGTAAAACTGGATGATCTTAATCTGCTTTATGATCCTTATGGAAGGAAACTCCCATTAAGATGTGATGGGGAGTATCCAGTGATTTATTAATCACTCCATTTGTACCCAGTTTGGGTTCACTCAGGTCAATTAGCACAGCTTTGTCAGAGGATAAAACTTTTTTCTGCTAGAATGGTTTTTACATAAATGTTTGTTTTTAGTTTGTGTGCTTTCTTGTTCACTTGCATGATGGGATACAGTAATTGTTGTAGTGGCTAACTGTTGTTTCTGTGTCTTCCCAGATTACTGGCGGTATTCAGGCTGTCCAAGATGCAATAATACAAAAGGATCAAAGGCTTTCCAAAGCAATGGTTCGCTCTGGCTCATTGCATGTCACCATGTTAGTGATGCATTTATCCAGTGAAGAAGAAATTAGCATGTAGGTATTTAGTGTAAATCAAGTATATACTAGTATTTTTGTTTGATGTGTTCATAAAAAGACTAGAAGGATTAACTGACACTTTTTTGTGCAATGCACAGCCCTAATTTACTAGGGTTATTGAATGTTTAATTCATGTTGTTTTTAAAATGCTAATCTTAATATTAGCCATTTTCATAATTTCTGGTATGTCATAAGCTCTGAACAAAGTGTGTGTTTTTCTCTTGCATTTTTCCTACTGTGTGCTGAACTTGCATGCACAGATCTTGTGTTTGCTAAAGTAATTCTTTTAAAACAGTGTTTTGATATCGGGGATAGGAGAATTAAAAATCTGTTAAAGTGCAGATTGCTTGTAAGAAGGTGAGAATCCAAGATAGAATGTAGGAACCATTTGGTAGTCAAGGGCATGCTTCTAGTAAGTAGAAGTATTTTGGCTGAAAGCATTTGACACACCTAAAAATAATGAATGATCAATATATCTAAATCAGTTACCTTATTTTTACACACTTGTTTTCTTTGAATACTATACCCTTGAGACCTCAATACTCCTCCCTGTCCTGTGAAGATACAAATTTGTCAGCATCTTCACCTCCAACAGTCTGTTCTAAGGGGAGAGAAACAGCCAGGAACAGAGAATAAAAAGACAAGCAAAGGATACTAGATCTGGTAGATTCCCTCCCCTCTCCATGTGCCTTTAGTTCCCTGGAGTAAGCACAGAACTTTCTTCCTGCCTGGTTGATGAGCAACTGTGATAGCACCTGTAAATTGGTGAGAACAACCACCAGCTGCTTATGTAAGATTTTTTTAGAAAGGGTTTGAAGTACGAACTTTTAAAAAAGGGAATGTGGGATGATACCTCAAAGCATATGTGCTTCCTCATGAGTATTTTTTTTTTAGAGTCCAAAACTGTATACCAAAACAAATATTCTTAAATTCAGGATATTCTGCTACTCTGTGAGCCCCTTCTCAGCTATCACTGTCTGAATGCCACCTAAGCACTGACTTACAGGGTTCTTCTCTGCCTCTCCCAGCAGAACTCTACAGTCCAGGCACTCAGGACTGTCCTCTAGTCAGCAGCAGCTTCCTCAGAGATTCACCCCTTCCCTGGCCAGATGCCTCCTGTAGGTTTCTAGCTCAGCTATCCTCAGGTATTCTAGATTGCATGTTCTTTTAAATGGATTTTTAAAAAAAAAATTCACAACTGATGTTTTTTGTTTAATCTTTTGGGAGAACTCAAAGAGTAAAATGCTGAATTTTCCTTTTTCTTGCTTCACCAATTCTTAATGGAAAGAAACCAAGATCCAGGCTGGCAAAAGAACCTGTGTGTAATACAGGGGGAGAATAATCTGTCAAGCAAAGTGCAGCTAGTCAACTGGGTATCTGAGATTGCACAGATCTTTAGGTTTGGATCCATTAAGTTACTTAGATATCTACAGTTTTTCAACTGTGTTTGCACAATAGTGCCTCTGTCTATACAGAAATGAAATGTGTTGAATGCTATTTGAAGTCAAATGCGTGATAAGAATGTGCTAAACATAACATTCAATTCAGTACAAAGCCCTTTGTGTGGTATTTTAGTACATACAGCTTTCACCCTGAAAATGGAAGATCTGTATTCTAGGCCACTCTTTCTAAGAGAATCCAGACCTGCAATTCCCATGCAAGCTTCCTAACTAATTGACTGTGGTCTAGCCTTCATGAACACACTATACATGTCTTTTTGTAGGACTGAATGAAATTAAGAATGTGAGATTTTGAAACTAGAAAGAAAGCAAGCAATCAAGAGTCATGGCAGCACTCCCTTCAAGCCAAGAAGTTCTACTCTATGCTAACTGTATGCATAGTCATGGGATCAGGTGCTAGAAATCAGGATGCCTGCCTTCGCAGTAAATGCCTAATTATGAGATTATAGTGTCAAGTTTTTCTTCCTAGTTTTCTGTCAAAGACTCTGTGAATCTCACCTTTTCATTACAAATAACAGAACTGAAAGAATTGAGTTTGACTGTTTTTGTGAGATTGCTTTTTCTAACAAGTAATCAAAATTAAAACTCAGAAATTTCTAAAAAGAAACTTCATGAATTTTAAGTGCTACAATATTTACATTAAAGCAATATAGAAAGAAAACAGTCACTGCTTCTGTAATTCTAGCTTGTGTTCACTTAAAATATGCTGTTTAATTATTTTTTTTAATTTTCTTTTTCCACTTTAGATCAAAGTGCTTGTAAACTTTTTGGGTATCTCTGTGGATTAGTTGCACTGAGTGTAATTACTAGTTGACATTGTAAATACTATTTGGTATGGAATAACAAAAAAAATGCCACTGTTGTGGTTTTTGCTATTGATTTCAGTGGAAATGTTTGTCCTTGTGCATTCTTACAAAGCAATTGTTAGACGTTATAAAGTGGTTGATAGAATACAAAAGACAAGATAGCTAGAGTGAGATGACAACTATTTTTCTACATATTTTAGTATTGGCAAGATTATATATAAAAGAAAAAGTAGAACTAAATCTTCAATGCCGCAGTGCTAAACTGAAAGCACACTGCACTGTGTGGATTGACCTTTCACAGAACTCATTGGGTAAACTTGGGCTGGTCAGTGCAGCAGACCCTACAGTATGGAAATACAAATCTTTGTTCAGCTGAGGAACAGAGCTTTCCATGACTTTCTGTGGACTAGTTCTCATATATAAAAAATCCAGAGATGGCTTTTAGATACATGCATGAATCACTACTTTAAATCCCTCTGCAAGCTTTAACTTAATTTGATGCAGTGTATTTGAAATATCTGTACTTGTTTTGGACCAATTTTTAGGTTCATGTTTGTAAATAAATCTATGCCTGCTTACGTGTGAAGTAATCTGACAGGTAGAACCAGTATTAGATGGTGTTTTTGAAAGGTCTTGAAGTACACCACGTAGGGAAGACACAGGAACAGGCTTGTCCAACAGTGATAAGAGGGTAGGTGACAGAGTCTATGCTTGAAGTAAAATATCTTTGCCAAGGAACAAGTAATGGCATTGTTGTTTAAAATGGTTATAAAGGAGCTAAGTACTTCTAGTTTATAGATTAAAGCCTTCTAAAAAGACCACAGGAGGGCTCTATCAATGAAGGATATTTTGTCTTGTAATCAACCTTTATGTGTTTCTTAACTTGGCCTAGGTTCCAGTTAATGAATAGTTCACATCAAGAGTCCACCTTGTTAAACACAATGGAAATGTGTAGAGATTCTTTTAATTGTACAGGCTTCAGAGAAATAATTTAACCTACTGTAGCAATCATGGTGATTGCTTTCATCCAGCTAGGACAGAAGTAGTAAAAATGCCTCTTTTCAGCGTTTTTAACCTATTACTGCCATCTAGCGTTTATAAAGTCTGCATCGGTTTGGGGAAAAGATTAAATTCAGGTTCGTTGAATAGAATTAAAACTGTGAGATGTGAGACATCTTTTAGAAAACACTAGGAATGTTTATGTGGTTTTTGTTTAGCATTTGAATCAATTTAAGTGCAGGTCAAAACAATTATTTGATGTAATTGTACATACACTTGATGTGGCTAATTAAGATGATTGTTAAAAGGTTACCAGGCTTGTACCCTGTTATTGCAGTTATTGTGTACATGCCTCTTAGCTCTTACAGAAAGTAGGTGTAAATTGAGATAGTACCTCTTTCAATAACAGTTCTCCATGAGCTTAATTGTAATTTCCATATAATTTTAACATCATATATGTAATGTCACTTACATCCGTTTATAATTTAACTAACACTCTATGAAGCAGAATCTTAGTTCAATTGACCTATCAGGAGAAGAAAAAAGTTAATTAATTTAAGAATGGAAAACTAAATACTTCTGAGTAATCATCTTATTTAAATGGGATGCACAAAGTAGTAGGGACACTGTCATCTTAGTATCTGGATACCTTGAGGACCATCTGGATACTTTGAGGAATTACACCCACTGATAAGTCTGCCTTATTATTTGTATGGTTCTACAGCACAGCGTATGAACCACTTTACCTTTAAAAAAGGTGGTGATAATAATAATAATAACAACAACAACTGTAGTGCAAAAGTACCGTAGTAGATAATAAATTGATACTAAAAAACCTGTGTTACATTTATTGATATAATGATTAATAGCAATATTAACAACAGAAATATATTTGACATTGATATTTTCTCTTCTCTTGACAGAGCAGTTGGTGCTCTTTCAGACAGCAAGGTTTTTGTAGACGATCTCCTGAAGGGAAAAAGAGTGGATTTGTCTTTTCAAGGAATTGATCACTTCAGAAATCAAGTTGGATTTGTGAATTTGGCAGAAAATGATCATACAACACTACTTAAGGAAATAGCAGGTACAACTTGTCAATCTAGTTTAAGTGTTTTAAAGACTTCTTGACAACCTAAATGAGAATGGAGCACAAAGATAAGTTGGTGCTAATTTAGTCGATATTAATTTACCTTTAACAAGTGTAAATGCTACCTAATTAATTTCCTAGCCTACTTTGCATAGTTCAAAAGGATGTTAATGAATTACAGGCAGTACTGTTCTCTGATAACTTTAGTATATGTAAAAAACATAGTGCAAATTTGTAAATGGGATGTAAAGACTCCATGCTACTTTGTTTTGGTCCTATTTTTTATCTGCCTATGAGTCTATACTTAAACTATGTTGTTTACAGATATTTAATACAAATTCTCAAAGAACAGTACTGTCTGTAATTCACTGGTGTCCTTTAAAACTATCTCGGCAATTCCAACTATTCCTTGGAAAGACTCTTTTAAAGAGTTTTTCAGTATTGATGAATTATCTTTTGTGCTCTGAGGAATGTGAGGTCACACCATTTTTTAATAGTGCAATAACCCATATAGGACGTTTTGCAGAGTAGCAAAAACTGCTGCTGTCATGCTATCTCTTTGCAGTCCAGTACAGAGGGAAAAATGGAAAAGATCTTTATTAATACAGTGTTTTCTTTAGCAATTAATTAGTTTCATTTCTGAAGTTAGCTGGTTTGACCTTTTACAAAGACCTCAGTTTAATTTATTAAGGAATCGCTGTTTTGCTACTTCAAGATTATGTATGGCTTCTGCTATGTGCTAAGGTGAATTTTGATTTCATGTGTTATTTTGTGTTGTATATGAATGAAGGAGAAGTATTGATAACACAGGCAATAGAAAACAGATGAAGTTAAATTAGCTTCTAAATTTAGTTCCATAAATAAGATAGAAAATTTTTTGATAATAATAACATCTGAATGTGGTTATTGCATGTCTGCTAATACCAGTGTAAATGTAGGTTTGCCAGAGACGAAAGTCCAGGAAAAGCAGAGCTAATGTGAATCTTCTGTTTGTTCTGATTTGCTAGTTACTTCCCAAAAATCCATTAAAAGACATTAGCATCATTTAATTATCTACCAGGAATAGTGCTAAACTGTTCTGACAGAGATTTCAGGAGTATTT
This sequence comes from Lycocorax pyrrhopterus obiensis, assembly GCA_014706295.1. Taxonomy (NCBI): domain Eukaryota; kingdom Metazoa; phylum Chordata; class Aves; order Passeriformes; family Paradisaeidae; genus Lycocorax; species Lycocorax pyrrhopterus. The sequence continues at coordinate 59,907,719 of JACSVZ010000004.1, read as the reverse complement.
TAATAACTCTTTGTCAAAGCCTTTCTAGAAATCGTGCACTTACAGTGACATATACACGTACAGGACTTTTAAGAAAACTCTTTTTCATATGCTTTGCTACACCACAGAATATTTGAAGGACTGTTGTGGTTTAGTCCCAGCTGACAGCTCAGCCCTGCACAGCCACTCACTCACTCTTCTCTGGCCATTTGGGGGAGAGAATTGGAAGAGTAAAAGTGAGAAAACTCATGGGTTGACATAAAGACAGTTTAATAGGGAAAGCGAAAGCCATGCACTCAAGTAGAGCAAAACAAGGAATTCATTCACCACTTCCCATGGGCAGGCACATATTCAGCCGTCTCCAGGAAAGCAGGGCTCCATCAAGCCGAAGAGTGACTTGGGAAGGCAAATGCCATCCTCCTTCCTTCTTCTTTCCCCAGCTCTATATATGCTGAGGATGACACCATACGGTATGGAATATCTCTGTGGTCACGTGCGGTCAGCTGTCCCGGCTATGTCCCCTCCCAGCTCCTTGTGCACCTCCTGCCTTCTTGCTGGAGGAGTGGGCTGAGAAACAGGAAAAGCTTTGGCTCTGTGCAAGCACTGCTCAGGAGTAACTAAAACATACCTGAACTATCAACCCTCTGTTCAGCACAAATCCAAAAAATAACCCTATACTAGCTACTATGAAGAAAATTACCCCAGCCAAAACCAGCACAAGTACTAAGTGAATTTGGAAAAGGTAATGAATTGCTTGGTTTTGATCTTTATTTTGATAACTATGTTGTAAATGCTGCTTGAAGCTGATAAAATGAATAAGTGAATCCTGTTTTCTACCTGCAGGATTTGCAGATTTTGATTTTATGGATTAATGATGCATGTTATGGTCTGACCATGAGAGGGAGCTTGTATTTCATGAACAGAAAAGTTACTCTTCTGTTTATACATACAAATATTTCATTTGCTTTTGGTCCTTTGTTTTTAAGAAATGTTGATTTGTTGGCTTAAATATTTTAATACAGTTAGGACTGCACTGTAATACAACAGTCAGGCTGACATGCAGTACAACTAACTTACTAATTTTCTTTAACTTTAGTTGTGTATAAATGACATTTAGTCTCTCTGAGTTGATTTCCTAACAGTCCACACTAGAGAGAGAGAGAAATGGAAAGGGAGTCATATTGCCCATCTTCTTCTCTAGATACATTACAGCTTTACTCAAGCATAAACTTACATTGCCACCATACCAAAGCAATCTGACTCCTTTGTGCAGCCACATGGTGAATTCAGCTGTGGTAAAATTAACATTTTTACCTTTGCCAGCTAATTTTTAGCCTGTTCAATTTGCCCATGCAGTTTACTGTATAGCTACGTAACTGGTGGCATGAAAGATAAGAGCAGTGGCAGGCATGGGGCTGGAGAGGAACAGTCTACTTTGACAAGGACAATAGTTTATGAGCTTCTTTAAAGATTGTGAAATCACACATTTAGCATCCATTTGAGGGTGAATTACATTGCCCTCACTTCAGACAGCCTAGGGAAATAGTTTAATTCAGTTAATTTAGTTCACTTTAGTTACGGATGGCTGAAGCTATGATAAATGAATTTTGCCTCTTGTCAGCTGTTCTTAGGTCATTTCACATGATGAAAAAATTGGAAACTCAAAGGTATTGTAATTTTCCATTAGAACAACTGATTTGTACAAAGTGAACAAAAAGGTGATAGTCCAAATTGCTGTTGTTTAGTTAGGTGGGACTGGAAGTATGATTCTCTGAAATCATACTGAAAACAAGGGCAGCAAATGCTTTTAGATCTTAATCTATGTTCTCTCTATTCTGATAACTAGCTCATTAAAATGAAGCAATATGCTTATTGTGGTTTAAAAGAAGGTACTCTCACCCACTTCTTTTCATGATCATAACAAATTTATGGGAAGTATTAGAATGGATTGAAGCCAGTAAAAGAAGCAAGTTTTATTAGGAAGTTCTACTTATGCTTCTATTTCATTTTAGGACTTTGCCTTCACATTGTCACTGTCTTGTAAGGCTTACCTTATGTACTGACATGTGCACAAAGTAGAGGTCGCTTGGCCCAGCTGCTCCATGGATCCTACTTTATGAACGAACTCACCTTTCTTCTGTACGTGTATGTGGTGATGGAGAGAAACAGAACAACCCACACATACTCGTGATGAGTGCTTGAAATAACAGTATGGCTCACTGATACGTGGCAGTGGTCTGGGACAGTGACAGCTCACTGTAGAAAAGCCTAACCAATACATAACCAAGGAGCAGTGGAGGAACTATTGGGAAATTGGCTTGACTCTGGCTTACCTTTTGGCCCATCCCTTAAAAAACCCTAAGAACTTAATAATTTTAATGTGGCTTAACATGGCAGTTCTAATTGTAAGTTATTTATGCTCAGCTTTTCTTCATTTCCAAGTGTAAAGTAAAAAAAAATTTCAGTAAAAAGACAGAATACTGTTTCTAAATTATAAACCTTTTAATTGAAGGAACATGGTTTTGAGACAAGCAGAAATTAATAGTCTGGAAGTAAACATACATACATAGCAGGTTTCTGTATCTAATGAAATCCTGGGAAAGAAGATGGCCATTTGTATTACGGAATATGGCTCCATATGCACTTTTACTATCAATTGTTCTGTATTGATCTAGCTGTTGAATTTTTGATCTTTTCCCATGTACAGTGGCTCTGAGTAAGCTTCAGATATCACATTTCCATTCTAATTATAGGGAAAGAGTTGTTTAATGGATTCAGCTGCATCCAATGTAAGAGGCAGATGACATTCAGTAATTTTGACATTATAAAAATGAGGTACAAAATGATATTACAGAGTACTTCAAACTGCATGAAAGGCAGTCTGAAAGCTGTCCAAAAATTTGTTCCAGGAAGTCATTGAGCTTGCAAAAATAGCTTTAACATTTCTAGGGTATACTTTGAAGCTGCAAACATCAGTCAGCCTGAGGCTAATAAAGGAAAACATAGATTTTGTTTGATTTTTCAGTCTAAGTAGTAATGATAATGTCTGGAGGAAAAATGGAGGATACTCATTTGTCAAGACCCTTGGGCATTGTCTGTCTATTTTTCTCATCACTGGCCTCTAAATTTCTTTCAGTTTAGGCAATCTCCATCATTAACTTTTGTGTATCTGCCAGTCGACAAATCCACTTTTATGCTGTCTCACAAGCCTAGAACTTTCTCTTGCCCACAGCATCCATGCGTCCTTCCCAGTTTCTTTTAAATCCCTTCTTGTAGCCACTTCTTCAGAGTTTCATGGATATTAATAGCATTACGTTATCTTGTAACCTTACTGTGCTCTCAGGAAAATATTTCTCTTTATTTCCTTTTTTCCCCTCCACTTACTCAGATTTCTTTCTGTTTTCATTTGTTTTGAATAAGGACACATTGTGTTAATTATGTTCAGAAGTTACCTTAACCAGTAAAATGTCACACTTTCTGTACATGTCAAATTCTACAAAACTGGGGCTATCTGCAGTCCCAGCAAGCCCAATGTCTTGAGCCTGTGGTGTTTAATATGTCTATGCCACGACAAAGCTGTGTGAGAAGCCTGATGCCTGTGAGAACGTGTGTAGACACACACATATACACACGTAAATCTGTTAAATTTAAAACTTCAGTCTCTCTCTGCGTACTTTTCTCCTCTGACCCAGGTCTTCCTTGGTATTTTTGATTAGAATTGCCAGGTATGAAAGAGGAGTTTGGAAAGATAAATAGAACACATATTGAACAAAGCTATTTAGCACAATGATGAGAACCCTGGATTCACAGTCCCGTGATCAGAGGCACATTGGCAAACCTCTACTCTCATACTAAGCTCTTGATGCAGTTAAGAGAGGACACCTGGAGAGGTGCAGATGTTCATCAGCACAGATCCTAATTGCAGAATGTGAGATAAGACTGCATGGCCTCAGATGTGATGGCAGGAAAAAAAAATGGAGTTTTCAGAGGGAGGAAAAAAGACTGAGTCAGAACATCACATGGTAGCGTAAACCTGGGTCTGGTAAGATTTACCCCTTGCTGGAACGTCAATGTCAATGGGTCCCCAAATTGTGCTGTTCAGAGAACAGATACAGGAGCCAGAAAGCTTAGTGGGGATTCAATGTAAATTTAGAAATGTCTGCCACAGACAAAATTTGAAATAATACAAGTAGGTCAGCTGTACTTGTGTGGTTTGCTTCCCAGTGTGATGCTGTTTCTTCCAGGTGGGAGAAAAAGGATTGTTAAAATATCAAGCAAAAAAAAAAATTAAATGAACATACATTGTTATGTTAAGGGCTGATTAAATTTATGTGATAGGATTGATAATTTTTTCCCCTATTTTGATTTTAGTTTGTTGTATGAGTCAGCAAGACCTACACCTAGTGAAAAACTGGAAGTTGTACTTGCAAAGAAAAAAAAAAGGTTTTGCAGTTTTTCAGTAATAGAAATACTCTATTTTCCAGTATTATTTTTACCACAGGCTTTTTCAATTTTATCTAAACCACTTTTTGAACAGAAATTTTTCATGTTGAAAGTATTTAATCTAAAAAAAACCATGGAACATAATTCAAAAGTTACACTGAAACTTATTTCCAGGAAATTAAACATTACATTGGGCAGATGAGTTGGGAAATAGTAAACTAGGTCAGTGTTGTAGAGTTGCTTTGGCCTGGACTGTAAACAGATAAAAGTGTACATTAAAAGTAGGAAATTAGCTTAGAAGGCAAAAGTAAAGCTTTAAAACCCAAACAAAAATCATCAGCATACCTGATATGTTCTCTAATGCTGGCATGTAAATCCAGTGCCAAAACTTAGAGCTTTCACTTCCAAATTTCTTCTGTTCTGAGTGGGAGATTACCCAAATATAGAAAATAGAATTCACTACAGAATAGTGTTTTTGAATAGAGAATTCTTTTACATACTCAGAGTTTTCCTGAAGTTTCCCACACTTCCAGTGAGAGTGACTCCTGAACAGTGCTGAGTTCCTATTTTGATAGCAAAATCAGACAGCATGAACAGCTTTCTAATTGCCATTATTTAACTGATATTAACTGCAAATATAGGACCATTTTCACATTAAATAATATGTACCTCTGAATAAATAATATGTGCCTTTGAAATTAAGTAGAAATCTCCCTGCCTTTTGGTACTCATCATCTTGTTTCTTTCATGTGAAGGAGCCATGACTAAAATTACATTTGAAAGCACATTTTAAGCATTATATTATGTAATATCTTTGGACTTACACACTTTTCTCCTCCCATCAGAGACTATGAAGATGATATTTCAAGAAAAGGGGATCATGACAGGAGAAGAAAGAGCTTTTAAACCACATCTGACCTTCATGAAGTTGTCAAAATCAACAGAGCTACGTAAGCAGGTGAGCTCACATTTCACAGCTCAGCAGCAATCTAGAAAGTTTAATTTGGAGATGGACAAAGTGTTGTTTATGCTATAGCATCACACTTTCTACTTTGTAACCAGCTGAAGAGCTAAGACTTTAAAATACTTGGTTTCTTAAGAAATAATTAATGTATCTACCTTATAAACAGTAGTCCTGTACTGTAATTTACCACTCTTGATATTCTCGGTGCAGTAATATCATGGTCTGTTTTCTGCTGGGAAATTAGACAAGACCAAAGGACAAAAGTACTTGTTCAGAGTTACAGAATTCTCATTGGGGATAGATTGTATGCATGCAGTTTGTCTGCAGAGTTTTGTTACTGTATAGGGGAAAAATGAGCAAATAAACAGTGGAATTTCTGTTTGGATTGTGCATAGTAGGCAGACTGTTAGTTCCCTCTACTGAATATACTTTGGTGGATTTCAGAGTAATGAGGAAAAACTATATTAATATATAGATAAAATATATTAATATATCTTCTAGATTCTCTCTTGCAGGTAGTTATTTCTTGCCTATTTATTAGGTTTCTTTGACAAAATACACAAATGCATGAGAATAGGATATAACAGTCATTAAAATACATAGAAGCAATACTAGTGTGCCTATTTTTTATTTCATACTAATTTAACTGTAAGACTGTATTATTTAACACAAGGTATATGTCCATAGATTTTTTTACTGACATTGTATAGAATGTTTTATGAGATCCTTTAACATTGAGTAGGAAAATAATTTTCAGAAAAAAATATTTTAAATAAGAATTAAAGTACATAATCCTAATATTTTAAGTTGATTTTTTTCCTTAATAGTGGGCATTAAAAATACTTTAAAATTTAATTAGACATATCTCTAAAATGCTGAAGGTGCATGTTTTAATTAAGTAGTATTTTGAAATCAGTAAAAAGAAGGTAGTGAGGTTTGAGATACATTAAGAAAATTCAAGGGTATGCATACTTGCTCTAAAACAGAAATAAGGACTTACCCACAAATTTAATGATACACATTAAATTTGTAAACTCACAGAACCTTTTGCTTGTAGTGACAGTCGGATTTTTAAAATGCTAATTTTAAAAATCCACAGGTCTTCTAGAATATCAGTGGTTCAGTGATTTAACTGGTTAAAACATCTGAGACAATCAGAGTGGGGTCTTTGCTATTCTGGTTTTTTATTGGTTTTGTTTGTTTCATTTACATTTATCTACCTTCCATGAAATACTAGCCAGGATACATCCTTTCTGTGTTCTGATATTCACTACTGCTGACAGAACCAGGTCAATGTCATTCCAAATCATCTTCCTGAACCCTCCATAATGCTGGATAATGCATATGATCTACTGTATAGAAAGATACTATGTATTAAAAATCTGTACATTTTCCTCTGTCAATTCAGTGTCAGGCATAAGCATCAGTCTTTACTGTAATTTTTTCTTTCATTGTGTTCATGCATTTAGTTAGATAGTTTCATGCATTTAGAGAAAACTGTAAACAAAAACATGTATCATAAAGTGAATAATTATTTTGCAGTACATTTTAATGCAATGTGTAATTACATTTTTAGATCATACAACAATATGAAAAGCAAGAAAAGGGAACTGGATGAAGGTTACATGAGCAAGCTTATAAAAGAACAAATAGTACTAAAGTGGTTGAGTATAGTTCTCAGACATAGCTCTATAGCTATATTAATTTAATTTTTAAATGTAAGCTTCCTTATTTGAAACAATAGTCTGTTAACTCGCCCTCTTCTCAGTGACATCTAAATTCCACCAAAGCTACATTTTGGGAAAAAACCCTCATGTTTTTTAAACCTTAATATAACTGCAGGCATTTTGAAATGCATATCTTCTGAAGAGATTTTAACTTTCCCAAAGTTAAAAATTATATTTACAAAGCAAAGAGTTTGAGAATTCAGAACTAGTGAAGATCTCAAGAAATCAGTTTTCCACTTTGAAGGCACATCATTAAGCTAAAAATGGTAAATCTAAAAAACTTGGAAACACATATTAATAAAGGATAAAAGTGTGAAATAAAGTGGATTAGAAAAGAGCTATCTTGTTTTCTGTACCCCCTTCAGCTTCTCAGATTAAAGGACTTATTTACCTACTCAGAAGTGGGACCAACCAACTCACTTTTCATGCTTAGTTGGACATTTCTCAGATTAGATGTGCCACTGAAAACTTCCCCAAAATCAGGAGGTATAGTGTGCTTCTAGATGTCTTTGTGGAAGGAGACAAAGGGATATGATTTACTTACACATGTTTAGCTATTTCCAGAATTATTTGAATGATAAGAATCTTGGGTTAGTATCGTTATCTTCTATGCAAAGAACCTAATGAAGCACAATAGAAGAAGCAACTGACGTTCTGTGTTTGAAGATAATGTTTCTATTCCTGCTTCCCTCACTTGCCTGCTAAGTTGCCACCAGTCAGTCACAAGCCCTGTGTTTTTAATTTGTCCAGATTCCTGTTTATTTCAGGGTGTGTTGAGAGGCACACTTCATAAATGCTGTATGACGTTTGGAGGTCCTTTGATACCTAGTACTGCCAGAACTGCAAATACTGTGAAATGAATTTCATAAGAAGATGACTGACAGCTAAATTGCTCTGATGGCATCTGCTTAATTAGCGCGGAGTACATCCCTAGCCTAGACCGTGGTTGACAACAGAAAAAGCCAAAAATATAAATTATGAATCTTTTGTGTATTATATTCTTTTGTACAGTGTATCTTTAGGATGCTGTATGTATAGTTGGTAAAAGAGAATATATTAGTGAAAAGAATGTTTGTATTTGCAATACTTGCGAGCATTGTACAAGGCCTGATTCACTGTTGCCATTCACTTCAATGGTAAAGTCATCAAGATACCAGATATTATTATGCAGACAGTATTATTTTGATTGCCCTGGAAATAGCATTGAATGCATGATTCAGTAATTTATTATTGAATTTTTAATGTAAATTATGTTAAACTTCTGTCACTTTCCAGTTTCATACAGAAATAAGGTACTTATTTTGTAATAATAATAATAGTTCATCATCAAGGAGGAAATTCCACACTGAAACAAAGCCAAAGTAGTGTCTCCAATTTCAGGTCTTTTTGATGTGTGCTGACATTCATCTTTTTGCTGTCTTCAGCCAGATATACCAGATAACATGTTTAATATTTATAATTATGAAGGGATTAAATTTCTTTTCATGTGAATTTTCTCTCAGTTTATGTGACATTAATATGTTTGGCTTCTTGAAATGACATAGATGAGAGATGTATGTCTTGTATTAGCCATTATGTAAGTGGTTAGAGCAAGTTTTAGCAGACAATAAGCTATGTAATGCCTCCTCTGTCTTATTTACATGAGGAATCTCAGGCTGCAGGAAAGGTTATTACTTTGATAGTATTTAGATATGGCTCTTGTGTCATTAATTTGTTAATGAATTTTTCTTGCATATGCATACATAAAATACTGTGTTCAATAAAGATCCTCTGCATGACAAGAGCAGTGAAAGAGAATCCTCCCTTTGTGGTATTAATCCTCAAATGTTAATAATTGAAAATAGAATAGAAAATGTGAATTTCTCTCTTACATTCCTAGATTTGTAATTTTGCCTTTATTTATACCCATGTGGCATAGACACATAGTTGTATCACACAGGACCTTAAAGAAGAGAACAGTTCTCAGTAAAACCAGGGCACTCCTTTTTATCAGTCCCCACTGATTCTGACCACCAGCATTCTTTTTATAATGAATCCTGGTATCTCTGGCATTTTGGACAGAAAAGCTGGTATAAGAAAAGCCACAGAGCCATTAAATCCCTTTGTATTTCCATTTATCAACCTCTATGTCTGTGGTTTGTATTGTGACAACTATTACTTGCTGATACAAGAGTCTGAAGCACATATTTGTTTGGAATCTTTGATGCTGAGCCTAAAATGGCTGAAACCATCCCTCTGGCACAATATGAAACGATAAACACTTTCCTTTCACAGTCTTCTAAGACCAGTAGAAATGTGTTGTGATTTTTCTACAGTATATTTTCTAATTGAAGGTTCCAACAACAGGGACAGAAAATGCACAAACTGGGTGACCCAACAGCTGGGAGAGGTTCTTAAAATTCCTCCTCCCTTCATACACTCGCATGGTACACCATATTGCAGGGATATTTAAGTACTTGGTTTAAACAACAGGAAGAAGGAAGGACATAGCTACAGAGAGTTTGTTACAAGCTAAATGTCCTGTGAGGTGTTATGTCATAGTGATCATTCTTTAAAATACCAAACTCTCCATGGTAGATATGATGCACTCTATGCATTTACACATACCCTTGCTACAGGACTGAGGCTGCAGAAGGCAGCACCTCTTTAGACATGAACTCTTCCAAGTCCACTTGGGGATCATCAAGGTCTATGCAAAGAAACTTTTCCACGATAGACTTGCATTTTTCCATCCTATCACCTTTTGTAGGATGATCAAGACGTTTGATAGGTTTTCCATTGCGAATCAGTTCTGATACTTCCACTCCTCTTTCAATAATTTTGGCTGGCATTCCTGCTAATGCAGCAATGTTGGCAGCATGACTAACGGTGGACATGCCCTGTTTGATCTGATAGAAAAATATCAACTCCTCTCCATCCTGGTGGGTCTCCATGGTTAGGTACTCCAGAAGAGGTGTGTCAGGCAGGAGTTCTAGCTGCATTAAACTGTGAAAGTTAGTGGAGACAAAGACCTGTGGACACTGTGTTCCTTGTCTGATCCAGTACCTCAGGACAGCAGCCAGAAGGGACAGGCCATCCAGTGTGTTGGTCCCTTTACCAAACTCATCAATAAGTACCAGGGACGTCTCTGTGGCATTGTTTACAGCCTTGGCAACCTGGTTAAGATCAATCATGAATGTGGAGAGCCCTACAGAAACTGATTCTCTACTGTGGATTCTTGTGTAAATCCCATCAATTACTCCAATCTCTGCCTCTGCTGCAGGGACGTAACTGCCGATCAGAGCCATGAACACTATAAGGCCTACTTGCTTTAAGTAAACACTCTTTCCAGAGGAGTTGGGCCCTGTGATGATCTTTATTCGTCTGGTAGCCTCGCCGCTGTCCACAGGATTGGCCACGAAAGTCTTTGCACATAGTTCCATGAGTGGATGTCTTCCATCCTTGATGTGGAAGCCGTGGCGATGAGTAAAGCGAGGTCGGCAATAGGCGTTCTCCCGGGCCATCGCTGCCAAGGCTAGCAGCACATCCAGGTGTGCAGTGTACTCAATCACACTGTTAAGTACTTCAGACTTCTCCAAGATCCTTGTCTGCAGCTGGTGCATGATGAGTGTTTCCTGGTCTCTGATCTCACAGTGCAAGTCACCCAGCAGGCTGTCTAACTCCTTGGTCCGGGCACTTCTATAGTGCAGTTTGTCCTCTGACAAGAACATGAAGTCCAAGCCTTCAATTTCAAAGTCACTCTTCTCTACCATATTTGGTAGGCGTGGAATGGACAGAAGGAACCCAATCAAAGGAATGTAGATCACACAACAGGAGGTAATATGATTGTCCAAAGTCTCCAGTTCTTTTCGTGCCACTTCTGTAAGGAAGTCTGACAGTCCCATCAGCTTTCGTTTCTTCTCATCAATAGTGGCATCTACATTAGGTCTAACAGTGAAGCGGTTCTCTGAGAGGCTGCCTTCAAAGTCTACCACTTTGCTGATTAGATTAGCAATGTAGTGCAGATCATCAGTGAAGACACGTGAAATAGTCTGGAAAAGTTCAATAGTGTTGGGCAGAGAACGACACGTGTCTCTAAGGCACACTGCATTGTACGCTGTCTTATACAGTGCTTGCCAGTCACTAACTTTTGTGTTGGAAAGAGTCATTCTCTTTAAAATAAGAGGCACATTTTTAATATTCTTGAGGCAGTTTTGAAGAGTGAGGACTGTTTCATGGTTCTGAGCCAGCAGGAAGAAGTTGATAACATCCAGCCGTTTGTTCAGCTCTGTCACGTTCCGGGTAGGTCGTGTGAGCCACAGCCTCAGCAGTTTTTCTCCCCATTTGCATCTGCAACGGTTTAAAATTCCATATAAGCTAAATCCTTCTTTTAGTCCACTGGATAGCTTGTACACAGAAGGATGGATATCACTTTTAAATATCTGCAGGACACAGTAAGTGTCTTGGTCCATATTCACGGTATCTGACAGCACAAATTTTTTAAAGGCCAAAATAGGAACTGCTACACTGCTGTCTTCGAGCTCAACTCCAACCCTTCTCCTGTCTAGAAACTTAAGGAGGCCCCCTAAGGCTCGTATCATGAGTGGACTCTCGAAAGGGATGATTGAGGACAAATAGAGAATTTTCTCTGTTGCAGTCATATGAGATGGGATAAATGGAAATTGCCTAGATAGGATCCGTTGCTTGCTGACTTCTAGACCAAAATCTATGTTAGGAAACAGGACAATTTCTGGTTTTCCTATGTCTTTATCACCAGCAGTAGCTGTTAGATTAGTCAGAAATTTGGCAATATTCTGGTCCTGTTTTGCACTGGTCACTATGCATTGAGGGTTAAGTTCCCCAATCACTTTTTGCAGTAGCTTGAGGTCTTCATTATCAGGTATCTCAGGCATGAAGTAGACTGAGGAATCTTCTGTATCATAGTAAGTAATTGCCAGCTGCCCTGCATACCACAAAACAGACATATGTGTCTCTGAGCCCTCTTGCTCCTCTTGCTCGGGCCCAAGTGGCGGTGGCAAGGCACAGCTCGTGGCTGATGTGGCACTCATTCTGTTGGCAAGAGGTATTTTTATTCACAACTCATCCAAAAGGTCCTGAGAAGTAACTTTAATTGACAACAGGAGGTTAACACTCACTCTTCCAACCCTGGAAAAACTAAGATGCTACCAAGGAGTTAACTTCAACTATTCAAGTGAAAAGATACAGCCAGTAACTACAGCCACCATCTGTTTCCAAGGAAGGTGTAACAGAACTAACTACCAGCATTAGTTTTACAGTTTTTCTTTGTATCCTTTATTTTTTTAAAGTATCTATGTATGCCCTAGTACCCATAAATACAGTAACGTACACGGACATGTATATCCACGTACAAAATCATCCTCCCTCAGAGGTTCGTGACACGCACCTGCACTGACCATGACTCCTCTCAGCGGTGCCGCCTCATGGCGTGGCCATCATTTCAGGGTCCCAGCCCCATATTTATACTGCACCATCACACAGCACCAGTTTCTATACAACCACATAAGGGATCAGATATACCAGTCCCTGTAAGCACCTCACTTCCAACCCATTCTCACTTCTTTGGTCTCTACTCACCCTCCTCACCGCAGACGGGCAGCTCCTCTCGGCTGTCGCGCCTCCCTGCAGCCCGAAAGTGTTCTGCTGACCCCTTTCCGCCCCTCTCCGGGCGGGAGCTCGGCGCTCCACCGGGAGGGCCCGTCAGGAGGGCCGGACCCGCCTCCGCAGCCGGGCCGCGCCCACAGCGGCCCAGTCTCGGCTGGTGACCCTCGGCCACCCCGCTGGGAGCGACCCCCGGCCGCCTTCGGGCCCCGGCTGGAGGGTGCACCCCAGCAGTGTGCTGGCTTGTGGGGGCTGGCACACGGAGCCCGGAGCTGCTTGCGTCTCTGCTACCTGCGCTGTCAGCACTGGAGCCTTCCTGCCCCAGTCCCACACCTTGTTCCTGCCCCTGGCCCCAAGGCTGACTGTGGCAGCGGGCCCGGGGACTGCATGAGGTTCAGCTGTGGGCTGGGGATGGCGGGCCGCACCTTCCCAGAGACACAGGGAGGAAAACCAGACATGGCAGGACTGCCAAAGTCTGTCTCCCTGGTGCCCTGCCAGTCCTTCAAGAGCTCCTCATGCCGTGCCTCTCCAGGCCCATGTTACACAGCCATGTCCTTTACAGGCATCATCCCCTACAGTGCTTCCTCGAGAGGCAGATGTCTTCCTCCTCCCCTTCCAGCATCAAACGCTTCAAAGTGGCCTCTCAAGTACTCTTGTTTCTCACCCTCCCCCATTACAGCTTATCTTTATAATCAGCATCTGTTCTATTCCCATGTTCTATTCCCTCTACTGCTCCAGACACTTTTCAGTTAAGAAATGAATCATGACCTCCCCATGCACCTGCATTGCTTCATCCTTTCACATCTCACTGCAAGCAGCACTCCAGAAATTGTTCCAGTTACTAAATATATTGCAGTTTTCCCAGGGCTGCTTTTCCAAATACCTTTCAGTAGTGCATCACAAGCACAACTCAATTCCTGAGCATTCAACATTTGATTCACACCTTACCAATCTGTCTTTGACAAGCAACATCCCAACCTCTTGTAAATGTTTTTTTTTTTTTTTAATTGGAGCATGAAGTTGTGATTTTTATCTTTTCTTCATTTCATTCCAGAAGTACTGAAGGCTTCACATTTTGACAAGTGTTCTCCTGGCTGAAAAGATCTTTTTTTATTACTAATTGATGTCTAACTGTATTTCCAAGAACTGTCAGCCAAAAAGCAAGGAATGATGATTTAATTTCGGAATAACCTTGGTACAAAAGGACTAGTTTAGCCATAGAATATACAATTTTAGGTAATGACTGTGAGGATGGAATAAATGTAGACTTCCTCGGAGATGCAGACTCCCAAATTTCCATTTCCTGAAATGAAAAGCATCCACCACTAGATGTCATCATTTCAGAGATTAAGGAAATGAAAAAACATTTTGACCTTCGCTGAAGTAGACTTTTAGACTGATGGTCTGCAGAGAAGCCACAGGCAAACAGGGACTTTGCAGCTGTTGGGGATGTAAAGCCGAGGATCCAGGATGTTCGCAGGTTGACTCTGCAAATGAAATGCAGGGTGTGTGCAGGGGGAGAGGTTGGGGAAGAACACAAAAGAAGAGTGGACAGTATGGGCTGCAAAAGGGGCCAGTCCTGTTTTAAATGATGCTGGTGGGTGCACTTGTCTACTGATTGCCGGGGGCAAATGTCTGTATCCTCCCCACACTGTGTGTGTGAGGAGTGTAGGTGTTCACTGCCAAACCTCAAGCAGGGCCAGCCAGTGTGTGGGAGACCCCCACGGGCTCAGTAAGAGCCTGGCAATCTGGGCAGAGGTGCCAGGTGGACAGAGGGGCTGTGACGGTGCCTCAGGAATGCCCAAATGTGAACATGGAGAGAAAGTCATGTGCGTCCTGCACTGCTGACCTTCTGTCCCTGCCGGGAGCGACCTGCACTTGTGTGTCCTTTGAGCCCCATATGCAGGTGCTGGTGAAGGCAGTGGCATCCATGTAGCCAGCCATGTCCATGTCCTTTGAGCATGGGTATGTGTCTCTGAGAGGTGAAAGCAGCAGGTACATCCATCAAAGACTGAGACTCCACACACTCAACTGGGGTCCAGCAGCTGGGCAGTAGGGAGCACTGGGCTGGAGCTGCTAGAGGCTCCAGCATTCTTTATCATACAGTAACAATATTTAAATAGCAAACAGTATTATTGGGAGGTAGATTGAAGGAGAAAATACTGAATTTCTACAGAGATTGTATATTTTTATTGATGAGGGAATGGATTGAGGACCCCTAAACTCCTAAAATAACTACTGAAATGATGTTTTCTGAAAATAGCCTAATAGAATATTTATTATGTTCCGCTTCATATATCAACTGCATAATGATTCCAATATTATAAATCACAGTAAGTTTTTAGATTTACTGAGGTAAAAAAGTCTAGTGCTAATAAAATATAATCATTTTTTCCTGTGTGCTGATTTTAATGACTCAAAAAACTGCCCTTGACAACTATTTGAGATTCTTTCTTTTAGTAACATGTCCAGTGATGACAGCAAGAATAATTTCCAGTTACACGTTCCATGAACAGCGTTGCAAACCATTGGAAGTTAAAGCAATTGTAGCATTGCGTGTGTCTGTTTGTTTCCTACATGACTGAAGAGGAAATGGTAGAAAGGAGGACTAATGACACTTTTATTTCATGGTTAAGTTCTGCAGTAGACAGTGCTTCCCTAAAGCAGAAGATTTGGCACCTGATTATTTCTGTATTCTTTTTGGATCTTGAAGTAGTTTTCCATCCTAACTATGCTTATGCTTAAAATGAACACTATAGAAATTAAATATGAAAATTCAGTCTCCAAGTAGAATGCCTAATTGAATTTTATGTTCCGTTTTAAAGGTGAAAAAAATTGACTCTAGTCTTTATGAAGATTTCAAAAACCATTATTTTGGAGATGAGATCTTGCACCGCTTTGATCTTTGCTCCATGTTGAAAAAAAAGCAACCAAATGGTTACTATTACTGTGAGTCCTCTATTGTTTTTGGTGAGTACATCTTCATTTTCTTCTGATCAGTTGTGTCTCTTGAGTTATATGTGCAAAAAGCCATTTTTTTCTGGAGTATGTGTGTTAGGCAATTCTTGTAATATCCATGGAGTCTTACAGAAGTCTCTCCCTCAGCCTTGGCTCTGCAGGAACTCTGTGCAGTGGTTCTTGCTGACAGCTAAAGTTTATGTTCAATTATCCATCTCCAGAATCCCATTCCATTTCTCATCCTAAAATGAGTGTTTAAGATAAGTGAGATGTCTCACTCTCCAGAGCTGCTCATCTCTCTGTTGACTTTAAAGACAGGCTGCGTGACTAAGTCAGATCAGACACAGTACTTACAGATGATTAAAGCTAAGTAAAATGTCTCTGGTTTGGCAGAGATGTGACCCTACTTGGGCTACAGTCATATACAGAGAGAATTTCAGTGGTACCACAGATTTGATAATAACTCTTCAGGATACCACTAGACTTTTGACATTGTAGAAATGCCTTGCTAGATTATTGCAATGCTAGAAATCACAGTTGTGTCTTTGTGCTTTGTCTGAACAGAAATACCACTGTTAGAAGTTAGTGCTGGTTTCAGGACTACCTGTAGGGCTTTGGTGACGGTTTGGTTTCTCCCTTGTGGTGACTTCTTTCTCTGTGCTGCAGCACTGCTGCTGGAAGTGCTTACTGGTCTTGAGGATTGTTTTGAGGACTTTTAATTAAATACTCACACAGTACTTTAAACATGTCAGGCACATCACAAATTCTAGTTGCTGTTAATGTTTTTGTTTGTGCTTAGGGTCACCTTTCTTTAGCTTAGGTAAATTGTTACAAAAAAAAATCAAAAGCAGTACAGAGGAAAACTATTGCAAAATCCAGATCAGTCAAAATCAAAATGAGATATCTTTATATATATTTATCTATATATCTGTGTTATCATATTTATTACCTTGTGTTATGCATGTCTCATAGTTATGTTTATCTTTGTGTATATAGCTACATATATAACGTCTTCTGTATATGTTTGTACATTTAAATATTACTTATATGCATCCAAATGCTTCAGAGAAAGAGAAATTACAAGATCATTTAACATGGTATAAAATTTTTGATTTGGGTGAAAATGAGGCTCCACTACTTACAAATATTCTTCAGACTATTTTGGAATATGTATCTGATTAAGGAATTTGGTATATAACTCAATACAAAAAAAAATCTGTTTAGTAGTATATTTGGTAGATATGGACAATGTTTTTCCCAAACATTTGTTTAAATCTCTCTTCTTGAATGTGTCTTGTTACTGACATCTCAGATTGCTAAAATGAGACAGTCTTTCAGCAGTCTTTTGAATGTGAGTCCCATTAAATGGTTTACAGCAGCAGTCAATCAACCAGTATTCAAAGCAAGAATCAGATGCTTGTTTGGCTTTAACTCAATCCCAGTATGACAATGCATAAAGAATTTATGTGTCATTTTCACAGTCCAAACAGAACTCTGTTTTGATTTTTACGTGAGCACTCATCTGACTTTCTCTAGCCATAGAGAGAATGGATGTTCTTCACTGATATTAGATTAAGAAAGTGCCCTGTTATTATCCCCATTTTTTTCAGTTCTATATGGATTTAGATGCATCTTGGTGAAATATCTGCATTTTATTTCTTGGTTTTGTACACGTTAATATATATTTATTTAAAGTCAACAGGAGAAGGAAAAGAGCTATATTGGAATAGAGTTTAAATTACTTATTTTTTAATTTCAGAGAAAAAGAAATTGTATTTTAATGAATTTTGAAAAATTAATTTTAAAGTGTTTTGAATAGGGTTTAATGTGATTTGAATAGGGTTTTTAGTAATTATAGGTAGCTAGGACATTAAAATAAGGGTGTTGATGAAGTTCTATTAATACATCAAAAATAGTGGAATTTGAAAACTACTTAATACATACAAAAACATTGTATCCAGGTCTGGTTCTTCTTACATGTACATGTACACAAGCAGTTGTCTTTTCCTTGAAGTACACAGAAATTACAGAAACAGGATTTACGTGTTACCTAGAGTTTGGTCCGAGTTGAGTTTTTTACATTTAATATGATGAAAAGATCTAAAAGGGGATCAGAATTAATGTTAGAAATCCATTCACAATGAAGACTTGCTTACTACCATGTCCTGGCAGCCAGGAGGGCCAACCCTGTCCTGAGGGGCATCAGGCACAGCATCACCAGCTGGGCAAGGGAGGGGATTGTCCTGCTCTGCTCTGCACTGGGGCAGCCTCACCTCAAGTGCTGGGGGCAGTTTTGGGTGCCACAATGTAAGAAAGACATTAAGCCATTAGACAGTGTCCAGAGGAAGGCAACAAAGATGGTGAAGGGCCTTGAGGAGAAGCCATATGAGAAGTGGCTGAGGTCACTTGGTCTGTTCAGCCTGGAGAAGACTGAGAGGAGACCTCATTGCAGTTACAACTTCCTTGTGAGGAGAAACAGAGGGACAGGTGTCAATCTCTTCACTCTGGTGACCAGTGACAGGACTTGAGGAAATGGCATGAAGCTGAGTCAGGGCAGGTTTAGGTTGGATGCCAGGAAAAGGTTCTTCACCCAGAAGGTGATTGGGCTCTGGACCAGGCTCCCCAGGGAAGTGGTGACTGCACCAAGCCTGTCTGAGTTCAAGAAGCATTTGGACAATGTTCTCAGGCACATGATGTGACTCTTGGGGTGTCCTGTGCAGGGCCAGGAATTGGACTCAGTAATCCTGATGGGTCCCTTCCAACTCAGCATATTCTATGATTCTGTAGCTAATAAATGCCACAACATGTGTCAGCTGAACGTTTATTTTAAAGTATGTTTAAAAATATGGGAACCAAAAGAGATTGATATGAATAAAAGGCAGAAGTAAGACACCTGCTGAACTGCATCAGTATGCACTCAGGTAACAAGCTGTGACAGGATGTTACAGAGCAGCATCCATTAACTTCAGCAGAGCCTACATCTGCACCAGAAGTTTTCTCTATCTGTGTACCAGCCCCACAGGCTGTGTGTTCAGGAGTTAAAAATTGATGTGACAGTGAAGGTAATGTTGAAGCTTTGTCTTCAAAGTAGAGTTCAGTTTGATATTTAAAGCAAACAAAACAGCAAGCCAAGCAAAATGTCCTTCTTTGGACCACCCACCTCATGGCAGCTGTTGTATGTCGCCTCAAATCCCAAAGAAGATGAGTGAATGCTGGAATGAATTGAGCTTTTCAATATATACTCCTTCACCTGAATGATTGGTCAGTTTTTGATACCATGGCAAAGATGTTCAATAGACCCTCTGACTCTCAGAGGGAGCATTACATAAATCTTATGTCAAATATACCTTTAGCATTAAGTGTATCACTTCAATATTTTCAGGATCCATTAATGAAGATTTTTGTAGACTTGTTTCAAAGAAAGTTGGTTTATAGTGCTATAATGTAAAATGAGATTATATACACATTAAAGAAAGTTATCATGTGCCAAGCTGTTTTCTGTGATGTTTCTTCTGAGTGGCTTGTAAGAAGTTTATGTATCAGACTTCCCCTGTGATACGGCTGAGGTAGAAGAACTTCAAGAAGTCTGTTGCTTGGTGGAAACCACCCAGCAGGTTACTGTTAGTTTCTGCACAGCCAAAATTCATATTCTGGAGTGTGGGCCAAGCTGGAGGTTAAAGTACTCTTATAGTCCCCCTTAATCCTTGCAATCTAGCAGTAGCAATATGGAAAATGAAGTATCAGACTACAAATGTCTATTCTATCTGCATAAAAGCATAATAATATGGTAAAAGGTAATGCTTCTTTCTGCTAAAATAATACCTCAAACAGATGCCTTTTCAAGTAGCAGAACATTAGTGGATCAATTTGCTTTTCAGTGGAACTTTTTATAAGCTTGGTGTCCCATCTGACTTTGTCACAAAGGCCATTCTGCAGTCTAGCTGAGATGGGAGACACCTGCAGAAAGTAATTCTTCCCGTCCTAAAAGGAGTATCTAAGACAGGCAGGATCTAAAAGGTATCTATGAAAGGCAACTGTGAGTCTAAGATACACTGCTTGAGCAGCTGTTGATATTTGTTAATTAGCTTGCTTGCTAATTCTATATATATGTACATGTAAAGATACAAGTTTTCAACTAGATGGTAAAAAGATGCATTATATTTGCAGTCTTTAAGTTTCTGAGGGAGATCAACAACATTGTGCACAGAACGTTACAAAAAAAAAATTCTTGCCAATTGCTGGTGTAAGGCTATTTAAACCATTTAAGTAACATTTTAGTTACTTTAGTAAGCTTGATTAGGATTTAGTGGTGCAGTTTATGCTTCCACATAGCATTTTATAATGCTAGCCAGGCAGCTGCTCAACGCCCATATCTCAAACAAAGAATAACATGCGTCTGATGGTATGTTGTATATGAGCCTTCCAGACTGAAGATAAGTTTGTCAGCAATAGTTTTGGGAATACTCATGGAGACAAAAAAATTACAGAAGAAAGAACAGGAGAAAGACTCATCTGTACCTGAAACAGGAAATGGATATGATAACGTCACTCTGTGAGCTCCAAATAATACTGAGAAGAAACAGAAGACTGAAAATAAAGGAATTGGAAACTAATTGATAGTTGGAGAGATTGTCAACATCCCTCAGTCTGCTCTTGATAAAAATGCACTTACAGTGTCAAGCAAAAAATACAGTAGCATTTCGCCTTCATCATCAAGGAAGAAAACATTTCAGTACAGTATGAAATTTGAAGTTTTGCCAGTTTGTCTGAAAGCTTTTTATAGTGGCACCGTCTTAAATGAAGGAAAGACTGCCATTTGTTTCCTGTAGATGCTCTCCTGCTCCTCTGTTTACTGGTGGTTTGACCTCAATGTAGTTGATTTTATTTGGATGGCAATTGAGCATTTTCTCACATTGGGAACAGCCGAGTAACCATTGGTAGCCAAGTAAGTGCTAGTTTAATTGTCCAGATTCTACACCCAGCAAAATTACACTTATTATGCATTGGTTTCTTTTCACCTTCCTTCTTAATTGCACGACAGTGAAACACTTTTTGTAAAACAATGATACATGCTTTAGTTTTATCTGTTATATGCCTTTCTTTCCTCTTTGCCTGTAATTTCAAAATACCCCAGGTTTGTTTCTTTCACGTCTAAATTTTCTTTCCTTGATAGTCTATTTGTAGCTTCTACTTTCTCCACCCTATTAGGTTGTGAGTAACTGTTTTTGAGTTTCTTGCATATGTGTGGCACTTCTCCCAAATTTTAATTAATTATATGGTAGTCATACTGCTTCTGGAAAAAAATGTCTTGGGTGGTTTCCCAGGGGCTGTTTCTTAACATTTAAAATTAGTAATTAAGTCACTGTGTTGAGTTTATCCAGAACTGCTGCAGTCTTGTGCATGCAGTGTGCTGAATAAGTATTTGCCTAGATAAAAAGCAACAGGTATTATGTGCTAATCACTAAAGTCTTTCCCTAAAGCCCTATTTCTCAGCTGGCACATGTGGTAGAATATTGACTTATAAAAATGTTTCTTTTAAACACGGCAGAGAAAAATTCACATTTTGGTTATTAACCTAGAAGCCAGGCTCTTTATGGACACTGACAAGAAAGTAGCAATCCAGTGGTTTCTTACACACATCAAATATTTTTCGATTTCCAAGTGAGAATGGAGTTGTCCCCTATTGATTCCTTTTTACTGCTCTTGCATTAGAACTTGATGGATGGACTCTAGCAATATATCTCATCTTGTATTGCTACACTGGGCAGTTGCTTCTGTATTTGGTAATTTTCTGCTCTTGAAACATTGGTCATTAGTATCGCATTTTTCGTAATGAGATTGCATTTTTATATTAATTTTGTAATACCAGTTACAACCTAAAAGCTGTATGGATACTTGCTGTGTCTGGATAACGAGAACAGGCTAATTAAGAGGGAAGTAACCAATATGGTTTGAAAATGGAAGTTTTCATTTCAGAATAATATGTCATTGTTCTGAGGCAAATTCTAATGTTTGAGCTTTAATGTTGGCAAATGTATGACAAACTCTTCATGAGACAGTGACAGGGAGCTTCAAAGACAGGAACATGATGTTTAGAATTTAATCATTTATCTCCTAGTACTGAAAACAAGCAAAAAACCTTCTCATCACTTTCTGTGATTATGAGATTTGCTTTATTGTACAGGGTGATTTTTGCTACATTCTTTTTAAAATATCATAATGCAATTCTGTTCAAAAGAGTATTTTCCTTTGTTTTTCAACAAAAAAGTATTTGAAGTAGTGATGTGTTTTTGTGCCAGAGGTGTTACCGGTAGTTGAAAATAAGTCAAAATAAGATTTTCCAAAATGGTTTCAAAAATATGTGCAAACAGTGGGGTAAAACTGGTGAAATAAGTCTAACAGGAAAGCACAAAAGCCTATTTGACATCAGTAAGATTGTGATTCATCACTGAAAATTTAGTTGAGTATATGAAAAAGGTGGAATTGATTTTTCACAATGTAACATAGTATGCTATGAGATACAATTTAATAACATCCAGCAGGTTTTTAGTGTCTTAAGTATTTATGCTTTAAAGATATTTTCCTCAGCAGACTTTGGTGTTCAAACAACTAATTTGTTTCTAAATTTAATATATTAAAAATACATTGAAAATATGTAAAGCATTAATTTCTTAATTAATTAATTGTCTTAATTGCAAAAAAGTAAACAGACCACTTAGGTGGTGATGAGTAAACTAAATATGTAATATTCTTTCATTGAATAGATCAGTAAAAGATAGTTAATTTATATTCTTAAAATCTTCCTAGCTAGGAAGATGCTTTTGTTGATACATATTTCTTCTATAGCATTGACATCAAATAGAAGGTATGTTTGATTTACCATAATGAAATTAAGCTCTTTCTGCAGTTTCTTAGAGTCTTTTTCAGTAGTTTGAAGGACCTGGAATGAAAGGAAAACCAGTTTTCCATTGTTCAAATGTCACCCTTTTTCAGTTGTTGCTGGTTAGTGTAGAACTCTTACCCAGTGTGCTGCATGGTTCCGCAGAGAGTCTGTAGGCTTCCTACCTAATCCTCATGAGGTGTTCTAAAATAAGACATGGTTGCAGATCAATAGAGGTCTGTACCTCAGGGGTTATACAAATGCTGACATAAAAATGTTGGGGAAAAGGGCTTGTTTTGAGTAATACCACAACTTGCATTTCTCTTTCACAACAGTACTCAGCAATTGATAGAAACAGGTGTTTCTAGGATGGAAACAATAGTTTTCTTATTTTAGACTGTGCATAAAATATTTTTGAAGCCCCTAATATTTGTAAAAGTAAGTTCTTTTAATGAAAATAATTTCAAGATAAAATGTGACAGATTTTAAAGATGCATTGTTAATGTGGCTTGTAGTGCCATTTCTTGTTTCCAAGAAAGCCACAATGCACTGTTTCTTATGGAAGCAGTAGAATGTAGGAGCAAGATTACATCAACCACAAGCTAAAACATGACATCATTGTTTTAACAGTAGCCTGCCAAGTTACTTGGTTTTAATCTGTTCTTAAACACAACAGAAAGGGTTGTCACAATACCTGCTGAATAGTATGTGATCTTCTATTTTTTGAATGAAGATCAAATATTTAAGATCTGCATTAATATTTGATGATAGCAAAGAGACCTGAGCCTCCTCTCTGTTTATAGGACAGTTAAGCAGATTTGCTGTGTACAAAAGGTTGGAGATGTCACTTAGGCAGTATGAAGACCTTTCTGGGAGGGTGCAAGCTGCAATTTACAAGCTTGTTGGTATATTACATATGTGAAGAGTTTTCATTTCTTCTTAGTGAATTATGTCTGAGTCTGCATGTGGACCTTTATTGTCAGCCATCCAGCCAGGGACAGTTCAGCATTGCACGTAATCCCCCTGGCTGACACATACCAGAGGATGTGGGGTTTTTACACTGCCTTTCATGCCAGTGACAATTCCTTATCTGTTCCATTGAAGGACTAAATGTGCTAGCCACCCATGGCATAAACTATGTGATATTACTGTAGTGTTTAATGTACCTCGCTTGCTTGTGCTGTGGAAGTGACAGGGAGCACTCGGGATCACGTGGAGGTGACAATGCTAAATGCAGCTGTTCTTCCTGCTTCTCAAGTGTGGGTGCCACCACAAGGCTGATGCTATAATGTTTAGCTATGTACTAATTTCTGTACCAGCATCAGCAGCTCAGGAGGTTTACATGGTCAAAGCTGTGGTACCTTGGCAGAGGCTGAACATGCAAACATACTCATACTTACTAGACATACTTACAGACATCTGAAGTTAGGCTTCCAATTTTTTAACTTTCTAAGCATGCCTACCCTGTATTTTCTGAGACAGTGTGGGTTCACGCTGCTTGTATTCTGAGCAAATATCCGGGCCTACGTGGTTGCCAAAGTGCTGAGCTTGACAGTTTCAGTTGGCAGCACAGATTTCTATTCACCTGGATCTGGATCAGCTGTGAGTACAGGAAGAGTGAACTCCTCTTGTCCTCTCTAGACTGCATGGTTTTACTTTAGGTAAATAGTTTGATTTCTGAAGTCCCAAGACACTATAGTCGACCCTTTGACACATACTTTTAAAAACCTCTGCTGTTACTTCGTGTTTTGCAAAGAGCGGGTTTGTCTTACAGAATTCTGAGTAGCCCTCTACAGCCTAGAGATTACACCAGAAAGTAATTGCTGACTGAAGACTGTTTGAAAAACCCTTTGCCTTCTAAATCATTTATTTAGAGAAGCAGTTAAAATGCCACAATTGAATTTTAATACCTAGGCTACCATAGCTTTTTTTTTTCAAACGTTTAAGATGTTTTGAATCAGAAACCTTAGATACTGAACTTTATTGTTTTAATCAAGAGAACAAACAAAAGCCTTTTTTACACATATAAATGCTCCTAATTAAATGCTTTTGGAAAGTGGGTCAAGCTGAACAGGAACAAAGCACTCTCTTATTCCAAAATAAAAGTGTTCACATATGGAATTATTCAGAAACAGCTCTTAGTACTTTAAAATTCCCAGGCAGTGTTAATCTGTCTTATCTTTCAAATGCAGGCAAGCTCTATAGTTTTCCTTCCCCATTCCTATCGTATTGCAGACTCAAAACACATTGGATGTTAAAATTTTTCATCACCTGATTAGGTTGTTACACCACCTTTGGAAGAGGAGATTTGTTAGCATATCTTTAATATTAGAAATGCTATTTTCACATGAAAGCAAGTAAAAGCAATCATAATTTTGCATGGGATGTACTCTTTCAGATAAGTATGTTGAATTCTTTGTGATCTTTATTATTGGTAAATTCAGCTTTCTATACATTGTAGTTTCCTTTCCTGATTTGTACAATATCTCCAATAACATATCATCCACAATCCAGATTATGGTTACACTATTTCCTTCTTCCAATTGTCTTTCAGTTAACTAGTCAGAGCTTCTCATTTTTACTTTTTTATTCCCAGAAATATGCAGAATATCTGGTGTAACTTTATTCATAATTCATTACCTGGACTGGTTTGAATGTACTTAGTGGTTATCTCTATTCTTGGGATAGCTTTTCTTAATTTCTAAGAACACAAAACACATGAAGGTATGCTGTGTCTCCAAATGGAGTTTAAAATATTATAGTACAACTCTATATAGGCATAAAACCCTATATATTCCAGAGCAAACCAAAATCTACAATCTGAAATACCGATGTGTAAATCCTAATGCCCTAGTTATTTGAGAACTATTGCAAATATTCCCCAGATAAAGAGTCATCTGTATTTTTACTTCTTCTCTGTATTGTGGCAGCTTTTATTGGCCTATATGACCAACTCTCATGATGATGTTGTATTTATTCAGGTGCTTATGAGGAAAAGGACTAAGGTTTTAAAGATTCAGTTCTTTCTTAACTGTTTATCTGCACTTTCAGTTTTAAACTCTCCACTCACTTTCAGTCCTTTTCTTCACTTCTTTCTCTGTTTGGGAGTCAAGTAGTACAGGGCCTGTGGTGGAGAGGCTCACCTAATGAGATTCTAAGGAAAAGAAAATTATTCTGGGAGAATATTGGCCTGTGCTAGTAGATTTTAAAGGTAAGAATTATAAAGTAGAGTGCAGTAGCTGAGTACAAAATATTTTTGATTATTTGGATATATTTGAGCTTCTATTTAGTATCCCTCTTGTTTAGAGGAGGGATCTTGTCTAAATGAGTTGCACTGCTCAAACACGTGGAATGAGTCAGCTGCATATGCCTAATAAGTTTCTCTTCTGTAGCAGTAGCTGTTCTGACTATTGCGTTTTTATTTGAATACTTTTGTCTTTATGGTTTATTTAAGGGGTTGTGTTTTGTCACAGATACACATTTTTTCAATGTAAATTTACATTTGTGCAAATTCAAATGTAATGATCTGCCAGTGCAATATATTAATAGCTTTGTACTAGTAGGGCAATTACAATAAGAAATCTACAGATCGACTCTCTTTTAAGGGCTGTTTTCCCAAACAAATTTTGGTCCACAGTCTTTTACACTGTGAAATATCACACATGTACTGAATGTATATTATCTACCTAGCTAAAAAGTGCATTTCATAGGTGTATTATGTTGACAAGTCCTTCTGTTTTGTATTAAAAGAAGGGGTCATTATATATCTTTGTGTATAAATAAAGTTTACAAGTCAAAAAAAAAAGTTTTAGGTGAATATCTTTCATAGGAATTTGGCCCCGGAATGAGATGCCTCCATTTCCTGTTGTGTGGAGTCCAGTATCTCAGAGCAGAGTCAAGAAAGGCTGAACTGAATGCTGCATTGATAAGTCGCGCATCAACACCTCTCTGTCTTTCTTTGGTTTTTGAATTAGGCATCTCACCCTACTGGGATCCAAAGCCTAGTATCCTCTGCTTATGATACATGGGTTTCACGTTTTATTTTAAAGAGGAAGTACTTATTACATACACAGTTTGCTTGCAAATGAAATTGGATGTCAGGACTCTTTCCTGCTCCCAGCTTGGGGAAATTCAAGCCCCCAAAGACTAGAAAAGCCACAAATGGCAGCTTAGCATGGAAACTGAACTATGCACCAGCGTTCTTCAAGGAACTTAACCAGAGCAGCAGAGAATTCAGACATCATAGAGCCAAAGAATGAGCCCCACCCCTGCCCCAAATAAGACTCTGTAATCCTGTGATTATTTCCTGGAGTGTCTAGTCTTATGGAGGTCACAGACACAATGCTAAAATGCCCACTGAACTCCTAATCTTGTGGCTGATTTAGAAAAGGGAGTGTCCAATTTCTGGATCCTAAGCCCAGGCTGTTCAAACTGAGCCAGTTCTGAACATGACTATTTCTGCTACTGGACAATTGGAGAATATGTGGGGTTTATTCAGTTTGTGGACGCAGATGCATCACTCCTGGCTAATGCTCTGTTTGGTGCTCGTCTTTCTTTGGTATTCATTAGAAACAAATTATCAATATATAGCATTCATACATACATACGTATTATATGTGTCTGTGTGCGTGTGACTGCATGTTTGCATACAGTGCACGTGCATGCATGTTTGCTGTAAGGTGATGCAAAACGCTCCTTTTAAGCAGCTCTTTTCTTGCTGAAATCCTTGTAATCAATTCAGCCACTGTGGTGGGTAGTGTTCGTTCGCATGGAGGAAGTTAAAAAAAGCACAGCAGAAAAGCATTGAATGTGTATGGGTTTGGACAGCCTTTGTCTATGGGACTTGTATGGTACCTTGACATATATCCAAGGTGCTTCCTACCAGTTGCACAGTAGATTCCCCCCTATAGGCTTTGGATTGACTACAGCCCAGATGTTCATTTTCTCATATGTTGTTAGTACATGATTCATTGAAATGTTCCTTTTCTTTGGAAACAGTTCAGAGAATCTTATACATTAATGTCCACTTAAAGGAGCATCTTTTTTGCCTGTTGCATGTTATCTTTTGTATGTGAGCTTATTTTTCAAGCTATGCTGGCTTTTGCATTCTTACGTAAAAGGTTCATTAGCACTTAAATAAAAAATTCATGGTTAACATCATAATTAAAATACACAGATAAATCCAGTTTTATCAATTAGTATAAAATAGCAATTTAAAAATCAGGCAGATACTGGAGGTGTTACCAGTGATTTCTCCTCTCCCCAAAAATATTTATCATTGCTAAGGATGAAAACAAATGTCTCTTTCCCTTCTCAAGGAGTTGTACAGTACACAGAAATTTTATGGAAATAAACAGAATGAGAGCAAACAAAAGAAACTGTTTTACTTCATCTAATGCCTGCTTACAAATTAGTACATTTTGTAAAGAAATACTTTTCAATACATTAAGGTAGAGAGAAAGAATTTGTTATTTCACTTAGTTGATATTGTATCCTCTTGTTCACACAGCAAATGCAGGATCCCATTCCCTTTTTTATGACATTTATAAATACCACTGTGTCCTTGGAGTATAGAAATATGTGGGAATGCCCTCTCAGTTAATTACATTTTGCTGAGTTAATATAAGCATCTCAGTCTCCCAATACTTAAATTCCTTTTTGAGAATGAAAATATTTTTCTCAAAATGGCACAGTTTTTGTACAATTAGGTAATAGGTGTGCATATACGAAACTAAAATTCCAGAACACACTTCCCTCATATTTATAAATCTTAAATACTGAGATTGAAAGGCAATAAACATATTTCTAGGTGAAGATACAAGGAAGTCTTTGGGGTGTAGTCCTAACTGGCTTTTTTTTGAGAACCTTCCAGAAAATCGCTCCTGGCTGTTAGATCACTTTTGACTCCATAGTTTTCTAGGACTTTGAAATTATGCACTTTCAGTGTTCCAAATTTTGTATTACGTAGATATCACTTCTGTATCTTTTTATAGATATGTGATAGAAAATCACAATGCATAATCTTTGCTTCACTTGTTCTTACTTTACTTTCTTTCAAGTGTACATAACATTCAGATTAATTGTTGTCAGTAGTCTTATGTGACCTACAAAGAAACATAACAATTATTTAAAAATGCATATATTTTAATTTTAAATCTGTAAGCATATTCTGTAATGTCTGAGTCTCTTGGGTAAATCCTATAATTAGGTCTACTTTATTTTAATGCCAATATTTTATCTCACCTGTAATTGGAGGCCTGTGAAAAACTGGCAGAACTATTTGTTTAAATCAAAATTAGGAGGCTGTTGATCTGTAGCAAAAGAATGGCTGGGTTCTAGATGAACTGTCTGTTAACTTTGGGGCAGGACTTGATTTTTGTGTTACTTAGGGGGTTTTGAGAAGAATATATGAAAGGAATAACAAGAATCTGTGTATGACTAACCAAAATGAGTTTAGTTCACAGTCATCTGAGAAAGCAAAAGCTGGCTGGCATTCCCAGTTCTCCTTTTCTTTCCATTTAGAATGAGTTTTCTGCTTTGGTCTCAAGAAAATCTTGGAGCAGAATACCATAAGAAATGAGTCAGTGTTACTGCCTGTCCTGATCCTTTAGCAGAGACTATCTGGCACTTCTCTTTGTGATGATGAATCTGGTAGATTCACACACAGGCAGTCATGGCAGTGTAATGCCTTTCAGTTAAAATTACACCAGCAGTTATCCAGCTTTCAGTCCGTTGGTGTGTTTGTGATGTGTTGGTAGACCATATGCTAAAGGGTCAACTGGAAGTGATAAATGCAGATTATTCACTACACTTACTGCAAAGATATGTTAATAATGAATGCATTTTTGGTGCCTGTTTTTGAGATGAACATTTCAAATTCCATGCTCTTTTCCCCTTTCTTTTCATAGTGTAAATTAAAACAGTGATAAAAGAAATGCAAAAGGAAAGAAACAGCTTTTTAAAATTACAGTCAGTAAATGATTGCTGGACTAAATGTTTACAATATTCAAGAATATGTGAGCTAGATCCTGAAATATTTTGCAATGTCCAATTTCTGTCTTTTTAGGAAAGAGTGAGAGCAATGTTTTCCTGAAATAAGTTTATTTGAACTGGTATACTCAGAAGAGAGCATAACAGTTTAGTGCATTTGCAGTTTGCAAAAGATTGTTCTTTGTGTATCAGTTTGAGCTGAACATGGATTTGGGCTTCACCTGGCACTTACTGCTTTGAGTGACATTGTGCATGTCAGATGAAAGCCATGGTGCTGCGCATTAATCAGATAAAACAATTCAAACAAGAGGGTGGCCTGAAGGATCCCTACTTGGTTTCTACGTGAAACTCAAGGTGATGAGCCCTTTGCTGAGGTGAATGGGTTTAGGTAGCCCAAAAATGTGATATTCCTGAGGAGTCTCACAGATGTGTGGTGCAAGTGTGGGACAGGAATGTTTCGCCTGCTGCCTGTGGCCAAAACCTAGGCACTGGGGGAGAATTAACTGCTTGGCAAACTAAGCCGCTTTCTCATCTCATTGGCACAGAGGAAACTAGAATTCTTCTGGGCATTGACTTTGGCCTGACTTCCTGCTGGTTTTGTGTGTATATGCCAGTCAAGCTCTTAAAATTGAAGACTGATCGGAACTGAACCTAATCACTGGTCATAGCATCCTTCTTCCTGCTCCATTCACAGACCTTCTTTCCACTGTAGCTGATCTTTTTGAAGGACTGTTGGCTGTGGAAGAAAAGGCTGTATTTAAGGATACATTCAAACCTAGAGATTCATTTTCTGGAAGGTTTTGAGGTGAAATGTGTGATTTCAAAGGAAATTATTAATCCTTTTCTTTCAGAATATTTATTTTCTTTATAATCTAACAAAAGAGATTGGTTAATTTGTGTTCCATGTACAGTTTACTAAAACAAATGGCAGCACACAAACAGATTTCAGTGAACCATATTAAGGTGCAATCTTGCTGATGACATCAAAACCTTATTAATTGTGGTTTTTAAATACAAGTTATACATGGATTCCTTTGGTGACTTTATGCTACTTTCCTTTTTCCCTCCCATCAATCATAAAAAGCCTTTGATACGGCCTTAAAAACATAGCTGTAATGCACAATAACCAGCATTGGTCCCTACATTTCTGTTCTGTGATGCTAAATACTTATTTGCAGAGTACCAAATACCTCATTTTCACTGGCATTCAGGAATATTATTGCAAAAGGTTGAAGAATGATATAAAATACAAGGTGTTTATTCTCACTAGAAAGTCAGAAAAAAATAACCTGTTACTACTGATTTCCAGAACTTCAAAGAGCATAGGGCATCTGTCTTTTCAACATCTAATTTTTCTTCAGACTGTAGAAATAGGTATTTAAGGAGCCATCTGCGGTTGTACCATCAAGTACTTCTAAAATAAATGAAAACTTCTACAGAAAAGACCACCTTAAATATCAGCTCTGTCTTGACTTGCATTCTTACCAGCAGTTTTAACAAGCAGGGGAAAAGGAACTTTGTAATTTCTCAGAAAATTAACAAATAGGCTCTGGAGCACCAGATGTAGGAGATCAGGGAAAAGCTGCAATTCTGAGGAGTGTTGCAACAGGAGTGAAAAGGGGACTGCAATCAGAACCTCCCTGTGAAACCTTATACCAGCTAAACTTTGGGCACTTTCAGTGAGTTACTTATGTATTTAATTATTCCAAACCTGTTAATAATTTTAGTAAAGAATGGTAATGAAGAGCAAAACATCAGCAATAAAATACTGACTGGGGTCAGTGGCAGTAGCAGATTGGATACACAAAACTGTGGTACAGTGTGAGTGCGTTTTAGTGAGTTTCTTGACAGTCTTTGACGGGAAAGAATATTAGTAGTCACAATTAATTGTGATTTCTTTTTTTCCTTTAAAAAAAAGTGCATTCAATTTGCTTGTTCTTAGTGGAAAAATCATTTTTCTTTTTTTTAAACAAGAATTGTTCTTCTAGTCTGTGTGCAACACAGTGTGAAAGAAAAGTGAAAGAAAATTTTAACATAATGTGATCAAAAATATATGCTCATTTGAAAAAATATCTCACTGTGCTGTGTGCATAATGCATTTTATTTTAAATGTAAAAATTTGTCATGTTTGAATGGAGAACAAGGGAAGGATGTGCAAGAACAGATCTCTGACTTCTTTTCCTTGGTTTTCCAGTTCTTCAAAATGATAGTTTAGAAACACTACATGTAATCCAGAAAATAAAATATTCAGAACAACATTTGGGAAAAAATGAAATTTGTCTTAAAAAAAGACAAACAGCATATTGATAATTTGTTGGAAATTAAGGTTTAGTGATGTAGATGTCAGAACATAGTCATTAGACCCTTGCCACTGCCACATCTTACTCTTGTTTAATCTTTATACACATAGGGAAAAAAAATTCATTATTTTGCTGCAGCAAATAATTTGAAAAAGAGAAATCTTTTATATTCTCCTTAAAACTTCATTGGTGCCCTCACAGTCAGGTTAACTCTCAGTAAACCATTATTGGACAATAATAGCTGTCTTTAGCTACTGACTGCTTCGTAGAATTGAGAGACTGCATGCTAGGAACAGAACTCTTTTCAAGCCTTATTATCTCAGCTGTTCAGTTTGCCTTATTTCAGAAGGAAAAATGTAAGTACCAAAAATTTTCCCTTGACTTGTATTACAGGTTTTTTTCCCACATGGCATTTAGTAATTTGTATTAAGACAAGAGAGTTAGGATTTTAAAGGCAGTTTCCCTCACAATAACTAATGTACCCTTCAGGTTCTGGTCCTCATGTTTTTATATATTCTTTAATCTTTCTTTTCTACAGAAACAGCAGGAACTATGTGAATATTTAATTAAATGAATGCTTAGGAGGTCTCAGAGGCTTAGGCCTGTAAACAGAGCCTTGGGAAGACCCTGGTGTGTGAAGTGTACCTCGCCCCAGTTTTTTACATTGTCATTGTCATGGGACTTATCTACAAGTCTCATATGTCAAAGGAGACACATTCTTGTACTGGCAGCCAGTATGAAGTCCATCTCGTACACATCCTCTCAGTGAGGCAAAATCACTTCAGGAATAGATGGGATGCTTCGGGCCATAGCTGCTGTAGGTGGTCACATCCACTCTGCAAAGAAGGGTGCCATGATATGTTTGTGGTTTGCACCCAGGAGTGCTGTATGGCTTATTCTAAACGTGGCTCTGGATGCATTCCTGCGGGTAACAACTCGTACAGTTGGCAGATTTGGTCTTGAGCCTTGCCCTCAGGTTGCACTTAAAATAGAAGGCAGGCTCATTGGTGGCTGGCATCCCAGCCCTTGCTGAAAGGTACAGTGCCTTCCAGAAATGGAACTCACAGGAATAGTGATTTGCAGTGAATAGGAGCAAGATTCTCTCTCTAGAAGGCAGTGTTGTAAAGCACATATTAGTGGTGAGAGTTCCCTGGAGGATTTTTATGTGGTTTTAAAAAGCATAGTTAAAATATGCACTCCTGTTTTGTAATGTAAATGCCAACTCATTATGTTCTTTTTTTTTTTTTTGTATAATGCATGTTTCTAGGAATATTCTTAAGCTATTGAAAGAAAATAAAATACTTTTAAATTAATTTAGGCTCATAATTTAAGCTTTTTCTCCAGAAAAATGGAATTGGAAGTGTTTTCAGAAAGACACAATTGCAAAATTGTTAGAATTATACAATGCATTGCAAACCAAGTATCAGAAAGAAGTGGGAACATAGTCTGCACTGTCAAACACAGTAGGAGAATGTTTGCATATTGGCAAGTCCAACATCATTTGTTTGTCCCTGTTTTATCTTCTAAATGGGGATTGTAATTCTGATTTGGTAGGTGCTCCCAAAACAAAACTTAGGGTGATATACTGTCTTCTGCACTCTGTGTGTGTGTATGTGTGTTTTTATACATGGGCTTGGGAACAGCTTGGGTTCTGAGTGCAGAAATACTTTTAAATTGAAATGCAGATCAGCTTTTCCTCCTCACCCACTTTTTACATAATTTGCACCACAAGCATCATCTAAAAAAAGCTAGGTTCCTTCTGATCAGCTGAACAGTATTCAGGAGCATTAAGAAGGATGAAATTCCCTCTGCTTAGAATGAATACACTTTAATTTCTCTTAGTCTTTATCTACTGTGAGGAGAGAGACTTTCCAAGGTTCAAAACTGTAATTTCTACTCAGTGGAGGCCAATAGTTCTGTTTACTGTTTTTGTACCACTTTGTTTTGGCTAATCTGAACAGCCATCCTTACCTGGAAAAATTCTACCCCTCAGTTTCAGTCCCAAGGTGTCCTTCAGTTTCTCTGCCTCCCAACAAAATATATACCAGTATCTTTTGGGGTCTATTCATTTTTAATAATGTTTTGGCTGTTTAGGCCTCATGTGGCTGGAGATATTATAATTCTATATCCAGTTACACATGCCTGAAACAGCTGAAAGCTTTACTGCTCTGCTGTAACTTCTGTCAAAAATGTACTTTGTATATCTCACCAAAATTTCAAGAGATGTCCGAACAGAACAAATGGCAGGCCTTGAGCTAGCAGAGCACTGAAAATGTGATCAGACCCACTTCTGTTACTGAATATCATATTTAAGATGGACCCTATCCAGCTCTGGAGATGTCAATGGACTTAATGGTCCCTACCCTCATCTTGGAAGTTACAGCACGTAGAATGATGGGGCCAGTGTTAAAAGGCCAGGGCCCTCCTTGAATGCCCTGTTTCTTCCTTGTACCCACATTTGTGCTTATGTATTTCGTTAGTTTTGGCTAAAAGGTGGCTTGTAGATGGATGAAAGAGGTCTATCACTGGTTGTTGCTATTCCAGAATTGCTTAATAGAGTATTGTCATCCTGACATCCATGGATTGCCAGGACTGCTTAGAAAGTGATCAGTAAGAACTGTAGTTACTGCATGTTTTAACAGAAGAATTCTTGGGTTTAAGTACAAGAAGACTTTGTGCTTCTTAGGCTGCTTGGTTAAACATACTTGTTGAAAGATGAGAGCACCAGGAGTTCTGTATTCATTTAGGTACTACATAGATGTGATCTGTGTATATAGAAGGAGATTTTGCTTACATAAAACTGAAAAATATATGTTAATGTTTGTTGTATTACTTGAACATTTTTGATTATGTAGAGGTTTTTTTCTTTTTTTAAGTTTTTTTGGTTGAGAATATTTGGGGGGTTTGCTTAAAATGCTGTCTGTCTTCTTGTTTTGATCCTGGACAAGCTGGAAGATACTGCTCACTCTTAGAAATACTTTCTCTGTGCTTTGATGAGTGTCTTCCCTTATGCCCTGTAGTATTCATGTTTAATTCATTTATGTTGTAGAATATGGGTCATGTTCTCTTCTTTTTGCTCTGGGTTAGGCTGACAGCATCTCCTCAAGTGAGGCAACTATACAGCTGAAAGGAACTTCTTTGAATACAAAACTTAAAAATTGTTATTTTTAAAACTTGTATAGTGCCCTGATTTTTTATTTCTGCTACTGGAAGATAATAATTCTTTAAACAGTAGATTATCTAATTATTGTTAATAACAGAATAGTAATGGAAAAGAATAAAAATTACCATCTACCAACCTTATGCATTTAGGTTTTGAATAGTGCATAGCTTAAAGACAATTCTAATTTTATGAGGAACCATGCTTTACAAATATGTTAAATATATTACATTTGTTCTTCTGAGATAAGCTGACTTATCTCTGTAAAAAATATGAAATATTCATAGGATTTTCCAGTCTGAGATTCTTACTTTTGGGAAAACAAACGTATAATTTCTTGAATCAACCAATAGTTTGAATATGAAGTAGTAGACATTTTTGTGTAGAACTTCTGCCACTGGTTAAATTAATGGCTTTATGGAAAGCATGTCATATGAACTAGAACATTTAAAAACTGCAGGTTAATAGTAGCAGAATTCATACCTTCATCTGTGTGGTAACTGGATTCTTTGCTCATATGTAAGTATTAGTCTTTATAATATAAACAAGAATAATAAAAAAGTTATCTGAGCCTTATGTTTTATTTTATCAATGTGATGAGGAGAAACTTGCGTGCTTTATCATCCTTCATATTAGGAAGCAATTGTGGATTTGGTTTCTTCTGATTTATTTTTACTTTCTGAATGTCAAAAAAAATTACTCTCAAAAGAAAATTGACTGCAGTCATGCAAGGCTGGTTTTCAAGTGCATGTGGATGATCTCTCAATGAAACACCATGGTTTTCCTGCATCTCCTGGACAGGAAACTGTTGTGGTTTAACCCCAGCCAGCAACTAAGTACCACACAGCTGCTCACTCCCTGTCCACCCCCACCCATGATGGGATGGGGAGAAGAAGCAGAAAAAAAGTAAAAGCTGTGGGTTGAGGTAGGAACAGTTTAATAACAGAAATAAAGTGTTTGTTTAATAATAATAATAATAGTAATAATAATAATAATAATAATAATAATACAAAAAGAGAATAATAAAACCCGCTGACAAATGGGTTGTCAGCCTGTCCTAAGCTGTTGGTGCCTCCCAGCCAACTCCCCCTGCTTCATATACTGGGCACGACATTCTACAGTCTGCAATATCCCTTTGGCCAGTGCAGGTCAGCTGTCCTGGCTGCACTCCCTCCCAGCTTCTTGTGCACCTGCTCTCTGGCAGAGCATAGGAATCTGAAAAGTCCTTGACTTAGAGTGAGCACTGCTCAGCAACAGCTAAAACATCAGTGTGTTACCAACACTGTTCTCATCCTAAATCCAAAACACAGCACTGCACCAGCCACTGAGAAGAAAATCGAACTCTATTCCAGGACAGCGTGCAGACTAGTCTGTAATCCCACAATTTCTATGTACACCTGTATTTCTTCGTTATTGGCCAAATGATAGAAATCTGTAGGATCATGTTTTGCTTATGTGTATATATATGTGTGTTATCTGCCCATTACAAGATTAACTTTAAAAGTTGTTAGAAAATTTATGGTAAATTAAACACATGTAGAAGTCTCGAAATATTAAATATCTACATGTTAGCAGAAATACACATCCAGGTAGAAGAGAAAGATATTTTATTAATTCCCACGATGAAGCAAAAATTGCAGTATGAGCTTAAGTTTTAAGAGCCACAGGGCATCAGGGAGTCGTTATTTTGAATGGTTTACCATGGGTCAGTCTTCAATATGAGTTCATTGGACACCAGAGAACTACTTCTCAGCCACACATCATGTACATTCCTTGTTGTCTAACAGAACAGCTTGTGCTGACAGCTAATTGCAGCAAAAGCTGGGATATTCACATAGACTTACCCTGAAAAGATGCTTTGATAGCCAAGAGTATGTGAGCACCCCAATAGTGTTTGATTCCTTTAAATTAAAGGAACCACAAGACAAAATAAGTAGAAAGCACAGTGGTTTTGGTTCTGGTGAGTAGAAGAATACTTAAACAAAATGTATGTCTTTTCATTTGCTTTTATTTACATACTTTGGAGGAATGGACTCAGTTTGCCAAAGCCGTACAGGCTGTGCTCATTTGCTATCCTTTCTCACTGTGAATGCCAAACTTTCACTCTCAGGTGTTTTATAATTTATTTAGTTAGTAAATAAAAGTAACGAATGACTGTGTTGAGTAATGTTAGGACTAATGCTAATCCTTGTAGGACTGCCTTTGATTCTTTGTTATGTTTTATCACTAACTGATGTTGCATCTCATTAGTATTTTATTACCGTAGAAAATCCTAAGTTTATGACATCCACCAGGTGACCTTCATCACCCACACTTGTAGTACACACCGTGTTGAGAAGGAGGACTAGTAACCCGGGGTGAAGGTGACCGGCTCTATTGCTTCTGAAGTCGGTGGCAAATCTCCACCACACCCAGAGCGATAATCCCAGTTTGTTTCTCAGCTGCTGTGCTGCTCCTCCAGTTGCTTGAGCAGCTTTTTTCCTTCCTTAGTCTTGTAACTTCATTTTTCCTTACGGGGGAAAGAAAGTGAGCCCGTATATGAACTATAAATACGTAATATATATACATAATAAGTCCTTAACTATATTTTCTCCCGTTTCTCAGCACGCCGCTGCGGAGCGGAGCGGAGCAGCGGTGCCAGGGGCACTCAGCCCCCCTGGCCGGTGCCGTATTTAAGGAGGCCAGACGGGTGCCTGTATTTTCTAGCGCCCGTCCCTCCCGTAACGTCAGGACGGGAAAGGGAAGATCTGTCTTTAAGGAAACTGGATGTCAGGGAGGTAGGCGCAGGATGCCAGTGATCCCCGGCCGCGCGGGCTGGGGCTGGCGCTGTCGCTGGGTTGGGGTTTGGATTGGGGTTGGGGCTGGGGTTTGGATTGGGGTTGGGGCTGGGGTTTGGGCTGGGGCTGGTGCTGGGCGGGGGCTGGCGGTGCCGTGCCAGGGGCGGGGCGGGGCCGCCACTCGGTCCCCGTCTCCCGCTCGCTTCCCGGGCGGAATAAGCAGTTTTTGCACGAAACGCAGCCCGATCTGCAGGTTTTGCTTAAGGTGCACGCAGAGAGCACGAGGGAGAGGCTGAGGCGGCCGGTGCCATGGGCCAGCTCTGCTGCTTTCCCTTCTCCAGAGGGGAGGAGAAGATCAGTAAGTGCGCGGCTGTGCGCGGCGCTGGCTGCCGCCGCCGCGGGGAGGGAGCTGCGGGAGCATTCCTGCGGGGTTTTTCCTTTTGGAAAATTAACTGATTGCTTCTTAGAGAAGGGGTTGAGACAAATTAAGCAATCTATCTACTAAGTAGGTGAAGATTTCTTTCTAATAGAGACAAGTAATCAGGTCTAATTTTGTGAGCATTCTGTCAGTCCATTTCTGTAAGCAAATGTAGCCAAAGTGAGTATTTTGATTTTCCTTTTTGGCAAGTGCAGTTCAGAGTGAGAGATGAGAAGGTTTTGTGTTGTAAGCATGTGCATGTTAACGGTAAAGCTCATTAGCAACAGATAGGAAGAACGGAGATTTTGTCGATGTCAATGTTGGCAGATGACAAAGGATTTCCATTTGGGTGTTGGTTGGATGTGTAGTTTTAGGGTGACCAAGTGAGGGAACAGTCGCACTTTATGTATGGATCTGGTAGTGTCTGGTTTTGCTTTCAGTTGAGTAAATGTAAGTTGAATCAGAGGGAGCAGTTCTGATCTCTTTATCCTTTGGTGTACTGAGTCGAGCTAGCTAATTTGACTGGAATGTTGTTTCTGTTAAATTCTGTGCTGAAAATGATGTTTGTCCTAAATTTGGTAACACAATAAAATATTTACTCTCGACTTCTTGCTCAGTGAAATATTTTCAACCTTTCTTCTAGAAGATGCAGCCAAATTTCTGTCACATTGTGTCTGAAATCAGTTTTAACTAAATTCACATAATTCATTAGCTGTGGGCTAGAAAATCCAGTTTTCTAATCTGGTTTATATTTCATTCTTGTTACTCAGGAAGCTGTCTAGGCATAAATAAAGTGAGAGTTTATACCATCAATTAAACAATAAATGTGTCTACCAATAGTGCAAGAAATCTAGAAGACAGCCTCGAGAAGATGAGTTGGCAGTTATTTTAAAATGTTTTTCCTTCCCAGGTCATGGTGTGAGGGTAAATGTTGCAAATTTTGCATTGGGGAAATGACTAGGAATGTTTTATATTTCAAAACTATTTTTTCATCTAGCCAGTACAGAATGTGTTTATGTGGAGAGCAAACAGGTAATGCAATTCACTTCTAATGTATGAATAGGTAAAGACAGACAACAAATACTAATTGAGTTTTTTAGTTTGTTCTGTTGACAGAAAACAAGAGAAAGAAAAAAGCATTATATTCTTCCGCATCCTGCTTCTTTCAGTCCCCTCATCACTGCTTTTTAACTTTTCTTCTGCCATCACTTGTCATGCACCAGCTTTCTTTGTGTGTGCTCCTGTGAGTGACTGGAACATACATTGAATATACCATTTAGCACAGCATGACCTCAAACTACATGTAGTAAAAAAAAATCATTCAGGAGATGTCATTATGTATGTGCAAAGTCACAAAGGCTTTTGAAAGATGTCTGCTTTTGGCATGTAGCAACTGAAAGGTGTGGCATAACCCCTTGAGAATGTGGAAAGGAAAAAAAATGGATAGTTTTAGTCTGAGGGGAACCTGAAGCAAGGAGATCTGGCTATGAGTGAGATAAGAAGGTGGTGTCTGAAATGAGGAGAAAAAAATAGATGTGGCTGTTTTACCAGTGTTCATGGGGGAATAACATGACTGAGCCATCTTAAAAAGGGAAAAAGAGAGGAAGTACAGGATGAGCATGGTGAACGTGATTGGTTTTTCTCGTAGTTCAGCACTGACTGGAGAAAAGAAAAAGAAGGGAAATTGCTTTCCTTTCATCTGGCCTCCGTCCCTCTCTTCTGCAACATCTGTTTCTCCCTCTGTGTACTGGGAGGAAGCACTGCTGGGCATCTAGCATGGCCCCAGCCAGACAGGCGGTTTGAAGCTGGCCACGTGGAACAGGCAGAAAGGAATGTGTCTCACATCCATTTTTCCTTTTCTTGTCATATTATTGTGGTGACCTCTTAACTAATTGTGTTTGGAAATTAACCTGGGCTTTTTATTACCACTAAATTATCCTGGTTAGCAAACATGCAGGTGCAAATCACAATGATGTGGCTGTTGTACACTAGAAACAAAAAGTACATTATAAAGGTGCAAGCATGTGCAGTAAATAGCAGCTCACCATGCTACTTGACTCATTTCAGTCGCAGTGAAGATGAAAACATATGAACTTCATTATGGTTTTCCTATAAGTTTTGTTTCAGCTGAGGTGCCTCAAGTGAACTCAGCTGACAAATGCAGTTATTGAATTGCTGAAGATTTGTTCCTTATGCAGTAAGGAAATGTTTTCATTTCATGTAAAGTGTAGTTTCAAAAAGTGTTGTAATTGTATTATCGGGTACTGTTGCAAAGTTGTGTCAACATCTTTGTGTTGAGTGAGGTGAAAGCTCACTCCTTTCATGGTGTATTTCTGAAAATTTGAGTTTAGATCTGTTTCACATCAAGTGTGAATTGAACTTAGCTTCAACACATTGACTAATCTGCATTGTTAAAAAAAATTAACCTATTTTACATTAGAAATTAACAGGTGCTTATGACTGAAACGCACCAAAGTGCTGAGAAGTGGAAGCTGAGTTGTGTTATGAAGTTTTAACAGCCACTTGCTTACGTCTTGTGTCCACACACAGTTATGTATTTCACATCCCTTTCTATTCTCTTCAAATTTAAGTATAGCTGTGGAAAACATTTAGCTGAGTTTTATGATTATGGTAAGATCATAAGAGTGGTTGCATGGACCAGATTTAGGATCTGTCTCCCTAGCACATGCCTAACAAAGCCATTAGAAAAGGGCAGGTGTGTAAGAAGGTGTTTCCTCAAAATGAAGTTCTAATGCTGCAGCAGTTCAAGACCTGTGGACTTTGTGAAGCGGGATGGCATCCTTGATAATTACAAGTCTTTAATTATTTTTTCCTTTTCAATCCACAGAAATTTTTAAGATCTGTACTATCTTCTGGCAAGAGACTTTATGGCTTAAATGTGATTTTTGTAAAGAATTTTACTAGTCATGCCAACCAATACAATGTTGTTTACTGAGTACTATATAAATAAACAGTTTTTCTGCCACGCTTGATAGAAATCAATTCCCAGAATGTACTCTGGGTAGCAGAGATCTAGGGTATTCTGCAATGAAGGAAAGGAAAAAAGTATCTCTTCTCACCACTGATTGTGCTACACAAGTAAAGCATGAGTAGAAACTGTTAAAACTTAGACATGTAGGACCTTAACAACCTCTTCTTTCAATTCTCTTAGTGAATGATCATGTAACCACTCTAAGGCTGAGACAGCCTTCTACAAGGATACAGACGCCCAATTCAGCATGTTAAGTTCCAGTGAAGTTGGTTGGAGTTTCAAAATCTGGTTCACTGTGTTCAAGGAAGGGCTTTTCAAAGAGTATATATTTCAAATGAAGATTAGTGTTTAGTCTAACAATTAATTCTTTATATTTCTGACATCATGAAGGAATTGCCTGCATGATAACCCTCTAGTTAGACCTTGTATTGATTTGCTTATGTCAATGCTCAATAAGTGCTTTTTCATTTTGGAAATGGTCTCAAATGATCTTTAGCTGCTTTTTGAAATGATCTAACTGTAAATTCATTTCTGGTCTAAACTTTGTTTAAATTTTGTTTGTTTGTTTTAACTTCATAGCGTGACACTTTTTAATCTGGCATTAAAGAAAGCACTTTACAAAATAAGCATCGTTACACCTCATTATAGCTGTATATGTGGTAGCCCATTTGCTACTTGATAGGAAACCAAGGAACAGAGACCTTGTACTGGCCAGAAATTGTTTAAAAAGGCTGTTAAATATTGAATGCATACAAAATTCCCATGTTATACAATTGCTAGTTTGAAATAAAGCTGGTCATATAATCCAAATAGAATATGAAACTTACTTGCATTCTAAAAAATGTGATTCCCAACTTAAAAGGTCAGTGCATAGTAGTATGAGCACTTTTGCATGTTTTAATTTAATGAGATTAAACAATTTGTTGTTTGATAGCTGTTATAAACAGAACGGGAGCAGCCCTGCTGAAAAGGACTTGGGGTGCTGGTGGATGAGAAGCTGCACATGACCCAGCAATGTGCACTGGCAGCTGAGAAATCCAGTTGTATCCTGGGCTGCAGCCAAAGCAGCCAGGAGGGCCAGCAGGGCAAGGGAGGGGATTCTGCCCCTCTACTCTGCCCTGGTGAGACCCCACCTGGAACACTGCATCCAGCTCTGGGGTCCTCAGCACAGGAAGGACATGGACCTGCTGGAGTGAATCCAGAGGGGGTCACCAACATGATTAGAGAGATGGAACACCTCTCCTATGAGGAAAGGCTGAGAGAATTGGCGTTCAGCCTGGAGAATAGATGTCTTTGGTATGAATTTATTGCAGTCTGCCAATACCTGAAGGGGCCTGCAAGAAA
The DNA here is from genome assembly GCA_014706295.1 of Lycocorax pyrrhopterus obiensis. Taxonomy (NCBI): domain Eukaryota; kingdom Metazoa; phylum Chordata; class Aves; order Passeriformes; family Paradisaeidae; genus Lycocorax; species Lycocorax pyrrhopterus. The sequence goes on along the minus strand of JACSVZ010000004.1, from coordinate 59,865,168 downwards.
GATGGAGAGAAACCTTTTACTAGGGCATGTAGTTCTGACTAGAGGGAATGGCTTCAAACTGAAAGAGAGTAGGTTTAGATCAAATATTAGGAAGAAATTCTTTATTGTGACAGTTGTGAGGCACTGACACAGGCTGCCCAGGGTAACTGTGGATGCTCTTTCCCTGGAAGTGTTCAAGGCCAGTTTGGATGGGGCTTTGAACAACCTGGTCTAATGAAAGGTGTCCCTGTCCATGGCAGGAACTAGATGATCTTTAAGTCCCCTTCCAACCCAAACCATTGTATGATTTTATTATTATATGCTATCACTCATCGTGCATATTGAATGTAAAGCATGTAAATAGTTGTGGAAATGAGTAAATGAACACAGAGCCTAGGGCTTTGTAGCCTGTGCAGAGGAACTGGGCAAGCTGGCAAGTTCCAACTTACAGCCAGGCTAGCAACATGCAGTCCAGATCTTTTGGGCCTGACCGAAAATTACCCAGCTGTATCAAACTAGGGATTGGTTTTTGAGGCTAAAGCAAAGTTCAGTGAACAGAATGCAATTACTTTATTTACGTCTTAAAATGATTTTGAAAATCCTGAAAGTTACATTTGCAAATCATTGACTTGGTCAAATTTGCAGTTTGGTATAAGTTATCGGGATTTATTTTGCATTTACGTAGCTGTAATACAAAAGTTGCATTGTCTGGCTTTCTGTCACGAGAGACAGGACAGGTTTGCCTACCACAAATAGTAAGTCAATCCCCGTTGTTAAACAGGCCTTGTGCATTTGCCAGGTTGTCAAATACTGATTGCTCCCCCATCCTGCAGGTTGTGTCCTTCTCACTTCTGTTTTGTGAGGTTTTAACTCTTGCTTGCTCAAAGTGATACCTGCTCTGGTACTATGAAGACATTATTCTTTTCCCTTCTCTATCCTGAAATGTGAAAACACACTCATCAGCTGAGGTTGGTGAGTCCTATTTATACTCATTCTCCAGTGCTTATGTTCTGTCTTGCCAATCTCCCTGTGTGATGTTGTTTCTTCACTCCTACACATACATTCACACAAGATATACACAAAGAGGTGCATGATGTGGATGAAAAAAACAAACAATTTGAAGGAAAGGTGCATTCCTCAAAATGACATTTTGAATGACAACTAGGTGTTGTTTGTCTTTTTCCCTCATAGAACTTCACGGTGCCTGTGATTAGACTGCTAAGATTGTTTCCATTCTCTATGGGAAGAAAAGAAAGAAAATTTAGCAGTCTAAACCAAAACTAAGTGTTCAATACTTACCATGTGAAAGTTACACAAGTCTTCATCCTCCTGCAACCAACATTAGATTTGATGACCAAGGCAATAAGCCCAACCAGGGCCTGAAGACAGCCAAGACTGTCATTAGTGTCAGTAGAATCATGAATATCTTACATATATGTTCATTCTTGATCCCTCAGTAATGCAGCTAAACTGCTAAGAGAACTGTACACACTAGTGAAGATAAAGAGAGATTTAAAGAAAATCTAGGAGAGAAAATAAGGTGTTAAGTTCACCTTCGCTGCAAGGTATCAAGGAGTGGGATGATAGAAGAACAGGCTTTTAAATCAGAGGAATGATATTTAAGAAAGCCTTCAGAAGTGGATGCCTCTTTGTGGCCTCAAGAATGAAGAATATAGTCATCTTGAAGTAAAGAGGATAAAAATACTAGTGACTGTGAAATTGGCAAGTTTTAAAATTATGTTGGATGTTTCCATGTGTCTTAGGCAATTCTCCTTGAAATTAAAATGTCTTAACATATTTGGGGGTGTTGGTTGGGTTTTTTTAATTAATAACTGCATTTTGAAAATAGTCCTACATGATATGAACACATATTGCTGAATTTTCTTCAATGTCTGATCTATAGTAATTTTAGGTGGCATTTGACTTTAATTAAAAAGTGGAATTTAATACTTTTTTCTCACTTTGTATTTGATACAAACATATGTAAGTCCAAATTTAAACCCTATCAGCATACATGGCCTGTGGAAAGAAATTAAATTATTGAATTTAAATTTTTTACCAGTTTTTATTTGGGTATAAAGAATTTTAAAACACAGAATTGTATATTTTTTAAATAGGCTACATTTTACTATTTCACAAGTATGTAGCAGACTGTCTTGCTCTATAACTATTAGGCTGCAAAAGTTGGGCTCTCTTCCACCTTCCTGACAGGATGTTTTGTATAAAATAAATTGCAACTAGAAATTCTGGAGATGGATCAAGTCAAACGTGATTGCCTTGTGATTAGGTTATGTTACTGATGGTGGGAAAAAGCAGAAGTGTTTATTGTATAATTTCTTTAGGGATATAACAGAACTGCTTCTTTTCCTGAAAGGAAACATGAGCAAAGTCAGGGAGTTCTGTGGTTCATAATCAAAAAATGTCCAGGTTAATTTGTAGATGTTCTAAAATACTGAAAATTGTAAATTCTGCTAAAAGTCTAATCTTTATGTAATATGCACTTATGTATGAAATGAGGATGTATTTGGGGCTGAATACCTTATTTGGAGTACTGTTGGCCACAGTGATCCATAACTACACCATGCTGAGAAACTTCAGGAAAAGCCTTAACTAAACCTGTTTGTATTAAAGGACTTGAAGAATAACCCATAAGACGATAGGAAGAGATTTCATTTCGTTTCATCTGTAGCAAGAAGAAGACCAGGACTAGCTAGATGGAACAGGTACCAACACTTCTCTTGATCCCAGTACGAGAAGATGAAAAAGAAAAAAAGTACTGGAATTCAGAAGACCCTAAGGAGGAACTTCAAAATGGAGATGAAGTCACTAAAATTGGCTCCATGTTGATGGAGTTGGAACTTCAATGAACTTAATGATCACTTTTCATAAAAAGTGTGTCTTTTTACTATTTTGCAAAAGTATTTGCATAGATTCCTACTGTATTGTTGAAGTTGTATTTATTTTCCACATTGAGGCCAAGTGCTCTATCTTCCATTCACATGCTACTATTACTTTACTGTCAATACCTCTGCAACTGTATTAGGTCCCCAACATATTGGGAGTATCTTTTATATCCATTTAATGACTGGCAGAGGGGGATGTACATAACGTAACTATTGTCTTTTCACCCTCACTATGATCTCAGTCCTCATTACCCTTATGGGGGAGTTGTGTGATCTTTGGATGAGACTACCAAGGTGAAAACTGGCCACACTTTTTATAACCCTGCCTGTAGTTTGTGGGAAGTTGCTACAAGCTGCCATCTTTCTCAGTGAATTCTAGCAAGAAATATGTGATCACGTGCAATACTGATTAACCTGGCTTCTTACAGATGTTGATGGAAACAAAATTACTATGCTGGCAGTTGTTAGATAAGCAAAACAATAATGGTTCTATGACCATAAAACCCCATCCTCTTCTAGATTAAAAAGTGCTGACAGAAGAAGTTGCAGGTCCCACAGAATCATTGCTGCCACCATCCCTGGTTGTGTACACTGTGTACTGGTGATCTGTGCTGTGTAGACTGATCCATAGCAGAGCAGGTTTTATGTGAGCACTCTTTTAATAAAGGCAGAAACACCCCCAGTGAGGTTAAATGCTTCTCCATCATTAGCTGACTGACCTGGGTAATTTTGTTTTAAGTGAATTAAGGAATTTTGAAAAACCCTGCAGCAGCTGATGGTAAGGGTCACATAGCCACAATAGCTTCTTCCATTTTATGACTGGATCTAGTGAAGAGTAATACACAAGAAAAATACACAGGCTCAGTTTTGCAAAGTGCTGAGCGGCCTTGATCCCTTGGGAACATGAGCACACGTGGAGATGGCTTCCTGCTGCCAGTAGACCATGCTAGAGTGGCAAGGAGCTGAAGCTTCTGATGCATATGGGAAGGACTAGCAGAGTGGGAAGAGGAGACTTTGACCAGAAAAGTTGATTATGATGTCTTTGTCAACAAAGTATACTGCTCCCTTGGTGTAATGGAAGGGTTTTTACTATGTTTAAAGTGATAAGCTCTGCCTCTGGGCAGATTGACCCATTGATACATGTGGATCAAACATTGAATCATGTAGATGTCAGATGGGTCAGCCTTCCTGCTAAGTGCGCCATCTCAGAGCAGTGAAATGGTGTCTCTGTACGTACCCTGGGCTCAGATGGAGAAGACAAGGAAGACCTGCCTGTTTGTAGCCAAGTGCTTTTCAGAAACTGCAGTAAAAATAGTAGGAAGGGCAAAGCTCTGAGAGGTGTATGGACTACGTATCTCCCTTCTGCCACCCCTCCCTGTTGTATTGCCTCATATGGCTGCTGCTTCACAGGGTAAAGTGCTGTACTTCTTATTGGTTGGCCAATTTCCAAAGTCCTGTAGCATTTATCATGCTTATATTTCACAGGAAGGTTATCTTCATATTTGTATGCTTTCCCATCCTCTTCTGATCTGCAAAGCTATAGTTCAGAAATGAGTTTATTGACAAAGAAATGGTTGTTAGTTAATGCTGGTATGGAAATGTTAAGAGACATGAAAGAAAGTTTAAAAACTGATGCAAGTGTATACCTAATTTCTGCTGTGAAGGGCATTGTATGAGCCATCTGTGGATTTTTTAGATAATCACTGTTTAGTCCTGTTAGTACTGCAGTGGATAACTCTGTTATGGGACTTTTCATTGAGCAAAGAGGAGAGACAACATTAAAACAGTTTTGTTTACAGCTGAAGGCTTCTCTGCAGATATGGGAACTGAGCCTGTGATCCCAGTGAGTCCATACAAAGGTCACCACTGCTGGAACTAGTCAGCACGCTTGTCGGGCTAACAGAGGCTGCTGGTTGAGGGGGTTGTGGTTGTGAAGAATGCACTATTAGTTATACTGTGGTTATGCAGTTTTCTGAGTGGAAATGAAACACTGTAAGGGGTGATGATGAGTACCATGCAGTATTGCTGCTGTTGTATGTATGGCACTGTAAAGGAAAGAAAAAATAATCCTCTGTCAAGCAGAAGGACCTTCCTTAAAATGTTTATTTTACTGCACATTGATGCAATTAATTATTTCTGTGATTTGTTTTCTTGATTTTGCTCTCTATTTTAAAATTTCTGGCCAAATAACGTTTTAGTACACTTGGCTACAAGGTCAGACAGTCTCTGTAGAGAAGTAATGCACTGGAAAGTTGCTTATGTGGAGAAATTTCTAATAGTGACATTAGCCAGACATTTTGTTCATTGTTTCTGGAAGGTAGTTCATTCAAAAAAACACATGAATAAAACTGACAGATTCCAAAGGAATAGTAGTATTTTCTTAAACTCCTTAGTGAGCACACTGATGCTACATCAGTTAAATTGATTGACAAAAGTTTGGGGAGAGAGGAGGCTGCAATAGATGCAGAATTGAGTCCTGCATTTCTTAGGTTATATAGATATCAGTTAAAATTCCGTCCATCATAGGTCATTTCCTTGCCCTATAAGGGGGGAAGAAACACCCAAGAATGTATCCATACATTCTGTATGGCAGTCAGGAAAAAGAAGCTTGATGATGATTTGGAATATGAGCAAATTCTGCTGCAATCGCATTTAAATAGCCCTGAGCATTACTGTGGGCCACCAGCTGCAGTGGCAGATTACAGTTGAAAGTTGCATTTAAAATTCCAAATTGTGCTGCTTCTCTGTTCGAAAAGCCAAACAGACCAAAGAATAGTGAATGCGATTTCTCATGGGGCTAAATCTTTCAAATGCAATTAGATTGTTTTGTAAATCTCCAGCATAAAGTTAGACAAAAAGCTTCAATAGAAATTAATAACTCTCTTAAAATATACCGTAATGGCTAATTTCTTTTGATCTTTTATAAATGGGTTATAACTGACAGTTAACTATTGTCTATCAATTTGCAACATAACATAAATAAGAATACATATGCTTTTGCCCAGAGAACTTACTTCTGCGTGATAAAAATTATACTTTTCTGGTAGTGGTAAAATCTCAGAAAAATTTCCAAAGTCCAGTAACTGAACTGTTAATTTAATTTTAATAATGTTTATATTAATTAAAAATAATAACGTCAGTAATATACCATTTAGCACTGCAGTGCTTTGAAGCTCTCTAAAAGGATGCTTCAGTTGGAACATTCAATTAGAAACAAGCTGACAGTGTTTAAGGATTTTTGCTAAACATGCAAGTAAAACCATGAAAGTGAAACAGATTAACTGGGGCATGAATCAAGCGGTACTGAAAATGTCAAGTGAAACCCTTAGCAGCAGTAAGCAGGAATAGTGCTGATTTATACCAACCAAGGACTTGGCTTGCCAAGTGTCATGGCTGTGACAGTCCACTGGCAGCCCCTGGAGTCCAGAGCTGCAGTGAGATGAATCAGAATATCAGCTAGCCCATTTAAAAGCAGACCTTCTATAAATACTATCAGAAAGATTGGTTCAGATGGCAAGCCAACAAATTGCCAGCTCCATCTGGAATCCTCTTTCTAAGTACATACATAGCAAGAGAAGGAGCCTGGGTAAAATGCTGTTTGTGCAGCCTTGGGCATTAAAAATCAGACTGGTAGTCTGCTCTCTTGGCTCTTGCAGGAGACTTCCAACACGATTTCTTCAAGAGAGAGTGAGCCTGGAAAGAAAATAAGATCACTTTTAAATCTTCTGCATTTACACTAGTTTGTCCGAGCAGTGTGTCTGCTGCCATCCCATATTCTTTTTGGGTTTAAAAGGGAGAATAAAGGCCAAAAGACAAAGTAAACATACAAAGTAAACATAAACATGTCTTGGGTGAATTGAAGAGGGTAATTACACTGATGGTCCTGTATGCAGATGTTCCACTTAAGAAGAGAAAGTGTAATGGATTTCTCATACTTCTGTAAGTATGGATGTTAAACATTATTGCTCATTAGTGGAAAATGTGTTTGGTATCCATCCCATATACACCTAGATATTAGATATTCTGTCTTTTAAGCTGTTAAAATGATTTAAAGATTATCTTAGTAACACCATTGCCACAGCAAAAGGAAGACTGGGTTCTCAGAGGAGCTCTGTTTGCTTTACTCTAGATATAATTGAATAAGGCAAAGGCTACAGCATTATGTTTTTATTGATTTTCAAAGTGTAAATTACAGGTCACTGCTATCAGATAATATTAAAAGCTGCCCTGTACTCCCTATTTGGATAGTGAACACTATCCAAATACCTTATTCTGTATTATGGAAGTCCTGTCAGTACTATTTCTCTCATTCATTATTGCATGCTCCTGTCTCGGTTTACTGAGATTTGTGTGTACTCTGGCACACTGCCTCTCTCTATTCGCTATACAAATTGTGCCACTCTTTACACACCAAACAGTAGAAGGAGCAGCATGGTTTTCTGAAGTGCTGTATGGCCTGCCCTGAAAAGTAAAAAGCATTAGAAAGTCTAAATGTTTAGAGTTATGAATTTTGCCTTTCCATTTCCTTACTTCTGCAGGTTAAATCAGAACTACAGCAGTAAACTTTCATTGTAGTAGAAGAGGAAATGGAAATTCTGTTGTTCCCACAGCTTTACTGGAGGCAGGAGCCAAATCCTGTCCTCTGGCACATGTGTTACTCTAGCTACTACTGCATTACTCTCTGAAACTGTTCTTAGTTCATACTTCTGTTTTCATTTGGGCTGGGCTGCTTTGGAGTTATGATTCAAAACCTCTGCCAGGAGAAATCCACAGAAGTAACTGTTGCACGAATGCAGAATTTGGCTCAAAGTACTTCTCAGCTTTGCTACCTACAGACACAGCCCAGCTCTGTGACCACTCTGGGTGCCTTGGACACCGGGGTACTGCATGCTGGGGTGGCTGGGGCTGCCCCTGAACACTGGGTCTGCCTTGCCCATGCCAAGACCCTGGCATAGTTCTGGACCTGGCAAACCAGTACATACTGCAGAAACTCCTGGGCACTGGTTAGGAGTTAGCACCAGCCCAAGTCCTTTTGCAGCAGGCAGTTTGGGTGCAGCCACAGCATTTCAGAGGCCTGCAGAGCTGGATAGGATGGACCTGAGTTGCTCTGTGCTAATTGGCCTTAGACTCAATGAGTACTAGTGTTGTAGAGCTCACCTGTGTAAACATAAGCAGGTACCTCTGCATGAAACACCAGGTTTCAGAGATGCTTTTCGTGGTACTGTGAGAACAGGTGTTTGTCTGATGTCAACATAGAACCCAAGTTGAATTTTCCTTCTCTGCTTGAAAGTGATCCATAAGCAAATCCATTTTACAGCCAAATAGAAAGTGCAACATGCTAAACATGAAATACCATTCTCTGTTACTATATGTGAACAGCTACCCCTTCAGTTTAGAAACTCATTTGTTTTGACCTATTCTATTGCTACATGACAACTACTGTAACCTAATCCCTGAGCTTAGAGTGGAGCTGCTCACAATGTAGAAATTGTAGCATATGGAAAAAAACAGCTATTACAGAAATAGAATAGCCAAACTTGAGAGTGGGAAAGTGTTTGTTATACAACCAAAATGTGGTAGTTGTCTTACTTCTTCCTAAGCTGATATTTTAAATGTGCTTTTTTCCCTTTATACTGTCTGATTTGTGATGCTTAATGGTAGGTAATTGAGTGCTTTGTTTGCTAATGGAGAGTGGTATTCCTGGAAGCAGGCAAGCATGTTTTAAGCTCAATTCCAGAAACCATTAAAAAATTATTTTTTAAAAAAAAATTATAGAATTGGTCCACACAACCTCCATTAAAGATGCCATATAATTAAGAAAGAGAAAATGAGTTATTTTGTTTCACTAAAGGTCTCTAGAAACTAGAATATGAACTAATAATCAGACTCTCAATGTTGACATTTCTGTAGTGACCTGGAATGATCAGGAAGGTATACTCAGTCCTCTTTCAAAAAGGGGTGAAAACAGGTTTCATCTGTGGAAAAAGTTTACCTCTGGGAAGGAAAAATCAAACCCCAAAGTCTGTTTCATTTTTCCTGTCCAGCAAGGTCATGTGCCACCAGACCTATAACCTTTTAGCAGAAATGGCACGCATGCAGTGCTAGCTAAATCTGCCCTGACAAGATCAGTGTAACTTTTGTCCTAGAAGCTCAAGAAGCTCATGGAGCAGAGGAAATAGATGTTTGGAGGAACTACTGTGTTTCCAAAAGAATATGATGCTTGAAACGTGAAGTAGGAGCCCAGGCTGTGCTTCCAGAAAATGCCTAGGGAGCTGCAGAGCTACATCTTGGGGAGCTCTGAGAGCAGAAGCTAGCTAGTTTTGAAAAAAAAAAGCTACAGAAACAGAAGGCAGGAGGAGGAACTGGTTAACATGATTAAGCAACTCTTAGGATAGCATGGGATTACTTCTATTGCATCATGTGAAATAAGAACAAGAGAGAACATTTTGTATATATTTCAGGGAAAGCTTCCTGTCAGTGACAGATGCTGGGCTGCAGAGAGTCTACATTTTGCAATGTTGTGACCAAGATTTTGAGATTAAGGCAGACAAACAAAGAAGGCAAGACAAACAACAGGTCCTTGGTCGAGTGAGGGGTTGTCCTTTAGATGACGTTGGTCTGTTATTACTTGTGAAATTATTATAGGCAAAGTGGAAAATAAGATAGCTTTAAAAGTATCATAGTAAGGCGTACTGGCACCTTGTTCAGCAGCTGATTACTGATGGTTTAATAATGTTTTATGCCAAATCATTTTGCCATTTCTAAAATTTGAGTGGTCCTGTTTTCATAAGCTTAAAGTAGAGAACTGACAGAAGTGATTGGGATTTAGAGGAATTTAGGGTATGTGGTTGTATATGGTATGTAAGTTAGCATGGTGTTCCTGCTCATGACAGAAGGGTTAGAACTAAATGATCTTTAAGGTCTCTTCCAACCCTAACCATTCTATAATTTTGTGGAGCATGGGGTTGGAAATGGTCTTAAAAGGAAAATTTTGGTCTGGTTGCAGACTGTCCTTGAGCCTTAAGTAGCTAGAAATACACTGTACCAATGACCAATTTGGCACTGCCAAACTTGTACAATAGTCAGTACTTTTAGACTTGTAACTCTGATGGTGGCATACACAGCCGGACTTTTTTCAAGCTCATGACCCTGCCTGTAACTCTCATGATGCTTAAGAATCGTTGTCCTAAATTGGTGTAGAGAAAATTGACTTCTTATTAGGTATTTCCTCTGGATCCCAATGCCCAAATCTCAAAATCTGCCATTAACTTTATCTTTTCTGCTGATGGCTTAATCCCTTTGAATATCTGCCAGTCTCAGGTGAATTTGATCTCGGCACTTGCTAAGTCTCCTGTGAGTTAAAATCCTCAGGCATGGATAATTCATTGCACTCACTAGAGAACTTGTATCCTTTTGCTAAGAGGTAAATTGTCTTTCCCCATGGTCTACTATTGTGTTAATCTGTTTCACATCCTAGCAATAATTTTTCAGTTACATTTTATTCAATTTTTCGTTTTACTACAAAGCACAAGGATTGAACAAAGCATACTAAGACTCAGCCATGTTTTCTGTATCACTGTCGCTGAGTGCCATCAACAAATGTACATTTTTTGCTGTCTTAAAAATCCATTACCATCCAGTATAGCCTAATGCAATCAAAAAGGTTTTCCTTTCTTCCTCTCTCAGATCCCCTTTTGCTTTTCACATACACTTCATTAATGCAATGTGAGATGTTTTTCCAGCACAAATGATGAGTTTATTCTTGCAGTTCTACCAACTGTAACCTGTGATGTGGTGAGTTCTAGGGATTGAATCCCCTTCTAAAGTCAGGGTTTACCTTTCTCTGTTGAAATGAAATTTTCTGTAGTGTTTTTGTGTTTTGAAGCAAAGTTGATCCTCTGATTTAACGACATAAATGTTAATTTATGTTGACCCCCGCCTGTGTGCCCTATTCATACATTGTGTGTGTGTTGTAATTGTTCTGAAACATTTGGAAGAAGGGCCAGGCATAATACAGCCTGGATCATGGAGTCACTGCCTGTAATGCCTGCTTCAGCACAAGTGAATAATAATAAGTCTATTCCCATAGAAGTGCATCATTTCACTTAAAGAGATCCATTTCATTCCCTTTGCCTTTTTTTCAAAGCCATAATCTTTAAAGAAGGCATAAAATAAGAATATATTACAGGATTGGACTTTAGATAAAAACATGATATGTGGTAGGGTCTGTCCAAGTATAGGCTTCTCCATCAGGAGCAGAATGTGTGGATGCCTGTGGTGCTGCACCCAGGCTGTGAGGACAGGGCAGTTCTCAAATGCTCTGGGTTACTGCTTCTGATGCCCCACACGGTAACCCCCAGTGTGGAGCTACACCTGCATTCTTGGAGGTCAAACCATGTGGCATTGCGCTGAGCAGCTGTTGTATGTGCTTCCCTGTCTCAGGAAATCTCAAAATCATGAATTACATAATCTGCTCTTGAGGAGAACTATTGCCCATTTCCTTCTTCTCATCCTTAACAAACTTTTCTTGGCTCCTGTAGTCAGATCTAGAAATGGGAGAATTTTTCTGTATGGAAAACACAGAAGCAAAGCAGATTAAACTACCTGCTTTTGATACACAGTTGGTTCTGAATAGAGTGAAAAGAAATGCAAAAACTGATTATGGCATGAATATCCACCCTTTCTTTTTTATTCTTGATCTGAGGAAAGGCTGAGAAAAATACTGCTTTAAAATAAGAGGATGAAGAAAATACATGAAACTCCAGATTAGAACTGTTTAGCCTGATAGAAATAAAGGCCCAAAAGACCAGCTGGCATAAATAAGCAGTTTTCTACTGATGTTATGGGACAGATTTAGAATTATTTGGATAATAATTCTATTATTCTCACTATTCTCACACACTCACACACTATTCTCTGTGTCTACTATGTAGGTAGAGAGAAAATTTGCAAATGGAAAAGGAGTGTAAAGAGATGAGAACCATCAGTTTTAAGGCATGGTAATGAGCAATCCATTGTGGTTCAGAGTAAATTGGTAAAAATTGTGATGATTAGTTCAGTTTTTGGCATAGCAGACATATTTTTCTGGATTGATTTCACTGAAGTGTTGCTAGAACAGTCTTTGACTCACTGAGTTTGAGGAAGTAGAAATATGGGGGAAGAGAGGGAGGGGGAGTTATTCTTTTGCTAGAATGCAGTGTTAGAGCTGTAGGGATTTACTCTCATTAAATAAGTGTTGCTATTAGGGAAATGGGTGTTTTTTAAGGAGTTTTATGTTGTTTCACAAAGAAAATGCTTTTATAACTATTTTATATTTAGCGTAGGAAGGATGTGGAAGTAAGGCCCATTGGTTTAAAAAAGTAATTAGGACTCGATTATTCTTGATTTTTAATGGTGAAGCAGACTCAAGAATAATGTTAATTTTGATTAATAGGTGCTTGTTCAGCAAATGAGGATATTTGCACTATTCATAAAGAACATAGGATGGGAAAAAATCAGTATTGTCCTTTCATATTCTTTCAATTTTTTCTTGCCCTAGATTATAAAGTCTGTTTTTTTCATACGAAGGATTGATTGCATTAAATTTAGTTTTATGGCATGGTAATGTTTCAGGATGTTTTTCATCCACAGATTTAGTTACAGTATCCTCTAGCAACAATTTTCAGATTCCTGTGAATTAGATTAAGTGAGCTGTAGTCATACCTTCAGCATTCTTAACTCTTTATCTACAGCTATTCTGATTTCATGTCTGAGGTCACCAGCACTCCCGTGGCACAGAGCAATTTATTATGACCAAGCACATGTTGTCTGAATTTGTTGCTTGTCTTGTCTTTGAAATATTTTGCTTTGGAAATCAAGAGGGGCTTTTTGCAAGGGCATGTGGTGATAGGACAATGGCTTTAAACTGAAAGAGGTGGTGAGACACTGGGACAGGTTGCCCAGAAAAGTTGTGGATGCCCATTCACTGGAAGTGTTCAATACCAAGTTGGATGGGGCTCTGAGCAACCTGGTTTAGTGAAAGGTGTCCCTGCCCATCGCAGCGGGGTAGGAACTAGATGAGTTTTAAGATCCCTTCCAAACCAAATCATTCTATGATTCAGTGTTCTTGCAAGTGGGTATATTTGGACTTTTAGAGAAAGATGAAAGTTGAGGAAGAGCTTGGCCTGAAGAAGATCCCAAGCAGTGGTTTTATGGGTCCAGGGCCAGAGCATTTAAAGAGAGGTCTAAACTTCTGTGTACTAGTACTCTCCAAGTATCAAAAGTAAGTTTCTTATTTACAAACCTTTGTGTGGTAGAGCCGTGAACATTATCCAGCTACATCTCACAATATCAGAGTGAAAACTGATATCAAATTCCAGCTCTTAAAAAACCCACCACATTTAAGTGGAAGTTAGGTGGCAAACAAAAGGGAGGGAAGAAAGAACAGAGCTAAATACATTATTTAAGGCAAAATCTATAATAGATAAAGGGGATTCAGATAGGAAAGGTCATGATAAGTACTTAATGTTAGGGGGTTTTTTTAAATGCAATTCAAACTGACGTAAGGGTGTCCTGTTAGTTTTCCCAAAGCTGTTAGCAAATTTGGTCAGATTCTGTAGACATGATCCATGAAAGGAAAGACAGCAGCAATACTACTCATATGTTCAAAACTATGTAACTTCATGGTTTGCCTAAGAAGCTTGTGAAGCGGGTTCAGTTCTTTCAAGAGGAAAATTCTGGGGGAAAAGGATTAGACCCATCTATTTTGACTGCCTTTGGATGCAGTTGTGCTACCAGTTCAAACCTATGTAAGATGCTCACACCAAGAGAGGAGACTCGAACCTTCTTCCATTAGATTCAGAATCTAATTAAGTATGATTACAGAGATGTTAAAAGCACCTTGCAAGTGATGTTTTTTCCATTAAAATCATACAGTATTTAAAAGTATTAAATCAAATTAAAAATATTGAAGTATTTTATAGACACTGTTGGACATTCTCTTAAGTTGTAATTATATCTTTCTTTTTGCAAGATTTCATCTTCCTTTTGTGGTTCCAACAGTATGCAGCTGTGTTTCATAACTCATCTTACTGCAACTGAAATAATTAAATTAAAATGCGTGTTGATTAAAATTTGACTTTTCTGTCCATAACTTACAAATATATTCAAAATTGCTTTCCCCAGGGAAAGAGATGTACTATGTGAGAGACTGTCAGAGTTTGTATGGAGTCTTTTTCTGAGCTCAGGAGGAGCAACAACACCGGATCAGCTTGTTAAGATTCATTTATTAACACTTGTTTAACAATCTGTCTTAGTCCAAAAAAGATTGCTTTTTTTAGTATACTTGACAGTAGCATGGAAAAGTTGCAGCCAAAATAGCATCCATTTGGAAGCTATGTAGTAACAAATGAATCTGAAAGACATGAAACTGAAGTTCACTTAGACTATGGGAAGGATAAGGAAACAGTAACAAGAGGTGAATGTTTATTAAATTACTTGCCTTGTCATGCTTGTAAGTAAACATTTGATTTTCATGGTTATCAGGTCCATGAGCAGGATTTAAGGCTTTGGCAAAACATTTGGACTGTGGCAATTAAAATCTTTGTATATACTCTTTTGGTTAGCTGCTGCGTGTTTTGGGCCTACACCTGCCTCAGCTGGGTGACGTAGCAGGGTGATTTTCTGCCTTCAAGAGCATCCAGAGCTGTGTGTGGTCACTGGTGACCGAGGTTGATGGGGAAGCAGCCTACACTGTCACCCACAGTGTGTTACATTCTCTGTATTATTTCTGGAAGCCTATTGAAGGCAAGGGACTGATGTGTCTGTCCTGTTCCAGAATTCAGCTTTTCCCTGGGAAAACTGGAAATCCTGATCTCTCTCTCTTTTAGGCTCTGAAAACAGCAGGAGGCTTCCCCCTTGGCTGCATCCTAGAGGAAGTGGGAACGCTTCTGCTCTGCTTGATAGGCTTGCTGACCCAAGCAGCCCTATTCCCTGTTCCTGTGAGCTGCTGGCACCAGGCAGCACTGTGAATGGTGAAGGGGAGTGAATTATGTTGCCTGGATGTTTGCTATCACAATCTGCCTCAATCCTTTGGTTCTCCCATTGCCATGTTGCACAGTGGATGTTACTGTGGCTATGTAAAACCATTTCTGTAACTTGGCCTGTTTTCTCTACCAGAGTGTTGGTGAGAAAAATCAAGTAAAACTCACAGCTTTTTAAGCCATCTTGTTTCCTTCAGCCACTTTGCTATCTTTCCTGCTTGTTGCACTAGACTTCTTATAAATTAATTCAAGTGTTAAACTACATTAAAGGAGTCAGGGAATTTCTCTATCAGCAGGTCTCTTTTAATAGAAAAATAAAACCAAGATATTTAGCAGAACTCTCTGTATTCCAGGACTAGAGTCTTACATTACCTTTTTTATTTTGTTTATTCTGTAGGCTCATGCCTGGGGCATCACATCCCTCAGTACTTCCAGAAGGAAGAGTAGGTTTAGCAGATCACATCCTCTTTCTTCATTTAGAGGTGGTCAGAAAATTTATATCAGAACTTCACAGGCGTTTGTGTGAAACAAAACAAACTTTTGCCATGTTTGCCAAGTCTGCAGCTCAAAGGGTCCTGCAGGTATGCCTGCTGTCATTACTGAATCTGGCAGGAACACCATTTTCCCTGAACAGCTGCAGCCCCCTTAATTTCCTCTTTACTAGAAATTCCTAACTTTATCAGGTTTATTCCATGGTGTGCCAAACTAAATACAAAAACCTTTCCAGCAAACTAGAAACCCATGTATTCAGCATGAAGGACAGATTGGTATTGCCTTGTAAGACAGTCCTGTATTTGCAGAGCAGTTTATGTAAACCTAAAGAAGTTTGCTAGATGTTAGGTGGGAACATCCAGCAACAGAAATGTCATCACCATCATGTCATAATGAGATTATAATTTCACCCTTCCTGCGAGTGCCTTATTTGTGTCAATTCCTTAAGTGAGCACTTAAGAGACTTTTCATGCAAGTCCTTCTTAATTAACAAGGAAATGTTCCGAGTTGTGACTTTCCTGTCTGTACTTACTGTGTTGATTAGATATGGGCACATGCTCATATCTGTGTTCACAGAGTTTGTAAAAACTGTATTAGAAATAATTATTAGAATATACCAAAAGGTAGATGGAGGAATGTCTGTTACCACAGCCCTCCCCAGGTTGCAGAGCAGAACCTCTGCCACCA
This sequence comes from Lycocorax pyrrhopterus obiensis, assembly GCA_014706295.1. NCBI lineage: Eukaryota > Metazoa > Chordata > Aves > Passeriformes > Paradisaeidae > Lycocorax > Lycocorax pyrrhopterus. The sequence goes on along the minus strand of JACSVZ010000004.1, from coordinate 59,849,087 downwards.
GAGTACAAATTTTTCAGCTGGTCTCGATCACCTATTCAAAATACTAAGGGTCTCCTTTATAATTTTCCCTGTGTAATCATTGTTTTCTTGCCAAGAAAGGTTGTTGGAAGGAAAAACAAAGCCCAGTGTGTTGAGGCCATGAGGGAAGGATTGCAGAACATTGTCTTGGAGCATAGCTGGAAAAAGGTTGTAAAACTGGCTTTTCCTATAAAAGGGATCCCCTGTTGCTTCCTTCAGTTAAATCTGTTACAAAAAATCGCAATCCATGGGCTAATCATATGAACAATAGAGGGATTCAAATGACTGTCGAGCCTGTCTCCAAATCTGAGATAACTACATACACTCTAATACAGGCTGTGTCAGGGCCATGAAAATGCTGTACCAGGACCATGATATCTGATTTGTTCCAATACATTATGTCAAAATTCAGCTCACAATCTTGTCATGTATAAGGGGGTGTAGTCTTGGAGAGTAAACCTAGTCCAGTAAAAAGATACATCAGTGAATTTGAATCCAAACTTGGCTTTGGTTGCAGGCATCTGGTTCGTGTCCATAACTGCGAGCAGTAGGATGTAGGATCATAAAGCCCCTTTTGAATAATTCTGTGGAGTTGATAGTTCCCTTTGTAAAAAATTGTGGTCATTTCAGGACAACTGTTATGCTTCAGTTTCAGTAATAAAAACCACTGCTTAGCATGAATGCATTGAGGTACATTCACAGAGTATGAATTGGTTTTCATATTTTGAAAATTATAGGAGAGAATTCTGGGATAAACAAAATGACAGGGTTCTTTCATTTTTATTCTGAGCCACATGGAGGAAATTGAAATTTTTTATTCATAGGCACAGAAATGAAGTAGTGTCACAATACCGATGCAAATACAGTGCTGTAGTATATCTGTTATCTTTTCAGAACAGAGGTTACAAACAGCAAGTGTGAATTTTTAAACCTCCCTTTTGAATCTAAAACTGTCATATCTGCAATGACTTTTACAGATATTCCAATAATTCCAATAATGTCAGACAGTCCACTCAAAGAAGCATTAGCCTGCTGCAAAGGAGTTGTGTTCGTCGAAGAAGCAGGCGAGCAGCAGATTCAGCATGGAAGGAGAGATGGAAACAGGACAGATACGTGTGTTAAATTGTCAAGTAGACGCAGATGATCAATACTCGCTTTTATTACATGACCGGTTTCATTTTATCAACAGTCATGAATAGGAATGACAGAACAGTACCCAGCTACCTTGCCAGCGAACCGCGGCATTGCAGGCACTTCCACAACTGCTATTTTGGGAGTGTGAGAATAGAAACAGACCAACAGGGAATCATATAGGCCCATGTGCCAGTCCACCAAGGTGGCTGCACGGATAAATCCAAGCACAATCTTCATGCAAGGATGTGCATGCATTTGCATTCACACGTCAGTCAGAGTCTGTGTGTGTCTTGCCAGTGGGAGTGCAGAACTCTCTTAGGAGGTGCTACAGACTACACCCTAGACTTCTGATGAGCCACGAATATCTCAAAATATTAAAAAACAAACAAAAAACCACAAACCCATTCTTCTGTAGCTATATAAACTTTGAAAAGGCTCATTTTAATTAATCTGACATTTTTCATGCTTGAGAAAGTACTTCTAAGTGAGCTACCTACTTATTTTGAAATCATAAACACAATAGTAGATATGTGGATTTTATACATATATCTGTAAATGAGAACCATTCTGCAGAAAGTATTCATGGGAGAAGAGCTTGGCCTTTTTTAGACCATGATACGTGATGTACTACAACTAAAATTGCATTATGAGTAAATATAATCACTACTGTTATGTGGTATCTGGAGGCCTCTGTGACTGATTAGTCATATTCTGCATATTAAGTGCTACAAGGTCAAGTGTGAGAGTGGCTGAGCACCATATTTCCCATTGATTTTGTTCCGAGTTGCATGGATAGATCATTAGGACTGTGTGAGTAATGATTTCCATGGCCCACAAGCAATTCTGAAAAACAAGAAACTCTGCAACTAGAAACCAGTTTTATTTAAATAATCATTAAGTATTTTAATTACTTTTTTCTCGTGAATAAATAGACCAGGGCAACCAACACATTTTTTGAGCATCTTTACTAAAAGCAAAAAAAATCAGTAATCAAAGGGCTTCATTCAAAGGAGTGTGTGGGATCAATTCAGAAAAGCTGTGAAGAGATGCTGCTCATAAATACCTTGGGTGCCCTGAGAGAGAATAGTCTGAATTAAGTCCCTCCTTCATGTAAGTTGAAGGATAGACTTAGACCCAGGATTTAGAGATAGTGAAGGGATATGGTAAACAGTGAGTCAGAGAATGTGGACTATGTAGCTATTTGGTTTTGAAAATAATGCCTCTGCCTCTGTTGGACTTGCATAGTAGCCTAAAATATTTCTCCTTGGATAATTCTGTTTTAAATGTATTCTTATATTTTTTAAATTTGGTTTTAACCAAAACTATCCCCCTAGATATTATTTTTAATATCTTTTAGAGTATTTATCTACACTTTCTCCAAAATGTAAAGAAATGCTTTACCAAGATGTAGTCTGGTGATTCTTCAGGGGGAGAGCACAGTTCTTCCTTGCCCACAGTAACAGCACTGTGGAGGCCCAGAACTGGAAGAGCTGCTGTTTCAGAGGGGAATGATCAGATTAACAGCTAATAGAGGCACTACCTCTGAATATGAAGAGTTTTGTTTGCTTCTCTCTCTCCTCCTTGAATCCCCATATGAATTATGTTTTATCAGTGAAATCACTCCCAGCTTGTGCAGTCCACTAGGAAGACTAATAAAAGTCTTTTATAACTATTATGTCTATGTGCTGGCAAACTTTAATAAATTTACATATATGAAAAAATGACAAATTTAGATAATTGAACAGTACAAAGCTTTGTGCTGAGAGCATACAATAATATCCCTTTCACCAGATGCGTGTGACTAAGCAGCCTCTTATTACTGGCTGCAGAATGCAAACGCCAGAAGAGGACATGAAATGTATGACCTTTAAATATAGATGGAGGGAAACAGTTATTTACCTAGTGCAGGGAACTGTGAAATGGCATGACCAATGAAAATTGGACAATAAAATTTGCTTTTCCTGGAAAAAATTCTTTGTAAAAGGAGGATTCTGCAGTAGAGTTTATAGTTTTTTAGGAAAATGTTTCATGGAAACGTACCATTTCAAATTACATGTATGATGTATGAGAATCCTGACTATGTATACGGTTGTTTTGTTGTATATGTTATTCATATGAAGCTTTAGCAAAACAGGGCAATGTCCGCTTCTTGTTTTTATTAGCAGATATTTAAGAATGGACTGCTGGAACTTATAATCCTTTGATGTTCAAGCTGTAAGATAAACGACAGAAGAGAGGCAGGGAGGGGCTATATGGTTTTTCTAAGTTTATGCTTTGTTTAGAAAAATATTTGTTACCTGTGCTTTTAAGTGTTTTATTAATTTTTCCTATGAGAAACTCCTGAATTACAAGCAGTGAATAAATAGATAGATTTTATATTTATTAAGCAAAATCACAAAATGGTGGCTCCTAAATTTAGGAATGCTGCTGCAGTGTAAATTTACCTTATGCCATGTTTGACCTTGAGATCAGCTCAGTTGGTCAGAGCATGGGGCTAATAACACCAAGGTTGTGAGTTTGATCCTCTTAAGGGCCATTCACTTGGCAGCTGGACTTGATGATCCTTGTGGGCCCCTTCCAACTCAGAATACTCTGTGATCTTTGCCCAGATGTCACAGGTGATTGTTGGCCAGAAAAAATTAAATTTGCACACTTACTCTTCTAAGCTAAATGAGTGTTAGCCAGTGGCTTTTGCTGGAGTGTTAAAAGAAACATGAACAGTGAAATATCTTTGATCTGATACACTGTACACATCATTATGGAACACTTTTGTTTTGGAGCTTGAGGCAGGGGGAAATTACTTTTTACAATCAGGAAGAGGCAGCTAATAACTTAGAATCCAGCTCAAGCCAGAGGCTCCTGATACAATCACAGCTACTGTCTTTGCATGGCAATGAATTCCTTCTCTTGTCTGTTGTGACGCATAGGTGAAAAACAAGCAGCAGAGCCAGATGATGCAGAGCTGGTGAGCCTCAGCAAAAGGCTGGTGGAGAACGCGGTGCTGAAGGCTGTGCAGCAATATTTAGAAGAAACACAAAACAAAAGCAGACAGACTGATGGAAGCCCTGCAAAAACTGAGGAAGCAGCAAGCGGCAGTAAGAATGAGAGCGACAATGATAACAGCAAGTGAGCACTGTGCAAAAAGCCTGGGAGCAAATATCCCACCAAGAATAACTACAAAACCATGTCCCAGCTCCTTGCTGAAATTTGCTAAGTGGTCCTAGGTGTCAGGCACTCTGCTTTGTGAGTCTCTTATCAAAAGTTTGTTCTGAATTGAAGGACACTGTCTACTGGTTCAATAAGTGCTTGCACTGCTGAAAATCTGTCAAATGCTGGGAGGGATGGACGGTGGAAAAAAGACAAGAGTGGTGAAGAAGGCGGCTCCAGTCTTCACTTGCTCTTGATACCAAGAGTCCCTTCCTTGCTTTTGAAGAGAAACTGAACATTTTGCGTTTGTCTTTCGGATTGTCATGGATGGCTGTGGAAGAGGCCTTGCCATAAGTGGAAGCGATGCCCTGCGCCCGAGGGTTTGGCAGTGCCGCAGGGCTGCTTGCTCCGTGTGAGAGCACGTGCTGTTTCCTAGTCAACAGCAGTCGATCCCAAGCTAAAAATTACCACTACAGATACTCACTGCAGATACTATTACACAGTATGTAATGAGACAGAGTTTCCCTTAAATGTGACGCTGTACTGTTCTTTACATTTTGGTAGCATTTGTTCCTGTAAATTATATTTTTTGATGAAATACCTTTTTATAAAAAATCACTATGGGCAAAAGACTGAGCACTTCCTACTGTCCAAACCAGATACGATCTCTTTATCTCTGTACATTAATGACTTTAAATCACATTAGTTGTTATAAAATGTATTATATTGTTCTTTTCCTCTAGGAAAGAGCCATGAAGCAGACTTAGTAAAGGAAGCTTTACGCAGAGAAACGCAGGCCCTGTTACCCAGACTGAATCAGATAAAGGAGCTGTTAACGAGTCCTGAGATCCGCACAAAAATTAGCAAAGAACTGTTTGAAGACAGGCACAACTCTAACAGTAAATGGAAAAGTTGTATTGACTCTGAGTCTCCAAATGCATGACTGTAAATTGCCATGATGTAAAATCTCATCAGGTTGTTTAAAGACAAAGTATTTCTGCAAGAAATTTTTCAGGTTGGTTTGTTTGGGATTTTTTAACTGAAAATGGGAATGGCTGTAAATGGCTTATGAGGAATCATGTTGAAATACTTGCACAGAAGGATTATATTTCATAATAATGAAGTACAGCCACTTCTCAGCACTGCTTTGAAACATGTTTGAGTGTGCAGGTATATGTCATGACTCCAAAGTGGAAAAATACTGATTTCAAATAGATCTGAGCAAACACTGTGCCCTTCCTTTATCATTGTAAATAACTCAGTTTTTTCTCATATACTCCTTCCCTAAAATTGATGGTTTTAAATACTCCAAAATGTATATTTGGAAAAGAAAATTCTCTTTTATTATCTGCCTTTTGTATATGTACTGGCATTTTGGGTTAGCTTTGTCTGTTTTTTATTGTTTTTTTAAAAGCACTTGAATACTTGTATAGATGCTGACATTTAGTTTCTGCTGATGTTTACACTAATGCAAAAATGTTTTAAATTTCAGTATGAAATTCAGACTCCACTGATCTCAATGGCATACTCTCCTTGGCTTTAATGGAGTCAGGATGCTGCAATTAATATTTCTCGTGCAAATAATAATATTCCTTGGGATAATATTTGCCTTTTTACTTTTGTAGAACAGTGGTTTTGTCTTTTGTTTTTGATGCTGCCTCCATCTCTACCTTCTGCTGCCTGAAGTGGGGTGTCAGTTTGCTCTCATTGTTCGCTCTACACACCTGCAAGATTCACTGAAGATTTGGATGATAGACAACAATGCAGGAGTAGGTCCAATATTTGCAATTTTTGTAAGCATTGTCATAAAAGCTATGTAATATCTTGTGATTGGTATCAGAATTGTGCTGTTAGAACAGCTGTGTGCATGTTCTTCATTTGTCTGAAGCACTGTTCATTTATCTCATGTCAGAGCTCTTTTTTTCCTCATTTGATATATAACAGTATATTCTGAAATGCATCTTATACATGCCATGTTCACAATAAAACATTTTTCCTTTGCACTCTGTGTACGTTTTCACCTGTTTCCAAATGGACTTGAATAAAATTAAGTACTTGCAAGTAACAAGGTTACAGGACAAAAATAGTGCTCCAGTGAATCACACCATTAAGTTGACTGTGGGTATTGTGCCAACACACTGCTCTGGAGCCTGGCTGCTGAAATCATGCAGATAAACTAGGCCCAAGTCATTCTTGTTTTCAAGGACAAAACTTTGTAACTCTTGGGATTAATTTATATTCTGGGCAGCACGTGTTTGGAAGTAAATACTGGGTACAACTTCTTAGAGGTCCACTCTTGAAGTGTGAGTTTAAGGAGTAGTCTCAAAATACTCTAGAATGATAAATAAGAAAAATAAATCTGAATCTGAAATATCCCTGGAGATAATTGAGAGGCAGCTTTTCATAGGCTGTCAAGCAATTTAAATCCAACTTACACATAAGAACACAAAACCAGGCACTCAGCTGTGAAAACAGGAAAACAATTTATTGTAACATATCTGAATCATAGATTGTCATCTCCCATTCCTCTATGCAAGTAATTTCCATGACTAAGGGCCTTTTTATATCATTCAGCTTGTGAGAGTCATTGTTCTCGTGTTTTGAGTAAAACTGTGGAAATTAATCACTGAATTTATGTCCAGGCACTTTGATGGGTGACCTCATTATTAGAGCCTGCTCGTGCTGTTCCTATGGATGGCATCAAGAATGCAGCTCTGAAAAATGTTAGGAGAGTTAAGGGCCTGAGTCTAGGCATCATCTGAGATGTACTGGAGTGGGTCTGCCAAATATGACACAAACTGTAAAGGAGACATGTTCTACTGGATCAGAAACTGTGGGAGAGAGGACACCCCAGAGCCTCTAAAAAGTCTCTGGATACCTATGTTTAAGCAACCCAAACCCATCTTTAATTTTCAGATGTTTTGAGACAGGAAAAGTGACAGGGCTTGTGTTTCTCAACCATTCACATTCTCTTAAAATAGCCTTTACTTCTGGTTTTGACAAGATATGACTATTAATTTACTCAAAATTCAAAACAATAGGGGAGGAAAAAACTTGCATCTGGATTCATTCTCTTATGACAACCCTTCTTGCTTTCTCTATTTATTTTTTTTTCTACTGGCAGTGAAGCCTGGCTGTCAAATTGAAGGATAAATCTCATGTATGGAGCTGTGAGATGAGCACTGAAGAATCCAGATACATAGAGACTGAACCTAATATAGGCAGGTGTGAAGCTCGGAGCTGCACCCACCAGAACAAATATGTTGCCTTCCTCACACTTACAAATCATTTTCAGACAACAATTCTGTTTCTTAAATAAGCTCTTCTTCTGAAGAATGTCTTAAGGTAGTGATGCACAAGTTATTCTAGGAAAGTATTGGCATTTCAAAACAGATGGTGCAAATTTGTCCATGTTTTGTTTTCAGTTCTACCTTCCAGTTTGCTCATACTCAAAGAGTATTTCTACACTGCTGATTGTAGAGCTGTCTGACAGATTTAAAAGCAGTAGCACATCTTCCAGGACTAATCTAGGTGGAGCTGCCCATGACCTACTGAGAAACTTCCTGACATCTAGGCTTGGTCCAGGCATAGACTGAAAAAGTTGCAGATGGCGTGCATTGGATATGTGAGCAGCCCATGCCGTAAATTCCCTACGCTGTCGGGCTGTGCATCAGAGCTGTTTAAGAGTTGACAGGGTAACCAGAGCGACAGTAAATCCATCTAAGTCCTGACTATCAGACACCAGTTCTCTGATGGAGGAAGGGAGACTGTTGTGGAAACCCCTGTCTCCAAGCACAGGTGCATGTGGTATAAGGATGCTCAGTCTGGTAGCTAAGGGGTAATGCACCAGCTGAATGTGCATCAAGGACTTGGTGAAAAGGAAACTAAATGGTGTTCCTGTGGTGACTGAAGGTGACCTAAAGCTAAAACAGGTTGGAGCTTAAGGTCAGATTGGAACGCTGTGTCCAGATAGAGAGATACTGGGACCCACACAGGAAAACACCCCTTATCTGTTGATGGTCCTACTGAATTGTTTTGGTACAATACTACTTCTTGGCAAGGTTGTACAGTCTGTAAGTTAGGATTCAAGAAGCTTCATGTTACATATTTATAGAAGTTTCTGATTTTAACCATGCACACTTCTCTGCGTGCTATTTTAGCCTAAAGACCATGTGTGTCATGGATCAGAGTGTGATCCATGCTTCATTCTGGTGACAAGAATGATACCGTTTCATTTTTATGTCAGTCTAGACATGACTCATATATTCTTGTTAGAATTCCGACTTTTTGAAAGTCTTGAGAGATATCCTGCACATTTATGTAGTCAGCAAGCAGGAAAAATAGAAGAGCAGAGCCACTGCCCTCAGTGGAACTTTTAAGTTGAAATTTAGTAAAAACACACATTTAATTTTTTTTCAGTTGTGTCCAAGAATATGCTTGTGAAATGAAGTGTAAACTGAAACTTTTTTCACTGCAGATGAAGTACTACCTGCAGAGCTGGCTGCAGCCCAATGGAAGGCAGGAGGAAATCTGGTTGCCTCAGGTGGAGTCTGGTAGCCAGACACCTGAGGGTTGCTTCACTCTGCTTTTAGCCTCAGACTTGGTTTTGCACAATCTTTTTTAAAACAGTGTTTTATCTGTGAATGCCCTCTGCCTCTGTTCAGCTGTTAGTGGTATATTGTCTTGGCCTGGAAAAATGAGGGGCTGAACTGGTACTGTGGCTTTTAGCTGTTTCCACCACTTTGGAGGAGGGGAGAAGTTGTTGCTGAAATCCCAAAGAGATTGATATCTTTGCAGAGACACCTCTGGTCTCACTCAATGGGCCAGAGGTCAAAGGAGGGCCTGCGTGACTGTTCGCTGAAGTCTTCATCTGGCAATGACTACTGTCTGATCCTGAGGCAGCAAGGACAGCCCAAAACCACTGGAAAAAAGCAGTTCCCAAGGGATGCACCAGAACCAACATGGTGAGTGGGTCAGCTGCATGATTAGTGAGCAGTTGGATAAAGTAAGTGGTGTTTTAACTTTAAGAAAAATGTTCCAAGTCATGGTCATGTAATAATTTAATTTGTGAAAACCTTTCGGAATTTTGATTCTTCTGTAAGTTTTCACGTAGTGACAAGGGGTAATGTCTGAAAGCGATGCAGGTGTGTTTGCTTTCAAAGAGCTCTTTACTGACATACCATAATCTTCTATAGAAATGCTTTGCACTTTTTATTTCAGTTAAACAAAGTCTTTCCTGGCCTGGTTTCAGAGGCAAGGAGTCACACTATTCTTATGGGAAAGGAAACTGTTTGAACCGTGGAAGTAGGAGCACGTTAATGCTGACATGTGTTTTACTCTGCTGTTCCTTTGATCAATACAGTTTCTGTATAAGCAACTTCTTAGCATGCACTCATCTTCTCATTTATATTCTCCTCATGTTAAGCCTTTATAATGAGAACATTTGTACTGAATGAAAATCAGTCCCAAGAGACGGCTGGGCTGAGAAATAAAACACACTCATAGTGGAGCAATAATTAGAACAGTACATGGGAAAACAAAAAGTGATATGCCTGCCATTCCTGGCGTAGCAAAAAGGGCACTCTGGCATTGATAAGCAAATAATTCTGCAGCAAGAGGCTGGAGTTTGACTGCTGGTTTGTGGTCTCTTCTCCCACTGCTGTTTATGTGCTTTGTTTAGTGACTCCTGGATGAAAAATGCATTAGCAGAGACTGGGACGTGGAACTGTTTCTTGAAGGAACTCTCCTCATTGCTGGAAAATAAAGCCCATTTTTGCTCTTGGTGATTAAGGATTAAACCAATCCAAAATGCAGAATTAGGGTAGTTAAGAGGAGATGATTAAAAAATTACACGTGAGGATTTCAGTAGAAGCTTATTTGAAATAAAAGTTGGTTTTCTTTCAGATAAGGAAGGCAGAGATGATTTGAGGTGAAGATTGACTCTAGGGATTCTGGTGGGGTTTATTTATCAAAATTACAATTTGAATTAAAACTCAGAGAAAACATTTCCAGAATCCTTTTGACTTTTAATTCTTTTCTTTTTTCCTTTTCTTAGCCATACAGAAAACTTCAGGCACTGAAACACTCAGAAGAAGAAAACATGCTGATGTGATTTAACTTCAGTCATAACTCAGAAAAACAAAATGTAACAGGAAAACAAAGCCAAGATCAAATACCAGCAACCAATGATAAAATTCAAAGGTAGATGCCAGTGTGAAAAAAATTTGGTAAGTCCCAATGTTTAGAAGAATAAAGGATGCAATGAAGCAAAAAAATGGCAGTCTCTGCATCTGGTCAGTCAAATGATGAACACCTACATTCCCTAATTTGTACTTTAAGATTATGAAAAATAAAATGACATAATGCATTTTTTGAGAGACTGGGAATTAACTTTATTAGTTATATACTAGACACTTCTTGCACTTCCAGTATATAAGGGTGTACTACTTTGAAAATGACGCAGACAAAACATGTTATGGAAATTCACTGGATTTAGTGGGTTACAGAAAAGATAAGTACAGAGAAGCCACAGATCAATTTGTCTCATTTTGTCTTGTTGCCATCCTGTAACCTCAGACTCTTGGAAGACCACTTTTCGTCTGTCATAACTGCAGAGATGCTCCTTCATAATTACTTATTAAGTCTCTGGGTTTTTTACTGCTGTAGCATTTCTGGATCATCAGCATGAATTAATAATTTATATACATTCATAATTTACACTAGGGAGTGTGATGGAGTAACAGAGGCTGGAGGCCATGGGATCAAAGGGAAGAAGGGTCTTCTCTGTAGTCAGTGAAGTCACCAGGGTCATGAAGAGAGGCTAAAAGACTGTATGGGGAGCCTGCTCTCTGGATAAAGCAATGTGCTCTACCAAACTGGGGAACAACCTACACCACCAGCACAGGAAAACCTGGGCTGGGAAGGTGAACATGAACAGGTCCTAGCTCAAAATGTGTTGCAGTCTCTCATTGAGGTCAGTTTGTTTGGGCATCTTTAACCAGTCATAAAGAGACTCCACAAATTGGACATGCACAACTCGAAAGCATAAAATTATTGTTTATTATGGAACACATTTAAAAATGGGGTTTTACAAACTCCTAAGCTAAGCTTGAACATGTTCCCCACCCCAAAGTCTCTCTGCTGGCCGGCAGGCATGGAACAGGAGGAGAGGGGTCGGTGTCCACAGTCCCCTGCACTGAAGTCTCCATGGTGCTGAGCTGCCACTTGCCACCAGTGGTCCACCAGCTGTGTGAGCCAGTGATTCCCTCACTGCTGACCTGCTGCCACCCCATCTCACATCCTGCATCCAGCCTCCATCAGGGCTGCACAGGGCAGCTGTCAACACAAGACCTTGTTCCCAGGCTGGGGCAGCCACAACATGCCCAGCAGCCTCGCCACATCCACATCTGTCATGTGGGCTGTTCTCCACAGGAGCAGACATTTCCATCCAAATACCACATTAGCTTATGCTTAGGTGGATTAATGTTACTGTTTGTATTCCAGACTCAAACTGGTCCTTCCAAGAATTAGATTAAGGAGGTTTCAGAGAAGCGTTAGCTAACATTTATTAATCATTATTCTTGAACGTAATCTCAGAGCACTTGCCTCTGCCAAAATATTGGGCATTTTACTCACCCTGTCTCCTTTCCTCACTCTGGAGAAATCCAAAGAGAAGCTTGCTTTAGCCACAGCTTGCCCCAGAGGATTAGACACAGGGGTGCAGGAAGCCAATGGACAAAATCAAATGGAATCCTATGGCAACGGACACTGAATGCACAGATAAAATGTCCATATTGCACAGTCTTCTCCTTGCTGTGGTTTACTTGGGAGTCATCCTGCAGTGCTCCTTTGGTGGGGGCTATGCCACATGGGAATGCTCAGTTTGGCTGTTTTGTGTAAGTCATCCTTCACTAACCATGTTATTTAGATTTGGAGGTTTGTGTAAGGCTGGTTAAAAAATAAACACAAGCCCAACAGAGAGCTAGCACAGTCTAGTGTGAACGTGTTGCAGCATCTGTGTTAAACTCTCCCAATATTAAAGAAACTTCACAATCCTACCAACACTTAGCCTGGAAATCACACAAATAAATTAAGAAGCTTTCAGGAGAAATGAGAGAGAGAAAAGCTTGCCAATGGATTTAGCTGCTATCCCGAAGTTTTATTAATTGTACGAGCAGACACACCAGGTTATGCACAAAGCACTTGAATGAGCTTTCTTCTGCAGCTGCAGAAGTCCATGTCATGTAAGTTATGTGACAAGAAGAGTTTTGCTCATTTATATGAACACCATGAGGTGCTTTATTGGAGAGAAAAAGAGGCTCAGAGTGGCAGCACACCCAGAAGCTAAGCAAACCTGGGCTAGGAGACCCCAGAGTTAGAGAATCTGATTTCAAACCAAAGTAATCATCATGAGGGTCTTTCATCACCCAGATTTCTCTATTGAGAGGACAGAGAGAGAAGTAGAATCCCAAAACTGAACCAGTAAATATTTATTAGGCAGTTGCTTATAGAGTGGGCTGCTGGCATGATGTCTAAAGCAGCCCCGTTTTTAATCAGACTACTTTAAAGTGTGTTTAAAAACTGAAAGTGCCCTTGCTACCCAACTGAGGTAAATTCCCCAACAGTCTATGGGAAAAATACAACCAGGGTGTCACATTTGTATTAACAGAAATAAAAGTCTTCTAAGGCCAATACTGAATACCTTTAAAACCCTTGTTCTGAGCCTCTGGGATAAACACAGTTAAATAATGGCAAAATAAACCTGCGAGCATACTTACAAATTCATTCCAGAAGTCACATTGTTGCTTTTTATGGGATCAAAAATCATGAAAAAAATTATTCAAGAATGATCAGCCAAGTTTTTATGACAAACAAAACATTAGAGAAACTCAATATTTTTTGTCTGGTTTTGACTGTTTTCCTTGTGGGCCTCCTCCAACTCAGAATATTCCGTGGTTTCAGAGCCAAATGAGAATGGGAAAACTGTCTCTTGTCTTAACAGGTATTACACATATCAAGCGGTAATTTACATGTATTAACATATTATTTTAAACCAAAAATTTCCCCCCTCTGCTTTACTCATGTGAATGTAAGAACTGAGATAGCACAAAAAGCTGCGTTCCCCCTTATAGGAGCAGTGGCTGCTGCAGCAGGGGCAGCTGAGTGTTTCTTTCCCTGGCACATCCTCCTAGTTTCCAGCAATCAGCCCTTCAGGGACATTGTGAGTGGGGACTTGCATCTGGAGCTGGAGGCTTTGATTACCAGCCTGATTAGCAAAAATGTAAATTATTTCCAAAGAGCAGAGAAGAGACATAAATAGTAATAAAGCACAGTGGAAGTCATAAGTGAATTAATGAACAAAAGACAAACTCAGTCCTATTTCACAATAATAATTTGAGTGCTATTTGGTATAGTCCCAGCTCTCACAGAAGCAGAGCTGGGCTGCAAAATGCAGAGTGGCTTGGGTTGCTCTTGTGCCCTGCTAGGCCACAAATCTGTACCCACAGTGTGCACAGGAAGTGGCCAGGCTCCTACTACACCGTGGTTCTTAGCATCCTTAGCAAGCCTTGCCCAGAGCTCTTTGATACTCAGACTGACAGCTGCCCTTTATTGCTGTGCCAAATCAGAAATGTTCGGCTGCCAAGGTCAGGGAGATGTTCCCAGAAACAGGTTGGTGGGCAGCTCTGTTTTTCAGACAGGACACTGCAAATCCTCACCCCCTGGGAAGATTTGCCTTCAACTGAGGCACCGTGGACTCCAGCTGAGGAACAGCCATGTGGTTGTGCCTGGCATAGATGTGGTGCTTTGAGCAAGGTCACCTTCTCACAGACAGGCAATCTGGGTAATTTACACCCTCTCGGGGCAAATGTATTTCAACCAGGCCAGAGAGTCAAATGCAATACATTGGACCAAATAGATAATGCATGATAGATTGTGATTGCAGAAGACCTTTTTAGTGTGCTATTAGATCAGGATGAAACATTGCCTGAATAGTAATTACAATTGAAATTGCACTTTTGTTTTTCCACTTTGGGGTTTGGGGGTGAAGTAGCATTGCCAGAGCTAGGAGAGAGTCTGGTTCTTCTTAGTGCACCAGAGCTGCTAACTGGAGAGAATGTATCATTCATATTGCTTTTCTGTTATGCTCCTTTCCTATTTATCATCTATTAAATTATGGTCCTTCTTGAAAATATGCCAGCAGGCTGGGTCTGTATTATTACTTGGTGCTTTGGTAGCCTGGATCCTTTCAAAATATTGTGTTGCAGTAAGGGACATCAGAGGAGGCTGGCAGGACACAAACAGAAGAAGGGTTTAACAACAGTAGATAATCAACCTGTGGAACCTACTGCAGAAGGATCTTGTTAGTGGAAAATCTTTATGTGGCTTGGGGGATGAATGGATGACAGGAAATTGATACCAAAACCACATCCACTTTAGGAAAGCCCCAACTGTAAAGCTATTTCTGTCTTTTAAAATATGAGATTTTATAAATGTTTCATTTGGCCAGTTTGTAAAAGATGTGAGCTTTGTTACCCTTATTCCTTGGGCTTTGGAAAATTGCTGTACTATTCATTTGATCATATACAGGAAAAGCATTGCTATCAAGCTGTGATCACGTTAGCAATAAAAATATAATCATAGGCTTGGTAAGTTCACGAGAGACTACTGAAGGTGATAATAGGTGCAGATTGCTCTTTTAAAGCCCAAGGGGATTTTCATGCTTCAGCAGTATCCTTCCCACCCCGGTACAGGGAATTATCCTCATCCCTTGCACCTTAGCTGAATTTAGAGCTCCTTACTAACACAACTAACCCACTTGCTCTTTCTCTTCTATTTGAGAGTGTGTTTTCTTCTCATATGGGAACCGTTTTGTATTTCTGTATTTTTATCCTTGCTGGCCATTTTTACATCTCTCGTGCTCTAGAACAGACCTCCTGGACTGATGTGACTAGAACTGAAGACGTTGTTATCATTGCAGAGTCACATATACTCTGGCATGATGGTGTTTTCTTTTGTGTTCCCTATTTCTTTCGTAATAATTCATAGCATTCTGTTTAGCTTTTTGATCACTGCCCTGAACTGAAATGTTCAGAGAAATACTCACGATGATTGCAAGATCTTTTTCCTGGGTAGCAATAGCTCATTTAGAGACCATTATTGTGAATGTGTAATTAAGGTAGGTTTTGCACTGATTTGTATTTATCAGTATTGAATTTATTCAGATATTGCATTATCTATTGATATTCTCACAAAATATTTTACAGGTCTTGGTAGACTTAGCTTTGACTACTGTGAGTAATTCACTATTATCAGCAAAAAGTGTCTCCTAAGTCCTCACATTATTTTCATGATCACTTAAAACCTTTATGGAGTTCTACATTTCCTTTTTCTCTACGAATTTTGTAATCATAATTGCTTCGTTTCTTTAATGCACTTTGAGAAGAGACATTGTTAAAATGATTTGATGATTAGCTCATCCTTAATTGTATGTTTGTTGATATCTTCAAATAGCTCCAACAGCTTTTACTCTAAAAGCGATATTGATTCATTCCATATATGACGTATTTATCTATTTTCTAATGTTTTCCCATTAATCTGCTCAGTGTATAAGGCACATTTATCTTCTTGTAATTCTCAAAATTTCCCCAGGGTTTTCATTAAATATTGACGCCACATTTGCCACTTTCAAGTCCTTGGGATCTGAAATAGGTTTAAGCAATGGGGTACAGTGTGGTCATTTCAAACCATCCTAGGACTGAGTCATGCAGAAATTACTCATGTTCTGGTAGCCAGATTTCACTGGGTCTGTTTTGCTGCATTGCTTCATTTCGGAGAAAAAGCAGTACACACTTAACACCCCATCCACCTACAGTGAGCAGCACCTCTCATTTGTATCTGTTGCTTTCAGCTCCAGGACTTTTGGATTTGTCATGCTACTTATAAAGCCACAACAGAAAGTAGTAAGAATAAGCACCTGCTGCCAGTGACCACAGTGGAGTGTACAATGCCCTTTCAGTTGAAAGGTTTTAGTGGTCCCTGTGCCAAAATATACTGTGAAAACTGCACTAGATCCTTTATCAGTACAAGTGTAATAAAACTGGCATGGGTGAGTTAATTTTCCTATATGAGAAGCTCAAATAGTGGAGCTCATGTGCAACTGCCTACTTCTCAATTCAACAGTTACCAGAAGAAACTTGGACCGTACAAGGCTTCGCAGCCAAAAATAAAAAAGGGTCCTTCTTCTCTTTCAAATGAACAGTTTGGCTAATGAAAGCTCCCAAGAATGGGTTCACCTCAGGGGAGAAAATAGAGATCCTAGTGGAGGTAAAATTGCATGGTTCTCTCCTTTCATCCTTCTGCCAAGGCTCATGCAGGTGAAATTAGGGCACAAACCCAGACAGCCGTTCACTGTAGGAAGGAGGCGATGGGAGATCTTCCAAGTATTTACAGTAGTTCTTTTCTCTTTACTGTATTTATATTTAGGCAATCTGAGGGGTAGGAAATAAGGTTCTGAAAGAGAGAATTTAGCAAAAAGAAAAACCCTGCATGCTGAAGGTAATAGTATTTTATACAAGATACTTTGTTTCTGGCCTTCAAAAAGAAAGATGCTTTCAATTTTCTGTAATGCTAAAGCCATTTTGCACCATCTGGACTTATGCTGCAGTTTTCAAGCAGGAAATTTTTTCATTCCCATGTAGCCTTCATATCTTTGTTGCAGTGATCTCTAAAACTCAGTTACAGTAATGATACTTTATAATATAGACTAAATATCAAGTACCAGATTGATTTTCTCTTCAGAGATTCATTTTTTTAATGTGCAAGTAATTTCATCCTTGCAAGGAATCTGTTATAGCACTTTCCCTTCTGCTGGTGGTGGAAACAGAGCCCTGTTCAACCCGTGGCTGGATCCCAAACCTGCTAAGTGTACTGGCAATGCTGCCTGCGATTTTAGCACTATGGAAAGCAGACTTGAAAGACTTAAGGTCCCATCAGACTTCTGAGGGATGTGGCAAGAGTAACAGATTCAAAGATCCAATTTAAGTCTTCATTTTCAAATGTAAAACTCAGCATTAGAGAAGATCTTTAGCACATACCAATATAATTTTATTGGCTTGAGTTTATTCTACATCAGGACAAACCTACCTGAAAACTTACCTTTAGGATTATGTTTTCCACAATGATAAAACAGATGTACCCAGACAAAAAAATTCTTCTATATTTAGACACAGTCCACAGCACAAAACTCATTTGCAAGAGTACAAATGCATGAACTTTTGCTCACAGAATCTGTCATCTTGATATTTAAAATAAATTCAAAGCAAATGCAACAGTCTCATGCCTCCAGTTATCTCAACTGCCAGTGGTAAGTAATCCTGGCAAATCCACTTAGAGATGACAGTAGGTATTTAGATACACAACTGAAAAAGCACCTAAACCTTGTGCCTCTGTTAGAACAAAGTTTCCCTTATGATTACTGGGATTTCCTGCTTCCATTTGTGCTGAAAATACTTTGGGAACAGTTTAACTCAACTATGCAGCAGTTCGAGTCCTAGCAGCATCTGTGAAACAAAGAACAAAACACGAAAAAGCAAAAATTAGCAAGTCCTAAAAATCCCATAACATTTGTCTGGCATCAGTTATTATTTTGAAATTAAAATCTGAAGCAGAAACCTTCCTTTGAGGAAAAGCTGCTCATACCTTTCTTTTCTGGGAAAGGTCTCTCTTCCCTCAGAAAAATGCTGAAAATACCAAGAAACAAACATGCAATCTCTGTAAGTTTTTCCAGCTGGGCGGCTTTGTTCAACTAAAATATTCTTAATCTCTTAAGCATGATCTGATGCCACTTCTTTGCAGGCTGCGTGAGTCCTCTACTGACCTTGTAAATTGAGTTTATATGTATACTCGTCTACAGCTCTTGTTTGCAATGCCAGAGGCAATTTAATTGTTCGGTACTTTCATTAGTCCCCTATTGATTGGTTCCTCTTCCTCCCTGCTGTGCACAAAGAGGTACATTTCCTGTTGATATTTGCTGTTTCACAAAACCCTCTTACCATTTCTTCGGCATTTTGATGATATTTGATACTAATCTTACCTGGTTGTTCTTAAAGCAGCGTTTTAATTTAATATTTTGTTTAAAGCAAACTTTGAAGCAACTTTATGTGGCCCTGGAAGTTCTACTCTGAACTTAGTAAATCACTTCTCCTCCTTCCCTCCCTCCTTTCCTCCCAGCATCCATTAAACTGAGTACTGGGCTGAGAAGTGGGGGGCTTTCCTCACCCAGCTGAAGGCATTCCCGACAAATACTGTGGCATGCCCTCTAAGGCTGCTGTCCAGCATATACTGGGAAGCACAGCACCCTCACACACTATGGGTGTCATTAGCTGGGACACTGGGACCTGTTTTGGTTTGTTTAGTTTTATTTGGGTTTTGAACTTCTGAAACAGCTTAGACATCATAGGTCTAGGAGAACATGTTGTTTAAATGCTCACTAGCACAGAGGAAAAAAATAAAAACTTCTTTCACTTTTTTTTACAGTAAATCCCAACAAGTTCGTACCGTGTCTTTTAAACGTGTTATTTTTAAATTGTTCGTACTCGCATTCAAGAGTCTTTAGGTGAGTTACTGGAGCCGTGACCAGCTGTAAGGTCTCACAACACACACTTTGAGAGGTGCACTAAAACCTAGGGACAGAGGAGAGATGAGTTTGCTAGTCAGGAAAAACTATGCTAAACTTCCACATCATGTGTTTTCAGGTTCCCTGGCCTGCACAGAACAGGACTAAAGTCATTGGAAGTGGCAACATGCCACTTCATCAGTGCTGAATCCTTCTGCCAGAATGACTCAACTTCAGCCATGTGATGTGTAAGTAAAAATAGAAATAAGCATGGGCATTGATTTATGGTATGAAAGATCAGATATTGAAAGTTAAATTGTTACAAACTTTCTTTCAATCCGAAAAGTAATAAGGCAGACACGAAAAAGCTCTGATAGTAAAGTTCTCCATGGCAAAGGCCTTTCCTGATGCTACTGGAAAATGTCGGCTGAGTTTCTCACTCAGTCTCCAGCAGAGAAATCCTCCTGCCAAAGTCCCATAATCCAGCATGGAAATCCCAAGTGTCATGTAATATAACCCTGAGGGTAAATACCAACATGGAAACTGTCAGTCTGGGGTTTTTTTCTGGCTCTTGCCCACACTTCCCAGAACTTCGCGTTTGTCCGTGAAGTTTTTTTCCATGGATTTCTTCTTTTTCCTCAGCCCTACCACCTGTTGTGGTTCAGGACAGGCAGGCAGAGCTGTGCTTTGTCCACCGAGCACCCTCGTGCCACAGAAACAACCCCTCTCTACGAGCAGAGAAAGGCAGGCATTGCCCTGGCATTTCAGTGCTGCCGCTGACAAAGCCACTGCCTGGGGCAAGTTGTGTGGCACACACCTGCAGGGTCCTGCTCCATCTTGGACAGTGATGAGGTCTGAGCACCTAGTGGGGAAAAGGAAGAGGAGTAACCAGAGCAAGGTTAGAAACAGTGAAAGCCTCAGGGAAGGGGCCCCAAGACCTGCCCCTTTTGGTTCAGCTTTGCCCCAGTGACACAAGGGAGCATCCTGGGGTGTTTGGGGTATCTCCTTACCCTGAACCCAGCACTGATGGACATTTCCTTTCCCTGCCTGCACACTGTGGTTTTGACCACCATGATGGGAGGGCAGTAGGCTTCCCAGTAGGCTTTCTGGAGTCAGGAGACCCTTCCCCTCAGCTGGAACACCCCAATTCGATCCAGACTTGGTCAGAAATGGCTTAATTTCGTGCAAAGCTCTTGACTGTGGAAACAACGTGGCTGAGCTTGTCTTCGGACAAGTTCTTCATCTTCCTTCAGGGAAGTTGAGTGTCTCGCAAGCCTCAGCAATTCCTGAGCTGACTGAGGGCCCTCCAGCCCTGCCACATGTTGCAGACTCACCACCTCCATTGCTGAACCTCCCTGCAGAGCCCCTTAGTGCCGTCCGTCATTTAAAATGACATTCCAGTAGTGCCCAAGAAACCAAGTGCGTGGTGGTCTCTGGGGCTCTGGGGGTTGCTCCTGGGCATACTTAAAGGCATCGAGATGATGGTGGCAAACAGGACAGCGTACAGAAACACAGTCCTCTGCACTTCCAATCTTTAAAACAAATACAGTTCTCTTTACTGTAGCTTGGACAAATGAGGAAGTTTTAATTACATCCTGAGAAAAAATGGTGTGATTCTTACTGATTTGAGAGTTCAGGTTTTTGCAGCACAAGCTCTTTCCTTCAGCTTCTCTGCCCAGAGCTGGGCTGCTCAGGGCTCCTCTGCTTTCTTTTGTCCTCACTTCACTGGACAAAACAAGTGCTCAAATCCCCTGTGGATGAGGGCTAGCCAAAGCAACGTGGCCCCTGGCTTGCCAGGTACCTGGTGCTGAGCATGGCAAGCATTTAGTGTCTTATGGTTGGTTTGGGAAGGAGTGAAGGGAGCAGAAGAAGTTGTCAGGGCTTGTTTGGCATGGGATGAACCCTGGGATCTGGGATAAGGTGCCGTTGGACACTCAGGGGCTACAGATGGTGTGACCTGTGCTTTCCCACTTCCATCCATTGCACATGGCTGTCTGTTGGCAGTGGGATGACAAAACCAGAGCTAAACAAGCAAAGAACCCAAATCATCACATTTTGTGGAGGCAGAGCTGAAAGGCAGCTTGGAAATGAAGTGTTTTCACACAGGCTGAAACAACAGTGAAAATACTGCAGTCACTGCAGTACTGCTGCAGTCACTGCACACAAGCACTGGCTTTGTAGGAGTGCTGAACTGAGACCGACCAGCTTGCACACACGTAATGGATGGACAAAAAGGACATTTACAGAAGCCATTCCCAACACATTGTAGCAGATTTAAAACCTGCTGCAAGTGGTCAAAGCCAGCAAGTATAATGTGCTGGAGAGAAGAGCAGAGAATCGTAGTCATTGCCCAGGTTTCAGACTCACTGCATTAAGTGAAACCCCTGGACGATCACAGAAAATGGACCATGACCAAGTGAAAACAAGCCCAGAACTCTCAGTGCATTCAGTCCTGCCCCACTGACATGCTGGAAGGATCACCCAGACAAAACCAGTTCAGTTTTGCATGGTCAGGTGGGATATATGAATCTGGCACGTGGGCAGTTGTAGGTGTCAGGAGTACCAGGATGTCCATGTCCTGCCTTTGGGTGCACAGCCCCTGAGAAAAGAGAAATGGTTTATCTGAAGTAGGCTGCAAATCCCTTAAATAGCACCTGTCAGACATCTCAAAGAATTTACATTCCAGCCACCACCTGGACTAAAGTATCTATGCTGAAAGGCAGCAGACCAGATTTTAGGGACAGTGATTTTCCTCTCTCCAGAGAGTGGAGGGGTGTCTTGCCCATGCCCAGCAGTGTGGTGTGACAGTGCTGCTGTCACTGGCTCTGCCTCCCTGCCCCATGCAGTCCCACTCATTTTTCATGGCCAACACACACTGTTGGTTCCTGCCCTGTTTTCCTACAAATGCATCTAGCTTTCTCTGGAAAACAGCAAGAGATTTCTTCATTTCTGTAAGCAGGGTGTCCCACTAAGTGCTCTTGGTGGTAAGAATATGATCCTAATTGCTGACTGGATTTCTCTGCATTTGCATTCCAGGAAGGGGTTTGTTTTGTTTGGTTTTTTTTCTGATAGATTAAGGAAGCTCTTTATATCTTTTATTTTCCACTTGGAAAGATTTATTCATGCTGCAATTATGCCACTATTATTAGCACAGTTATCACCTGATAACTGAAGTGGATTGAACAAATCCTGTCAGAAGTGATTCTCCATTTTTATTTTTAATTATTACTTTTCCTAGGACTTGTGGCAGGCTGCTATATATATATTGCATTGCATTTTTCACAATGATAGTATTTTTAAAAGTATTGGCACTGTATTATCACCCTTCCACAGCATCTGAAACTTGTTCTCTTAATACAGAAAAGCCTTCTCAGCAAACTGTTTTAGGATGTGGGGATAGATTGGTTATATCTATGGACTTTAATTTATTCCCTGAATTTTCTTAACTTCTATAGGAGTTACTAGTGACATCCTAATAGGATACAGGCAGCTTGAAATATTTTCAAATACAGAACAAAAAATGGAATAAGCATGCATGATTTTTTAATTATTAATAGAAATGAAACAGTTGATTTGTTGTCAATGGGATTCACAGGTATGTTCACCCACTTTTGTTAGTAAGTCCCTCTAGTTCTTGGTATTAGGTGGAAACATCAACAACAGCCAGATATTTTAAGATCATTCATCTTATTGTGTGCCATTGGTGGGGTTTGTGTCACTCTGAGCAGCACAGCCCGTGCATGGGAAACCAAGCAGAAGTGATGCTGCTGCTATTTATAATCCATTTTCTTTTAAAGCAAAAGATACTTTAAAAATAGTAAGATTATTTATAACTAATGGATGCCACCCACCAGAGCACACAGGGCGGTGTGCGCTTACAGACACAGACCACTCTGAGTGCTTCAGCTTAACTGAATGTGAGGCAGGTCCAGTACAGCATGTAAACAGATTTCATCTTATGGCTCATTTGTTCAGTCACAGAGATGGTTTTTGTCCTGCCAGCCTAGAACACAAACATAAAATAAGATATATATTCATCTATTAACACAAACCCTCAGTATGCTGTCTCAGTTTTGTTTCAGTCCCTGCTCTGGACTGATGTTGAGGGGGTTTTTTTGCTTTAATGCAGAGATCTAAACCAGAATGTGTTATTTCATCGTTCATTAATCTGGCCTATTTATTCAATAGTAATACGAATCTGGACCCAATGTGAGGACTGATAAAATGAAGAGATCCTATTGGCAGTAAAAGCCGATCAGGCTTTTCACAATTTCTTTGATATATTTTGAGGACATATTTAACAACTTCAGAGGAGAAACAGATCTTTGAACATGCGTATCTGTTACACCAAACCATTGCTTCAGGCATCAGAAGGAAAATATTGCAAGCACGATTAAGTTACTGGGACGCTGTGTAAATGTATTCCTTTGGATTTTTTTCCCCTGGTCTACTCTACATATTAGAAAATCTATGCAAGGCTTGCCCAGTGATGACACAATTGTACAGCTGAGTAGCACATGCAACTACCATAAGGAGTGTACATTCAGGAAGGGAAGATTTTTCAGTTGTTGTGAGTACAATGCAATCTAAAGACACAACACACTTTTGTAAATATCCACTAACATGTTTCTATCCTGAATGTGAAAAGAAAATGCATTTTGCCAAGAGTGCTCCCGACTCTTTGTGAGCAGGTGACACCAAAGGCAGAGAAAATGTTTGGAAATTCCTCAGAGAAATCCTGCTACTGGAGATCTCCTATCATGCTGTCCATTCTTCCAGGGAAATAGTTTTTGTGCCTCTTAAAGACATGTAAGGTTCAAAGGCTGGAGAAGAGACATGCCAGAGTCCCACGTATCCAGCAGGTAGAGCAGAGATGCCTGCTGTCCTGGCAAATGGAGAGGGGATGCCATGAACAGGAGGAGCAAAGAGCCACGTCCAGCATCTGTGTTAGAAACTGGGAGTGTGGGAAAAAGAGATGCAGCAATATCTGAAGGTTCATTAGTCTATTCCCACAACATGATTAGATCAGTTGTGTCAGTTTTCTAAAGGCTCCAGAAGATTGAATTAGTAAAGGATAGGTCAGATTATTTCTGCCTTACTGCCATCATTACGGTGCCACAAACATATCAATTAAAAGAGTTTGCTCTGACAGGATTCCTGCTGTTACTAATTCAATGGCTCCTATTGTAAAGAAAACCACCTTGGTGGTAGCCCTGAGGAGGCTGTGGCAGCTGAGTGTGTTGGAATGCCCTGGCTTGGGAGCCAAGGAATATCTCTGGTTTTCCTGGGAAGAGTACACATGACTGGCTGTGATGCAAAGGAGGCAGTGCTTTGGGGCCAAGACCCCAGGTTTGAGTGGCAAAGCTTTTATTTACCTCAGAAAATTCAGCTGGGCTTGCTTTTGAGAATTTTGGGGGCATTGCCCACCACCATGGGCTTGTCGTCTCCCTGTTAGATCAGTCCCAATGCCATGTCCCCCTCCCAGCTGGAAAATAGCTCTTTTCCCTGGACATTCCAGAAGTGTGTTGCAAAGATGCAGTCATACCATAACCACAGTGTGCACCAGGCTTTGAGACTTAACCATGAAGACCATTTGGTCTTCACAGCTAATACTTTGCAGGAGAAAAAATTAAATCTTTAAACGGAAAGAGTGTCATCTATATTTCCTCAAAGAAGTAACAAGAACAACGATGTGGGATAGCAGTACTAGCATAAAAGTATTATATATGAAGAAATCCTTATCTGAATAATCATGGATGCATTAACAGCTCACTGACCACAGAATCATAGAATTGCTAAGTTTGGAAAGGACCTCTAAAATGATCAAATCCAAGCATTAACCCAGCACTGCCAAGTCCATCACTAAACCATGTCCCCAAGTGCCACATCTAAATGTCTTTTAAATATCTCCAGGGATGGTGACTCAACCACTTCCCTGGGCAGTCTTTCCAATGTCTGACCTCCCTTTCAGAGAAGAAATTTTTCCTAACGTCCAATTTAAACCTTCCCTGGCACAACTTGAGGCCATTTCTTCTCGTCCTGTCACTTGTTACCAATTAAGGTTTTCAAGAACTAGAGGGCATTTCCAAATACTACTTTCCAAAGACTTTTAGTTAAACTGCAGATCTGTGCTCTGACTTTGGGATTATGAGATCTTAAAGCTTTCCCAACAGTCACCACACATCAAGAATATTTTGTTATGTATATTGATTATGATGACTTACAAAACCAAACGGTGTGTGGAACTCCTAAGTTCTGACTATGCCATTTATTTGCATCAAATACATACCACTTCCAAAGCACTCTAGTTTTTTCTCATGGAGCCTGCAGGGTGGGTGGATCTTCCTAATGCCTGAAAATTGTTAAATTCACAAAGCAATACTCAGATGGCATAATTATTAGCGTTGCAGGCTGACGCCCTAAGAAAAATTGTGGAAAGAGCCCTTTTATGAGAGAGTGGCTGCCATAGCCAGGGGTGGTCTGGCCTTGCTATCATAGACTGACTCCAGCTGATGCCTTGCCAGTTCATTGATGCAGCACAAGAAAGCACTGCTGCACAGCTCTGTCCATCTGGGTTGAAATCGTTACTACTTGAACATTTTGGCTACATGGGTGGTCACATTTATGGCTCAAAGAGTGCTCCTATCCATCATATTGTCCATCCTTTCAAAGCTTCGTCTATGTTTGCTCATTCTCCCTGTGCCCAGAACCAGCCTGCTTTTATATCAGATATTTCTGCCACCTTTATTTGGTGCACTATGCCAAGGCGTTGTTGGAGCATGAACCCAAAGTTGCGTTTCCTGGGACAGACCCGTCTGGTTGTGTTATCCCTGTTCCTCTGCACACTGCAGGCCTGGGGCTTTCAGCTGCACAAGCCCCTGGTGTCACTACATCACTTCATCCTCCTGCACGGCATGTAGGGGGGGGAAGCCTGTGCTGCAGCATTGCTTTTTCTCTAGCACTGGGTGTGGTGGGGACCAGCAGCAGCTGCCCAGCACCTGCAGTACCATCAGTGCTGGGTAGTGCAACCTTTGCTGCCCTTTACCAGCAGAAGTGCCCAGGGCAGAAGGGCATGTACTGAGCAAGAGTTTGGAACATCCGGGTATGCTGGAGAAGGACGCTGACAGTAGGAGTAGCAGGGAAGAAACCCCAACTGGAACTGAGACAGAAAAAATATCTTCTTACCTATGGGACAAAGGTCATTTCTTCACAAGCTGCAGGTTTCTAGGGCACCTTAGACAGGTGATGATAGAAAAAAAATTCCCTAATTCATCCATATGAAGATCTTCTATTCACTTTCATAAAAAGGGCAGGAACACCTATAATCAGACACCTTGGACGTCTCCGGCTTTGTTAATCTGTTCATTTCTACTGGAGTCTGAATCAGGATTGATGCTCATATTCACCAGATTACTCTTGCCCTTATCATGACCCAAAAGGAAAAAGATATGGTACAGGCCAACCTGAAAATCAGATCCAAAAGCTGTTCTAAAACCCGTCACTTTAAATCAGAGTTTTCAGTACCGAGAATTAACAGTGGTCAACTCACATCTACAGCTTTCAGAGGCCTTTTTTGCTCAAGGTTGTCTGCTACAGTTTAACATTTTCTCACATTTTCAGTATTTCTGCTCACCACCAAGGTGGCTGCAGACAGCTGTGAATGAGGAGGAGGAGGGAGAAAGAGAGCAGTGCCCCAGGGGAAGCTGCCATAGCTGCAAAGCTCCATCTCCTTACCAGGGACAAAGGACACAACTGTAAATTCTGACAAGAAGAAAGCCCTGTTCAGGCTCTGGAGAGGCAGCCTCTGTGGTGTGCCCTCTTCCTGAAGGGAAGGCATGGCAGCCCATGTGCTAAGGATGTGGGGTGCCCCAGAAGAGCGATCTTCCACAGCACTCGGGGACCAGGCTGGTTGTGCAGTGTGCTACATGGCTAATTAGGGACTGTTGAAGAATGCAAACCTACAGAGTCCAATTACTGATAATTTATTGCATCAATCATTTAAAATCAAAGAGTGAAAGGGGAAAAAATTACAACATTTTTTCAGCAAGTGAAAAATATTGAATTAAGCAGATTGAGTCTCTCACCGACACTCTCTAATCATGGTGTTGCTTCTGCATCTGCTGTGTAGGTTTAGCTGGAAGTGTTTTCTAGAGACAGGAAGACAATTAGTCAAGTACCTGTGAAAAATGTTGGTGTTGATTGGGTTTTTTGGGGTTTTTTTTTGGTCTGTATCAGAAGGAGAACACTGCCACCATGCTATGAAAACCAAAATATGGAATCATAGAATTCTTTAGGTTGGAAAAGACCTTTAAGATAATCAAGTCCAACCATTAACTCAGCACTGCCAAGTCCAACACTAAACCATGTCCCCAAGTGCCACAACTACGTGTCTTTCAAATACCACCAAGACTGGTGACTCAACCCTTCCCCGGGCAGCCTATCCAAGTGCTTGACAATCCTTTCTGTGGCGATATTTTTGTAATACCTAATCTCTCCTGGCACAGCTCGAGGCCGTTCCTTCTCATCCTATCACCTGTTGTTTGGGAAAAGAGGCAGACCCCCACCAGGATACAACCTTTCAGGCAGTTGTAGAGTGATAAGGTCTCCCCTGAGCCTCTCTTTCTCCAGTCCAAACAATCCCCACCCCTCAGAAGTTCTTCATCAGACTTGTGCTCCAGACCCTTCTTCAGAAGCCAGGGAGAACTTGACTTTTTCCCTGCTGCTAACTTGGGAGCGTGACATGGAGCAAAGTGCTACTGGGCTTTCTCTTCGCTCACATATAACGCCGTAAATATTGAAGAGCATCCACTTACTCCAGACATTCCTCACCGCTGAAGTGGGATCAGGTGGTGGGAGCCATTGATTATTTTTATATCTTGCTTGCTCTCTTTTGGAAACATAAAATTTCATTCCCTTTTGAAGATGCACCTTGTCGCTTTCACCAGTGACACCAGCCCTTTCTTTCCCTCATACCATGTCACTGCAATTTCATAGCAAGCAACTGGGAAAAAATGTATTAATGGCTCTTGGTTCATAGGCGGGCTCTGCTGTGCTGGAGTGGCAGTGCTATAAAAGGCTAATTGCAGATAGGAGGCCTGCTGAGTTACACATACTGAACGTGGGCCTAATTTCTTATGCCTTTCCCTTGCACTCCCTTGCTGCAGTGCCTGCCTAGTCCATTCCAGCAGCGCTAACAGAGATTTTTGTGAAGGGACAGATGGGGTGGGGGCAAGGGTCTCACTCTGCCCAAACCCTGTGGTGAAGGTTTCCCTTCACTGAAGTACTTTCCCTTTGTTTGCTGCTTTGCTTGACAACCTGCCCTTTGGCTAAATACTGCATATTAAATACAAGATCCCCAAATCTGCAGATGAAGGGTATCCTTAGTTCTCAATAGACCTTCCCACGTAGAAAGTAATTTGAATTTCAATCAGGGTGTAAAATGTAGTGTATACTCAACAAAGCAACCGAAGGCAGGCTGAGAAAACATAAATGAGCTTCATTTTAGTTGCTTTCAAGTTCCTTCTGTACAATCTTTTCAGTTCTTATTTACTGTAATCAACATCCATCTGATGGCAATTTGTAGGCAATTGTGTATTACAGTTTGTTCAACATTCAGAGAAAAACTGCATGTTTCTGAAACCTGAGGTAAACTCAACATATACTAGAACTCTGGATAGAAGACGAAAAGGCCTCATAACAGGAACACATTGTTCTGCTCCAGAAAAAGGTGTTGGGAAGAAAAAACGGGCACCAGTGGCTCCAAGCAGTTTTTTACAACCAGATTATTCCAAAGACAAAAATGTTCAAAATAGATTCAGTTCTTCAACCACTGTGGGCTGTGGCATGATTAAGTCATCTGGGTTCAGCACCTCCCATTGGAGAGATTTTCTACTGAGCCTCTTCCGCTTCCCCTTCTCACAGCCCCTGGGTGGGTGATGGAGAAACATATTCTGCTGTGAGAGCAGGTGTGGTGTGAGGAGAGCAGGTAGCACTGGTGAGGGGGTGTTTGGGTCTCCTGATGAACGGAAGCAACACAAGAATTTTGACCAATTTGCTCAGCTGCAAATGCTGTGCAAAGTGCCTCTCTTGGCATCACTGTTTCTGTCCACACTGGTTTCACTTCTCATGAAGCCTCCTTCACGCAAAGCCAGGTTTTATTGCAGGAAGAATAACGGAGGCGGAAAATGCCTGGTGTTTAATGCTCTGTTATTTCAATTTCGTGATTGCTGTTTCAAGTATTGAATGGGCTCTTACTGCTGGGGATACCAGGTGAGAGAGGCATTAGTTTGAGCTCTGCCAGGCTGAGATCAATAAACTCACCCACATCCTTACACTTCTCCCTGATCACAGTTGAACAGCTCATTAGCCTCGTTCCAGCTATTATCCCGGCACAGCACTTTTTAAGCCGATATGGTCCCTCCTTGGAACAGTAACCGTGTTTGTGTTTGTAAGGCATCAGGCACAGTTATAGGTCTGCCTCAGCCGTGAGCAATAATGAATGTACCAAAGGTCAGTGCAGCCGCCAGGCTCCGTGGGGCTCTAAGTAGTAAGCTTGGTATGAAGAAACTATTGCAGTTATACACAGATAACCTGATCCTCTCAGGCAAATCTGGTGAGATGCTATCCCGGGGAGAAAATGGAGCAGCTGGTGTGAAACTGCAATTTCTAGCGGCTGAACAACATGTGCACATCTTAAGCAGTGGCTGCAATACAAGAAGGGCATTTTCCCTGCGGGTCTTGACATTACTGAAAATTTTCAGGCACTGAACTGGTTTAATACTTTGAGACAGGCTGTGATCTGATTGTTCTCTGCCTCCATGTAAAAGGTACTTAATTTCTATGCAGAGTCTTTAACCTGGAGCATAGGATAACTTTGAATTTATGATGTGATCAGGGAAAGCACTTCTTGTCGTAAGCCTAAAGTGTGATAGATCTAATTTTGAATAAATAATTCTTATCAGACGGATCAGCTATTGCCTCTGCCCTGGGCCAACAACCGGGTCCTTTTGCTTTGCAGCCAATAACGTTTTAAAGCTTCTTTAACACCCAAGATGCCTAGATCCTTGCACAAACAAACCCACAAAGCTAGTTTGTGGGAAGTCAAATTCTCCGTGGAGGTCTAAACACTCTGCAGCTGAGAGACACATATGAAAGCTGCTTTGGAATAGCTAAACCCATTTAAATCCATTTAAAAGCCTCACAATTAAATTTGCATGCAGCCAGCTACTGCTCTGTCTCTCCTGAGTCACAGTGGGCTGAGCAGGCTGGAGAAAATCAGGGCCACTTTTTCACCAGCACAATCCCAGTCAGTTTTCTTCCCCACATTTACTCAGATGAACTGTGGGAAAAAAGCACTGTTGCCAAAGTGCCTTGATGGGAAGATGATGGGGATAATTCAAAGCAAGCAAAGTACAAACAGACCCCAAAAAAAGCAATGTGAGCTAAGTAACCT
This sequence comes from Lycocorax pyrrhopterus obiensis, assembly GCA_014706295.1. Lineage (NCBI taxonomy): Eukaryota > Metazoa > Chordata > Aves > Passeriformes > Paradisaeidae > Lycocorax > Lycocorax pyrrhopterus. Next base: position 59,818,722 of record JACSVZ010000004.1, on the reverse strand, counting down.
CTCCCTGAAGGGATGAACCACTGAGCAAGAGATGCCAAGGGCCAGGTGTCCCTCCCAGACTAAAGAACAGGGGTGGATGGGCACAGCACACCCATGGATGGGCTGCAGCATGCCATGGGGCTGGTGGGTGCCTGGCACTTCAGGCAGCACAGAGCTGATGGAGTGAGAGTGTTTCTGGGGTGGGGTCAGCACAGACAAATGGAGAAGGCAGCAGGTAGTACCAAAGAGCAAAGTGTTGCTGGTGAGCAAAGCTGCCGGTTTGGGGACAGAAGAGGCCACATGTTAAATGGGCTCCCAAACACCTCCAGCAATCACTGCTCCTCATTAAGAAGCTGCTGATGGCAGAGGTGTCACTTGGCAGCTCCCTGTCTTAAGAGACAGAGAGGAAACATTATCTTTGCCATGCAGATTTAGGGTCCCACCTGTCCTTGCGTGCAAATGGTCCTTATGGAAACACATGGCTGCTGTGGATTGATAAACTGCCAGGGGCTTGTCTGCCTGCGTTAGAAAAAGAACATCTTCCCGCAGCCACGCAGAAATCCTGGGGCTGGTTAAACAGGCATCTCTGTCTGCTTTCAAATATGGGCCAGCGCCATGTGTAACGGCAGCTGTGTGTTCCCAAAACATTCCGTGCAATTAGGTTGCAAGGAGACAAAAGCAGCCAGCCAGACTCGCTTCTCCATTACTCTGCTCCAGCCTCAGGGACTTGCTGTGTGCTGACACCAGCCTCAGCAGGATGCTGCCTGTGAGGCTTTCAGCATTTTCTAACCCAACCTTGCTTCCTAACTCCTGGAGCAGGGAAGGCATCCATGTCCCTGTGCCCCTCACCCTTTTCCTTCTAGCTTCCACAGAAAGTTATCAGGGGGTCACTGAGCATGTTTTTGTGATTTTTTTTTTCCTAGTTATTATGAACATATTCTGGGTTTCATTCAGGAAGAAAAAGTAAGACAAGACACTGTTTCAGTCTGAAAAATAAGAGTAAGGAAAGCACGAGTGACAGTTTGCATTCTGAAAAACCTGTGAATTTTAAAAGTTGTTTTTACAAGATCGAAATGTACCAAGGCATCTTTTTGAGAAACAAGACTAACCTCACCTTGACCTATCCTGTATGTGTCAGAAAGTATTTCACGCTTTTCTCCAAGGACATCAAAGTGCTCCTGTGCTCCGTGCTATACACTGTATTCACTTCAGTCTCCTGAACACCCTTTGTCCCTCTGCATTGCAAGTGCTGCTGCTCCAAGCAGATGTGCACCCAGCTGCTGAATATGTGCTTTGCTGGATACGTGCCTATCTTATTGTGGTATTGAAAGGTATGTGCCTATCTTTCAATAATCTAGATTAATGATTATTAATCCTTCAGCTGTTCAGAAATACTGTCAGAACAAGCAGCTTTAGCAGAAGAGAGCAAAGAAAGTGTGTGCTTGCATGTGTATTTGCTACGTTGTTCCTTCAAATTCTCCAGGCATGAAATCATTACATGTCTAATTAAGTGGCAATTACAAAAGCAACACTCTGTATTAGTCCCTTTAGCAAAAGGGATTTTTCTAGATGTTTTTGATCTCACCTTTTACAGATTCAACTGAAATTCAGGGTGAATTTCTGAAGTTTTTTCACCAACTTCAAAGGAATCAGAGTTACCTCCAGCGGGACGATGGTGGGGATGAATTCTGCAGGCCACTGTTGGAGAGGCTGAGTGTTTAACTGGCTCGTGAGTGGTTGTAACACTGCCACTGCGGGTTCAATTTGTGGAATATATTACAACAGCAGTGTGAAAAAATTACTCTTAGGTTTTGCAAATTGATACACTAGAGCTTTAAACTAGGAGAGAGAAGGGCCAATTTACACTTCAAAACCCGTGCCCTCGGATACATTTGCCAAACTCCATCACAAGTTAATAAGGACCGTGAAATCAAAGAAGATACAATGTAGCTTAACTATTTAGATGCCTAATCCCTTTGACTGTGCCTGTTTTACATCTTCCACAACCCAGCTTTTCAACTTGAGTTTCTGAATGTTCTGAAAGTAGAGGAGGCAGTTTGAAGGCTTGTCCAACATAAGTCTCCTAACATAATAGATGTCAACAAACTAAACAATCCTCAAATCTCCAGGTTCTTCAGAGAAGAGGTATCCAAAACATCATTTATTTTCCAGCTAAGATACTTCGTTCAGTAAAAAGGTCAAGGCTGCCTACAAATCTTGTCTTATCAACACGCCTAAGAGTAAACTATTTATTTTTATAATATGACTCTTTGAAATGTTCCTGACTGAAAGTCACCAGTTTTCTGTGGAGTGAAGTTTTTCCTCAGTGTGTTTCTACTTCCTCCTTTTTTATATCACTGTTTTGACTGGAAACAGCAAACGCTTCGTTGTTAATAGACTGGCAAGATTTCTTGACATAAACACAAATCTAAAATAAGCTTGATATTTTAATTCATCTTCTCATACTAATAAAAAGAGCAGTGGAAAAGGATGAGTGAAGTATTTATTTTTCATTTCAAAACACTCCATACAATGAAGTGACTTAGAGCCGGTCTCAGATATTTCTAAATTCCTGTGTTTTTGTGGCAGGTTGTGCCTAGCTGCCAAACAGACAGAATGAGTTTCTCTTCTACAGAAGTTAATTTCCAGTGTAGCATTTTCTAAAGTGGTATAAAGTGACATAAAGTGAGAGTTCAGGAAGATATCAGAGCACAGACACAGTGTTACCTTCCTCTATCCTGCCTTGCTCTAGAAATGGGTATGTGCAACAGCGGCACAAGCACCATGGAGGTTTCTCTAATGCTTGGATGGACTGAGTGGGGCAGAAACAGGAGCAGGATCTCAGTTCCCGTTATTTTTTTTAAAAAGTCTGACCACGTATTTTTTTAAAGCAACTTTTGCTTTTCCTGTTTTCTTTTAGATACTTTTATTGCAATGATAATGCACCACTTATTCCTACCCCTCTGCCTTTCTCTGCCTTAGTTTTTGGGAGTTTGAGAAGCTGCTTCTGCCACAGATCTTTCAACGAAAAAGATGCAGAATGAGTCTGAGGGTCTTCCACGTGGCATAGGAAAGCAGGAAGAAACAAGCATGGCATTAAAAGCTATAGCTGGAACTGGATAAATTGTTCTATACTGTAACTATACTATAACTACAAAGCACTCCTACAGTGCTTGGATGCTTGAGCAAGCTTCCTGGCTGCCACACCTTCCCATCAGTGTTTCTGGAAGCTGAGCTGTCATTGCTGCCTTTTGGCTTCTCTTTCCCCTTACATACAAGGACCACACTGTCACTTTTCACCTGTGTCCTCTCCCACTACAGCCAGCTCCGATTAGAAACTCTGTGATGCTGAGGATCAGAGGACGATTTTGAGTACAGCTCTAGCTGATTTTTCATTGCACCATTTTAAAGGCTGAGACAAATTGCTATGACAGCAATTACAAGGTTAGATTTCTTTTCTTTTTTGGGGGGGGTGGGGGGGCATTATTGGTGCCAGAAGAGAAAAACAAAATTAAAAATTTTCAGCTTCTCTACTTCTAAACAAACTCCAATCATTTGATGTATTCCAGGGCAGAAAAAAACCCAAAGCCAACAAACAAACAACAAACAACAAACAACAAACAATAAAGAAAGATATGAGATTTCTGGATATTAAACTTGTTTAAAATGGAACACTTTAATACCAGGAACTAAATAGGAGAGGAAGTAGGGGAGGCCAGGCATGAATTTGTTATTGATGTGAGAAATCACCAGAGACTTACTATACTAAAGTAGATCTGCAAATGTCTTAGGTGGAAAAAATACTTCTCTTAAATACAAAGATACTTGATAATCGCTTATCTGAGTTTCAGAAGCAGCAATAGGCCCCGTACTAGGTCTTGGCTGCCCAGGTCCTGTTCCTGTGTGTCAGTCCCCAAAGTCATCACGTCTAGCAGTGCAGCTTGCCAGCTTAGCCCATGACCATGCGATCGACTCGCAGTGATTTTCCTCTGTGCTAAGCCAATAAAAAATTTTCAACTCTATAAAGACCCCAAGGCTAAAGTTACACACATGTTCTAAAAAAGGAGGAGTAGGAGCAGATGGAATATTTAAAGTTTATAACACAACCTTTGACATTTAACAATAAAGCACTTCAGAAATCCCCTGTCAACCTGGTGGAGATTTGTACTGCTAGACTGTAGCCAAGCTGTGAACTGTCCTTAGCAGCACAGCAGGAAAACATGACTTTTTTTGTCAAAACAGGTGAAAAAATTTAGTCAGTTCACATCTATTGATTAATTATACTCTGTAAAGCTTTTGCTTGCTCTCTAATAAAAGAGTTTTCCAGCAAAATCAAATGCTAAGACCACTGATTTGCTATTGTCTTGCTAAAATACTAATTTACATTTACTTGATCTAAAGTAATAGTACTCAGTATTGCATCTCGGTGAAGAGCCATGAAATATATACACAGTACAATGTGAACAAAAGCTTATTCTCTCAGTCAAAAATACTGTACAGGATACGTCTTATTAAAATGCCTCACTGAGAAGCTGTCTTTTTTATGGTGCTGCTAAGTGACATCTCCTGTCTGGAAGTAGGAACATGGTCACCTTTCAGGGTTCACATCAGTATTTATTACCATGGAGACCATAACAATGTCTCCTTACAAATGTTTTGTGTAGTTTTACCTGCTATCTACTTATTTTCCTGAGCTATTGGGTTATAGAATAATTTAAGGTGGAAGGAGTCCCTGGGGCAGCATGACTCACATCACGTTGTCCAGGGCCTTCTGTAGTCTACTTCTGAATATCTTCAAGGATGAGGAGTCCACAATACTTCTCCTCAGCAGGTTAATTGATGATTTGAATCTGAAGAGAACTAGGCAAAATTTTATGTTGTCGTTTATCATTTGCCCATAGCTGCACCCTGTCTGCTTCCATGGCTTTGTCCCTGTGCAGCATTAAATTAATGTGTCTTACCTTTCCCCTGTGGTCGTGTAGCCCCGGGCTTGGACGAGCCACTGTATAATGCTGACATCCTATTCCATGTTCTCTGTCCTCCTCCTCAGCCTGATGGTACCTGCAGGCCATGGGATGCAGCAGTGCCAAGGCACTGGGCAGCACCTGGGAGCAGCTGAGCACACAGACCTGTCCCTGTGCCTTTCCTCCTCATGTCCCTGTGCTACCCTGAGCCACTTCAGCTGGCACATTCCCTGAAGGGAGGCTGAAAGTGAACTGTGGTGGTTTTATCCAGGCCATGAGAAATACGACTTAGTTTTTAATTTCTTAATGTCAGAATCTACTTCTCAGCCTTGCTGTACTGCAGGCTGCAGATCTGAGATGCCCATTGCACTCCAGACAGGAGGAATAGCTTCTCCTCAGAAACATTAGCATGTATTGCTGTCAACATTTGACAGCTGTAGGAAATAAGTCTGTTGTTGCTACAAAATATTTGCTTCCTGAATAAAGTGGCAATAGATATAAGGAATCCCACTGAGTTCTAATAATCCCATGGTTCTGAAAAGCCACCTGGATCTGGTGATTAAAATACTGATGAGCTGGGTGAATTAATGCAGTGATGGTACAGCATCGCCTTTCAACATTTAGCTTGACTGCTGTGTCTGGTGTATTTACAGTGGGCTAATCCCCAGATTTACAAATGAAGCTGAATTCCCTGCGGCATTGTGTGTGATGTTTTGGTTTTTTTTAGTGGGAGATGCTGAACTGATGAAAACAACCAGCTGTCCCTATAGGATGGGGAGGCCACAAGCCTTTTATTTACTCTCCAGGTGTGACCAGCTTGCAGCCAGCATGGCCAGCAGGGTCCTTGTTAACCAACATCCCTCACTATGTGTTATAAATGCAAGAGTGGAAGAAGCTTCATTACATTCAGAACGAATCCACAGCACTCTGAGGCCTGTGTTGGTGTATCTGGTACCACAAAGCTGACTTCCCAGGGGAGAGCTGGACCTCTTCCAAGAAAGGCTTCAATAACATGGGAAATGGAAGGAAGGATAAGAAATAACAACAATGCTGAGAGCAGACTGCAGAAGATGGATCATCAGACAGTACAAATTCTGCTGGCACCATGGATGTTAATGACTCATCAGGCCCTTTTCTTCCTCCAGGCCCAGTTTGAGTAGAATATTGATTGCTTTACAGTAAGTTCTTGTTTACTGCAGCTAGATTCAAACACAGAGCTGCATGATAATGTGGAAGTAGAATTAGAAGTTTTCTAGGAAAAAACCAACATATTTTCCTTAGGCTCCAATTCCACATAGTTAGCTCTTAAACTGTTCTGGTTTTAAAGCATAGGCCAGAGCAAAGAAGAGAAAAGAAACCCCCAAAAGTGGTCATAAAAATCACTGACATTTCTGGTGCTTCTGTTCCTGTAGTTGTAACAAAAAAACCCCCAAACCCATTACTTTAAAAGCTCCAGGGACTAGTGCTGTAACTAGAGGAGCAGGACTGCAGAACTGGCATTGTGTCACGCACGTCAGATGGTTGAAAATGCATCAGGCTGAGTGTCTGGCAGCACGTGGCAGCTGTCAAAACCAGGATGCTGTTTGTGTGCCTACAAGCTGTCTTCTCCATTTGCCTTTTTGACTTCTGGAGGGGTGAGCAGAAACTGGAATTCAGAGCAGGGGACTTGAGGCAATGGCTCTTTGGTTCCTCCATTTCCCCATCTTTATGTGCAATTAGGTAGTACTGTAGGAACTGAAGCACATGAAGTATTTGTGCATTTCTGGATGTAAAGTGCCATTGAGAACACATCTTTTGACATTATTCACAGTGTTCATCCTTTTTTTTCTGATGACAGGCCTCTGCATTATGGAAATAGTCCCAAAACATCATTGATAGCAAAACATATTCTGCTGTGTACTACCTGTCTTGCTGGTCCAGGCATATTCTGTGCAACTGAGAAATGATACACCATTAGTTATTTCTGTTTTCTCCCTCCTGAATTTTCAGGGGACTCAGGGCACTTCAGGTTGTACAAACAAGAAGTTATACTTTGCATCAGGGATTTCTGAACCTCAACTTCCAACAGAACACATGGATAAGCTAATAAAAAAATGGAAAGAAAAGGCTTTAGAAAGGTCAATAAACTGCTTTTATGCAGGAAGTAGTAGAATTTTAACTGTAATTATTTTTTTTCTCCATGAATTATTAACATATGCCATAAAAAGTACTATAACCAGAGGACAAACAGGACATTCTGAGAGAATTTTGGAGTTTGATGTTTTCACCTAAAACATACCCTCTTTAATGATACAGCTATTAAAACGGGGGCATCCATAAAAGCTGTTAAACATAAGGAATGTTACTCTCTTATGGCTACTTTAAAATCCAAAGAGACCGAATCTTGCCTGTTCCTTATGTAATAATGATAAAGTTTATAATTTTAGCATTATGAACAAGAAATTAAGGTGACTGCTTAGGAAAGTAGTCAGACAAATTGGAGTGTTACCTAAGTGTCTTCTCCCAAAACTACTTTTCTAAGATACTGAATTAATATAGCTCTGCCAAAGACAAAAATTTTTCTTTTTACAAATTTAACTCCTGTCATAAATACTTCACAAGAAGGAAAAATGAAACCTTTCCTGGAAAATTGTTTCAAGGCATATTTTCTGAACCTCAGCATCAATAGCAGCAGTCTTGCTTTGCCTTGTTTTCTAATAACCTGAACTCCACAGTCATTGGCTTTGCCTTGGTACAGAGGTTGTTTTAAAGAGGTCATAGAGAGAACTTAGGTGTTCTGCAATGTTTCCAGGTTTGCCTGACTCCAGGGCAAAACATAAATTACTCCAACACTAATCTGGAATAAATAAGGAGGAAACTAGTTCTTGCTCCAGCAGACAAAGGATTCTGATTCCCACACGTAGAATAGGGAATCTTCTCCTGGCCAGCCCCACCCAGGAGCAATCCGCCTTCCCAGGGATGCAGGCTTCTGAACTCCCAGTTAGAAGAAATCCTAACCTGGCCTGAGTAACACACTGAGAAAGAGCAAGAAGGAAAAGAACAAAACCCTTGACTAATACTTTCAGCTCCTTTCCTTCTCTAGACTGCAGTTTATATAAATGCCAACAATGACTTTCATTCCTCAGGCTGTTGATTTTCCAGCACCCTGCCCTTAAATCCATCCAGGCAGAGAATTACAGTTGAGAAAAGAGAGAAAAGATGGGCTGTAATTGAAGGCAGCCACTTTTTCATAACCTCTCAGTTGCTACAGACCAGAGCAAACATCCTCAGTTAGTTATTGGATTTTAGAGGACATCAGCAGCTGTGAGGATTTGGTGAGGCCATTAGTCCTCTTTCCTCATGGGCTTCAACCCTAAAGTTGTGATCAGCTTACAGAAGCATCCCTGAGGTACATCACAGCACTCAGACTGCAAAAGGTGAGAAAAGGCTTTTGACACAAGTCATCCCAGCCTTCTTCCTAGCTCAGCCTCCTGCCAAGTGAGGTCTCCAGAGGGGGGGTTGAAAGCTTCAATTTGCTTGATTCAAACACCAAATAAAACCCTAGCCTTCATCTGAATGACATCCCACAAGCCCAGTCAAAGGTGCAGGCAACAAAACCCCTCAGTTATCACCATTAGCCACAGTCCTGGTGGTGGTCAGTTCCTACTAAATGCATGAAAAATTTCTCGGCTTTGCAAGAATTTTTTTATAAACCCCACAGAAACCATAACTTGGCACAAAATCTCCTGAGAAAGAAATTAAAAGCTCTTGCCCCCAAAGGTAACCAGATGCATCTCACCCTCTGGATCCTGAAACCATGGTGAGGGCCGCCTCCTCCAGAGCTGAGTGGGTGTGGGACAGCCCTGGCACAGAGCAGAGCCAAGCACATTTAGCATCTTGCAGAGGGAATAACCACAGTTTGATTTCCCATGAAGCCGACACAAAACAACATCCCTAAAAGCGAAGAAAAGGGTGAATGATGCTGCAAGTTCTGCCCAGGCTGTCACCGAGGTTCTGTTTGGTCCTAGGGTTAGGGTTGGAAGACGGAAGAATAGCAGAAGGGTGCGAAGTGGTGTAAGAAGAAAGTCGGGGTTGATGACAGCCAAAGGCTTTGCCTCCTGTGAAGGACAGGACCTGCTTCCTGAACTTAGGAAGATGGTCAGACCAGTTTCTTCTTAGGGCTGGAGAGGTTGGAGAAGGCACATGAATGTGTTAGCCTAGGCTTTTCTGTTGCTTGGTTTTGTGGAAAGTGACTCATATTGTGATGGAGCTGTGGCTAGTGGTGGCATTAGGCTTAGAGTAGAACATGGAAAATATTTCCAGAAGAGAGGTGGGCTCTGCTTCTTCTACAGGATAAAGTGGATGATGAAGAGGTCTGGAAAAGTTTATTGCCTGAACACCGGTTGTACAAAAATTCAAAAGAGCATACTTTGATATTTTTGCACTGTTCCCACACCAGTGCTTTAGAATAATTTGAACAGATGTGTATATTGAGCAGAAAAATAACACATCTGTGTGCTGTGCAGGCTGAACATGACATGGATGTAATTAAAACTCAGCACCTGCTGCTTAAGTGATTGTATTAATCTGATATGAGCAACATTAAAGTGGTTAACCGGGATGCCCAGGGCACAGAATTTCTGAAGGCAATGACAGCTCTGCTCTGAGCCAAGTGGGTGTGGAGGAAAAGGTCACCAAATGCAAGGCAAACACCCATGGCCTCCTGTGGGGAAGAAGGAGACATTGCTTTCCAGAGAGGGTTTCAGGGCATGAGGAGTGTGGGGGCTGTCTAAGCTGGTGCCCTCCAAAGCAGAGTGTGCACACATCAAGGCTGCACAACACAAGCCGTGGCCCGGGGGGGGGGGGGGGGGAGGGGGAAAAAATATTTTTTGTGCATTAATTAATTAAATTTAAAAATAAAATAAACATTTTTTTACCTTTATCTCATCCTAGTTTTATTTCTATTGTTGTAATATTAGTACAGTCCTACATTTATTTATACCTAAATAAATAATTATTGGGGGGAGGTGCTCAAAATTCTTTTACTGCCCAACCAAAATAGTTTTGGCATCACTGGTCTAATTTCCCAATAAATGCTAGGGAAGAGAGGGCCTAAAATCCTGCTTCTCGCTTAACTTCAGCCATGCACTGGCAGCTTACATGAGACAGAAACCCATGTCTTTGTCTGGGTCCCAGCTTGCTGCTCTGACTACAGATACCCCTCTGCCTCTTGTCAAATGGCCTCTGTTCTACTGCATGTGGAAATTTACAAGAGACTTAAAGAGAGAACATCATTTTCTGTTCCCTTTAGTTTCCCCATGTTGCTTCCCTGCCTTGCGGTGCAGCCACAGGTGGAAGCTCCTGGCTGGCTGCTCTGCTGTCTCGCTCATATCAACAACTCTGAGACCAAACACAAAATGTGATGGCATGGCCAGCATCTGTTATTTTACAACAAACATTATAGAAATAGGTGTGTGACCTGCTGCTGACAAATCCATGATATCCATAGCTGGCGTTGCACTGGGCCACTACTTCCATGATTTACACCTTCAGAAAGCTCTGCACCAAGTGTTGCAGAGAGCAAAGGGACTTTCTGCCTTTATAACAGAAACACAGGAAAGACAATGACAAAAAACACATGTGAAAATTTAAAAGACATTTAAGAAAAATTATGTCTAACGCTGGAGATTAAAAATTGATAAATGTACCATAGGGAGGAGCAGGGCTGTTTTGTGGTGGATGGATTTATACTGACAGCAGCCACTGGAGTTGCAGCAGGAAAAGCCCTGCTGCGACCTGTGAGCCATGGTCAGACCCTTTGCAAATCCACAAAGGCAGTGCAAAAACAATCAACTTGGTTTTTTATTGTACAGATGACCATGGCCGTAGGGCTGCATAATGAAGTGCTTCTTGCAGCGTTGCAGCATTTTGTCTTGCCAGCCCTTTCACCATTGTTAGCAATTTCTCCATCTTTTCCTACAGAGCTATTGAGGGGATTAAATCAGTTGTCTGTGGTGTGTCAGTCTGTGTCAGTAATTCCCTACAATTGAGAAAAACTATCCACAGTCTTCTCTTTTTCCTCGTCCATGCACATCTGCCCAATATCTAAGTCTCTGTGAAATACATCTTACTCTATTTTTGATGAAAGCTCTTTACTTTTCTGCTCTTCAGCTGGAAGAAAATACAAGCACAATTCCAGAAACTTCAGTGAAATTAAGCTAGCTATGACTAGTTCATGAGCTAGCTATGCATTTTTGTACTCCACATTGCATTCCTCATCTCACAACTGCTACTGCCATGCAAACATCTCATTTATAATTTTGTTATTAGATGAATCTCCACATGGAATCCCTCTAATTCCCCCTTTCCCAGCAGATGAAATGCAGAAAAACTGCAGTACCTGATTTATAAATTTTATTCTCTCTGTGGAGCCAGAAAGCAGTAGTCACACATATGAATCTCAAGATGATTCCTGCCTAGAAAAATTAAATTAAAGCTTTTCAGTTGAAGAAGAAGATGCTTACAGTACAGAAATAGACTGTTTCTAGTCAGCAGGATTAAAGGAAAGAAAAGCTCAGCAAGAATGAAGTTGCATTGCAGAGTTATCTCTATCTAGGCAGCAGACTGTAATTTCCGTAAACTAAAGAGAAGATTCTCTTCTCATCTCTGATTTTCAGGTCAAAGACCCATTTTTAAATTCCCTTCTCTTCTCTTTCTTTTCCTTAATTCCCTCACTGTCTTCTCTTTTGTGCTCTATTTGAGGATCAAAGGACAGTAAAGTGTAGAAAAACAGAGTATGCCATTTTATGGTACATTTAGTTGTTTATTTAATAGCATATTTTGCAAGTGCAAACTTAACAGAGAGGGAGAAATGCCCTTTAACAATACCACCACTTGCAAGCCATGCTCTGAAAGGGTGTTATTTTCTCTCGGTCTCTTAAAATCAATGTGAGCTGTTTTTCACTAAACTGGTTGTCCTGTAGACCTCACTACCTTCTCCTTACTCTCTTTAATCCCTCCCTTGACCCAGCCCTTCCTTTGTGCAGTCAGCTGCTGGAAATTAACCTGTCACTGGCAGTTACAGAAGTACAGTTCAGCTTTGAGGCAGACAAACTGTGGGATCCAGTTCGCTGCACGGCCATGTGAACACCGGTACCAGTTTGAGGGGCACCACAACAACACGGGGCCAGTGGCAGGCTGAAAGGTGACTGAGGAAACATGAAACCACCACTTTTGACGCTGGCTCACTCTTAAATCAGCTTTCAGGGATGGCAGAGCAGAATCTTGAGCCAAGCAATGGGAGTGCAGTCATGGATCTCCCCTGTCAAAGCGTAGCTTGTACCGGATTCTACAACGTGTTGTAATAAGTGTCTGAGCTATCCCGGGCAGCCACTTGTCCTGAATACAGTAAGAGAAGAAAGCACCATTAATGAAAAACTGAAACTGTAAAAAAAGTGCCACTGCTTTCTTCAGTCTTTGATTCAAAGCCTCAAGATGAGGAAAATTAAAAATAAGGAGTAAAATCCTGGATCTCTTACAGCCTGTGCAGGTACCAAGGCAGAGTCAGGTTTGTGTTCCTGAAGCAGTGGTATGAACATGGACAATGTAAGGTATGAAACTCATGGCTTTTCAAAAATCCACTGAGATTAACCAGAAACTGTAGAAGATGAAAATTTTGTCCCTGAAGTCAGAGGAGGAAGTCCTGGCAAATCAAATGGTCACTGCCTCCCTTCTCCTTGCAGAGGAGCCATGTGACAGGGTATGTTGTCCCCTGGCAATGAGATAACAACACCCTCCATTGCAGTGCAGGGGACTGCCAGGATGCCCAGGACTCCCTGCATTATTTGTTAAAATTATTATTTTGCTGTTGTTATTATTTTTTACTACTACTATTGCTATTATCGTGATGATGCTGTATTTTTAACATCGCAGTCCTCAAGAAGTAATTAAATAGTATATTTTCCAGTTCTTGAATTTCACTATCATAGCTTGAAAGAATAAATACAGGAGATGTTCAGTTTTTATTTTTCTGTGATAAAAAACAATCTCAAGAATTTTTATATATCCCTTCAAGAACAATACCCTTGGTTAGGTTATCCAAGCACAGAAAAATGCAGGCAAATGCTCGTGCCTTTCCTGTAGTGAGCATGTGAAATAACAATATTTTTGATGGAAAAAGTGTTGCAGAATACCTATAGTGAATGCATACTCAAAAACTAATTGCACTCCTTTGTTTTATCCCAAATAGATATGCATGTGAACAAATATCAAACTACAGAAGATATTAACTGCAATATATACACATCCCTATGCAGAAGGCAGGAGAAACATATATGAAAACTCTGAGTATAAATTCTTTTATACATATTTTCTAAATTCTTGCTCAGTAATAAATCTATTTATCCACATGCCTTGATATCCAAATAACTTATTCAATTAATATACCATTGGTTTGTCAATATGGCATGTTTTTCAACTAAATGAATAGCAGACTTTTTGGACTGTGCCTCATTAAGCTGTTTAGGGATGGTACTTAGCACCAAGGAAAAGCAAAAAGGAGAAAATGATCCAAGCAGCCTGCAAGGCTGATTACTTCTGAGTGCCTTTGGCTACAGCCCAGGGTAATCACCACACAGCCTCCTAACCCTGCTCCAGAGCAGCTGAGCTGGGGGCTGCCTCTCTGCTTGCCTCATTTGGGAAGCTGGCAGAGCAGGTGTTTTTCCTTGCACAGCTTTCCACCCTGTGGATGAAGACATCCTCTGAGTTAATGCCATCCCATTTTTGTCATGACATGATTTTGCACTTCCCTCTTCTCTATGGGAGGCATCAGGGCAGCCTGGGAGTTGCTGTGGGCCTGGGAGTTGGGGTGAGCAGCACCCACAAGGACAGAGGAACCCATGGGGACTGTCACTCTCATGTACCCGTGTGCCAGATCTCAGGGGCCACACTCACTGCAAGCCCTTAGGATAGCAAGGGAAGACTGGTTTTGCTGACACTGGCGTTCTGTTCAACTAGAAGAAATTAAAATAGAAAAGCAAAATACTACAGCGATAGCAGGAGAAAACATAACCATATTTTATACTAATGAATGCTGTTTGGGAAACTCCTTTGCATTAACCAGCAGTTTTTAAACATGTCAAATATTTCTGTATGCTACCTGAACTTTTGCACAATTTTTACACAGTGCCTGTAATGAGATTTCAACAAGGTTATCTGGGACTTCCTATGCATAATCAGTGGTGATTGACTCACAGCTTCTGGGAATCTAGAAAAAATATATGCATGGCAGTTTTTATAGCTCTTCACTTTAAGCACAGTTACAGACATCTCTGTATGTTTGTATCAGTATGACTGAAAATGAATGCAAAAAAGACTTTATTCTTATGCTAGATCTTGCCACTATAAAGACACCAAACACTTGTTCTGCAATGAAAAGGAGAACTACATGGCGTATTTGTAGGTTAAGCTCTGAGCAAAAAGCCTGTTTGATAGAGCTTTACACACAGCTGTTGTAAATTCTGTTTTATCCTTGCTAATTTTGTCTCTGCTTTTGACTAAATAATAAATCTCCATTGAGTATCTGAATCCTTAAACACTGACAGGACTTGCTGAGTGGAATACCTACCAGTGTTGTCCATGCTGCCAAAGTGAAAAGCAACTCCTTTACACTGTACAGCCTAAACCAAATAAAGCCTCTTCTCCAAAGCCTCTCTAAGGCCAATTCCAGGTATCATCTGGCTCAAGGTAAGGAAATTTAACAAGGCCACATTGTTAATAAGATGCAAATTTGGGCAAAGGTCAGGGAGGTCTGGTCCTATCCCTTACTAACACATATCTCAGGGCAGAAAGAGATGTGTCCTTTGGGCTGTCTGTGGGGAAGCATGACTGCTTCCTGAGCAAGGCTTCACTTCTCTGCTCTGTGCAATTCACAGAGAGCCTGATGCCAGCCCAGCTGTGAGCGATGGGCAGACCGACAGCCTTTCCCCTTCCACACATGTGTTTTCCTTGGCCAACAGCCTTGATCAGGGAGCCCTGGGGTGTCAGCCCAGGGGTATCAGCCCAGGGTCAGATTTAGTGCCTCTTAACCACCACAGAAAATCTGGCTTCAGCTTTTTGTCCCCCTCCTCCAATTCATCACTGACGTCTAAAGAGCAGCTGGTATTTACCGATGGAGAACATGTCAGCATCAGGGAAGGCATAACAGGCTCAGAAAGAGAAAGGAACACAGGAGACAGGTATCATAGATGGAAGAGTAAAGGTTAGGACCATAAGGAGGAAGATATGAAGGAAGTTAGTGTGATATTTAACTCTGTAACACTACTGACTGACTGTGTTGATTCAGGAAGATATACTGCTATTAAAAGATTTCCAGTGTTTAGAGGTCTCTCCTGCAGAGCTTTTTTCTTTCTTCTATGAGCAAGCATTGTGAACATCCTCTTCTCCATGCACAAAAACTGTACTCTTCTTTTTATCTTATGCCTACTAGGCTGACGTGAAGCCTTTTGAGCTGCAGTATTTTCAGAAAACGTCAGCAACACCTTCAGTTTTGTGTCTGCAGAGGGGTAGCGTGAGAAACAGCAGCAGGAGAGGTAGCCACAAGTCTTCTGTAAGTTCAAAAACTCATCATCAGCTGATGTGTTTTTGAAACAAACTTTGGTTGTACTGTGGCTCTGGGGTGTCACACAAACAGCAGAGCAGCTAAGGCACTGCACCAAGAGGGAGAATTTGGGCTGCACCCCGAGTTCATCCCGAATGTCCCAGCAGCCTGCAGATGCATGTGCTAGTGGGGCTGAGTTGGTTGCTCCAGAGACTTGGAGAAACTGTCACACCCACCAGGGCCTTGTGAACTTCCTGTGTTTCAAGTGCAATAGACAACTTTTTGCAAGGTTCCTAATTCCTATTCATTTGTGTACATTTGTAGGAAAGAATATATTCAAGAAAATAGGTCACACAAAACACCCTGCCACTCTCCAGGGCTGAGCTGGTTTTTGCTCAGGACCTGGCAATAAGAGCTGCCTTATTAGCAGAGGGGCTACACTGTGCAAAACTGGACAGTTTGTGTCTTAGGCTGAGCCTGAGTTGATAGCTCGCTGCACTGGGCTCATCCTGCACCAACCTCCCCAGGCTGCTCCCATTTCTGGAGCAGTGACTGGGCAGCTGGGGTGTACACTGCTTTTCTTCATGGAGCCCCACAAGACTGGGTTACAAAGTGCAGGAGTGTAGGTGCCACCATGAATTCAGAAGCAGCAACACCTGCATTGTCCAGTTTTTTTCCATTGTTGTCTATGGCTTCAGATGATACCTTTGAATTCCCATGAATGGCTCAAACCAGAAGATTAAAGGTGGAAGAGGCCCACTCAAAGCTATAATTTGCCCATTTCATATATGGAAAGTATATGAGGTAACCTATTGCTCCAAAGGCAGGTTTTTGGATGGCTGTAACCAGCCTGAGCACCAAAGTCACGCATGTGTACTCAAGTAAAGCCAGTCTGTCACTGCACCTACGACAGTCCCAGCACCCTCAACTCTATTTACTAAGTGCTTATCTGAAAAGGAAATGGAATAGATCTGTCAGTGACAGTCTTAAATTACCTCTCTGTGTTCTGAGTGAGTGCTGATGCTGTTGCCTGGTGAAGGAGGTTGTGCAAACTTACACTTTGCCTCTCTTGAAGGAGTCTGGCTGTGGAGCACCCAGAAGGCCAGCTCCTCACCAACTCACCCACAGCCCCAGTACACAGTGTGCTTCCTTCCTCCTGTGCAGACTGCTTTCCAGGTGAAATATTCAGGATAAATGAAGAGCACTAGGGAGAATAGCTTGCATGTTGTGCAAGACTCTGGTAGGACATGCCCCCTTGACACTGAAAGGTGTGACTGCAGGTCCTGTAGTTACACCTAAGTTAGTGCTAAATGGGGCAGCTCAAAGGCTGGTGTCACTGAAGCACCTGTTCACCTGGGCTCACTGCCTGCGGGCTGCGAATCACATTTGTTTGCAGATTTGGCTGACAGTACTGCAGCACAAGTGTTTCATGCCTGGCTCAAACCTCCTTTACATCCTGTATTCCCCAACACTTTGCTCTTTCCCTTGTATCACCTACTCTCTCGTGCTGGCACTGTCTTAGTTGTTATGAGTCAAACGGTCAGGGATTCAGAGACAGCAAGGCCAGAAAGGCTACCACAGATACCTGCTTTGATCTTCTATAATAGACAAACCACAGGATTGCTCTGGTTCAGTCTTTGTTACACTCTTGGCCAGGCTTTCAGAAAAATCTAGTATAAGCCAAATGCAGCATGAACTGGCTAACTGGGCAGTGTGTGTGTCTGTGTGTCTGTGTGTGAGCACTGCCCACCTGGTGTCTGTGCTAGACACCATGGCACACAATCACAGCTGCTGCCCTCCTCTGAATAAGGGCATGATTCAGCACAGTGCTCTGCCCCATTGCTGGGTGTCAGGACACTTAGGGACTTGTCAAATCCTTGAGATTTCTATTTTCCCACTGCCTCACCCCAGTAATGCTGGTTGTAACTGGACAAACATGCTAAAAACATTTAAAATTTGCCTGAGTCGGAGAGGAAGAAGAAAAACAAGGGGTAGATCTGAAAGATGAATAGACTTTGCTTTCCCTAGGAAAGCATGTGAAAAATACCCTGTATTTGGCTAGCTTGATTTTCCATCTTTTGTATTTGTTTGTCAGCGTGAAGACTATCATATCTCTCTTCCCCGTGTTTAAAAAGCAAACAGCTCCTTGGCCAACATACATCTGAATAAACTAAATAGATTAGATCCCTTTTTTTTCATTCTCATGAGACATATTTCCAGTCCCTCAGTAATTTCTGTGGCCCCTTCCTGAATCTTCTCAAATTTCATCAACATCTTCCTTGAATTTGTAGGCATCAGATGAGACAAATATTTCAGTAGCAGCCTTCCTGTGGATACGACACAAACCTCTCTGTTCCTTTTGCTTTGTGCTGCTATAATAAGGGTATAGGAAAGACGAGAGCAGGTGGTTTTGCCATCATCATTCTGAAGCTCATGTTCAGCAGGTGATGTGCCATGACCTCCAGCCTCCACTACAGCCCTCCCCAGAACTCAACTTTTAGTCTTTGTAGAAACATATTTTCATTACAGGCCACACTCAAATACATATTGCTTACTTGCGTCTTATTTACTGGCAGGTTCACATTGCTCTGTATCAGAGACCTGTTTTCCTCATAATTGATTTGTGCACCTTTTATTTCCTTTAACATTTGCAAATGACTGCAATTCTCCAGGTTGTTACTGAGGAGTTTTAAATGGCATAATGTTAAAATTTCATCTCTGTGGGAAGCTCTAGAAATGTAACCATGAAAACAAAAGTCCCATTACATTTTGAGACCTACCAGCAAGTTTTTAATCCTCTCTGCCTCTTAATCAAAATGCCATGCTGTGCCACATCATACACCCTGCAGAGTCTCTTACAACAGCCTCAGCTAGATTTTACAATCAATCTCACAATATTATCAACTGATAACAAGCTACTTTTTCATAATTGCACTTTGTTCATCATTAAATATACCACTTTCTTTTTATTTTTTATTAGTTGACTCTCGGATCAGCTACAGAGTATTTTACCTGGATTAGTTTCAGGCTATTGGACTTATAATTGCATGCACTCTTTTATTTGTCTTGCCAGGGAAGATTGGCAATATATAGCTAATTACCTGGGGTTTTTTCCCATGGGTGCAGCAATAGATGTTTATCCAAGATACAACGTAACTTTGGCTGCATTGTTTTGGGAATTTTTGAACTACAAGATGAGTGTGTGGAGACATCTGCCTTTTTGCCATCTGGGAAGCTGCTGGGTTCTGATCCAGCGCACAGCTCCTTTGCTTTTCCTGGGCTGAAAACTTTAGAAACCGAACGTTTTGATCTCCAAGGTCAGACAAGATTTATCCAGAGGGAAAGGAGTGGAGCGGACCTCAGGCCTGGTACCAGGAGAGCAGAAGAGTATGCAGGGACGTTGTGATGCTGCAGGGAGAATGGCTGGGAGCCCCAGTGGCAGCATCACTTTTGGGGTCCGTGTGCAGAACTCAAATTCCTTCCATCATGCTCATCACTGTTGCTTCTGAGCTCCTGTTCTTTGTGCTTCCAACCTTTTTGTGGGGGTGTAAAAGTCCTGTGTGTATCTCTGCACTCTGTTCCTTTGTGTCCCACTTTGGTTCTTCGTTAACCAGTGCCGGAAGGGATAGAAACTACAACTGGTTGTCCTTCTGTTTCTTGCTCTGGCTCTAGAAAAGAGACCTGACATCTACTGAAGAGTTCAAGTTCTACTGAGATTTCCTGGAGAAACAAACTTTCTCTACCTGAAGGTCATGGAGAGAGGCTGTTGCCTGCCTGAGATTTGTCTGCAACAACAACGACGTTGCTTTTCTATTTTTACCTTCAGTTTCCTCAAAAGGGATTTGACACACAGCACAACTGCAATAGGAGGGGGCTCCTAGCTGGAGCCTGAAGCCAAGCACAATAGTTTTGGTGAATCTGCGAGCCTGTATTTGTTTTCATAAACAGGGCGTGGAGTAGAGCTGAAGCTGGTATGAATCAGGACAGCCGGTGTGTCTTCAATGGACCTGTCCCTGTCATCTGTTGTGGGTCTGACTCTGAAATGAAGGACATGCTGCACAAGCAGATATGGGTGCAATTTTTTTTCTGATGAATCCAAAATACATGGAGAATGGGGTAAGTCCTTTACATAGAAAGAATCAAATAAAGCAGCTGAGATAATAAATGTGCCCTTTTGCCCTTCACAGGCACGTAGAAAGTAAACTCACCTCTTTCGTTAAAACTGTTTGGCAGTAGAACTGGATTTGTTGGTTCCTTGTAGTCATACCTAGGACCTTGTCCCAGTTTCTTCCTTTCGCCTTCCACCTGCTCCTTTAGTAGCTGCCTGAATAGTTGTAAAACAAAGACAGTGCTGAAAATCAGATGCATTTTTTCTAAATAAAGCAGCAATTTTAAATCCCCTATGTGAATAAATAATCCATATGTTGCCTGAATCTTTTATGACATGAATGCCAAAAACCAACTTAAAAAGCTTTCTCTGTTGTTTTGGAACTGGGTCAGAAAACTCGCTCAGGGAATTTTTAATGAGCTAGGCAGCCTCCCAGCTCTGGGTTACTGGTTCAAGCACGAATCAGGTTAGTAGGCAGCAGAATTTGTCGCTGCAGCTGAAGAAGCCAGACACACTCCTCACCCCAGACACCCACGTCGCCACGGACAATAGTGGCATGATGAGCACAAAAGCACAGGGAAAAAATGGGAAAAGGGTCTAGAGTATGAGAACTGCTGAATCTCCTTTCATTCAACACCTGTCCTTTAACCTATCCCCCAGCTTGGACATTGCCCTCCTGTGCCCTTAGTTTCTTTCAGCACCTTCTCCACTACCTCCAGCTGTAAAGGGACCATTAACCTCAGCTGGCTCACAGATAATGAAATAACTGCTTTTGTCAAGGAAGACCTTAATACACATGAAGGGGTGTCAGTTAGCAGAAGCTGAAAATATAATTTTTTCTGGAGTTGTGAATCTTCACTGTTGACAAAATTACCAGACTTGATGTTGTCTTGATCAGCACAGAAAGCCTATTTTTGACCCTTTATCATTGCTTTGTAGAGCTTGTACAGACTAACTGTACCCAAGTTTTTCAGTGTTTTTCTCAATAATTTTACTAAGACTGATTTTTTCACGATTTTTTCTTCCTGTCTTTACCATGCTTACTATGTCCTTTTAATTTGCCAGCTTTTCCATCCTAATTTTCCTAATTCTCAAAGGAAGACAGTGCTACTAGGTTCATGTCTCTTTCACCAACTCCAACTATAGCATACTGCTTTTAGTGTCATTCCAGGCTCTCCCAACAAACTGCTTAAGCACTTCTGTTTCCTTCCCAGCTTTCAGACATTGAACGTAACCCGTCCCACTGCCTCTATCGTTCACCTCCAACATTTTGATTGATAAATATCTTGGATATCTCACCTTGATGTTCCCAAACTGGGTCCCACAGCCCTCATGTCCCACATGGATGCTGTCAAAGGACCACAGAAAGGACATGAAGACGAGAGGAGGAGCCCAAGACACAGCTCTTTAGCAGCATCCTAGCACCCTGGCTTCCCTGGCTGACTTCCCATCTCAGTTCCATCCTCCTTTTTTCTGGAAACTGGCGTTCTGGCAAAGGCTGCAGTACGCTGGGTTCTGCTGCAATACGAAGCCTGTGGACTGGGCAGTGTCTGGGTCACACTGTTGTGATATGTTTTTTCCTATTTCTCCTATATTCCAGGCAGGTACGTGTCCTGATAAAAGCAGAAGGGGAGCTCAGGTACTGCGTGGGCCTCCATCATCAAATGTGCTGTGAGTCCTCCTTAAATTCTTCCTCCAGCCCTGACCCTCCTTTGCCAATGAGGAAAGTGTTGTCAAAGGGTCAGGTGCAGACAGGAACACCTATTTTGCCCAGTTACACCTTTTTATTATGAAGGATTGGTAAGTATGTAACATATATCTTTCACAAGTTAGAGGAAAACTATTAAGAATTAAGCTGCAGATGCAAAATGATATTCCTTTTGTAAGTTCCACAAAATGATAAAAACTCTATGGAATCACAGATGCTGCTTCACCACTGTGGCACACAGAAGAAGAGCCTTAAGGAAAAGATACAGGAGAAAGAATGGAATTGTGGAAATGCATTTGATCAGAATTGTACTTTTTGGTATTTTTAAACACATCTGCAAATACGCACAAAGCAGCTTTTAGTGCTGTACCTCATTCCATCTGACCGAGACGTTCATGTTACAAAATCCTATAAAAATCCATAGTAAAACTTTCAGACTGTGCTAGACAGGACAGCTATCTGCCCACAATTCTCATTTTCCAGTTGTCCAGCTGCTGGGAATGAGAAGATCACCAAACAAAACAGTGTCTGTCAGGTTTAATCACTTCTCTTAGCTGTATTTGTGGAGCTAACAGAATAGAACCAGTTAGCATAGTGGGACAACCAGTAAAGAACATTTTTTTGGGGATGGTAAAAAAGGTAAGGTGTCTTCCAGACATGACAGCCAGAGGAATTGCTGCCTCTGGGAGCTAACCCAGTCATTAGGAATCACACTCTTCAGGCACATTTCAGAGGAAACTGTGACTATGCCATAAATATCCAAACACAGCATTTTTCCTACACTGAAGGGAGGCTTTGAACTACACTGGAAAAATTTTAAAGACTTATTGCAAGAGAAAACTACTAATAAGAAAAAGAATAGAAATAAGAACAGACAATAGCTGCTAGTTTATTTTACTTCTTTCTTCTGTCAAATGGAGAGTAAAAAATAGAGATATTTACTGAAAAGGTTTTTTTGTGAATCCTGCAGATAATGCCAAAATATGCACTCCTAATGCAGTGACCTGTTTGGATTAAGAAATATGAGTGTAAATTAGGGTGAAATAGGAAGAGTAAATGTCCTGTAACTCCCAGCTAAACCAAAGTCAGGCATTTAGGATCTTTTGGTTTACCTAAAAAGAGAAAAGCCAAGGTTAGGGTTGAGTGAGTGACTCAGAAAATGCCTTTTCTGGAGGGAGGAAGGAAGGAAGGAAGAGAGGAAGGGAGGAAGCCCTAAGGAGACAAGCCCTAAGGATACTAAACATAAAGGCAGAGGAAGGCTGTGAAACCTTGACTCTACTTACTTTGGGGAACTTGTTACGCTAAATAAACTATACTCCCAGAAGAATAAAATGTTATTTGGACAGGGTCTGGGGATAAACAGATTATTTCTGAAGCTCAACAAGGAACATATTTGACTGATCTCTCTCCGTGAGGGCCCTTTGGCACCAAATCCAGTGTTATTAAGACTTAGGGGAAAATAACATATAATAACTTACTTAGAGACGCAGAAGATGGTTAGTAACCATCAAAAGGCTGCTTGAAGAAACCTGAAAATAATACAAGACTGAAGGAAACTGGCAAGCTCACTGAACCACAGATATCAGCAATTGCATCAGGTGATCCTTTTCTTAAGTGCTTTGTTTCAAGTCTGGTTAGGTTCAGGACTAATATATGTGTTGGTCATTCCCTATAGGGCAAAATTTAAACAAGGAACAACCATTTACACAGATGACATGTATATGATTTGTATCTCTGTCATGGTTTGACATGTTAGGGCATTTTGAAGTATGCGTCATCAACATTATGATGTGTTGATGACCCACGCTGAAGTGCTGTGAGGGAAAGAAACTTCCTGGGGAGTAATTACCCACAAACAGCCCTTGGCAATTTCTCAGGGATATGTGCTGCAATAGAGGACATTGAACTAATCTTGTATCAGGTTGCAATTCTTAATTTTTTAGTTTACATCTGCCTTTCTAACAGAGAGAAATATGTTTTTAGGCAGTAAGGATTAGTATCTCAGGTAAATATTTAATGATAAGAAAGTTGCTTTCCTCCAGTCCGGATCTCTGGATGTGTCTCACAATAGCTCTGTAATACCTACTTACACAAATGAGAAACTCTTGAAACACCATGACTCAGAGGTGGAGATGTCTCACTGTATTTTGAGTTGCCTGACTTGCTTTTATTTGTGGGGTTTTCTTCAGCTTTCTGCGGACTCCAAATTTCTGTTCCCAGAAAGGACCTTGCAATCTGATAAGTGCAAGCGATTTGTTCCAGCACTGATCAGACTAAACATGCATGTTTTGTCCTTTATGTTCCAACAATGGAGGCTTTGTGGCAGGGCATGGCTTCCTGCCACCCAGGAAAGAAAGGACAGAGCGAGCCCAGCGCCGGTGCAGCCGTGCGGGTGAATGCCGCGCCGGGCACCCTGGGCGTGTCACTGTGCCAGACATCCACACATGCTGCACCATTAAATCCATAAATGTGACCTGCTGCTGCTGTGCAAGGGCAAGTCATGGCTTTTTGACAAATACCAGTGTGATAGGAGGGAATTGTACTGACTTCCTCATGGCAAAATTTTTGTTTAAGCTATCACAGGTGACATCTGTGAAATTGTCTGACACTCACTGCCACTGTCACCACGGCTTCCAGTTGCTCTGCAGTCCCTCAGTGAAGGACAGCAGGCTCCAAAACAGGAAGGTAGCTACACTGACGACTGCATTTGCAGCCAAAGCTGGGGGAGAAAATCAGTCCTGAAGACACTTTTTTGACCATTCCTCAGAGATAATTTTTAG
Organism: Lycocorax pyrrhopterus obiensis; assembly: GCA_014706295.1. NCBI lineage: Eukaryota > Metazoa > Chordata > Aves > Passeriformes > Paradisaeidae > Lycocorax > Lycocorax pyrrhopterus. The sequence goes on along the minus strand of JACSVZ010000004.1, from coordinate 59,794,607 downwards.
CAAGGGTTTGCAGGAGAAAAAGACTTTCCTTCCTGCAGGAGAAGGATGTCTTCAGTGACAGGAAGGGATTCACAGGCTTTTCCAGGTAAACTCCTGCCATGTAAACTCAAGGGGTTTTTTCTCTTTTTTTTGGTGGAGATTTTTTGGGGGGAGACAAGGAAAAAAGATAACTGATCCCAAAGTTTCTTTGTAACATTTTGAGACTGAAACATAAAAAAATCAAATGTCAAAAGTTTTAGACTGAAACACCAAAATGCAATCACACTGAGATACAGCCCTTGATCAGTTTAATTAACTCTGTTCTTCATCTTTCCACCTCTATTTGTTCATTTTCTTGCTTTCCTCAACCCAGTTGTATTCCTGCCTCACAAAGGAGGAAAGAAGGGCTAAATAGTGATAAAAGGTCAGACTGGGGTGAAAAGAAATTGAGAAAAAGGAAAGATGAAGAGGAGGGAAGAAAAAATGGGCAGGAATTTCATGTGTCTGTGTCCTATGTCCTCTGAACTTAGATTTCTCCTTCTCCGAGGTGCATAATTACACAAGGATCTTCCTGGGCCTGGGGGTGTAGGTCCTGCTACTCCTGAGCAGTGCCCACCTCGAAGTATTCAAGTGCCATCTTTAACTGCAGTTTGAGTTTTATCCCTCACTACTGTGCAGGAATTCAGAGCAGCACTTCACAGCTGGGATGCTTAGATGCTTTGACCTAGATTCCAGGTCATTGTTATAGATGGCTGGTTCCTATCTGTGTGTTTTTGTGACAACACCATCCTTTAGCTTTAGTAACCCCTTTCACGGCTGTATCATGTTGGTATCTCATGGCCACAAGTAATGAATGCACCCAGGTCTTGGTTAATGATAACATGCAGTGAAAACATATTTTCAGCTTTAAATGTCTGTAGCTGAATAGTAGGAGGGACATTTAGGTACTGAGGAATGACTGTTCTGTCAATGCTTTGGGAATGAGTTATCTTAAAATAGACACAAGCAGCTTAAAATACCATATGGTATCTTACAATGCTATGCTCTACTTTATTAAGGCTCCTCCACTTGAGAATGAGAATTTTTCTCTCCTTACTTTATTTGCATTTCCTCTTCCAATCTGAGGATTTCACCACATCCCTTTCTTTTTGCCCATTCGCATTTCCTCTATCCTTGTACCTGCGGTAGAAGACAACGTGGAGGTGCCCTTCCAAAATCTCCTTACCAGAACCAGGAGCAACAGCAAAGCTAAAGATTAACAAGCAGCAGATGCAGAGAAGGCAGATGGAGAATGAATGTAGCAGGAAGCAAATCCAAAAGATCTCTTCAGGGATAATAGCATACAGAAATATATTAAATTCTCACAGAAACCCCCCCAAAAAACAAACAAAAAAGCAAACCAAAACAAAAACCCCATGAAAAATATGTCTATGCCAAGGAAATAAGGACTCTGGATTAACTATGCAAAAGTTGTGTGACCCATTGACGTTTCCAGTATTTCACTTGAACTACTGCATTGAGTAGCAGTTGCACTCATTAGAAAATGCAAGCAGAACTTGTGCCTAAACCCCCGTGCTGCTAATCAGCAACAATTTATTGTGAGCTCCCCTCTTTTCTGATGCAGAATTGTGCGCTGAAGATCAAATCAAACATTGGTTGAGAACGTGAAATGTAAGTAACTCCAACATGTACTAAAGAGGTTCCCTTGAATCACAACCCATCATCTTTGCTGCAATGAGGCAGAATTTTTAAATTGCATCATGACATACATTTCATCACCTGGGGGGTGCCAGGGATGTTGCAGTCTAGCCACAAATGATGAGCAGGGGACTCCTTTGGCTTTGAAGTCCATCACTCATGTCTCTCACACTCCTGCCCCAGTCCTCCTGGTTTAGGAATTTGTCATGAGAGATCAGAGTTAAAGACATCTTTACACGAAACCCTGCATGGATTTTGTCTGAGTGAGAAGTGTAAAACTGATTAGCACTTCACAGTCTTTGAAGATGGGTGGGCTCTATTGTTTTGCTTTTTTTGTCCCTTTATGACCATTATGCGTATGTCATAGAATTGAAAATACAATCAGACTAGACCTGACTGAGTAAAAAAATCATTTTGACATGAATGGGATTTTTTTTCCCTTGAATCAGTGCTGCAGGATTGGCCTGGCATTAGGATCTGTGGGATTCCAGATAGCACACTTATCTATCCTGCCCTCTTGACAGTTATTTATACCATTTTCTCTTTCTGAAGGATCAGCAGTTTAGCTTACTAGGACATGAGAGTGGATTCTGCAAGATGAGCATAAGCCAGAGGATATTAAAAAAAACCCAACCCGAACCTCAACAATGAAAGAATCTGACTTCAAAAGCAGTCTCTATATCATCAAAACCAGTCACAAGAACAAAGCCTCTCTGGGATATTCTGAAACAGTGTACCTTTCTGTGGAAAAGTTATATATCCTTCTTGACCAAAGCCTATCATTCCTAGGCTTCAAATTGTGAACTTAGACTGTTGCAAAGTTTTCTTACTCTGAATTCAAAGGGAATATAACATTACACAGATTTCAACTTCTTCTCTGACAGTGCCCTAAGAAACATTTTTAGGATTAAATATTACGTAAGAAAACCATCTCTGCACCTGTCAGTGTAACACCATCCATGAGTGGCATGCTGCTGACTCCTTTCCCAGAGGGAAGCAAGTAGCTTATTTATTTAGAGATCTGTTATATGACTCAATCAATAAGTCCACTGTCTTGTTCCCTTGACTATTCATTAGTTCTAATTAGAAATAGAAGCCTGGAAGATCAAACTGGCTCTGCTCAGTTAGTTTATTGATTACAAAACTTGAGACAATAATCAATAAAGACATAAATTCCTTTCATTTCTACAGACTTAAGGCACTTCATTGCTCCTAAGGGACTCTGCTCTTTAGAGTTGTTCTGTACTCCAGACTCAGAGAACTCTATTCCGATATGCTAAATACCCTCCACTTCCTATTCCTGGGAGTAATTAAAGGTTGAAGCAGCCCAAGTGACGATAAAATCAGTGTGCCTTGAGTGGCAAGGATAGCAAAGCAGCACCTGACAGCATCTCCTGACTCTCTGTGGTTCAGCAAGGACTTAGACATATGTGTGGTGGGATCTCCTCCTGGTCCCTGCACACGGGCTGGCTGAGGGGGCAGCAGGGACACACCCATGTCCCATCTGGGGCACTGGGCTATTTTGGGTAACTCGCCCCAGGGCTCAGATTTGTCAGTGGCTGAGATTTGAGTGTTGCTGGCAGGATATTCCCCACTTTTGCCTCCCGGTCAAGCTACTGGTCTCAGTTCAGTGAAAGTGTGACATAAATAAAAGAAGTAATCTAGGATCCTGACCCACACTGCCAGTGTTTAGTCTAAGTGTGAGAGAAGGGGTTTCCTTCTGTGCATATTCAGGGAATTCAGAGAAAGTAGGGCTGGATTATTGAAGGCCCTGTTGAAGACTATGTGAAAGACAAGTGTAAAAAATACACAGCATGGGTATGTCAATCTCTTAATTCAAACAAAATGTTCAGCCAGATTTATGTTACACTGGCAAGTCAGGAATTTAGGAGGGAAGAGGAAGTACATCTATGAGTATGCCCCTTTTAATTAATTTATCCAGCTAAAAATAATAATAGAGATGATGATGTTTTGTCTTGGAAGCCTGGCTACCAGCAGAAGATTTCAACTTCAAGTAGTCTGAAAATGGCATATTCAGAACCAGGAGTGATGGAAGAACAGTTCTCTACATGAAGCCCTGTGTATTACTGGATAAGAGTTTGCTTAAATCAGAGACATGAAATTTTATGCCTTTTAAGAAATTTGTCTTAGCTTTTAATGTTGGCCACCTAAAACTTTAGAAAGAACACCAATCACATGGTCCATGGGGGTGACCATAATCAACAAATGTCTGTTGATATTTTAACATCTGGCTTTCGTGGCTGAAAACACATTTTTAGATAGTTTTTAATTTAAAATGTGAAGCCCTTCTACTCTCAATGTAGACACTGCCCTTGACAGGAAATTATACCTTTTCAGACAGGAGGTAGAGCAAGAAGTACATACATGTTCTGATGAGTAACTATAAAAACAAGGACAACAAAAAAGACCTCTAAGCCGGAAATAAATCATCAGGGCAACAAATTAGTCTGCTTTGGATTTGAGGCCTTGCATAGAAAGCAATGCAGATGGATATGCCCAGTTTTTTTACACTTTAGCTGGAGTATGGAGGCTAAAACCAAGGAGCCACAAGTTAGAAGATACAAATCATAGATTTACAGAAATGTAAGCCCAAACTACCAAGCCTTCTTCTTTCATCTTAGATATAAATTGCTCCCCAGTGACAAAATTATACAAATTTGGACAGAGCATGTAATATTGAAATAAGATAGTCTAACTTGATGCACTTTTGTTAAAAACGAAATCCCCACAGTGTTTTCCGTATTGGCTAGTCCTTCACTGTAAGAAACCAGAAGAGGGGGAACTAAACTACAGCTGTTTATATGAGCATGATTTTAATCACCTTATTAATAAATCTATGAAAAATCTGAAGTATCTTCAGAAGTTCATGTAATTTCAAGCAATCCTGTCCTGAGTTTGTCAAATAGCTTTCAATGATGTCATGAGAGCATGTCTTGGAAAACCACATTTGCCCTTTTTATTCTTCTGCAAAATAAATATGTTCACTCGCCAAGTATGAAGAAGTGCTCCAGGAGCAGGAGGTTTCAGGGGAAAAATATACTACTACTTCTGCCCTCTTTCCTCTGGGACAGACATGACTTGGGCTACACACACGTGCATTCCCTGTTTGGCACCTTTGCCAGATGCATTTGCTGACCTACTGATCAAGACCACCTGGGAGAATCTTGGTAGCACCAGTCCTCCTTTTTACTCAAACTGGCCAGATGCCATAACATAGAGCATTTAGACAGCCTTTATGTGTGGGGGCTGGCAAAGAGAAAACATGAAAAAAAGTGTCCTTAAAAAAGCCACCAAGCAGACCTGCTCATTTCCTTCATCCCTGAAAGAGGAACCAGTGCCCTTCACCTGCCCAAACACTTCCTGATGGTGATGGGAGCCTGGCTAGTTGCTCTTCTCTACATGGACAGGGGAAGGATTCCTATGTGTATGCTGTCTGGGCTGTGCCTGTGGAGGTGCTAGTGGCAGATGAGAACTAAGAGGGAGCACTTCCAGATGTCCGAGAGCCCTTCCTGTTGTCAAGGCCTTGAAGTCATCAAGCCCTTGAGTGTGCATGGGAGGTGTCTTGAACACGTGCACGCCTGCCCACCTGGTTATGGCACAGCCTGCCAGCCACCCTCACATCCCTCAGATACATCAGCCCTCCCTGTCTGGGGCGGGGAGGGAAACAGGAGGTGAAAGCCAGAGACTACACATGTCCCTGATCTGCTGCAGGGATTGTGTAGGTGGCCCTGGTGCAGCCCTCAGCAAAGGCTCTGCCTGAGGGGACACCCAGCTGGCAGAATACATACACTGAAAAAATTGTTGTTTCAAATGACCCGTCTTCTGAGATGGTTTATGGTGTCTGATTTTTGAACATATACATGAAAAGACAAGGGAAGGGAAGGAAAATAAGTGAAAACATTTTAAAGTCAAGGCTTTTTGATAACACAGATGACATCAGGCCTTGCTGGGCTTTAAGCTCAGGATCAAAAAAATTATTGGTTGCTGGAGTTTTCCTGCTGGAAGGACCAGAACCTTGCAGTGCACAGGGAGCCCTCCCCCACCTGCTGGCTCGGCAGGAGAGGGAACAACAACCACACAACAGCATAAATACACTTCTGAAAAGGCTCTTAATTTAAAAAAAAAAAAGGATTGTATATTTCATCCACGTGACACTGGCACATTCGGATTCATATTATATGACACATACTTGGAATATTTACATGACTGATGAGCATATTTGATAAACCAAGCTTTGACAGGAAAATGTGTTTCAAGGGCTGGATTTTTTTGACATAGAGTTCTTCTGTGCTGGAGATAATTAGTGCTGCCTGCTTTCCCCTTGCTCACAGTATAATTTTTTCCCATACTACAAAGATTAGTCAGAGCTTATAAAAATCCTGTTCCGTTAAATCCAACTAGTAAAGAATGGTAGACCACATGTCAAATAAGAGGCAGAGAGAAAATTAAAATAAAAGCTGATTAATTTAAGGAATCATTTGAAAATCAATTCTGCATTTTGTTTTCAGTACAAAATAGCTCATAATGAATATTGATTTCGATGACTACTTTTACTATTTTTGCTAGACTAAGAACTGTATCGAATGTTTGCCTCTGAATACGGATGAGCAAACCAGCTTGGAAAAAAATGTGTTTGCTGCTCCAAGCATTCTCTGAATCCTTACTTACTTAGAGGATGAGACCCTGACTGCATCCAGCCTGAGAGTCTGAACTTCAGCATCCATGGGATCTTCTGGTTTAGTCCTCAAATAAACTAGATGCACACATCTTCTTGCATGGTGGCCTTTTCACTAAGAGTATGCTATGCTACAAGAAAGGTGAATTCACTGTCTGTTATCTGCAGGGTGTGATAAGTGTGTAAATATGTTTTTAGAGACTGACATGGGATAGTTCCTGTTTCAACTGTAGTAGTAGGGATGGAGACATCCCTCCTTCAGCATTATTTTTCTCTACTGGAGTGTTGCGCAGTGCCTCAAAGACAGAAGAGTTCAAATATCTCATCCCATCATTACTTTTGCAAGGCAATCATTCCAGAATTATTGTCATAGACTTTCTGACTTGTTTCCTGCAGTGCAGACTGGAGGGGCCTGCTTTGGATTGTTCTGCAAACCCCAAAGAGATTGTGACAGAAGACAAGTGTGTGTCAGAAACATTTCTGCAAGTCCAGCTGGGAGTAGGTGCTGCTAGCAGAAACTGTGGCAGAAATCAGCAGCAAGATGGGAAATCCAGTGGGAAGGGAAAAAAAAATATTCTTTCTTAGTAACTTTAAATAAAGCTGACCTAATGTATTTTTAACTTTTATGAGTATGAGCACCAGTTTAATTTGCCCACAACATCATTAAAACACGTAGTTAGTACTCATTAAACCATCCATCTCTCTTTATGGTGGTACATCATCATGTGTAATGGAGCAGTACCCTTTACTCTGCCAAAACAGAATTTATATTAATCTATAATATACTGACAGGAAGATATTTGGGAAGATATTTGGGCATTTTATAATCAGACTTGATTCTCCATACTTTATAAACATTACTTGTAGTTTGAACATGAGGAATGCCTTCCTTATTACAAGGTGCAGCTATTTTTTTTAAGTGAACAGCCAGCAGTATTCGCTCACAGCTGAAGTGTCTCATTAGCATTTTATATATTTACAGCTATTTTCAATTTCTGTGACAGGATCTTCTTCCAGCTACATGCTATGCAATGTCTTCTCAAAGGAAAACTCAGGGTCTACTACTGAAGTTGGCATCAGCCCAGACTGATCTTTCTCCTTTCCTTGATGCATGACTCTTTCAAATTCATGAAATTCACTGGTGGATTTTTACATCTATGGGTAGTACAACCAAATAAATGAAACCAGGCCCAACCTGTGAACAAGGGAAGTAACCCAGGTTCTCTCTTTCCCACATAGGAAACCTCTCATCCCCAGCCCAGATGCAAGTCTCCACACTCTTCCTGCTCCAGAGGGGAGCAAATGAACACATCACCCACATGCACATTTCTCTGAGCATCCCCTGACTCTTTAAAGCAGACTGAAATAAAATCCCGCCTTAGGTCACTAATAACCACAGTAATTTTTTTATCTTTCAGGATTGCTTCAGCTTTTAAAGCAAACTGTAATGTAACAGGGAATTCTGTAACTGTGGTATCGCAGGACAACTGGGCTAGAAGGGACTGCAGGAGGCCTCTGGTCCAGCCTCTCTGAGCAACCTGCACCCCTGCATGACTGTCCTCATTGTGAAAACTGATTTCAGCATATACCCATTTTCTCTTGAGCTCCTTAAATCTCATCACACAGGTTGTCTCCAACCAGAGCAGGAGATGCATGCTCCTGCATGCCTTCAGCATTCCTAACAAATCCAAATCAAGGACATGGCAGAAACAGCTATTGTTGTTTTTTCATCTGATATGAACCAAGGTGCAGCATGGCAGGTGGAGGCTGGAGAATGCCCAGTTCTTGCTCCAGCACAGGTCAGGAATAAGGTTGATCAGGTGGGTGCCTCAGTACATGTGCGCTAGCCCTTTGGACCCTTTGGAGTCCACCAGTGTAGACGTAGGTCCTGAAAAGCCAGAGAGCTGAGAAAAGTCTGAGTTGGTGCCTGAATGAGAGACACATTTCAGAGCAATGCTGCACCCAAATGGAAAACCAGCAGATCCACTTCTGGTGAGACACCAAGTCCATTCACCAGGCACATATTGTTTCTTTCCTGGTGTCTGACAGGAAAAAGTTGATAGACACAAGCTTCATATATTGTCAACTCGTCCTTGTAAGTGAGAAGATAAACGAAGTAAACACAATAAAATCTGACTTGGCCCAGGCACAGGGGTTAATAGTCTTGGCAAAACAGTCTTGGCAAAACAGTCTTGGCAAGCAGTGGTGGTATAAAAGATAGAAGAATTGTAGACCTAAATCACTTCTGAAGTGAGACACCTAATGCATCAGCAACATGAGCTGTAACTTCAGGAGAAGGGAAGAGCACCATCTACTGAATGACAAAGGCAGTTATCGCTTTTCTTACTCTTCCATGGAATTATTGGACAAGACCTCTAAGACCATATAATATCAACCATTAACCCAACACTGCCAAGCCCACCACTAAACCGTGTTCCCAAATGCCACATCCATTCTTCTTTTAAATACCACCAGGGATGGTGACTCAGCCTTCCTGGGCAGCCTGTTCCAATGCCTGATTACCCTTTCAGTGAAGACATTTTTCCTTATATCCAATCTAAGCCTCCCCTGGTGCAATTTGACACCATTTCCTCTTGTCTTGTTGCTTGTCACTTGGGAGAAGAGACCAACCCCCACCACGATACACCCTCCTTTCAGGCAGTTGTAGAGAATGATAAGATCTCCCCTGAGCCTCCTTTTCTCCAGGCTGAACACCCCCAGCTCTCTCAGCCACTCCTCACAAGACTTGGACTTCAGACCCTTCACCAGCCCTATTGCTCTGGACTTGCTCCAGCACCTCAATGTCTGTCTTGTATTGAGGGGCCCAAAACTGGACACTTTTAGTAGAGGTTGCTCATTCAGACAAACCAGCAGGTACTGGAGACTGTATGGGGAAGTTACTTAACCTGTATTAACAATTGGCCGGATCATACCAGGGAGGAGAAAGGATTACATCCCTCAAGTCTTTAAGACGTTCCTAGAACTCTGACATTCACAGTAGCCATAATGCCTGAATCCTGTCTCCACCCTGCTGTCTTTTACCAAAATCACAGAATACTCTGTGTTGGAAGAGACCCAGAAGGATCATCAAGTCCAATTCTTAAGTGAATGGCCCATACAGGGATCCAACCCACAATCCTGGTGTTATTAGCACCGTGCTCTAACCAACTGATCTAATCTCTAGCTAAGCTAACTCATTAAACTTTTAAAATATTTTAAAATAAGAATAGGCCAAAAGAGGATTTAGTTAAAGTTTAATCAATCATGCTATTAATGTAATAGATTGTGAGTCAGCCAGGAAATCACTCATTGGGATTGACCTTTGCTACTATTGTAGTAGTGTGCTCTTCCACGTATCATCAGTCCTTTGCTCTCCACTTAAATATGCTCTTAGAATAAAATAAACCTCAGATTTATATTTCTATACTTTTTTTGGTCATGAGTTTATTGATGTTACTTCATAGTTTGGCTTTTTAAAGCACTTGCTAAATTTGCTTGTAGTATGAAGCTACAGTAATCCACCATCCTCCCACACTGCAGTCTGTTCTAGCCTACACCACATAAAGACTCCTTTGCTGTCACGGGGTGGGAACTGTGCACTGAAGCACCTAAAATAGATTCAAAAGGAAAAGAAGAGCTACAAAGAAAAATGGGAAGACACTCTGAGTGTTCTGTTCTGTACACAGCACAAACTGCTTGTTCACATCACCATGTCTTTTGAAAATATTGGCCCTTTACAAGGAAATTCAGGATAATCTCACCATTTTGATGCAATTTTTGAAAGATACAACTTTATTAAAGGTTGACTTCTAAACTCTGGCCAGCTCAACAAGCATGGTATTACCAGCTCTGGAAAAATGAATAACAGGTCTTGAACCAGAGACGCAGCCATTGCATTTAAAAAATCTGTCCTGTGTGTATTGCACAGTGGAAAGTGCTGATCTCCACAACACAACCATTGCAAAAGACAGCATAATCACATCAAAAGCCCCACCTGCATGCTTCCTTAGCTTCTGGCACTTCACCAAACACTTTAGCAAAATTATATTGTGACATCTGATTCACTCACACCATGATCCAAATCAATACAAGACATAGTAACATTATTTTTCTTCTTCTACTTGGAAGCAATTTTTAAATTGCATGAAAGAATTCCCAAAGAGATGGCTTGGTTAGATTTGCAAATATAAGACACACCAGGAATGAACAGTAAGATCGTATCAGTGTTCTATCTTTCAGAAGCATAATTCATGTAATTTTTCAAGAAGTACAGAAACTCTCAGGTTAAGCTTTATAGGCAAATCAAGAACAAAGCCTGATCAGCAGGTCAGTTCAATGATGTATAGTAAATTAATTTCCCACTTCAAAAAGATTGCCAAAAAATCAGAACTCTAGTCTGACCAGAGGTCAAAAAAAATTTCAAACCACCAAAATTTAGAAAAATGATTAATTAAAAAAACCCATGAAGTTGTCACTGATTATGTTTTGTTTTCAACAAAGTATTCAAATTTTAATTTGTCTTTAAAACCTATACCAAAACCTCATTTTGAAAGAGAAAAAAAAATATGCTGAATCATTTCTATTCTTTCTGTTGAAATCAATGCAGTGCAAAATACTTTCAAGAAATTATTGGCTTCTGACAGAGAAGCAACCTTCTTCAGAGCCATCTGACCACAATTGCCTGTGATCTCCCTGCTCATGTCCCGCTGGGTAAGATGTGTTTCTCACACACAGCAATTCTACCATCAAGCTGACAGCAAACATGCACTCACTATTAAGGAAAGTCTTTGTGTGGACTCACTGCAGCGCTACACAAAACCTGTCCTTACCTACAAACTGCTGTCAATGGCTCTAGTGTCACATTTTTCTCTAGATTGGATTGACACAATCTCTGCAGCATGGCACTCTGTCTGCAGGATCTTTGGGCACAGCAAACCCCAGCAGCTGTAGGTGCCTTGGGGCGCTTGTACCATCTGGTGTTTCTGGCTCTCAGCTTAGCACAGATCATTTTATATTTGAAAGACTGAAGTATCAGGTCATGTGTCTGAACTCCTTGAAAGGAAACAGAGTGATATGGACTATGATCTGCAGAAGGCCATGATGCAGACGTAGACATCTCTTCTGATATGGCCTTTTGTAAAATTGATGAATGGCATTAAGACCAGCAGTTCTACACAGAAGTATCTAATGTGGCAGTTTCAGCAATAATATATGGAGGCAGAAGAAGCTATGCTTTGTAACCTATGATGCTGGAAGAGCATTGCATTCTTCCTTTGGTAAGGCCTCCAAGTCACTTTGCATTTAACCATTTCTTTGACCACACTGAACTCTTGCTGGTGTTACTGGTGATGCTCATGGCTAGAAATGACACCCAGCTCCCAGTTTGGGACTTGGCAAGTAGCTCAGTTCCACCTCAGAGAAGGTAATGGCCCACGGCCTTGATGATTTCACTCAGAGGACAGGGACGAACACCTGTATTATTCTGGTTTCCCCAGCATGGGAAAAGAGGGTGATTAACTTTGTCCTGTTGAACCTGACCTTTCTGTGTAGGTATCTGCTCCAATTTTCTTCACCTGTGGAAAGCTAAGCAGACCTCTTCCCAGAAAACTCAGCTGCATCTGTATCTTCCAGATACCTGCAAGGTGCTCATATGCTCTCCACCCTCACAGGAAAATTTAGGTGCCTGACTCTGTGACTGGGTAGAGGTAGCAAACCCGGGACAGAGAGAGCTGAAACACCCTGATCTACAAAAGGAGAACAGAAAAGAACTCTACAAATTTGAGATAATGTCTAGAAAAACAAAGCCAACCACAATTTAACAAATGAAAAATTATACACAAGAAAGCAATTTCCTGAGTACAGAGTAGGGGATGATGGTTAGCAAGTGCCCTGCAGAAAACACAACATCCTAGAGTTGATCACAGCCTGAGAGCAAGTTAAAAATGATCATCGTCCTTAGAAAAAAAAGGAACACCATCCCAGAATGTAAAAAAGGGAGTATCTGTTACCTATAGTAACACATAATTCCTTTGGTTTACTCAGTACTGGTGAGACCTGACTGTAGAACCAAGCCCAGTTTTGGTACTTCAGGGAAGAAACTGATCAATGGAAGAAAGTCAGCCAAAGAGCAACAGGAATTATCAGCAGTCTAGAAAGCATAACCTACAAAGAAAGTTGGAAGCAATGTGAATTGTTTGTCCTGGATTATAAAAGAAGAAGAGTGGATCTGACACAAGTCATACTAGGACAAAGGCAGTAATTTGCTCACAGCATTCACTACAGAGAAGGCAACTAGTAAACTGTCTCAAGAAGACAAAGGGTCAACATTAAAACACCAAAGGAGAATTTTGAAGGTCTGAAACTGATATGTTAATATTTCCCTCTCATATCTATGCTGTGTGCCCTTATTTACAGGCACAGAAGGTCTCTGTTGAAATATCTTCTGCAAGATTACTTCCCATCCGTTCCACTGGCAGGTGCACTGAAAGATTGATCATAAAGCTAAAGCAAATGGTCATCTATTTCTGAGGAGTTAATGCTGCCCTTCACTATGTTACAGGGTGAAGCTACATCACAGCAAAAAAAATCTTACAGAAAGATGTTCTCCTTGCTGTGCACTGCCAGTTCAGATTTTGTTAAGTGTGCATCCAAAGACAAGCAGACACAGGCGCATATGGCACCTAACTGCTAATGTTGCCACTCTTCTTAGAGGTGATTGCCAAAACCAAGTCAGTGAAGTGAGTAGATTGGTTACTATGTAAAGAAAATTAACACCTTTGAAGATGAAGTCTGAAAAATGAGGGAAATTCCTTCACTATTATGTCTCTGTGGAAGAGGTAGCAATTAATCTCTGTGGGCAGAAATGTATACTAGGTCAGAAAAGACCTAGGAAGAGGGTCTATTACCCTCTATTACCCTCTATGGTAACTGATAGGTACAACAGACACTTTGCTTTAGCGTCCTCCCCTTGTGACGTGGTCAGCTTAAAACTGAAAAAAATTATAGAAATATGCATTCCAAAATGAGACTGTGTACAACTGAAGCTGGTAGTTCAGTTACCCAGGAACTTGACATGAATCTGTTTCCTAGTGCAGTATTGAGATCTATCTTTTGTTGCACATCATTATGGGTGAGCTGGATACTACTATTCAGTGTAGAATACTTGCTCTAAAGTACTAATTTCTTCTTCTTGTGTTTCATTGAGTGTAAAACTCAAGCTGCTTTTTAAGAACAAAAGTCTTAATGAAGTTGAAGGATTTGCTCCTTTAAATTTCCAATAACATCAGTGAAAGTCTTTTGCACCTTCCAGAGTATGGCCCTTAGCAGGTCTTTGCTTTCCTTTCTGCCAATCCCTCTAACTAAAGTGTTGAATCCTAAAATATGTATCCAAAAATCCATTGCAGAACAGATTTTGAACAGCAGCTCTTTCATACAAACCATTAACAGACATGGGTGATTGAATAGGAATTTTCATCCAGCAGCAGAAGCATCAAAGCAGCAACAGAATTTGTGACCTCTGATCGAGTCACCACCAAATGATTAGACAAACATTCCCCCTTTCTTTCTATATTGGGAGCATTACCTCCTGATGGAATAATGATCCTAATTGTGATAGCAGCTGTGACAGAAAATGGAGGTCACAATGCATCATTGCTAATTCCACTGCAGTGTCTGTACTCTCAGTTGGAAGTTACCCTTCATTTCAGAAGCTGAGCATCACCCAATGAATAATTACAGCTTTACTACTGTTCCTTACACAGTGAAATGATTTAAACTGAAATCCCTGTGATCATTGTTTCATTTCAAGCTTTTGAACAAATGCCCTGTGAAAGGGCTAGGCAAAAATCCTGGTTACCAAAGGTAGCATTTGAATAAAGCAAAATGTCATTGTATATACAGAGAAATTCATTCAGATTGTCAGCTAACTACATTTTAAATAATGTCCTCAGAGCACTTAGAGTCAAGTTGCTTTTTGAAAACTCCCTTTGCTATTCTATCAAATGAATTTTACATCTTGGAAATGAGTCAGATTTCTACTTATCTGGAAATAATGTGGCAGAGGTCAACATACTTGAATTAATGTATGAGATTTCCATTTATTGACTCTGACCTCTAAAGCCCTTTTCGGTTCCTTTTGGTGCACCCGACCAATCAGATTATTTTCAGTCACTGGGTTTTTGTCCAAGCATCAGCCTGGCTGGATCTGGGCTCTCCCTGCAGGTATCTCTGTGGGCTTCTGGGAAGGCTCGGGCCTCTCGTTTTTTTCACAGCTGCACAGACTAATGCAGAACATTTTCCTTTGGCTCACACAGTCTGTTGTAAGAGCTGTTTGACCCCACTCTTCACTTCCAAGATTTCTGCTGAGAAGAACATGCTTCCTCTCTTCCATTTTCAGTGATAATCACATTTTTTTGAAACACAGCTCTGGAGAAGAAGCTCAGATCTTCATGCTGTGTGCTGCGGCAGGGCAACGCAGCCCACAAAAAATAGTACCATTGTTGGGGGAAGGAAATGTCTACCTCCAGAACACACCATTTTGAACTGCCATATAATTGGATGCATTCTCAGCCAAAGAGCACAGGACCTGAAAACTCTGGGAAATCTTGAGGACTGTAGGATTGTAAAATTAATTAGATACTTAGATATTAACTTGTACTTCAACTAAATCCCTCTGGTCTTGACTCCTCTCTCTCTTACCACTACACTGATTGTCCATCAATACATAAGATCTGATGATGGGATCACTGTTCACACAACCAGTCATGCAGATTTACTTGTGTCACATCTGGGGGCTCTTCTCTTGGGCAGGACAAAAAAAAAACCCCAATGAACTCTCAGCAGATTGGAGCTCAAAACTGCAGTTCATGTTAATGTGACTCCACATGTCCCTTTCCTTGCCAGTAAGATGTCTGTGAGTGGTGTCCTTGCTACACTGAGAGTAGCCCAAAATCCTAACTGTACTTGAAGCAGATGATGCCAGGAACTTTTTGTACCTAGAAAATTACAATCCAAGAGTCAGAAAAGGTGCTGCAGAATGTGAGAAGGCTCATGGTGGCTGCAGTCAGAAACAGGGATAGGAGATGTTTCAGCTGATGTCAAGGGATGAAAACATGGTTTATTTGGGCAGGGAAGGGTGGGGAAGACTGGCACCACTGCTTGAAGAATCATCACAGCTCTGTGCCGTGCAGGTAGATATATCTGCTGCTGTTCTTGGAGCTGTCTTGAGGTTTTGGCCTTTTCGGAAGGGGAATCCCATTGGGAAAGGAAAGCAGCCAACAGCTGAGGAGGAGGGAAAAGGATGGGAATGAGGAATGTCTTTTCCACCATTTCCCCACTGCTGGTTTTGAGCTGTGCAAATGAATTTCTCTTTAAGCTAGTGGTCCCCCACAGAAGTCCCTGGCCTTATCTATAGCAGAAATATCTGTGTTGCAGATTTCAGGGGTCTCTGGCTGAGCAACAACTGTTTCCCAGACATAAAGAGGAGAACAGGCTGAAATACTTAAAGCTAAATGCACTGATGTTTCTGTGAAGTGTGGTTTTTAGAGTTATTGACCAGTCAACAGGAAAAGGCTTTAAAATGTCACTAAATCTAAACAGAAAAGCTAAACAGGATGTTTTCTGGGCAATTGCATTGCATAGAGGAAGCCTGGGTTGCCTTATCACAACACTGATTTGTATCTCTAATTTAAATCAGAAAAACACAGAATCAAAAAATAACTTAATTTGGAAGTAATTTGTTCCTAATTTCCACTCAGAGAAAGGCTATCTTTAAAGCTAGAGCAGACATCTCAGGTTGCGTCCATCTGAGTTTCAATACTGCCAAGGATGCACAGCCTCACTGGCACCTGTCACAGGGCCTGACCAATCTTGCTGTGAAACTTCTTCCTCCCTATGTTCAATCACAATTTTTCTTGTTGCACCATGTGTTTGTTTGCTGTCTCCTGTCCTTTCAGTGTGCACCTCTATGAGGAGTGAGATTCCTAACACTGCCCATAAGGTGGGTGGTTGAAGGACACAGTTAGCTCCCTCCAAAGCCATCTCTTGTCCTGGCTGAACAAGCCCACCTGCCTCAGCCTCTCCTCCTATGTCACATGCTCGTGTTTTCCTGACCCAAACCAAAAACATATATTCCTGTTCCAAACCAAAAACATGTATCAAGCTCATGTGTGAGAGCATTCCTCTGTGGTGTGAGCACAAAGGAAATATCAAGAAGGTACTAAAAATGTGAACAAAGGCAGAACAGAAAAAGAAGAATGGATTCAGTGTAGTCATCCATGTTAAGGACCCTGATCACTGCCACTACTCCTCTGCACCAGGTATCCTTCATGGTCAGCAGAGTCAAGGCTGCTTTTTAAATTGCCATTCACCATATTTTGTACTATATGCTGGCAATTTGTATGCGAACTTACATTTTTGCTCCACATTTTGGTTAAGTAAATTATAATTTTAATTCTAATATAATTCTGAAATACCTTTAGAAGCTTTACCAAGAGTGACATCCCGTTTACCATATATCAAACTCAACCATCTAAAAATAATCCTTATTAAATTTACTTCAAGCGGCTGCAGGGCCGCAGTCTGCAGGAGGGATTTGTGTCTGTGCAAAAAGGAAACTAATGCATTTGTCTCACATCAATACCTTACTAATGGCCGTTCCCACAGTCCACCGAAACCAAAAGCCTGAGTGTTACTGGGTGTGGTGGTCTCTGGATTGGGCTTCCAGCTACTGAAGTCTGAGTAATCTGTTGGAAGAAAAAACATCTGAGCCCTCTGAAAGCTGCTTTAATCAAGACTTTTAATAATCAAACCATCATATATACCACCACTTTCTAGTTTCCACTTGACATCTGCACTTCTCATCACCATGACAACATAGCAATGTGACTTATTGTAGACTCTTCTAAAAATTTAGAGTGAAGTATTTTATCAGCTTGCTAATGCTGATCTAAACCTTTCTAAACAAAGGGAACAGCAAGGTTTCTGTTTGCTAAACTGAAGTGCAAATGCACAGTGTTTCCTGGGTTCCTGGTAACTAGAAGTCTGCAACACTTACAGAAAAAAATGTTTATCAATATGAACTACTCTCCTGTTCAGGCAGAGAAGTGATGAAGTTTCTTTTTTTTTCACTCTCTAAAATCATTGCTTTCAGTATTTGAGATTGAGGGGTTTGGTATCAAAAATATTAAAAAGTACTACATTTTGGAAAATATCCATCAGTTTAAAAGACAAGCTTGCAGTTAAATGATTAATGGATTTTAAATATGATTTAACTAAAATTATGCAAGTTTTAAAGACTGTGAAATTGATGATTTTCTTTCCTGAAGCCTTATGTGTTATGCAGTATAATTTAAAAAAAATTCAGTTTGTTTATCTATTAATTTATATAATAAACAGAGTCCATTCCAAACAAATAGACTGATTTCATAGATGATTTAGCTACCTACTTGTCTCCAAAATTTGTATGATCTTCAAAACCTTGATCCCTGCAACCTTCCAAGTGTGTCCCACTCCTGGGTTTTGGCACTCCCTCTCACAAGCTCCTTGGGTTCCTGCCTGGGGAGTCAAAGCCCCACAAATCCCCCTTCTCAGGGAGATTCCTTCCCTCCTTGCTCCTGCTCTGGGACCTGCTGGGGTTTGTATAATCACTCTGTCACATCTGGTGAACAAGAGCAATTGCACAGCTGGGACCCTGTCCTATTTTCTGCCTTAATCACTTATTAGAAATCTCACCTGAGGCAGGAAGACCAAGATTATTCTCTTTGTTGTTTGCATCATGTAAGACCCACATCTCCAATGTAGTTATGGATAACAGCCATGAGATACTCTGCAGTTCACCAGAGAGCTCCTCAAGCCTTCTGGTTTGAATTACACCATTTTGCATGGAAAGAAGGATTGCAAATAGCTATTTTACATCTTCCTTGCTGTATTATCTTGAACTAGGCCTTAGATATTTAATTTGCCCAGTAAATTTAATCAGAACTTTAATGGCCTAGAGAGAAACATGAACTAAAAACTAGATATTGCAATGTCCTGCTGTCCAGGAATACTACAGGTGCCAACTTCCACCTGGGTTCTTACACAGAGCTGTTCTTAAAAGTATGATACTGCTGCTTTCCAAAAGGCTCCATGAGGGCCACGTGAACTTGAATGTTGGATCAGATATGAAAGCCTCAAGAACTTCAGGAAAGGTTAGACCTAAAGCATTCCTTCAACATCCTTGAATCATCAGCCTTCGCATTACCAAGTTACGGAAAACCTCAGAGGAAAAGTCATAACATTTAATGTGGCAACTCACAGAATCACAGTAAAATTTAGGGTGGAGGTCACCTAGTCCAATCTCCTGCACTAAGTTTAGCGACTTGTCAGGTAACTGCAACACTAGCACTGAGAACAAGATCCTAAGGCAAACTTATCCTAGGCCTGGGAGCCTGGAGGTTTCCCAGTTCCTGCCGTACTCACATGGACCAGACATCCAGTCCAGCTGTGTGGGCCCAGAGCTGAAGCATCAAAGAGATGCTTGCATTGCCCGTCATCCTGGCATCAGCAATGCTGCTTAAAGGCCCCACCTGGGGAGTCTGCATGAAGCCTGTTTGCCATGCTACCTTTGAAAACCAAGCCTACACAGGCTCTAAAAAGACCTCTGCCTGGACTCACCTGCAAATCTCCTTGAAATAGGTATTAAAGTATTAAACTTAGGTCAAAGGTTGCACTTGATGATCTTTCAGGTCTTTTTCAATCTTAGATTCTATGATTCTGTAACAGCAAGTTAAAAAATTGATTTCTATTAAAGATCAGTGAGGAAATAGTTGGGCTATTCAACTTTTTATTTTCAGCTGTTGTTTAGTGAAGAGAATGCAAAATAAAGAGTGAGTTCCACAGATGCAAGCCTCCATCTACGCTGTTGTTGTTCCCATTTTTCTCTCATTTTTATTTTATGTTGTATCCTCAAATAATATTGTAGTATCTCAGTGCTGAGATTTCAACACGTCTGGATGCACACAGTACGGTAGTTAATATACGGAGATTTTTGGCTTCTTAAATCTAGACCTAAAGTGCTGGGCTCAAATCCCACTTCTGTTCACAGGAGCCTTTTTGCAGAGGTTAACCCCAGGTGCACAGCAGTGGAACACCAGCACACAGGTGGATACAGGGTGAGAATGGCAGGCACAGATTTTCTGTGCCTGTCTCAGTGGCTGCTGTGCTTTCCTGTGGGTAGAGGGAGGTATGCCAGCAACTAGATTAAAAATCATGATTCTCTTAAAATAGCATTTTAGAGAGAGGCAGGGTACCTGGTACAGACAGAGGAGAAAAGTGGGTAGAAATGAGTAATGTCACAGTCTGGCTACCCACAGCAAGGAACTCTGCCTGATATTAGGAAGCAGTGCAGATCTGTAGGAGTCAAGTGCACCGTACTTCTTTAAGAGCCTACGAAGAAGAGAGGGTTCAAGGGAGATGTTCTGGCTGTCTGCCACTGCCTGATCAGAAGATCTGAGAAGACAGAAGATGTGAGAAATTCCTGTTAGATATCAGTAAAACCTTTTTTGGCATGAGGGTGGTCCAATACTAGAACAGGGCCCAGGGAGGTTGGAGAACCTCCATCTTTGCATGACCTGACTGGACACAACCCTTGGAAAAGGTAATCTGACTAGACCTCAAGCAGAAGGTCAGAGTAGAAGGAACGTTATGAGATCCCTTCCCACCTAAATTATTCTGTGTTTTTTCTGAATCTGTGTTTCAAGACGCACAGAGCCTGTCAGGGATAAACCTTCATGCTTTGGTCATGAATTGTTACAATCCCTTTCTGAGTAATCTGGTCTAGTGAAAGGTGTCCCTGCCCATGGCAGGGGAGTTGAAACTAGGTGATCTTCAAGGTCCAACCCAAACCATTCTATGATTCTATGATTCCTTGATATGTTGAACACACAAGTCACTTTCAGTGTCCACAAGTGGACGATCTAGACAAGGTTATGCTTTATTTTCTTTGAATATGTTCAGTGGAGTCAATCAGAAAAATTTTAATTTCTGAACTTCTGCACAGTACTCCTGCAGATAATATTGGAATGTTGATCCAGACTTTTTGAAGGTTAAAAAAATAAAATCAGATTCCCAAGTCTGGATTTCCAAGATCCAGGCTTGGAGCCTGATAGAGACCTCAATAATTCCAACACATGAGTTTATTGTCATTTTCAATGGCTTTTGGTCTGAGGAGTTTCTCTGGAAGTAATTTCCACGTGGATACACTAACGCTGGTGTGGGAACATTACGGCTGAACTCGAGGTAATACTCCAATGCCCGTTCCCATTTACATGCGGAGGCATAGGATTTTACCTCTTTTGCATGTTACTTGTAGGTTCATGTTGTAAGCTTACAGAAAACAAATTGTACTGAATGTGGCTAAACTGCCACACTTCTGAGGTCTGTCCATTGTCCATACAGGCAAGCTGCAAAAATCTGATACAGAAGTAGACATCGGTTCAGAGGGGGCTGGAGTTCATTTCTCCCACAGCCTGTACCATGAAGGAACATTTTTTGCCCCTGAAAGCTTGTGGTCTCTCTTCAAGCTTATGAGCCGTGCCTGAGCTGATGCAGACACACAAAACCTCATGTTCTCCTCTGTTCCCATTCTAAATTAATAAAGCCTTAATTATACCAGCAGTGGAGCAGAAACTATTTTTGAACAAATTAAAATACTCCATCATGTGCTTTGTGCTTTTTTTCTAAGCAACTGGGTTTTTTTCCCTCCTCATTAATGCTTTTCACTGGCGATGCTAATGACTCACTCAGCAACGATGCCATTGCTTTCAGTTAATCAGCGCGTTAGCAGTCACTGCCTGTGTCAAAACGAAACTAACCTCCCTGTCTCCCATTGAGTATAACTCACACTGTGAATGTTAAGCGGTGAAAACATCCACAACAAAAGGTGTGTTGTAAGGTAGCTTTTACCAGATACTTTTCTGTTGCAACCAAACTCATCACGAACTATTAATATTGGTTCTCTGTGAGGAATAAATTCCTCTGCATTTTCTCCTCTGCAGAGGGAAACAGTTACACAAATAGAAAACAGTCACCCCCTCTACAAAATGGAAATAAAAAGTTTTCAGTTGGATAATTTAGCTAAAGATTATAGAAAGCATGCAAGGAAACAGGCAACAGTAGAAACTTATGAAGAATTATGCATTTATATATCGGCGTTGTCAAAGTTTGACAGCTGGAACTAGGGATAGAGAACTTGATACTCTTCGTTTTTTATTATAGTTTAGATATCCATTTTTACAACAACTTATCTTTTGTAAAGATGAGAGGAATACTGGTTTCAGATTACAAAAGGCTTGGGTAACACATGCGGAATATGGTGAGGACAATTGGCAGTACTGACCCCTTGTCTCACCATCAAGGTAGAGAAAAGATATGAAAAAAACCATGAATCATTGAGGAATGGACTGAATTTTACTTGTTATTACTTCTATAGGTAGATTGGCAAGAAATCATTGATAGAAGGACTCATATTCAATGCTTAAAGTACAGAGACACCCTTCATCAGGGAGAAAATGAAATTAAGTGCTAGCTATAACAATGCTTTGGTGTTCCCCAAGCTCTGTGCTGTGCCCTTCAAGGGAAAGGATTAGCTGGAGGGGAAGGAAGAGGGATGCTTGGGAAATGCAGGGCAGGAATCATTGCCTTTCCAACCCCAGACCTCAGAGGTGCCTAGGAGGAAGGACTCCAAGTTGCTGTTCCTCTGGAAGGAGGGCATACACACAGTTTGAGAGACACACCCATATATACATACACTCACAACACACTGTTTGTAAGAAAGACATGCACAAGAATTTCAGACAAGTGTGTTTCCGGTGTACCCACAAAGCACACCAGGTATAAATGCCGACTGGTGGTGCTTTCCTTTTCTTTTGTTTTCTGAGTCATTTAAAATTGAACCCTAAAACAAAAAAGCATTTATAGTTTAAAAAGTCAATCTTGCATATTACACCAGGCTGGACTAATTTCAGCCTCTTTTTACTTTGCCCCCATAAATTTGTCGTTCTGAGTACTGAGTACTGCTCATTACTGGTTTATTTCAGATTTGAAGATATATTTGAATTTTACTCTGTACTGCTGTATTTTGGACACTTTGTGCTGGACTTCTTACACGTGTCTTCTCCCATTAAAATCCCCTTCTCTGAGCCCAAGCTGAGGCAGCAAGACAGATTTCCCATGAGTCAGGACACCGGACTGGATGGTACAGAAACTTTTGAGAATGCTTTTCATTCCAATCATTACCTCCTACCAGAGCCAGTGGAAAGACTCCCATGAACCAGAGGCAACAGAGAACTCAGGTTCCTCAGGAAAGAAGGCAATTTACACATGATCTCACCGATCCCGAGGGTACTGAGTAAACAAATGTATTTGTAGTTCTTGTTTGTAAAAAACCACTGTTTATTACTCAGTTCTGTCTGAACTTCCACAGAAAATCTTTTGCACAACTAGCCTTTGTTTTCATTGAAACTTGCAAAATAAAAAAATTAAGCAACCAAGGGGATTGTTGACAGAGCATCCTCTTGAACAAGCAGAGCCTTTTGAACGGTCTTTAAAAATGTGTATATGCTCCTTGGAACAAAGCAAGACTTACACATTATTGGGTCCCTTTAGAATAGTCAAAAGTATCTATTTCGAAAGAAGAGCTATTACGAGGATTGTGTGGGACACATTTGTCATCAATTCCTTTTTCTTTATTCGGATGCAGTATCTATGGGAGCATTTGGGCTAGAAAGCTTTATCTCCCTGGCATGTATTATGTTTCCACACTCACACTTCCAGCGCCACCTGCCTTTGCTGGACCTTGCAAACAGAGGGAATTCTGCCCCTCTGTAGCTGTGCATGAAACACAGATTGCACGTTCCAGCTCAAACAGGAATGACACCATCAGAGCATTTGTTGTCATCTCCCAAGCAGCCATAAGAGCCTCATAGCTTTCCTTCACCACCAGACTGTGGTGCAATCTGTCGGTCAGTCAGGCAACCTCTCTCTCTCTCACTTAAGGCAAAAGCTGTGAGTATTAGAACAATAACATAAAAGGTTTCTTCCTGATTTTGGTTTCTGGTGATACGGCTGCTGATGAATTCAAACGAGAAAATTCACTGGTAATTAGCTCACTACGTAGCTGTTTGTTACATAATTTGTTCTATTTGTGATAGAAATTATTTAAGGATAAAAATAAGGCAGCTTCTTACTTATATTTTTTTAAAAGCTGAATTAGCAGCAGTGCTGCTGTTGCTCTACTTCTCCATGTCAAAAGCCAAACAAAAGCCCCTAATGAAAAATGTTTCATCATAGAGAGAACGTTGTATGGTAAAATGACCTCGCCAGGCAGGTTTAGGAGGGGCTGATCCTGAAGAGGGAAAATGCACGGAAACCACTGTTGAAGAATGAGGTTGTGCCCCAATAAACTCTTCAGTGTGCTCTAAAGCTGCATAGATAGTAACCATTGATTAGTCCAAGGGCACTTGACTTGTTTTTAATGGCCCATTACCCAAGGGCTGGTGAGATGAAAGACTCATGGGGAAGCGTGGCGGAGACAAAGCGAAGGAACGAGCTGCAGGGAAGTATTGAGATACAGAGGGCCAGGAGACCCAAACCAGGCTTTTTTGGGAATTTTTCAGAAAGGACACGGAGTAAGAGGGGGTCAGGTTTATAAATGCAGGGGTTTAGGTCCACACGTGAACAGTTAGAGACTACTGTCCTCCCCCACTCTTGGAAACAAAGAGCTTTAATTACACCAAAACAAGTATTTCCCTCTCAGATGAAAACAACCTAAACAAGTTGACGATTCATTCAGATAAAACAAAATATGTTGTGCACAATTGAGCTCCTTTCAATTTTGTTTTTTAATTTTGCTTCCTTTCTATATCAGAAACTGTTGTTTTGAATGAAACATCAAAACATTGTAGTCCAACAGCATTAACATGAAACACTTTGACATTTTCATACCAATATTTTATTTCCATGTCCCTTTTTTAAAATGTTGAGGGATTTTACATACCTATGTTGTGGGTGGCGCGAGTACAAGCAGAACTGACATATATATATATGTATATAAATATACGTACGAGTTTTATGAGGTACCAGTATGCTATAGCACTGAGGGCTATATAAAATTGTATATTTGTGATGTACAAATAGATTTAGAGGAATTAGACAAAAATTCACTAATCATTACTGTACAGGACCCTATGAACACCACTTTCAGCATCAAATTCTTAAATTGCAGATTATGTTTTTATATATTTATTAAATTATTAGATGCATTGAGTTATTAAATAGTGTATATTAAATATGCAGTTATTGAATTATTTAAATACAGGTATAAAGTATTTCAACAGATTTCAGTTCCACTAAGATCATGATTTTTTCCCCAGTCTGATAGAAGCCTACATTAAAAGCTCTGACTTTGGTCCATCAGTTGGTAGAGAAAAAAACCCCTTCCAGATCCTGGCACTGGCTTGTGACCTGCTATATTACCACAAGGTCCAGAAATTCCTCTTGCCATCCCAAAGCTTTTCCATAATCTGCCTTCCACAGCTTTTCTATTGACAAGGGAAATGAAGTGTTTACAGAAATGGGAAACGTGCAGAGGCAGCGTAGCAGAAAAGGCTCCTGGTGAAGCCATATTGCATTTGTCAGAGCAAAAGGTGAATGTTCCGGGTTCATATAAGGAAGACGTAAGATTTGCTGGGTTAAGCCCATACAGTCTGACCATGCTGGGTATGGCACTGTGGCCTCACCGCTGGGCAGGACTGGGCAATGTGCCCTGTGGTCTCCAACCAGCCCCAAGTGCGGCAGGTCACAGGGATGTGAGTAGACATGGCCACAGTGTTTGCTGCATTGCAGGTTTGCCCTCCCTGCTCTGCCACTTGTGACAACATGTTTAAGCTGCAAGAAGCAGCAGTGTGAGCCACCAGCACCAAACCTGGCTCTTTTTTGGCCTGTCACCCCAGTTCTCCTGGAGCCATCTCACGACGCTTGTCTTAGCCTGGGGAGACTGGTGGGCATTGCCTGTCGCTCTGCCTGTGCCACTCAGAGACAAGGTCCTGCCTGCTAACAGCCCATTCAGCCTGAGAAATACTTTAGGCAGGCCAGACACTGTTCAGGTGAACATCAGACTATCCCAAAGCATCTCCAGCTCTCTGCTAGGTTTGCTCTACTCACCTTGCTCTCCTGACCCCCAGCCACCACAGGGAATCTCCCTGCAGAGCGAGAAAACACAGCAGTATGTCTTATCTTCCTTTCTGTTTTGTTTTAAACCACAGTGACAAAGAACAACCTTTTGTTTTCCTTTTTATTTCCTTGCGATTCTAAGTCCTAATCAAAGCACTCATGAATCCCCCACTGTGCTATCACAGTGTTTTAGGAGTTGGAGAAATTGTAATAGTCTTTTCCTAGCTGAGAAATAATGAAGGAACATCTCTGATCTTTACTGCTAAAATAAACTCAAGAAAAGCAACTGATGAGTGTAAAATCTTGCATGTCATATACTTCCTCACCTTAGTGGAGCATTTGCATTTGTGTCACAATTTGACTGCTGTTCAGCACATGTGTCTGACTTTCTTCCTTTCTGGAGGAAAACTGTGAGAACTGTGCTGCTTGAGTAAACTCCAGGTTTTCATTTGCAATTTTTCTGAGTTTTTAAAAACTTTTCTCATTTATTGTAATGCACAAGTCATAATTCTGCACTTTACTGAATACTTGCAACATTTCTACTTTGCTAAAATCAATTCCACATGGTTTTGAAGCACTATCCCATCAAGGTTTTTTATGTCCACAGCACTACTTGATGTAAAGGTGAACACCCAAGACTGGATGAGTGATCTTTGGAACATATAAAATGAAAACATGACTGAATTGACACCTATAATTTGCTGGGAGTTTAGATGACAAGGATGTAACGCCTTGAAAGAGCATGCTTTCTGAAATGGAACATGTACCCGCTTTCATCCTTCTAAAATATTCTTAGTGAGGCAGAATCCAGTTCCCCTGGAAGTCAAGATTTTTTATTGAAGTGGCAGCATTATCATTATGAGGAAGGTTGCTATGCCAGCATAAATACTTGGATTTAGTCCCCTGTGGTGGGTTGACCTGAATTGACAGACGGCCTGTTAAACCAATTATGCTTCTCTCAATTTCACATATTTAAACCGCGTGGAAAGCCGGGATTTTGGGGGAGGTTTTTCCGTTCCAGCCAGGACTGGACGGAGGGAGGGCCTCAGAGCCCAGGGCCCAGCTGGGCCGGGCCAGGCCGGGCCGGGCGCCCTTGCTCCTCCTGCTCCCCCCCCCCACTCCCAACGCCGCAGCACGGACCCTGGGTCGCTGGGAGGGGAACTATGGAGCCGTCCGACGCAGTTTTATTAAGAAGCCGGCGGGAGCTTCCAGCCTACAGCCAGCACACTTCACGCCGAACTGAAGTGAATACCGTGCAGTGAGCGGTGCAGGGAGAGCAGGGAGCTCTCCTCTCCGTGGGCTCTGAACGGTAACAGCAACTTCAGAGGCAGAGGGAGAAGTAAAAAGCTGATCACGTGGGATGAAGCTCCAGAGCCTCTAAAGATGGCTTCGGAAGAAAACGGAGGGCGGTGCCGCGCTTCCCGCGCGTGGCTTAAAATGCTTCTTGCAATGCCGTGGTAAAGACTGTAATATCATAACTGTCTCTTTAATCCATTTAAAGTACATGGGGGGATGGACAGTTCACGTGTGGCTTGCGAAAGTTAAGAAAGTGCCTATGCCAGTTTCTTTAAAAGCCGAGAGAAAGAGGGGTTTTTTAAAGACTGGGGGCGAAAAACTTTTGCGTTCAAGCCAAAATAACTCATCCTTAAAAAATTAATAACCCCATGTAATGGTCCATGTCTTGCAGTGTAACAAAACTGAGTTTTCATGGAAGAGATGTGTCGCACCACAGCAGTTTTTTGTCCTTTTTTTCTTCTTAAGTCTGTTAGTAAACTTCTTTATAGTCTGTAAGTTTTGTGCCTGCTTTGTTTTCTCCTAATTTTTACCTCACACAAAAGAATCCATATTTCAACATGAAACCACTACATCCCCCCTCTTCAGGAAGCTATAAAAGATCCTTCTAAATTACAATTTATTGACCTCGTTTCAAGGCTCTTAGCCAAAAGCATGAACAGCAGAGGGCTATTTCATAGCATTCTCAGCAAGACAAGCAAAGTTTTTGAGAGGTGCTGTGCAGACATCTCAAGGAAAGGGAAATGTCAGAATCTGCATATTTCTACATCTTTGAAGCTCTGGGGTTTTCAAGCACCTAATGCTGCAGCATAGCTGTGCTTAAAAGCCCTGCTGAGGGGAATTAAAACTCTGCTTTACAAGTTACTGAGAACAGATGCAATAAGAAAGAGAATTTCTGTCCCAGGGAAATTTTGACCTTGTACATAATGAGACACAATGGACAAACACACTAAATATTTAGGGAATTTGGCCAATGTAAAACGATCATTTAGTATGAGCATCATTTGCAGTTGAAAGATAGTTTAATATCTTGCTTGTAAACTGAGGGGAATAGCAAAGCTAAGCATAGTATTTCTGTGTGACTACTGGGACTTCTAAGGCATCACTATGTAATCTGTCTTCCTTCACACACTCCTGAACCTCCACTCAAAATTTGTGTAACACCACTCAAAGTATTTTCCCTCCACTACCTGCGGATATGAGCAGCTGCTGTTTTGGAAGCTGTAACTTTGGCAAGGCCTTACAGCACCCTGCAAATGAGCTCTGCTTCTGAATGTTCAGAAAAGTAATGGAAATATCTTTGTTATGAAAGGGAGAGGAGGAAAGGAGGAGGAGGAGAGCTGATGGAAGAGAAAGGTTCTCTGCACCAGAGTTTCTGACAACAAATTCCCATTGATACCTGTTTCTAAACAGCTGGTACCAGTGAGATGACAAACTCTGGGGAAATCAAGTCTCAGCTCTTCATGTGATCAGAAGCGATGCTTTTCAAGTCACTGTAGTCTTGCATATGGGATGCGTGTGGGAAGAACATGAGCTCTAGCTGGGTAAGTGGAAGGAAAAGGAGAAAGAGAAGGGGGAAAGGGGGAAGGTAAGCATCTTTACCCCTCCTTTCACTTGAAGGGGTAACTAACAGTTAGATTTGCCTTTTCTTTTTCCAGGGCTCAGCTAGGAAATACTTGCCCAGAAAAAACACTGCCTTGAGAAACAGGGACAGTGCAACCTAAAGCATGATCCCTACTACCTCTCAGACTCAGGTGGGGATCCTCCCCTGAACTGCTTCTTCACCAGCATGCATGATGAGAAAACAAGAAGGACTGTTATTATCCATTAAATATCGATGTTATTGTGTTGAAAGAATAGTAGATATCCATGTCGTCCAGTCATGACTTGTTTGGCAGCAGCCAGGGCCATCACAATGTCCCCGTGCCTGACACCAGGCAGGGACTACAGAGTGGTGTTAAATCACAGCCTGCCCATGCTCCCAGATCATATCTGCCTGTTCATCCTTTTCACTGGTCTCCTGGTAGTACTACAGAGGTGCTGATCACAGGAAAAACAGCTCTATACAGAGCTGAGCAAATAATGAGAGTCCAAGTTTTCCTCATTCATAGCTGCGCTGTTACTTTACCACTTTGTAAACAAGGAGGTTAAAGAAGCTTAAAAGCACTTGGCACAGCACATGGAAGGACAAGGACAGTGGAAGGACAAGGACAGCAGCCTTGCTGCAAGATGGAAGACCTCAACAAGGGGCATCATATATCAACCACAACATGAGCTATGGAGTTGTACCACTCTAACACACCAGCCTGGCTGAGCCGCACAAGCTCTGCTCTAAACAAGCTCTTAGCTCTGTTATGGACAAATTCTTCCTGACAGTTTCAAATGGAGGGGCTTGACTAAGTTACTACAGGGATGAATTTCATTGTTTGCGTGTAGAGAGGTTGTCAACAGTCTTCCCATTGCACAGGGTCATTAATTTTTTTGTCTTCTCTCCATCACCTGGCTGCAGGATGAAAATCTCAAGAATGAAGGAGCCATCATGCAGCTCCTCTGGCTCAGTGGGGTTCCTTGTCATGGCCTGAGGCTGGAGAGGGTGGGACATGTCCTGGGGTTGATAAATAGGATTGTGGACAGGGATTTCAGCAGGAAATGTCACTCACTTAGATGAACAAGGGGTGTGTAAAAAAATCTGTAGAAGAAATAAGATCCTGTCCTTTGAATGCTTATGTCTCTATCTGAAACTTCTTTTTCTACCCTTCCTCCTCAGGGGAAAACAAAACCCACCTCCATCTTGATGGTCATTTTAGATTTTGACCTGCCTGAATTGTGGTAGATATGGTGTGGAACACTTAAGCCATGATTTCAGATACTACAAACAACTGAATATTTTCTGTAACAGTCAGAAACCAGGGCAGCAGCTGACAGTGAGAGTGGTGACAGCACAGGAGCACAAGTCTGAGAACCTCTGCAGAAGCCAAAGAGGACAGTACCAGGCTCAAGGGGAAGAATGCACTTACTTGCAGTTATTTCATTATTTTCCCTGTTATTTCGCTATGGCCATCACATGGCCCTAATTACTGCTATGTACACAAGTACTTTACAGCCTCCGTAGCCCAAGCAGGAGGTAGGGATGCATCATTTGCCAAGTTTTAGTAGAGAATTCCAGAGCTTTGTCTAAGATCATTTGGGAAGACTGTGTCAGAGGAGGAGAACAAACCTGCAGTTCATCCCCATACCTCAGCCATGAGCCTTAGTTGTTTGTCAGCATTTTATACTTTAATTTCTCAAATACTCCCACTCTGTAATGTTTTATCCTAATGCTTTTTTAATGCTGTCCTACTTTTCAGTCTTTTAGTTTGTCTAATTTCAGGGAAAAAGATAGACAACTGATGCCAAGGAAACCTATAAATCACTTTATATAATTCGTAACACTACTGAAAAATCTGTTTGAGATTTATGTCACTGCAAATGAAATGTGCCGTTTGCAAGCTGCCTTTTATAATTTATTAAGCAAGCTGAAATGTTTGCTAAAACAAGCTTTGTTAGCATGTCATCTACTGGAGTAGAAGAAATAGTTTGCTGACAGATCATAGAAATTGGATTTTTATGGTCCCCCATCCACTTCAAAGGGTTTTCTTTTCTCTAACAGGGTTGACACAGGATGCTACTTCAGAAGCATTGCATGTGCTCTGGGGGACCATCTCTGTTTTTAATTCATACAACAACCTATCTCGCATTTTCCTCGAGTTAGCTGAATACTCTATGCTCCTACACCTTAATCTAAAACTAGTAGGTATATAGAAACACAGGTTAAATGTTTAAGGCTGATGTAATGCTGACTTGGAAAGATTTAAATCAATAATTTATGCCACATAACCTCCTTTGGGCCCTTACTCAGTAGCTGCCGAGCAACCCCAGCTGTGAAGCCTGGTGGCTGGGCTGTGTGTGCCACTCTGAGAAGGGCAAACCCCACATTCAGATCCCAGTGAAGTGATGACAAGGTTTTCCTGGGCTTCACCGAAGTTTGACAGAGGACCCAAAGGAACAGAGTTCTGATCAATCTCTTCGCTTCAAGACTTTCTTGCATGAGCCCAAACGTTGGGGAGGTGCCTAGAGCAAGGATTATCCTGAGGGCTGTACCAGTATTTTGGGATACAACACTAGGAAAGCCTCCTGTGCAGGACAACCTGAACACCCTGCATACAGTTTCCAATGTAAGGCTCTGACCAGGAATGTTCATACATGGATCTGTTTCACAGCTTGCAGTGCTGCAGCTTCTGCTTGCACACTGGCTGGAAATGTGCTCAAGCCAACATCTTCTCCAGTGTTAATTCCACGCACTGAGAGAAAAAGAGAGTATAATTATAGCACTCTGTTATTTTCATTTTGGTGAGAGTGCTCGTTTTGAAGAGAAGAAAGAGGTGGCCCGAACTGCCTCGGAGAGAGGCGAGAGCACCATCAACACACTCAATAAAACTCTTTGCAGGCTGGGAGGTTGGACCTCTGCCACAGCTCACATGATATAGCACATCTCTCGGAAAGCTATGGAAAATAAAATTAAATAGTGACATTCCTTTGCAGGTGGCAAATATCCTGATCCTACTCACATGTTAGAGTGACTGAGAGAGGAAAAATACAACTAAATAAATAATTTCTATTAAAGTTGCATGGCAAATATGGGTCATTGCATTTTTGCAGAATCAAGGGATTTTTATATTTTCTCTGAAAATAATAATGACAAATTCTAGTTAATGCATCTATTATTTTCTTGATTGCTATAGTTCCTCTTGCCCTCTTTTAAAGACAGAAAGTCCCAGGTCTTCACCAAATGGTTACTACTATTTGCAATACACATGCTCAGCTCTTGGCTGCTTCCCATGCTCACAGGGGTGAGCAGCTCAGAGCTGGAGGAGGCTGAATCCAGTGGAAGTTGTGGTTGGCGGCCACTGAGGTTCTGCAGAGGAAAGCTGTGATTACAGCAGTGAGAGTGGGAGCATGGAAAAGTGAAAGAAATGGGATAATGCCAGCATGGAGGCTGCGGAAAACCAAGAAATTGCATTGCAGTGGTTCATGCATGACAGGGCCACCCTTCAGGGGCTGGTCTGGAGTCCTCCAGATGCTCGCTGGGTGAGAGAGGAGAAAGCTCAGGGGTGCAGGATCCGAATGCAGGGGAGGCAGGCACTGAAAGGTGCCACGTGTCCCTGCTCTGCAGAGCACTCCTCGGGCGTGCTTGCCCACTTGTGCCTCACGTCTGGGGCAGAGCTTCTCACAAACACTGAAGCACAGGAATTTTTCTCAGATATGTAGCAATGCTGTGGGGAATCATGAAAGTCCTCTGGCCTTGATTTTGTGAGACTTTTCCTACAGAAAATGCTGAGTGAAAAAAAAAAAAAAAAGAAAAAGATAGGAAAAACCCCAAGGAAATCTCAAAGGGAATCTGAAATAGTTGCCAAAGTGCAGAGGTGACAGAGTTGTTATCTCTCAAGGGTTATCCATCTTATTAAAGCAAATGCCTGAGTCTACTGTAAAATGAAGCTGTTGAGGGGAAAACAGAAAAAAGGAAAAGAGAAAAAAAATTGACCTAAACTATAAATAGCAACGTGAATCATATTCTGTGAATGTTTTTTTCCTTCAAAGATACTCAAGAAGTGCTGCCCAGCATTGTATGTCATGGAAACATGTATTTCTTAAAATCTGCTAAAGTGGCATTTCAGTCATATGACAGACTGCAAAAAGACAGTCTAAGAAAACAGTAGAACAATTGCTGCCCTGCAAAAAAGCTCAAGGACAAGAAAGCGGCAGCAGCTGCGGCTGGGTTTGTGCTTTTGTTTTTCCCGTGGATGGAAAGAAAAACAAATTCCTCCTTCGAGCAACTTCACCTGTGTTGCAGGTGTCATAATGAGTGCCGAGTTGAAGCAGTGAGCCAGAGTAATTGGAGCTCCTCTTTCCAAGGGACAGGAAACAGCATCTCCAGCTTTTGTCAGATCAATCTAGAAACACTTTTCCTCAGAGCATGTGAGGCTACAAATGATGAAGTTGCCACTGGCTGTGACCTTTCTTCAAGGCTGTTCGTTCCTTTTGCACAAAAAAAACCCCAGAGCTTCATGGAAAATACGGAAAACTCTTATCCACATTTTTTTTTATAGCAGGAGGAGTTTTCATAAATATTTCTTTCAGGATTGACATTTTTTTGAACTTTCAGGATTGTCTTTGCTTTGAACTTAACACAGGGATTAATTGGGGAAAATGAGAAGTTAATTTTGCCTGGTGTTCAGGACAATTGGGCCCCTCAGCAGTGTCTCATCGCACTCCTCTCTTTTGGCTTATTTCTCCAAACCTTAATCCTTGCAGTGGTTAAAACCAACTATTAAAATATGCAAAACTGAATCTAAATATTAGAAGATGCCTTTTTATTAAGAAAAAAGGGGAAGTTAAAGTGAAATTACTATGGTGGCTGTTCTCTTCCATCTGTAGTGTGGGAGTTTTACTCATCCTAGTGAATAAAGAGAGTTTAAAATTCTCCACTTGAAGAGTGGAAATAGGCAGCTGTATGCCATAACATAATAAAATAATCTTACTTGAGGCTGCTTCTTCAGCTAGGTACAGCACATACAGTGCTTTTGACATGTTAAATTTGAGGCCCACAGAACTCCAGAAAACATCTGGGTGCTATTCAGGCTTCCCTCCATTGCTCCTTTTAATTCCAGAGGTGGAAAGCTCAGAAAGGCTTTGTAGTGCACTGCTGAAATTCAGCTTGACCTGCAACATGTCAGCCCTCAGCACCCTCTTCCCTGCACCTACAGCCAGGCTCCTCTGAGGGACAAGCAGGGCCAACAGCCAGGAGGTAGCAGGAGGGGTGAAATCCATCCTGTCCTGTACTCGGGAAGCCCATGATACTTCCAAGGCATCACAAATTTCGATCTGAGATCATAGGTAGGAAAAAGACTGTAAAGACTCTGTTTCCAGCTGCTCCTAGAATTTCTCTGGAAATATGTGATTCAGAAGGCAAGCTCTCATGAGGAGAACAGGCACAAAGCCACCAAAGAAGAGGAGGTGACATGGCTGATGTGTGACCTGCACTTCCAGAGCGTGGGCGCATGCAGGCCGAGGGACCCGTTACCAGCGTGGGCTTGGTCCTTTGCAATTCCACCAGCACCAGTCTGTGCTGTGGCTTAGTTAGATCAGCACTGCACCCACACCTTCCTTTCCAGCCTCACAGGGTGTCTCCTGTCCCTTCTAAAGCTACCAAGTAGCCCAAACATTCCTGGTCCACACTCAGGATGTAGTCCTCCACCAGCACCTTCACCACAAGTTGCGCCTCCTGCAGCATGGAGGCTGGGAGATGCTCATGATGCTGATCTTCCCCCAGGCCCTGGTGCTCATCCAGCCTCTCCCATGCCAGACACCAGACAGGATTCACTTCCAAAAGAGAAAAGTAATTTTTATCTTCACAGGGTAGTTCTGCAGTTAGGGAGGAGAGGAATCACTGGGGCCACAAATGAATAGGTGGGAAGGGAGAAGTAGAAGATAATGCTGCTGCTGAACTCTTTTTATCATGTAGTTTAACATGGTTTCACTCACAGAACAATGCTAGTTCTGCAGTGGTAGAAAGGATACATTCTCTGACTTTCCCCCTTCTATCTGTGGTCAGAGCACTGCTTCTGCTGAAGAGGCTCAGTGCCTGCTGAAGGCAGGTGACGATCTGCTCTGCCATCATGCATGGAGTCAATCTACACTTCTCTAATCATTTTATCTAGGCTTTTAAAGAAAGACAGCAAAAAAAAAAAAAAAAGAGGGAATTACTCCTGTAAGGGCCCTTAAAGGCTGGCTCAGCTGGGGCTTGATAATACGAACACACAACAGAAAAGATACTGATGGGATAAGCTACAGCCAGGACTCCTTTCTGCTAAATTACATCTTAGCAGAAACAGCATCAAGGAAGGACAGAGCCTATTGTAAGAGACAGTCTGAAGATCCCTCATCTGCCTCACAATCATCAACGAGGACAGAGGCTGTACGACACTAAAAACCCCAGAAAGAAAAGAGGACTTTTGCACAGGAGTCCTGGCCTAGCTGAGGTGGGATGTTTGCCAAGTGTTGCCTGCAGGTGTGCCGGCAGAGGACTGGTATGCATTCCTGAGGAACAAGTCGTGCTGGCGCCGTTCTTGCTGCCTAGGTGGGAAGGACTGCACTGAAGCGAGAAGGAAGGACCTGTCCTGTACACCTGCTCCCGTATCCCGACACAATGGGTCTCACAACACAATGGTTGTAGATTTCCTCACCTTTTGGCCAGCTGCCCCTCGCATTCCGAAAGACTATAAAGGGACTCTCTGAATTAACCCTGTTGGGATCCCTCCACGGAAGACGACGGACTGCAAGGATTCCGCCTGGCCGTTGGTAGCTATAACCCCCCTTTTTCTCTCTCTCTCCCTATCCTTTGTTTCCTTACATCTCTCTCCCTCTCTATCGCAATTACACCGCGTTGGTACGCAATAAAATACACTGTGCTGATTGAAATTTACACTTCTCCCCATTTGTGTTTCTTTTGCACTCTGAGATTCGGTTAATGAACCATCATGACCCCCGCTTGTCTTAAGCAGATCGTGACACCTATGAGGATTTTCTTGGAGAATTCAACCTCAAAACCCTTCAGAGAACATTAACAGTTTTCCATTCCCATGTTCATCTCATCCTCACCTCTTAAGGCCTTTCTTCATCTGCCAAACACCTCCATAAGTTCATTCAAAAATATCACACATAGATCCTGCTTTTGCAACACTCACAGGAAAATTGATATTCTAATAAGAAAACCCAAAAAATATTTTCTTCCACAACTATGCAATTTTTCTCTTTCTGCACGGTGTCATTTTTAGGTTGAAAGTTCACCAGTGCAGGGACTGGCTCACTCAGGACTGGCTCATTCAGGACCTTCTTTTGTGCTCTTGACTTTGACATATTTACTAAATAATTGCATGCCTTGAGCTATAGCTGCAATAGGAATTGACACTGAATTTCTCAACTCCTCTCAAATCATACAGATAATGCTATGCTGTCATTTCACACAGAACATGCTAATTGTATTTTATACAACTTTCAGTAGAACTTTACTAATTTTAAATATACCTGCTGTTGATGTCATGACAGATAGAGTCTTCAAATCAGCATGGAACAGGCCACGTGTACCTCAGTACAAATGTTATACAGGGCTGTCAGACTGCTTTCTGTCTGCTCATTTCCCACTGCTCGTAGCCACCAGTCATCTGTTTATAATGATGTGAGACATAACTCACTGACACTTGAATGTCCTCCCCTTGCTTGTTTTGCAGTATTTAACATGCCCTAGAGATCACTAGATATTACATCCCATCAACAGGATCATAAAAACATGAAGCATATGAAACTTGTTTTGTACATTTGATGAAGAAACTGCACCTGAGAGACAGTGACTGTGAGAATGGCTCTTCTGGATGTGCAGATTTCACTGTAGGCTGAGCCGAGCTAAATCAATAATGGAGTCCCATCTTAAATCTGGAACATCAAACTTTCAATTTATTTTTAGAACAATAACATGATCAGAGCCTCACACAACATGTAAATTATATACCTAGGAACTACTTAATAGTGCTGGGTTTTTTTTCCTTTGGCTGCATGGCCTCCCTCAGTCTCTCCTCCTTCATGCAGCACTTTGAAGCCTTTTGCTTCAAAGGTACCTGGGTTGCCTAAGAATTTCCCATGTAGCACTGATGTGGGGGCAATTAGATGCAGGGAATTTTCAGCTTTTCAATTAAAATTAAACTGTAAAGCAGCCTGGGCCTGCTCAGGTCTGAAAAAGGGTTGGGACAGAACTATAGATCCTCTGCCTTTGATGGCTGACAGGAACCGATTGCATTCCTCTCACCAGGACACAGGATTCCCTCACATTTCAGGAGAAAAATATTAGAAGGTGCCCACTTACCTTTGAAACAACTCATTCCTATTGAATCTGACATCAGATGCACATCATCAAGTCACAGAGCGGTCTCTGTGTGAAACATTAATGAGGGGAAGGACCAGACCTGAACAGCAACACAGCTCACGAGAGCTTACACAGAACAGATACATGGGGGAGGGAAAGAAAAAGGAAAAGAGGAAAAGAAACCAAGAAAAAAAAGACCACCCCCACCCCCTCGAACAAAGACCTCTCTTTTAACTGAAATGATAAGAATGGATGGAGAAGCACAGTGGTATCTCTCTGATCATGGCTAACAGCAGGTGCACAAGTGAATAAACAGGGGCGTTGGATGGGAACCTCTCCATGTTGGCTCTCTGGATCCTGAACCAGAAAAAGAATCCCGACTGTGCTTGTATTTGCTGAAGGAACAAAGGCACAGGGAAAGCAAAAAATATTCACCACCTTTTAGAGTTGCAGAGACATTACCCTTGTTTGGTTCACCTTCAGAAAAGGCTGCATGATTTCAGGTACAGCCTGCCAAGACACAGGTATCCTTTTATGTCCTAAAAAGCCTTCGTGCTAAAAATCAAACTCAAATATGTGGTTCTTATCTACTGCTTGATTCTTTTTAAGGTAATCAAGTACAAAACTCCGTCATCAACTCTGGTAGCTGTTGCATGAATCAAGTGATTGGCTTTTATGCAAAAAAATAATCTGAGAAAATTCAGAAAGACTAAAAATATTTGTATTTTTTTGGAAGATTTTGCAAATCCCATAGCTCTCTGGGGTCCTCCAGGAAGCCTTTGAGAAAGGTAAGTAAAACATATTTCAAACATCAAGGACAACGGTGTAATGTGGCCTCTATGTTGTCAAATCTTGGATAAAAATGCTGGTAGACCCAATGATGATCTGAGTGTTCAGAATGTTGCATTATACTCAGAAACAACTGAAGACCAGATTGTATTTTTTGAAGAAATCTCCCTCTGGTGGCTAAGAAGGGAATTCAAATTTTTCCTGACCTAATTTTGTTGGGGGTTTTTTTAGGGTTTAGGAATCTGTCGACTCAGCCAGACACATTATAATAGACTTTCAAGTCCTACTTAATCAATACTCTCTGTGAGAGTCAGATGAGATGGAGGAAGCCTGGTACTACCATGTCTCTCCCACAGTGGCTACCTGCAATTTGGAATACAAAACAAAAACTAAAAGTCAAACCCCAAACCTCAGACTTATGTTACTCCTCACTACTCTCAACCACTTTGAGTTCCAGCAGACTGACAGATTTTGACTGACATATTTTGAATTTTAAAACCCAGCCATATGACAGCCATAATCAATAACAAACATGTGTCTTAAATTACACTAGAATTTTGTCTTGCTGTGCTAGCACTTTAGAAAAGGAATTTGGTTAGCTGCATTTTAAAGGACAAGATGCTTAACTCAAAGCAAGCATCAATAAGGATTGATTTTTAGACCACTACTGCTGCTGAAAATGCAAATGTAGGTGATTGCAGCATTATTCCAACTAGTGAGGGTTAGCAACTTCAGAAACTTGGTGAGTTTTGCAGAGAAAGAGCATGCATGCTGGGAGAATAGATGGTCTTCCTTTGCATTTTACAACATATAGAACCTGTAAATCCCTAATCCTACTAGGTGAGCAAGGGTCCCAATTCACAGCACTGTTAGTGGGATGCACAGCCTTTACGCTCTGGGACAAAAGCTCAGATCTAGTCTAGTATTGATGAAACACAGGTTTTTCAATGATTTGCCAGTGCCAGTTCAGCTGAGGCAAATCCACGTGTGGCAAAGACACAGAGCACAGTGAGGGAGCTTTAAAGAATTCCAACAGCTCTCAGGATTTGCTGCTGCTGAGTTACCCAACTTCCTCAATATTCCCTCTGGAATCCCCGTGACTGAAAACAGGTGCTAGTTTAAATACTAAAAGGGACACTTCAGGTGTCACATAAAGCACCAAAGCTATTTCAATATGAAATAAGACAAGTTAGAAGTCTCACTGCCAACAAAAATCTGCAAACCCACAACCAGAATTTTGCTTCTTGGGTCTTCCCAGAAAGCCTATGGGAAGGTCTGTACAGAACAGTTCACTGGATTTTTGGAGACCAACTATTTGACCAAGTATTATTTGTTTGTCTTGTTATCAAAACCAAGCCAAATGGCACTAGAGTGACTTGACTCTGGAATGGAATACAAGATGTTTAAAAACAAACACAGAATCATAGAATTACTAAGGGGTGAAAAGACCTTTAAGATCATCAAGTCTAACCTTTGACTAAGCACCTCTGTGTTCACCACTAAACCACATCCCCAAGTGCCACATTCATATGCTTATTGAACAATTTAGTGATGGTGATTCCACTTGAGCAGTGTATTTCAACGAATGAACTACCCTCCAGAAAAGGAATTTTTCCTAAAACCAAATCTAAACCTCTCCTGGCACAACCTGAGGCCATTTCCTTTTGTCCTGTCACTTGTTACTTGGGAGAGAAGACTGACCCCCACCACGCTACCTCTTTTCAGGCAGTTGTACAGAGCAATGAGATCTCCCCTGAGCCTCCTCTTGTCCAAGTTAACAATCCCAGCTCCCTCAGCTGCTCTTTGTAAGACTCCAGACCTTTCTCCAGCTCTGTTGCCCTTCTCTGGACATGCTCCAGCACCTCAATCCCTGTCTTGTAGTGAGGGGCCCAGAAGCAAACACAGGATTTGAGGTGTGGTCTCAGCAGTGCTGAGTACTGCTGGCATAGTAGTATCCCAGTATCCCACCAAGTCCTGCTGGCCACACTATTCCTGATCCAGGCCAGGATGCCATTGGCCTCCTTGGCCACACTGATGGCTCATGTTCAGCTGTCGTCACCAGCATCCCCAGGTCCTTTTCAGCAGAGCAGCTTTCCAGCCACTCTGCCCCCAGCACTGCCTGGGTTTGTTGTGACCCAAGTGCAGGATGTGGAACCTGGCCTTCCTGAACCTCATACAGCTGGCTCCAGACCATGGACCCAGCCTGTCCAGATCCCCCTGCAGAGCCTTCCTGCCCTCCAGAAGGTCAACACTCCTCCCTGAGTGAGTGTGGCCTCCCCCCTGTGATCTGTGACCTGACTGAGGGTGGCCTCGATCCCTTTGTCCAGATTACTGACACAGACATTAAATAGGACTGGCCCCAACACTGAGCCCTGGGAAACACCACTTGTGACCGGCTACCAGGGTACAGCATAAATAGACAAATGTGGTTTTCTGTCAGACTACAAGCTCATCAAAGAGCACTCACAGTTCTGTTACGCAGATTACACTTGGCAGAATTCAGGACCCCAGTACAAGAACAGCAAAAAAGCAGACTAAAGAACTTCCACCCACTGAGTCAGCAACTTCTTTCCATAACTGCTAAATTTTTAGAGATATATAAATCAAATCAGACCGGAGTTTACTAATCTGTACTCTATTTGTAACATGTTAAAACTGTCATTAATGTAAGGCTGATAGAAAACTTGGGACATGGAAGTATCCTTGTTATGGTCAATCCTTATTTTTAAACGTAATGGGTATGGAAAATAGACTTAAAAATACTAAAACAGATTTTTAAACTGTGGGAGTTTTTTAATGAAAAAATTGTCCAAAAAGATGAGTATTTACAAAACATTGAGCCTTTCAATTCTGCTATCAAAACCTGCTGAGCAAGTACACATAAACCTTAAGGCAGAATATTATACAAATCCAAAATATAGTAAGATCACTAAAATTCATGTGATTGACTTAATAAAAACTACACCACTTCCCAAGTAGGAAAGATCAAATCTGAACCAGCACAGCCTGAAGTGAACATGCAGACTTCCAAGAGATTAATTGGAGACAGCCTCCGGGGTGTAATCCAGCAGTCTAGTAACTGACACTACATCAAACCCATTGAGGTGTGTTTAATGAAATCTGTACACACAAAATTTACAAATATTTTCAAAGGTTCATTCTGAGTCTTCGGAAAGATGTCATAATTAACTCAATAAAATTGATGCAATCTCTCTGTCTAGGAGCATTTCTGTATAAGGGCTTAAACTGTCTGCCCAAAAGACAAAAAGAATTTAAATTCTTCTGTTGGATGAAAAAATTGAAATTTTTCGTAAGGCAAACCCACATTTTGAAAGGTCATTTTACACACACACTGAGAGTCTTTTCATATCACAGGCAGAAAAAAGGAAAAATCCAGATGACTCAACCCAGGATAGGGAGCAGAATATGGTACACTCTTCAGAAATCCACGTATTTGCTTGCAGAGGACCTTTACTCAGTGCTTTCAGAGAAAGGCAACATATCCCTCATCTAGTGTCTAGTACAAACAGCTAAGAAGACCGGCATGCACAGAGCTGGGCAGCTTCATGATGCAAAGCAAATCAAACCAGAAGTCTGTACGTGGTTCTCTGCCCTTTTATAAAGCATCCCGGATTTCAGATCAGATGCTGCTTCACCTTGGTCAGTAACAGGAGGAAGCCTTCACGCCAAGGCCAGCCCAGCACTCCATTTCACTGGGTTACTGGCAATGCCACGTTGACGGGCACTTGGCTGGGCTGTTGTGCTGGGGACCCATTGCTGAGGGGCTGCTGCGAAACAGCAGCCGGCTCCATTTTGCTGATGTGTGTTATGAAGCGCAGCCGAAGTTTCAAAGCCGGCCTTAGATTACAAATTATCTTCTCAACCTGTTTTAAAAAAAAGAAAAAAATGGATTCAGTAAAAAACAGGAGTATTTTTACATACTATACACAAACATCACATTAGCACAACAAAAAAATTGAAAAAGATATAGTAAATAGAGGTCTTTACATTATATTTTATTAAAAATACTAACTTTTGGACCTCTTCTGATAACCCATCTTAAAAAAACTGTCCCTGTTGTAAGAGTTGTGCACCAAAACTTTGTAAAACAGGTCACACAACTGACACATTTTAAAGGGCATACTGTTATAAACAAGAGATAAATTGAGTGAAGGATTTTTCATTGAACATGAATGAAATCTTCCTTTTGTCACAGGTCAAGTTACACTAATGAATCAGAAATTAAGTCAAACTTTAGAGAAACAGACTGTTATGAAACATCCAATAGCTTTATTTCTAGTGATAGCTCTAATATTAGTATTTAAAGGACCCTGAAGCTGTATCTTAAATTTTAGACTACATAAATTAATCTTGCAATCTGAGATACCTATTCTACTCCATCTGAAGCTTTTAAATGTGTAGAAGTGCACCAACTTACTAATTTGTATATAGAGACTAATCAACTGTTAGACAATTTGTTGTACTGCTACTTACGAAAAATAATTTGCAAAAAGATTAAATTACCATATGGGAAGAAAAACTAAAGTATCAATATCTACTGTTTACTTACTTGGTCTTTCACACTGTCACCTGTAAACATATATTTCATATGATACAAGAAATCACATATGGGATCCATGTAGTTCAGGTGGGAGCTGTACCGGTCTGCATTCAGGAGCATTTCATAAAATGCCACTCCAATCTGTTTCCACAGACACAAAGAGCAGCCCAAATGAAAATAGGTTTTAAAATGCTTTAGATTAGAAATACAGTTAAATAATATAATAAATATGTACTGCTTTTTAAGCAGCTGTGATTTCTAACAATTTACTTTCTTACAGGGACAAATGGAGATGTCTAAGTCGTCCCATGATGCTAAACTAAATGATTCCCAAGTTAAGATCATCTTTGTAGCAGGGTCTCTACTATCTGACATTTTTCAGCTCATCTGCCTACTGGCCAGCTCTATCTCTTTTTTCCTCCCCTACTCTTATCTACTGACATGAATGTAAGAAACAGCTTACGTTCCTCCATCCTCACAATTCACCTCTTGCATACTCCCTTCCAGGCAGTAAGTTTGATGTATATTTTGCAAGTAGTTTAAGAGTCAAATAAAGCACCTATTGCTTGATATTTCTGGGGTTTTATTTCTTTTCTTGCTTAAAAAAAAGTACTAGGTGTTTTATCCAACAAGATCTCAGTTAACGGGGTAAGCCGAATACCAACTCAGCAATTCAGATCCTCGCAATTACTGCTTAATTTGTATAGAATTTAATTCTGAATATTTATTAAATATTTCTATCCCTTTCTGCTTCATAAGATAATTGCAAAGGCAAAATAATCTATACAGTATAAAGCAGACTTTACCTCTATCATGCACCGTGTCCTCTCCTGCTGGAACCGTTGCAGGAAAGGACCCACGAGGTGGTAAACATAGAGTAACTGGAACTCTGTTTTCACTATGGGTATCAACGCTTCTGTGAGAAACCTGTAGTATGTCAAGACATTTACTGCATCAACTGTTTGGTTATTTGGGGTTTATAATTTCTTTCACCTGTACCAAATTCTAGCCAAAACATCACATTCTCTCACACAGACCTTTATTTTAGAAAAAACAGTGTACCTCTGCAAATATGAACTATTTCAAATATTATTTCAGGGCAGCTCTAGAATTTAGAATAATATTTACTGTTACAGTTGATGCTTTAGGAACATGCTACAGTCCATGCTTTAAGAAAAATTCAAATTTATAAAAGCATAAAAGCTAATCAAGATTTAAAAAGGCTTATTAAAGGCAGTCACACCACATGACAGCCCTAAAGCCCACAGACAACAAGAGTTATGCCAGTGGACAAGGGAGCTGGAAAAAACCTTGGGATCCATCTGGCAAGTTTTGGATCTCCCCTGTACATACTTATTTCCTGGTATAAGTGCTATAGGTGGAGCGTTGTTATCTACAGTATGTATGGAATTTAAAAGACAAATTACATTATCAAGTATCATTACACCTACTTAGGAATGAGAGAAAGCTGTCCAATGCTGGAATGATGCCAGACTGCATGCG
The DNA here is from genome assembly GCA_014706295.1 of Lycocorax pyrrhopterus obiensis. NCBI lineage: Eukaryota > Metazoa > Chordata > Aves > Passeriformes > Paradisaeidae > Lycocorax > Lycocorax pyrrhopterus. The sequence continues at coordinate 59,750,924 of JACSVZ010000004.1, read as the reverse complement.
CCAAAGCCAAAGTGTAGCTACAACTCATCTCGGAGTAAGACTGGTGACATGCTGTGAAGTCAAACAGCTGGAATGGGTAACCAACCCACTCCGTCTCTGATGTCAAGCTGGGACTGTTGATGACATTCACAATGCAATCATGGAGAACAATCCAGTATGGCTCCTGGGAGAAAACAAAACAAAAAAACAAACAACAAAACCCTCAAAAAGTCAGAATTGTTTATAAAAAGAACACCTAAGACAATGCTTCCTCAGCTCTTTCTACTATTACTGCATTTCTAAAAAGTGTATATATAAATATATACATATATATATATGTATATATAAAACTGTTATAAATGACATAGTAGTTTATAACCATATCTGATGAAGACGGAAATTTAAGATGCACAACACAAAAAGCATCCATATTAGTGGGCATGGCACACTCAAGGGTGTGGCATTATCAAGACATATCCCACAAATTTAATTATTTAATCACCTAAAATAAAGGTTTCTAAAAGAAGCAAAGACAAGGCAAAAAGCCTCAGTGGAAGAGGTCTGAGAATTTTCTAGTCTTCCGGGTGCAGGCACAAACAGACCAAAAAACCAAGATGGAAATAGGAAATAAAAAAGGTACAAAAGACAAAGAATATAGATGAAGATGCAAGGAGAGGGAACAGGAAGAATAAGAACCATTATAAAAATAATAAGGATTAAATCCATGTTGGCTTCCCTCCAAGAAGAGGAACCATTTTATCGGAGAAGAGAGGTCACAAAGGAAAGACAGCTGTGACACATATAAGCAACATGTATGGCAAGATCAAAATTGCTCGGGCAGTCTTTGTCAGGTACCAAGAGTCATGATATTCAAAAGATCAAAGTTTCTACCGATACATAAGCTGCAGTACTGCACACATTTCCTTTTGCAATCTTAGCCACATCTCATTTACATGGTTTAAGAACTATAGGATGTAAAAGTGCAAGCATTAATCAAAAAATTACTTTGCATGAGAACCTTTATAGATCTTCCTATTACATAGCTCCAGTTCTCAATACTACACACATGGCATTTAACTATATATTTAAACAGGAATGATTTACTTCTTTTCATCCTAGCCTCAAAACATAACAGAAAAACAAACACACGGTCAATTTTTCCATGCTGGAGGAGTAGATTTTTCTCAAACATGCACACAGTCTTCTGAATAGCTTGCTGTGGAATCTACAGATGTTGGCTGTAAGTTTTTAAAATGTACTCTAGAAAGATGATAAACCTTTCATGGAAGAATAAGTTTTTGTATTTTAAAATACAACAAATTGACTCACTGGTAAGGCTGTGATAATCAGTCCAATCGCATTCATCCAAGCTGTGATGTTCTCTCTTGGCACCAGGGGCTGACTAGAGACAAAGAAAAAGAAAACTAAGGCTCCTAAATACACTACTGCAATTTGTGCTTCTTGTGCATCTACAGACCAGGTGTACTTAGGCCAAGAATGTTGAGAGAACTACAAAAACACATACAGGTATTCAGAAGAGCCAAAAGATGGTATAAATGCTACTGGAATGCTGTGTGCAAAACTTTATTCGGGTGTGTTCTGCATTAGTAGCAGGTATTCTTCAAAGGCTTCAAATTTTTTTCCTTAAGCTTTAGTGCTTAAGGGTTGTTTGTCCCTTTATTGACCCCTTCCCTGCATATGCCCCCAACAGAGCTAACAATAGTGTATTACTGAGCTCAATGAGGCTAAAACTGATTAATTCCAGTTTGTCATTGCTGAGTGATCTCACCTGAATGGCTACAAGAATACCAGGTCCTGTCTCTCACCGCAGTTTTTTTCAGTGGTATAGGTCAAATTTAATGCATCGTGGCACAAGGTCAGCCTTGGCACACCACTGTTTCAAAGTGCCTCTGATCTACATCAGCATTGGGAAGATTCAGAGTCCTGCCAATGATTCCTATCCGTTTCTTTGCACTCAAAGATGCTGTGATATCAACTAATGAGATGTCCTCCTCTCAGCATACCTCAAAGAACAAGAGACTTTTTCCAGGCTTTCTTGCTGAACCCAATGGATAAGATCTTTGCCTGTGTGAGGTCTTCCCTCTAACTTTTATGGGCATCATGCCAAGTCAACCGTTCCTGAAGCACACAATCCACTACACCACAGGAGTCCAACATGTGATTTTTCTGCTTGATCCCTGTCACCTTGTTTGTCATCCAAAAATACCTTATATATAAAACGTTACCTATATACATTTAATTTTTTTTTAAAAATTAGAAAATTAGTATCACAGACTACCTTAGCAATCTCTTAATTATGTATGATACATTGCAAAAAAACATTTCAGAAAGCCAACATACCTCTTCAGCACAACATTCAGCAGAGCATTGCCCACCTCTTTCCCTGGAACAGCCAGAGCCATGAGCTCAACACAGGTAACATGCAGGGCATGGGCAGCTGGGTTAGGAAACTCATTGAACCTCCAGTCACAATTTGGAAATGGACCAGGTGATTTGCCTGCCATAGGTGGCAATGGTTAAGGAAAAAAAAGCTGCCCCAACACAGACAAGTATAAGCAGCACAGTGATTGAAAACTGATGCATAAACCACACACTAAATTGAATTGAAAGGTATTGAAAACAAGTAGAACAACCACATTTCATAAAAAAAGACATACAGAAGTATGAATATAAGATGCTGATACTCAATCATTGAAGGACTGCGTGAATACATAGCTATAAATATATTACACACACAAGGCCATGCAAAGGATAAACTTCCCTGATTAGGAGGTGGTAAAAACAACACCAACCATCTCATTCACTGTCTGCTTCCAAGATGAGAAAATATAAATAACAGAATTTTCTACTTGCATATTCAGAAACCATTAATTTGCCTCTCTGTAAGATCTTCTAGCAGACTTCTAGGGTGACAGTTTATGCAAAAGAAGCACCTGCTTAGTCTCTGAAAATATTCCACTTTCCCAAACAAGACTAACTTATTTGAAATACATACAGAAAAGGTCTCCAGAGTTAACATTTGCATAAAAGCAGGGGCTTATATAATTTTAGCTTTCTTTGGAGACAACCAATAAACTTCTTTCAAGTTACACATTAAACAAAGGGAAGTTCAGGAAAAGGAGTGAAAGAACTTCTAACATCCTGAAAATTGGTCTACTCATGTAAAGCTGCTTCAGAAAGAAGCCAAAGTTCAAGGAGATTCCTATTCTCTAGTTTGCCAGCTATTCCCACATCTTAAATGTGGCACTGCTCCCAATATTTTATTCCCAGTAATGCTGATGGCTGGCATTAAAGAACAGTAATCTTGTTTTCAAAAAAATTTTTAAATACTCACACTTTGCATCAAATTCATTTTTTTAGATAATCAGAATCCAATTCAGAAAGCATAAACATCAGTAACTGTATTTCTAAGTGATGCTTAAACAGCAAAATATTTATACAGCAGTATTTCATTTTCACCATATCTTTTAAGGTGTCTACTAGGGCAGCACAGCCCCACTTTAGAATAATAAAGAAATTGAACTTCATATTTTGATGAAATTAAGCTGTAAGACATTGTCACAGCTTACTTAACGCAAACTTTTAGAAGGATATTGTCTACTAGTCTTCCAATGAGCTTGCAATAGTAAGCATCATCAGGAACCCATGGATTCTCTTCTCGGGGATTCATGGCACATTTGAGGTAAGTATCACTCAGACACCAGCCAAGTGGACGATTATCTTTGAGAGAGCCAATTATGGCATGAACGAGTTTTCTCTTGAGGTTTGTGCGCTCTCTGAGATGCCCCTCATAATAGTGAAGAGTGTTGTACAGGTAGGTCACTGGTCGGTCTGCCACGGAGGAAAGGAAAACAACAAAACCCAGAAATTACTTCCAGCATCACTTTTATGGTAGGAAACAAAACTGAAATCAAGAGCTCTGCAAGACTAAGTTGCATGTATTTAAAAACAGCACTTACGGAATTGATTCACGTTCTTTATTACAATATACCCTACAAAACTGATTTTCCTTTGTCTTGTGCATAGTTTAGTGCGTGTGCAGAACAAAAGAAGTGGAACAAGGAAGGTCAGTGTTACTAACAGTTCACACCTTAATGGCAATATTAATATATTTGTAAGTAAACTGACTAAATAATCTCTTCATATAGAAGGTATTAAGTAAGAAGAATCCAGGTATGAAGTTACAGTAAAAAAGAGTATTGTAAATTGTCTGAGCATAACACAGCAATGACACCTATAAAAAATTATTATAAAAGTGCATTTCTAGAAGTATTCAAGTGTCAGGTCAAGTTATTTGAATTTTAAGTAAGGATACAGAGAGGAACTGCTTTTCAACTGTTGCAGTCTTGGTAACAGAAAGTTTGTTAGGACACAGGTCCAAGTATTTACTACTAGAAGGGAACAGAAGGGAAAGGTGTGAAGGAAGCATGAATTAGAAAGAGATACTGGAATAAAAGCAAGTTCACTGTTAGTAAGCTGAAATTCACTAAACAGGAAATGCACTTCTCTGTGTAAATGTACACGGGGTTTAGAGAATAAGAAAAGAACAAAGCACTGCTGTGCTAATACATGAACATTATGAATGAAAGAGGTGAAGAGGACAGAATGATCACAACAGGAATATATCCGTCTGTATTCATGGATAACTTACCGTGGAATTTGTATAAACCTCCCAGATGATCCAATAAAGTTTCTAGTGATTTGGACACTGGAAGCAATTCCAGAAATCTATGAATTACAATGTCAAATACTGGCAGAAAGCGCAGGCATACATTTCCAAAATAAATTGGTAAGTACTGGGGCTGGATCTGAACTGGGGGATTCACTTGCTCTGCCAAGCCTTCAAAATACAGCTTTTCAGGGTATTTCTGGAGGGAAAGAAATCAACCAAAATCAAAATCTCTTTCTTTATAAGCAATGGGTTAAACATTCAGCATCTGCATGGCTTTAAAAAGACACTTCATAACCCATTTATCACATCTGAATTCAGTGAGATGATTGCACTTAAAGCTTACTGAAGAAAATTGAACTCTGACTTAAATTGGCAATTAGAATAATAGATAACATCTTCAAAACAGCCCCAGAACAAAGTTTCACCACCACTCAAAACGGGCATAACAGAATATTAAGAATCCCAAAGCAAAGCTGAAAGCAGCTAGCGCCAAAGTGTCCTTTGTCATGTACTTGAAGAGAAAATCCAGGGGAAATCAGCACTACTGGAAGTTTCTGCATCATATACTGAATTATAACACTAGAAATAATTGCATGAAATAATTCTCTGGGAAAGAACTGTAGTGTACTCAAGTAACAGATGGGTACTGCTGAGGGCTGAGCTTATGTTTTACCTGTGACTGAAATTTCTACATGCCAGGCTGGGTCTAGTGACTGTGCACCCATGTCAGAGCACTTCCCAGGCTAATTTGCTTCCCTGCTACCCTTACCCCTTTAGGCACTGTCAAAACACTGAACAGCCAAGCCAAAGGGCTAATATAGACCAAACAGCTCCTGGATCAAACTAGATGGCATGTATTGAGCTACATGGGAGTTTGCTTGTATCTGTTCCACCTCAGTGTTTATTTTTGACAGAACGGCTCACTGGCACATCCCTTTCCAGCCAGCAGATACCAGTATGCTTACAGGAGCATTAAAATCTCAGCAATTCTCTTCCCTAACATATCAGGCTATCATGTTCTCGCCACACAGAAGATGGAAGAAGTTTTAATAATTAGAAGAAAATGTAGGTTTAACTGTTGGCATAGTCATAAAACACCAGAAAGAAATACCTTCTTGACGCACAAAAACTGTGTTCTAAATGAATTTCAGTAAAACCAAGATTTTAAAATTATTTGATTTAGATGAGCAAAAATGAACATCCACCCAATTCTTAAGCTGCTTCTATCTTCGAATATTACTGCATTATAATTTCAAAGTTATTACATACTAGCCTAAACAAATTACAGCTTATTAGGCAAGTCCAAAAATTGATATATTTGTCCTGTAAATGATGGCTGGTATCAATTCCACAGAAATTACTACAATAAAAGAATGTGATTAGCTGTGATACCTTGTGGTAACTCATATGCTTTGTATGCCAGTCATTCTGCAGCCAGTGTTCGGGAGAATTTTCCTTCACAAAATCACTCACTCTGTTTCTGAAATCATTAGGCTTCAGTAGGAGTAATTGGATTATGAAGTAACAAACTTGAGCTTCATTTCCTTCATGACTACGCATAGCCTTAAACAAAACAGATCAGATACATGAAATCACACTTGACACTGCTGTCTGCTCTACAGCCCCAAAACATGGCAGCCAAATTTGCTACATCTGCACACAAATTCACAATGAATATATGGTCTTTCAACTCTATTTTTCAAGTGAAGACATAAAAAAGAGGCAGATTCAATCCCTATCCCATTCTTTATTCCATGGGCAGAAGGTCTTACAAACTCCTCAGTGAGAGCACTTTCTCCACAAATTCTAGCTCTCTTTTATCTGTCAGTTGTCTTATTGAAAATAACCAATTAGTGACAATGAAGTTAAGATTGCTTTTAACCTCTGGCCACTCTGACATGATTGAACTTCAGTCTGAAAACCAAATTAGAATTCAAACAACCAGCTTTACATTAAGATGAGATTTTAAATTATATATAAAGGACAACTATTGAATGCAAATGTAGTTCTGTCTAGGTGAATACTGCTTTATTTTATAGGATAACATGAAAAGCAAGAGAATGCCGTTTCTATCTTACTATTATGATGAAACTGGCTGATTTCTAAGCAAAGAAAGCATACTCTAATGGGTACAAGATTTTCCATATGCTTGTGAATCATAGCATGCCATTTCCCTTCCCTTTTAAGGCTGCAGGAATCGCAAAACCACAGAGTCACTTAGGGTAGAAAACACCTTTAAGATGATTGAGTTCAACCACTAATTGAGCACTGCCACTAAACTACGTCCCGAAGTGCCACATCTACACATCTTTTAAATACCTCCAGGGATGGTAACTCAACCACATCCCTGGGCAGCCTGTCCCAACACTTCACAACTCTTTCAGTGGAGATATTTTTCTTAATATCTAATTCAGCACAACTTGATGTTGTTTCCTCTTGTTCTATTGCCTGTCACTTCTTACGGGAGAAGAGGCCGACCCCGAACTGGCTTACATCCTCCTTTCAGGTAACTGTAGTGAGCGACAAGGTCTCCCCTGAGCCTCCTTTTCTCCAGGTTAAACAACCCCACCTCCCTCAGCTGCTACTCACAGGCCCTTCACCAGCTCCACTGCCCTTCTCTGGACATGCTCAATGTCTGTCCTGTAGTGAGGGGCCCAGAAGTGGCCAGCCCGTAGCACTGCATGGGGTTGTTGTGACTCAAGAGCAGAACCCGGCACATGGCCTTGTTGAATTTCAGACAACTGGCCTCAGCCCATTGATCCAGCCTGTCCAGATCCCTCTGCAGAGCCTAAATAACTGCACAGCTTTGAGGTCAGAGACCCAAACCACTAATCACAACACTTAATAATACCAGTTCAATGGTTGCCATTAAATAATCAAGAAATGGTTCCCTGAAGACTCAGAGAACTGTAAGAGTTGGAATTTTATGTTGCTTAAAGAAGTAATCTATTATTTTACTCTATTATTGACTTAGCAAATAGTCACTATTTAAGACCAATCCATTTAAAAAAAGATTGCTCCTAAAAATGAGTCAGAAAGCAGACTGCACGAACTGTCAACTTATCTTCTGAAGTGATACTTACCAAACAGAGGATTAACCTATCCAGTGTTACAATATTGTATTTCCACACCATGTCATTGAGAATCTCAATACATTTATTGAGCTGCTGTCCTCCTGCAGATGTAGAGAATTCATATACCAAAAAATCTGCAAATGTCCGGACATGTGCCACCAGAGCTCTGGCCCCAATTCTTTCTAACACTCTAGCAGGGAAGAAAAAAAAAAAGCACCAAGAAATTGTTACAGTTCCTAATACATTTATAACTGGTCTATACAGGCTTTAACACAATTGTCTTAAACAAAAAAAAGGACAAAATTCCCTCCCTTTTATTAAATTAACTGAAGGAAATGCCAAAGCAAAGCAAAAACCCCCAACTTTAGAGCAAGAGAATTCCTAAGTCCCAATACTAATCAGGAGAAATGCTCACCAATTTCATCTGCAGTATTCTGCCCAGAACCCATGCTTTACTTATGTAATTGTAGTTATACACATCTGAGAATAACCTTCTGCAACTCAACTTTATTTCCTATGCTATGCACTTTAATACAGGCATAGCATTATAAACTATTTCCTCACTGCACACAAGAGTAACACATGCTATCATAAATACTGTTTCTGCAGACCTAGGAAGGACTGAAAAGAAATAAATCTATTTTTCACAGCTGGAACTAATGCTATTTCTACCAGGAACAAATTTAAAAAGTCAGGTGATTACTACTTCCGTAATGAATTTTCATCTTAATCCAACATTTGTTTTTTAAAGAAATATTTGGCCTTTATTCATGCATAAAGGCTAAGTAAATGAATGCTTCAGATTTTCTGTTTACTCTCTCAGATTGCCTGAAACACTGCTATTACAAGTAAACTGCTTAATTCAAACACCTCACATCCTTGTTTCTCATCAGGAAAAACATGCACTGTGGACCACTGCATGGTGGAACCAATCTTAAACCCTACACAAGTATTATGGCATGCTGGCTACTGCAGTAATCACGCAAGGACATGGACTTCGCACACAAGATGGAAAAGTGCAAAGACGTTTATTGCGCCGTGGGAATTCCCTAAATACCGGCACCCAACAGGATATCACATCATATAAACAGGAAAGATGTTCACCACAGTGTCCCCCAATCACCTGGGGTATTGCACAGACATTGCCTATTATGGTAACAGGCAAACAATACCCTATAAGGTCACAAACTACAATTGTCACTTCCCACAGGTCCAACACTGTCCACAAACCCACAATCCTCTCTCAGCCTATCCCTGGTGACCTGGATGCACTCCCAGGGTCACCTCCGGGCCCAGTAAAGAGGCTCTCTCTCCGGCCCTCAGGGCCTCTCTACCACCACACAGTGCACCCCAACAGGCTACTACCTAGCTTCACTCTCTTCTTCCATGCTGTGCATGCTTTGGATTCATTAAAAGAACAAGCTGTTAATCCACAAGACCTATGTCCTCAGAACCAAGAATGCTGCTGTAAGAACTTTGAAATAGCACATTTTTAAGCTCACCTGTAACCAATTTGATTAATGTGATCAGTGTCTAACAACATCTTCCAGAGGAGACAAAGGAAAAGCGGGGATGAACCTTGCGCAGAGAAGTGTGTGATTATTTCATTCTCACTGGTCATCGACTTCCACTTCCGGTATTCTTCTTCTACATTCTTCTTCAGGTTAAAACGGCTTTCCTGGGGCACATTGTTCTGCTTGAAGAACACCTGAAAAAAGGAGGCTTTGCTGTGACTGAGAGCCTACAGTAAAACATTAGAACAGGGAAATTTTGCCTGACTTAGTGCCGTATGCATTTCTACTTTCTTGTACAATACAACCTCCTAGGGAGGGTTGTTATTTCACCGTGATACCACAATGACTGTTTTGTCACTAACAAAGCCACATGACAAACTGCCACAAGAAAAAATGGCTTTTCCAACTTTTTACTTTTTAATTTTTAAACCATCTAATTTACCTTTCATGAGAAGTATCAGTTGACCACACTTGGCCTTAGAATACTCCAGGGGAATGTAGCTAACATGTTTCTAAAGAAATAGCAATGTTATAATCACGCTGCATTCTTTAGGGACTTGAGATCAATTCCCCTAGACAGGGGAAGAATCTCACCAACCCACAAAAGGCAAAGGATCTTGTTAAGAGAGTAAATTCACTGTACTTCTAATTTTAAGATCTTCAGGTTTAAACTATTACCTGCAGAGGAGCTGGAAAACAGCTGAGTGTATGTGATGCCCAGTTATGTGGAGTGAAACTCATGATAGTCTGCAGTATGTCCTTGCACCAAGTTCCCTGAATTGAATCAGAGCCTGTGAAAAAGTCTAGAAAACAGATTGATGATATTAGAATTTCACACAAAACCATTTCTTATTGGTATTCCTTTTGTCATCATATGCATCCAGGCTTTTCTAGTGCAACAGTTTCCTTTTTGTCCAAGTTCTCACAGCCTCTTTCTTTGACTTTATTTGCTCTACAGAAGAAGCTGGATATTACCTTTTTTATGGTATTAACAATAAGGAAATTATTTGTAAGTTTTGAGCTAGAAATAAAGCAATCAGGATTTTAACATTTTATATTTAATTTCCTGTAATGTCACTAAAACAAGCTTCTGCTAATTAACTGATTAGACTTTTAGAAAAAAATCCTGAGGAAGATAATGATGATGATATTGCCAGATGCCATTTTATATTGCTTCAAAAAGGCTGTTCAGAAGTACCTGCCCCAATTAAGCTGTAGATACGAAACAGAAGCCTCATTCCCCCAACCCCTTGGGTTGACTTCATCAAAGGTTGAGAAATGGAAATCAACACAAAGAAGTCCTTTCCCTTTCAAATCACCTCCACCAGCCCCTGTGAATCAGTTGTTCTAACTCTCCAGCGAGTCTGCAGACTAAAATCATAAAAAAGGAGAAAACATCCCCCTCAAAGCTAACAAAAACCTGATCCATGTCACATAACTGCACACTGTTAAAACATTAAAAGACACATTGAAAGCTTCCTCTTCTCCCTTCCCAAAAAAAGAAACCCAAAATGCAGACTACCTTTTCTTAAATGCAAGCCCTACAGTGTACCTCTGTATAAACTTTTAAAGAATGTCTCATTTTACTACTGCTTCAATAATAGCTTTTTGCCTAAATAGAAGCAGTTGGAAATTAAAATTACACTGTTTTCAAAACCAGAAGTGCATGGGATATGTTTTATGACTAGGTCATTTCCATAATACTCTTTTGAACAGTACTTTAGAGAAACTGTTTGACTACAGCTTTTACTGGTGTGTACTGCCATTACCTGTCACATGTGTTGCCCTTGCCAGAGTTAAGATCAAAGCTCTGTTGAGTTCTTCTGATTCTGCTGAAAGAACTGTTTTGGGATCATTGAGGAACCGTGTGAACTGCGGCTGGACTTCTGAGCTGCCCAAAGCTGTGATCAGCCTCAGAGCAGTACTCTCAACACTGAAAGAAGGAAACAGTCCAGTTAGCAAATAATGCTTAAGGTGATGTTTCTAAGGTTCCAAAAATACCTATTTTTTCCTCCATCTACTGCTTCAAATACTACAGAAACATTTGTTTTAAAAATGAAAAAAGGTTCTTAACCTTTTGAAAAAGTTCACTTTTTCTACTGTTTATTAAATTTGTTATCAACTATTTCAGTATCTTATTTTCAAATAAAGCACTCAAGACTAGCTTTAGCAAAAATTCCAAGTGCAGAGCTCCTGAAAAAGAGCCTCAAGTCTCTCCAGTTTAGAGCCCCTCATTGTTCTTTTTTGCACATCTTCATCTAAAGAAGGATACACAGATAAATAAATATATGCAAAACCAAAATAAAAAGGCATGAATAATGCATAGGAAGCTTCAAAGCTAACTACCATCTTCAAGTAGACAGCACTAAATTGTCCTTATTAAAGAAATGAGGAAGTTGAGGAAGTACAACTTTTGATTAAAAGCAGTTTAATTTCCAGTGCTTTAGCTGGAAGCACTTTTCACACCAGGTAGTTTGAAGTCATTGGAAAGACTTTTACGACATTGTGTCTTTGAAATGCCAAAGCCATAATTTTGTTAACTCTATTCTAGTTGCATGCAGTGCTCATTAAAAGTGACTAACATCTGTATTTTACAGACTAAGATGCTAAAGCAAGATTGAGGTCAATAAAGAGAACAAGGCCTTGAACTTAACGAGAAACTTGTCTTAACCTGTTTTCTTTATGTTTGGTACAGGATAAGCAACTAGGCAATTTGAATTTGGACTAAGAAATTGAGAAGCCTGGTCCAGTGGAAGCTGTCCCAGCCCATGGCAAAGGAGTTGGAACTAGATGACCTTTAAGGTCCCTTCCAACCCAAACCATTCTACAAATCTATGAATTTAGTGTATAATTAGACTTTCTCTATATGAACTGGTAATAATGGAGTTACTCTGTCTCACATACTCTCACAAGATTTATTGTATTCTAAGAGTGAATGGACACTATTTTCCCCAATTTTTTGACAACAAGCCCCAGATTCTACATACAAACTGAATCTCATGCTCTTCAACTTTGTTAACACTAGGGTCAACTCAGAGCTTTTGCCTGGAATTACCTGCATAACCTCTCTAGACCTTCTCTAACCAGCTTTTTCACCTTCCTTCTATGCAAATTAGCCACTGTTTTAGGCTGATATGACACACACCCTATGAGGGACTCCACTCAGGTTCACGTACAGTTACCATAGTTTCGCACAAACTCCTTTTCAGCTGCAAGGTGAATCAGATTAATTCTCTGATCTGACTGAAAATCAACCTCACATAAGAATTAAGCGGAACCAACTTAACTCTTGTAATGGAATTAAACATCCTCTACAGAAAGAAGCAAGCACAGTCTCACTGGCAGACAAGCCAAGCACTGATTACAAGTAGCAGGCACTGCCCTTTATCTACCATGCAAGAAGCACTTCTGGACATGATAGTTCTGGTGCACATCCTGTGTATTGCCTCATGACACTGCTGCCACGGCTGTGCAAGACGCTGCCTCACAGAACTCTGCAGAGCACTACTGCTAACATCCAAATGTATTGCTGAAACATGCCCTGCTGAGATACCCCAAAACAAGTTAGCCACAGAACTCAGACTGGGAAGTACCATTTAAACAGTACTCATGCAGCTGAATCTGAGACTGTGGTCAAATATGGCAAATGTCACTCACCAGAGATGAAGCTGGTTCTGATTAGTTTGTGGCACAGCAGCCAAGGAATGAAGATGGCTGAGGAGCTGGACTCTGTAATGAGGCTGGATGTGATGCATCCGATAGCTAAACATTTCTAGCAGAGTATGCAAAATTCCCCATGCGTGAGATTTGAACACTGTTGGCAGGAGCTGACCTTATGAAAAAGAAGTTTGTAAAGTAAGTTTTACAACTGATCACACCTTAAAATATAACTACAGAGTACACTGATTTTATCAGGCTGCAAGTCAGACATTTGATTTGAAAAACGTATTCCCTCCGAAGAGCATATGTGCAAGTGCTGTCTGAAGATGCTGTAAACGTACAGAGCTTAATAATCTTTTGAATGAACATACACAGCAGACATGCAAATTATTTTAACAACAGCAATTAAGTATCCTGTGTGTCTCATAAAGTAACTTTGCTTATGCCTTTCCATTAAACATGTTTTTGCACAACGCAGCACAACTAGGAAGGTCCTGGCCATACAAGTGATGGCCTAAAGGGACAGCAGCACAACTAGTCTGGAATTTACTGCAGCACTAGAAATTCTACAGTTTCTTATATGTTAAAATAATTTATACATGCTGCACCATTACATTTTCAGTTTTACTACAGTCTCCAGTTGCCATTAAAAGAAAATACTACTTAACAGAAAGAAAGGGGGAAAAAAAAGGTTTTCTTTCTTACTGATAAAGCCTTTGATGCCCAAGGATTCTATTTCCATATAAACCAACAGGCGACTATAGGTTTCCACAAGAGCAGGAGCCAAGGCCACACTAGATTTTGCATGAGCCAGCTTAATTACCCTTGTAGCTATGCTATGAATCAGACTGAGGAAAGAGAGAAAATATTTTTCAATCAAAAACATGGATTTGAAATTTAACACATTTTTAAAGTAAATGAATAGACCTATAAATAACATGTCCAGCCACAGAAAGCTCTTCTGATGATAATTAGCTACACACAGATTTACAGGTTTTAAAAAAAAAAAGCTAGCTGCATATACTGTACCTCATTTTGGCATGAACTGTGAGTGAGTCCAAGAGGTTCATTGGCAATGGGGTAATAGACCCTGATGCCATGCAATTAGTCCCTGGAAGAGGTGTCCTCATGTTGCCGTTTCCATAAATAGTCTCTACTAGTACACCCATTGGCAAAGTGAAACACTCTGAATTGGTTGAATAAGCATTGCACAACAAGGCAATTTTGTAGTCATTCATCTGTAAGCTTTTATTCCTTAAACTCTGCTGCAAAAACCTGTGTGTCAAAAAAAATTAAACATTAAGCAGAAAGAAAAATACACATGCATTCCAGGAATACAGCTACAACAATCTCAGTCAAAAAATCCATTATAAAATAGAAGGAAAAAAATCAAAAGTTATTAATTGCACCACATCAAAACAAGCACTTCTTATGCCACAGTTTCACTGTGTTACGATTCTTCTACATTAGAGAAACACCTCGGGAAAAAAAATACACTTAAAAATCACCTTGCCAGACAAAAACTTATCCCAAAGTACTGCTTATGCACACTTTCCAAACTACAGCAGAACAAAACAAAATTGTCCATTTACTTTCAGATTCTCTATCACTAATAAAGACTTATTATTCTGAGATAAAATATACAGTATCCACTAGATGGATAACAGCATTTCACTTTTTATTAAATATTTTGAGTTTGAGCTCTGTTTTTTTGAATGACTTTGAAGTCACTCTGTTGATAACCCTTATATAGCAACCCATCACACACTACATTCTGAATACAGACTTGGAACTGCCTATTTCATTATGCCCAGTCACAAAACAAAACATAACAAAACCCCCACACTCACTCATGGTGAAGTTTAAGAGAATGAGGAATGGGAATCTGTAACTTGGAGTTGTCACTATGGGCCTTCCGGTTCAGATGAATCCAAATGCAGGTCATTGCAAAAGCATGAGTTGACTGGGGTTTGTTAATATCAGGTACAGGAATATACTAAAGAAAGAACACATGAATATGACATAACACATGGATTAATGTACAGAAAACCAACTTAAATAGCCAGTATTCACAAGATCAGGTTTTTCTTTTTTCTGACTTGCTACACCATAAAGAACATTTCTAAAGAACAGATTCTACCCTCACCAGTGTTTGTAATTTTAAATCAAGAGCTATGGGAGAGATCTGGACCTCAGTAATTATTCTGAAAAACACCCAAACCAAACAAAATATCTAAGACCTTGGCAAAAGGAAATTCATGCTTAAGAGTATACAATTTCCAGACATATATAGTTACAAAGCATATGCTTTTCCTCTCAGCCTCACACATCATTCAGAAACCAGTTGTGGTAAGTGCTTCCATAGCAGGTACTCAGTGGTTCAACAGTATTTTCTGAAATGTCTCATTGTTCAGCGTCACAGCTAATCCTTAAACACTAATACACTTCTCATGAAAAGGTGCAGATACAACCTCAAATTAAAGTTTTGGAGCCGGACTTAGCTATAGTACTGCCACTGGAAAAGGAACTCTGGCTCTCTCCTTTTGTCAACATCCACATTTCTTTCCCTTGGATACCGTTACTGCTGCACAAGTGCCACTGACAGCGCAAGTGAGACAGCACCAATACATAATCAACAGGATAGCTAGACAGATCCTCTCAAAAGGAACAGCCAGAGATAACATTTTAGGTGCTTGTGAAACTGAATCCTAAGAAATGCTTCCTAGGATTCAGTTTCACAAGCACTTAAAATGTAGTACTTAAAAGCACTAGTCAAACAAAGACTTTCAGTAAGTGTAACTTATAGCCATCACTACAGCTGAATAGTCCTATTGCTCTCCCCATATTTGATGCTGACAAAAGCAATTGAAAACTCCTCATACGAATTGTACTGAAGAATTTCTGTGGGTCAAAACTAATGTAGCAGGGGGGAAAACTGTTACATATGAGTTTGATACATCACACATTTGTATTATCCTATCCATTCACCCAAAGTAAACAGCACTACGAAAAGAGTAAGCAACCAGGACTTGACATTGACAGTGCTGCCAGAATTAAAGTTTAAGAACCTCCTCTAAGTGCCCCTTCCTCAGGAACTTCAATTCTAGAGGAATGTACAAAGCATGAATGCGACTTGATTTGCCCCTGCAGAATGGATTTAAAGTACTATTCTGTTACAGCCCAGATGTAACAATAGAATTACACATTATTCCTTTACAGTCTCCTCAGTGCTTTAACAAACTCCTCAAAACCCCAGTCAAACCAAAGTCAAGAAAGAGAGGCGTTAACACAAGTCTTTCTTGCCCCTAAAACCAAACATGGTTACATGGATAGGAAATCCTTACAAAATCATTCACTTATGAAACATCTCCCTCCAAATATGCAGCACACTGCTCTAAGAGTGACTCAAGAATGATAGTAATATTGACATATGAAGGTCCTAAGTTGAATTAAAAATGAAACTTTTAATTTCAGAGACTTACTTCTTTCTCAGGATACAGGAGGTCAAACAGCTTCATAACTGGGAGGAAGTCAGCCAGTGCATTCTTCTGGATGCTGCCAGAGATGAACTGGAGTAGCACCCACATCAAGTGGTCTCTCCCCTTAATGAGACCACGGCCTGCCAACTGTCAAGAGCACTCAGTAACAGACAAATACAGCATGCAGAAGAAAAATCACTGCAAAGATTCTTATAAAAGTAGAAGGGCAGACTAAAACAGTCCCAGCAGAGGTCACTGAGAATTTTATAGCAGGACCTAGGCAGAAATATACATTGTGTTTCCAGAAAGAAGGGAAATAGGTACATTAGTTGTAACACACAAACAGACTCTGTGAGGGCCACAACAATTAATGGCAAGATTTAAAATGCATTTAACTCCTGAGGCTCACTGCTTTGAAAAATTAGCAACACTTAAATATTGGTCTTAAATTGTCACCTCGTAGCTCTGTAGTGAAATGCCACATTGCCATTGCTAGCATCAGGCCACAGGTTTTATGAACTCCTACAAAGGAAGTCCCTGAGCCAGAACAACTTGGGTTTGCTTCATCTGCACTCACCGGGGTTTTTTTTTTTGTTAATTAACTTCTTTATCTGTAACAGCAATTCTCTAATAACTAATATTCTACTCTTATCTTCCTTGCTGTAGTTTTATACTACATTTGTGTAATTGTGCTGTATAATGCCTATTGTTTCAATGGTTTATTAACAGTAATTACAGGAATACAGCCCTGGTAAAACTAATTTCAGGGAAAACAAAGAGAGCAAAGAACTACAATCCATCACAAGTAGAACACAACATACATAGTAAATTTTTATGCAACACAGAACTGTGGACAAATGAAGATGGAGCAATGTGTTGGGCATGTTAGAAACTGCACCTAAATAACCACAAGCTGATCCTACAGTGAGGAGAAAGAACATCCCCACCATCAACAGCATACAGCTCTCAGACAAGAGCTCAGGATGTTGCTGACTGACTGTAACCCTCCCCTTCCCTTATGGAGGACTGGCATCACCACCCTTAGAACTATAACTCTGAGCACCAGACAAAAGGGGAAATACTAGTATCAGTTTTAATGGAATTATTACTAGGAAGTAATAATAACTTGGGACTGTGATTGCCAGTATTACTGTAATTCGACAAATTACCTTTGATTGCTTTGAGTAGATTGATTAGATAAACAGCAAGTTCCTGCATCCATTTGCCTCGCATGTTTTTTGTCCACAAACAGAACAGGGCATTCACTCTGTTCAAAACTCATTTGTAAACTGGATGCAACAGCACAGTACTTGGATCTTCTGAATTATGCCAGTTTATCTCTTTATTCTAGTTATTAGCACACTTTGAATCCAAATATAATGCAACATCCTGTAACTGAATACACTAAAAACACACCTAGCTCACAGCACCATAACTTGAGAATTTGATTTCTAGAGAGACCAGTGATTAAAAATTTAATTAATACTTTCACATAAAGTACTTCTTGCAGGGATGAGCGACACTTTTCAAAAAATACTGGGTTTGTTTTTTAAATCTCTCTTACCGTGTGGGAGCGATACAAACAATTTACCTTTTGATGGAGTGACAGGACCATATGAGGAAAACTTGCAAACTGAAAGAGCACAAAGAAAATGAGCTGGCTGGAGAGATGCTGCCACAGAAGCTGACTGGTTCCACCATCATCAAACTTCTCTTCAGTCTCAGACCGTTCCATGGCATACACCACAAGATCCACCAGCTGGTCCTCCAGCACAGGGCAACGCTGCTTGTGCTGTAAGGCAGAGATCAGATACAGTATTCCAAAAGCCTTGCCATTAACTCCAGAACTTGCACAGTTGCAGTTACAGTACAGTATTTTGACAGAAGGCTGGGAAGCATGAGATGAAGTCTGAACTTAAGTTAAGGATAAGCCAGTGTATTAAAGCTGCACTATGTTACAGGTCACAATGATTTTTACATTTTATCACATACTCCGTAATGCCCTACTCGGTTCCAGAACACAGCTCATCAATGCACAGATAACATCTGGGGGATTTTTATTCTGTTTTATAACAAATTCAGGCAGAATGTTATTCCTCTGATCTTGCATTCACAGAAAACAAAGCCCATTCTTTGGGTTTTTTGCTGGATTTTTTTCATTCCTTCTTTTCTCCATTAAGTCCATTTCAAAAGTAGGCAACACCATAAAGAAGATGTATCAATTATACCATCAAATGCAGAGGAAACATCCCAATACATGATAAAGGTATTTGATAACTATTCTCTTTTTACTGTCATATTTGGTTCACCCACAGCCTACAACTAACAGCAAAATTAACATCTGGTTAATACCCCTATAACTAGATGCTGTCCTATCGACACAGCAACACAGGCTACAAGACAACACCAAAAAGGCTTGAAAATTAATCAGTGGTATGTTCTACATACTGTAAATAGAACAGAAATTACACATCAGAGTGCGGAGCTCCTCAGATGTTAAGACTGCCACAGTCTTCACACTGAGCTATGCAAACCCAGAAATAATTAAAAATACACACCATCTCTGATGATTTTTAATAATAAGCAAATAAGGAATGCATTATATATTCAGATATATTCCATTAGTACAGATGTATATAACATAGGTCCACTACCAGTAATTCGGAACTCAGATGATAAATCTTCAGTTCAAGACTACCAAGTATAATGTCACATGTTACAAGTTCCTCAGTGCAACAACTTTTTATTGTTATCCTGCATTTGTATTGTTACACTCATATAATGTACTACTGTCAAGGAAAAAAAAAATGGAGAATTTAACTTATTTCAGAAAGTGCTAGCACTTTGGAAATAATCTACCATGTTTGTTTTGACGCAATCTATACTCAGGAATGGTCACATTTACTCATTTATTTATTTGGCCTGATGCCTGTAACATAATGCAGCCTTAAAGAAAAAAATATTACTTTAATGATACAAAAGAAAAGGAACTGAGCTGCTCAAACACTAATCATGAAAATGCATTATCCCTTTCTAGAGGCAAAAAAGTGTATGTAAAAAAGTTTTAAAAGATCACCCAAATACTCATAAAACATTTTAGGGATGCCTTAGATAAATTCTTTGACTTACTAGCCAGGCAGCCTAAAAACAGGCTACTAGAAAGATATAATAAAAGTAAAGAGAGATGCTGAAAGGAGATGCTTGTTCTACCTTCATTGATGGTAGTCTTTTGCTATGAAAAAAAAAGAGATTCCCTTCAATTAAAAATAGAATGCAGGAATTGGAGAAGGTGACAAAATACAGTGAACAGCATCCCCTGTTGCATGCTCTTTGCGAGCTCAAAACTGCAGAAAGCTACAATTCCAGCTGTGCTTTCTTGAAGCATGCTTAACACAAACCTCTAGCTAAAACAGGAAGCACCGATGATACCTTTTCTCCCAGTACGCAACGCCATTATCACAGACCAACCACGGTACAGGTTTACAGAGAGCAGTATTGGCACCATCAGTTCAGAACACTTTGGGTCTTTTGTGGCTCGTTTTTCTCCCCCTCCCAAAGCAACTAATTATGAAGCAGAGCAGGGTGCAACAGACAACACTACAGACTAGTTTATAATCCAGCATGCAAAACTACTATGTACAGGGCTTGAAATTTAATAGTTTGCTAAGCACTGGGTTAATGTCCAAAAGCCTAATCATGTTAGGCTATATTAATTTAGAATAAAGTTATTCAAAGAATACAACAAGAAAAATATTACTGTTAAAAAGAGAGCCAGAATTTCCAGTAGGAATTTTTGCTATTCTGAATAATTCTATGACTGGGAAAAGTTTAGGAGCCAGGAAATTAAAAAAATGAATTCTTTTATTCTGAAAACCACACTTTTATTGCTTTAAAAACAATTTTCCATCGGAAAAATAGCAGTGCATTATATTAATTCACATCTTCATTAATTTAATTTTCTGACAATTTTTTTTTCTGTATTTTCAGTGAATATACATTTTTGCACAGATTTTGTATCTATAGTTTCGGAATTCTTGGAAATAAAATACTGTGCTGCACAGGAATTTGCAGGATTGGGTCCTTGTTTTATTAATTGCTCCTAAGTGAAAGAAAATCTCAGCATAAACTGAGATGAATAAAATTACAGGTGAGAGCTGATTACCCTCACAACTAAGCACGAATTCATGTTTTGGCATGGCTTAAGTAAAACAAAAATGAACAACAAAACACCTCCGAACGCTGTTCTGGATTACGTATGAAAAAATAGAGCATTCAAAACCACTATGCTTTTCCCCTAAAGTAAACATGATTCAAATTTTTACAATTTGGTTGTACTAACGCATCCCCCATTTCGTTCTGAAAATAACATTTAAAGATCTGAAAATACATAATTTCATTGAAAACATTATTAAACCATGAAGAAATACATGGGGGACAAAAGTGCTTCCGTGACAACTTAAAACTAAAATTTCGCGAGACCAGCCCTCTGATGGACTAGTGGTATTTCTTTAAGTGGACCAGAGCTTCAGATGGATGGTGGCTTGCTGTTCTTGTTTGGGTTTGAATTTTTAATTCCTTCTTTTTTTGGGGTGTCGAGACCGGGTGGGTATCTAAGGGTGGGGCAGGGGCATGGCTAGCATTAAAAGGGCTTCCTAAAAGAAAAATATTTTAAGGAGTCAGTAAGGCTGGCTGATGGCTATGATAGCTTTTGAGTATTTTAAACAAACATTTAGTAAATATCTACACTTAAGAAACGGACTCAGAAGACCAAACCACAGATGCCAAGAACCCTACAAGAGTAAATGGCATTTCCAAAAGTCCAATTCAAAATGCCTAAAGTAGTTAATACATGACAGAACTACTCCCACACTTCCATTTTCCAAAACTGTATGCTATGAGGACACCAATCCTTAAAGCTTATTTATATTATACCTGATTCTATAATCTCTTCCAAGTTTGGCAGCCCTTCTCAAGTTTCCCTCATTAAAAAAAGGAGTAAGTTTCAACAAAGAAGATATACTTGAGTGTTCTCAACGCACACCCTTACAATCAGAAACATACAAAAATAATCACACTCCTTAAACTAAGTACTTTGCCATGTTATCACCAGTAAAATTGGATAGTAAGATCCCAGCATCAACATAAATTTTAAAAATAAAAGTGAAAGGAAAGTCAATTTTTAAATATTGCATTATGTCATTCCTTTCACTTAATGATTCTGCTTACAACAGTGTCCCCATGCTAATTATCCTGGTTTGTAGCTAGCAGAGAACACAACTACATATTCACCTGCACAGAGTAAGGCATAAATAAGCTGCAGATCACTGCTGGTTTAAAAGGTGACCAGCCAAATACACTATTTAAAGAGCAAAATCATTAACACAATAGCTGCTAATTAAACATTTGTATATCACAGAAACAAGACACCTGAAAATTACCTTCTCTCTCAAATATTCTCCAAACCAGAGAAACCAAAATAACAGTTTTTGATTGATTACAGGACTGCAACAAGATCCTAACTGCAACTATGCAAGCAAAAATGGCATTTTATTCTTTATGCAAGTCTGTACACACAGAGAAGGTAAAGATATAATCCGAAACCTCCAAAGTGAGTTCATGTCCCTAAGACACTACTTTAGTTCCATTTTAAGAACCAACTGTAAGATCCCTAAATCAAGTCTTAATGTGGTATCAGTGCACTAAGACACTTTGAACTGTTAATCATTTTCCAAGAAACCAAATGGTTATATAGTTCAAAAAATTATTTAAAAAATAACTAAGAATTGAAATTAACACTCCAGCTAGCAGAATATAAATTGACATAGAGTTGTTGAGTCTCTTAGGTTGGAAAAGACCCTTAAGTTAAAAATCCAACTACAAACCATGATAACATACAGGATAAAATACAATTTAAGTCTTACTTCCTATAGACCAATTCAAACAGATATAAAAGAGTATGTACTGTCCCACACAGAAGTACACAGTAGCAAAAACCTCGGAGTCCCCACACACCAACAAAAGAAAAATTTTGAAGTCCACATTATTACATCTGGACTTAAAGCCATATACTTGACAAGGGTATTAGAAAACCTCATCCCACCAGAAAACGTAGAATCTGGAAAGGAACACATGAATCTGTAAACATAAGAAATTTTACCTTCATTTTTCTCCCTGCAAGGTTAACAGGCCAGTGGGATTTGTATGATTTTTACACAACTCAGTGATGGATTGAGTAAATGGTTTTCTAACACAGATCTGCTTAGTTAAGACTGAACCAGAAAACTTCGTTGCTCATCTTCAAGAATATTTGAGAACTAGGACAAATCTGGCTGAACCATACCTAGATTGTGATGCCAAAAGATTCAAATGAAGGCTCCAATCCTGCAACTGGATCTGTGTAAATAGTTGACAGGGCATACAAGCAACTTCACATAAATAATTAATGATCATAAATAAATAATGATCATTGCGTTAAGGTGTTTCTGTATTTATTCTGAAACAAACTTGGCACTATTTGCATTTCTAAGTGTCTTCTATTATAGTGACAGTTCATTTCTGCAGGTTATTTCTCTAATAATAAAATACAAAATTATCAGCCATTTTACTGAAAGTATTGATATAGTTACACAACTTCTGAAAAGCATGCTACTATTTCTGTCAGGTGGCTACATTAACAAATTCAACTATAACACAACGCTAATTTGTACCTAAAAACAAGTAAAATTTTAATGTTTTCCACAGTTTTAAGCAGAGTACATTAACATTTAAATGGAACATATTTCCTGTTCTATACCACTGTACCACCCACCTCTCTATTTGTATTTTTAACTCACATATTTTCAACTCACAAATTTTCAACATCTTTATGCTGGTGTAACTGTAGTAGCACAGCTATAGTTCATGTTCTGTCAGCATTTCCTTTATAAGCTACATTCCTCACGTTTGTTCCTTGGCCATAAAAATTCATGCCAGGATGAAACTTTGTGTAGGAATTCCTACACTAGCAAACAAATTTTAAGAAGTATAATTTAATACATTTTATTTCTTTAATTACTTTTAAAGGACAGTGTTAAAGTTAAACCCCAGCATTTTTAACATAAATGTTTTTTCACATGAAAGGACAGACCATCCATAGTTAAAAGAATAAAATGGGTTCAACATAATTTTTGTCTAGATCTTGTATTATTTACCAGCTACAAGATGGATAGAGGAATAGTTTGGTTTATCAACTCAATGCAGACACAGAAAGACACACAAATACTACTCAATTAAACAGTAAACCTAGCAGCCCAATTCCAAGGTTAAACATTTCAGCTGCTTTAAGTCTCAGATACAAAAGATCGTCATATACAACACAGAGTACTGTTAGCCAAGATGTAGGAATCTGTGCATTCAAAAACATTGTCCCAGTTCAGAAAATGCACTGGTGTATTCCATTACATTGGGAAATACACACAAGGTTTCAGGATCATGTAAATTTTATAGTCAAGTTACAAACCTGAAAAAAGTTTCTTAAATGGAAACACTGACACAACCTTCACTATAGTATTGCAAACAGTAACGCTATTTTATAAAATCTTAAACACTGTTTTTTTAAAGTAGGTGTGGCAATTATTAGTGTAATGAGGGATAAACTGTAAATATAACACATAATTTCAAATTTCAAGCAGAAGTCCACTTGGTTGATTTGCTCAGGTGTTTATTTATTTAAACAAGTAGTCAGAATTTTAAGGAACTACTTTTTGTGTGGTATTCTGCACTACTCTTCTTTCACCTAGACTGGAGAATATTATAATTACCTGTTGGGAAGTTCTTTACAGAGGCTTCCTAATGATAAGAAAATTCCACTAGTAAACCTTTCTTTTTTTAAATGATGTATTTACAGCCTTGTATTTTTACAATTAAGCCCAGTGGATGTTTTTTCCACCTGCTTAAGGAAAGAAGCTTTGAACTAAAAATCTCTCCTCATCTGAAAATTCCAGCAAAGTAAAAGTCATGACTGGTAAGGGAAATGGTAGCAGTCCATTCCAATGAAAATTTCAGTATCAAAGGACCACTGACTGTCAGCTTTATGCTACATCTCTCATATCTCTACAGAATTGTAGTGAGAATTTGCCCTTGACTAATGGTCCCGCCAATTTCAAGCCCTGGCTATACATGTATTCTCTACCTGGAATCAGTGGCTACAAAGCGGCCAGCGTATCGTTAGTCACAATACAACAGTAAGGTTGTGAACATACCTGAGCAATGTTCAAGGTCTAGAGCATTGGAGGATGGGCAGGACAAGACAGGACAGAACAAAAATAAAGGAAGAAAAAAAGAAAAGACAAAACAGTGACTATGAGGCCAGCCTCAAGGATTCCCAAGTCAGACTAAGCCCCCCCATTCTAAGGTTTCAAAAGAAAAAATGTAACAAAACAAACCCCAGCTTTCCACTATCCTAGTATTGTAACATTCCAATATAATAGAGTACAACAATGCTTTAAAAACTAACGAACAATAACCAGTCTCCTACTGTCTGTCAAAGGTGTACTTGAGGCTGGCCTTATAGGAAAAAAAAGCAATGCAAAAAAAAATCATATTTTAAATCTCTACTTTTCAATTTAACATTCGTAAAGCAATATACAAATGATAGGAATAACAGTGTCCAATTAACCTAATATGATCTCATAAAAAAAAAAAAAAATCACTCTCTGTACCTAAACTGTTTTGCTTAGTTAGCTATAGCAAAGAAAAGAGAAAAAGAATAGTGCAGATTCTATGCAGAATTAAATCACATGTTACAGCACAGTACAGTACCTGCTTATTCAGACCTAGCATATTGCAGACCATATCCCTTGAATACGGTTGTTCCAGCACATATCGCAACAAAGCAGTCTGTGGCTCAAACAGATCCTTGAAAAAGAAACAAGCAATCACATACAAACATGTATTGCCTCAAGATTATGTTTAATATTGAGTTTACATTTAATTGAATTAAACAATGTAAGAATGAATGTTTCATTTATGCAGATATGTATTATCTGGTTAATCATCTTGCTCTCTGATAACCAAAAGAAATAAGGAGATAATCATAGCTCATAAGAAGTGGCAGATTTATGAGGACCAATTAGGAGTACATTTCTCATCCAATAAAAGGATGGTACACTTCCTGGAACAGCCTTGAACTCAAATGAAAAAAGGTAAGACAACTGAGGCAACGGACCAAAGTGCATAAAAATCAGGACTAATGTGAATAAATCAGACACGAAACAACTGCTCACTGCATCTTCCAATAGCTGAATCACTTTAAATAAAAACATTATCTGAAGCTGGCTTCAAAACAAACACAAGGAGCTGATTCTTCATGCAACATGAAGCTGAAATGTGGGACTCCTTGTCAAAGGAATGTTGAGGATACTAAAAGCTTACACAGACTCAAGAAGAGTCTGAACAAGTATTTGGGAGATGAAGGTTTACTAAATACAGAGAAACCACATCTGTCTCAGGAAACACACAAAATGATAATGACTGCAGATTGTGAGCACTATACATGCAATTAGATATACTGCATTTATTTCCTTTCTTAGACATCTAGGATATGGGGAATGGGATGCAGGACAACATGGATTTTTGTCCCGATCCTTTAAATTCTTCCAGTACATCACTACTTCACACTCAAGAGTTTTAAGTTTAAATATGCAAACTTTAAGTTTGAACTGTAAAATTATCCTTCCTGTGGAATAATGAAGAGTACAGAAAAGAAGAAATTACTTTCCCATTCTCTTCCATCTAGCCAATTTTCCAATCAATTCTCTGCTCTCAGTTGCTCTCTCACATGCACACGCCCACAAAGCACATTAAATTATGTCTCATGTTCTTCAGCATCCTGGACAGCAGTTATGCCAAACACTACTTTCAAGGTCCTCTGTATATAGCTTGAAATCATTGAAATATAAAACACCTACACCTTCAAAGTTAGTCTAAATGGAACAAATGGGTATTCACAGTTGCAATTTTTCCCTGCTTTAATGACATAGAAGTTTTGTTTTACTGAATATAACATGTTCAAGAAGTACAAGGCAGCGTACCTTATCATATGGTAAGAGACCTTTCAAAGGAAAACGAAGGGTTGTAGGATCCAGCTTCCATGAGTTACACATGGCACCCGAGTTATTTACCACAGGAAGGAGACTACAGCGACCTACATGCAATGAAACATAAATTCTCAAACAGTGAGACTAGCCCATTGCCGAATCATTTTGATGCAAAAACTGGCCTTGGCCACTTTAATGCTCTCCTTAAATTTCCACTGTTTAAAGCTTTTTACGATAGGATTGTTTCAAACTGATTTTATTTTTCTAACCAATTTTTAACTAATAAAATATATAAGCAGTAAAGTCCCCATTTACTCAGACTGGGTACCCCAAAAATAAAAGTATTTGCAAATATCAATCTAAAAGTACCCTTATAGATTACCAGAATATTGTTCCCCTGCCATTGCTTGACGTAGGGATTTGATTTTGGCAGACTGCCCCTTTCCACAAAGATTATAGCCTTATAAACCTAAGTATAATCTAAGTCTTTCATTTCACTTCATTCACCCTGTGGGCAAGGCTGTGTTCAGTAAAGCACTCAAATGAAAGCATGTGTATTCCAATTAAAGTCAATGAAGATCCAGTCAATTCAGTCAGCGTAGCCCAGTGAGACCAAAACACAGGAAGTGTGTTTGGGAGGCTAAATTTACACTTGTTGGTCAGTGTAGATTAGACAACTAGCCTTTCTTTTAGTTGCTTAAACATAAGCCCCTGAACTGAGCCCCAAGCAAACCTGTATATCAGCACGTAAATTTAGGTGCCTGAACTTTGACCTCTATCAGTTTGAATTCCATGCCTTCTATTATCCAAACTGACCATATTGTTATCACATAAAACAAGAAGTAAATAAATGCTTATTTCTTCCCTTCAATCATATCTATACAGGTCATTTACACACACAACACTTGGAAAAAATAGTATGTGATCCCTGTCAGTCATACAAATAAAAGCTATGCCACACTTTCAACAGAAGAATAACTAGATGCTTCTGAAACAAAATGCTTTAGGAGCATTACAGATGAATTTACATTTTTCATCTCTGCAATAAAGAAGCTCTGTTGCAATAAACCTTGCTTGGAACTAATGCAGCTGTTACTAAACTACTCAAAGCAAACAGAAGACATTTTTATCTTTTGAAGAAAAATGCAGCAGGCATCACATTAAAACAGTCAAATTTTGATAATCAGATTTCTAACAGAAAAGGAAGATAAGCATTTCTTTCACAGAAAAGTAGAACCAGTACTCATCTGAGCTAGGAAACGTTCACCCAGAAGCCTGTGACAACAGAGAGGAGGGTGAGCAGCTACAAAAGCTCCAATGGAAACTGAAGTCAAAACATTCCATGACTAACATACCAGTGGATATTTATTAACTCAAAATCCTTGAGCACAGAAAACCTACAATTCTCCTACTCCACTAGTCACCTGTAGTTAGAAACCATACAACCATGTAATAACTACTGCACTTCCACCACCAGCTGGTTGCAAAAAATTATTTTGATCTCATCAATATGAATTTTCCCCTTCAAAACAAAAAATGAAGGGAACCAAGTAACAAACTGACAAGGGTAGAGGTACTAGATGAAACATAAGATCTGAATTATTTTGCTTAATGATGTATGTCCCAAAAAGTTCTAAGAAACAAAATAGCTCAAAATAAATGAATTTATTTTAAAGTCATTCATTGAGTCATTCTCTTACCACAAATAGAATTTATTCTTGCTGTAGGTCTGAAGGTATCCACAAAATCTGATACTAAATTACCTAGTAACTGGGTGAGAAGAGGAGAAAAAAAATCAGGGTTTAAGTTCCAGACACTGATATGGAATATTTAAGACTTAAATATATACATATGTATGCATTTTAATAACATATGCAGGAATCTATTAAAATAAGTAGCTTCCTATGCATCTCAAAAAGTTAGCAAAATCATCTGGAACATAAAACCACAGAAAGAAAAATATGGCATTAGAAAGGAAGTACAGGAAGCACTCTTCCCAGTTTGCACTCAAGTAGGAGTTTATATAAGAACTGTCTCCTAGACAAA
The DNA here is from genome assembly GCA_014706295.1 of Lycocorax pyrrhopterus obiensis. Lineage (NCBI taxonomy): Eukaryota > Metazoa > Chordata > Aves > Passeriformes > Paradisaeidae > Lycocorax > Lycocorax pyrrhopterus. Next base: position 59,722,403 of record JACSVZ010000004.1, on the reverse strand, counting down.
CTATGTTATTTGAACGCATAACACTTACTTAAAATAAGCTGTAATTTCTGTTCATAATAAATCTCTGCCACTGAATAACAATTCCACATATTAAAATGACCCAGATTAGTACAATCTACTTCAAATCTTCTGTCAAAAGACAGTTACAGTTTTCCCATTAATACAAGGGAGTTGGGATTTTACCCTCTTCCAAACACCTAGTTATTTTAACAGAATGCAAAATTAAAAACTGGATCGATGTTACATTATTTTTTGGAAGCAATGACCATTTTCATCCCACCAAAGTCCCAAATATCTCTGTGTAACTGAGTTTAAACACAGAAAACACTGGTCAGCTCTTTAAAGTGATTTTTTTTTATTCTGAAGCCATAGAGAAAGCATAAAGTGGCAGGTGTGCATGACCTGCATTTCCAAATGTATTCAACAAAACCAACTCAGTGCTTCAAGAGTTTTGAACATCAGACCGTAAGTCAAAATTACGTCATCAGAGGGAGCTGCTGCTGCAATCATTTCAAGCCTGTACCTTCATTTATGTGACTAAACACAGAGCTTACTGTTGAGCAGATTTTAAATTTTCACATAAAATTTGCTTTAAAAAGTAAGTGTAGTGTGCAACAAAATTCCAGAGTACATTATTTGATATCATATCATTACCCAGTGGGGAAGTTTTCCTTCAGGATATAGTTTTCTGATTTCTGTAACTGCAAAGTAGGCAGGCAACAAACATGCATTTCTTTCCAAGATGTAGGCTACCACCTATAAATAAAAAAATACATCAGTGTAAAAGACCCTGGATAAGGTAAATTAATGTGTAATCTGTCTATTAGTCTGAGACAGCCCATTAAAACAGAAACAAGAATTAAAATATTTATTCTTAAGTTGTATTCTGACAGTAATACTTCAGTCTAAAACCTGTTTTTAATTGTACAAGCATAAGTTAGACTGTTTGAGCCTAAGTAAGACCATGCCTCTATGTCTGCCCACAAAGTGTTGAAAACAATTACTATTTTTATTCACTAAGAAAAAATTATTAATTGTTATTATATCCTATACATCCTACCTTAGGCAAGCCAAGCATTGGGCCTGACTCTCTTAGAGGGATTTTAACACTTATTTACAATATCCCACAAAAGCACTTTGTTGACTACATAAAACACAATTACAGTAAAGAATTAGAAAACAAAGAGTAAGACTTTCCTGTTGAACTATACCAACAATCAGAGCTATCCCAACCATCAGAAACTCACTAATAACAAAAGAATGAGGCCTATTTTCCTCTATAGTGGCATAAAACTCATATAGTTACCTCTCTTGCTGCTAAAAGCTGCTGTACAACAGCTGAGCTCACAGTGTTTGGAATTGTTAGGATTTTCTCTAGGATCACTTTCAGCAGATCACGCACACCCTGAAAGAAAGCGCGTGAAATTAACATTCCCAGATATCCTTTATTTCTGGCAGAAAGATTACACAATCAATATGGTCAGACAATATTTTGACAGACAAATTAGTTCTTGTTGCTAAGCGTCAGAAGAAAAACTGCTACTGAGTATATTAATACTAATTACATTAAAATTTAACACTAATTACATTACATTCCTTATGGAACTTCTCAGTCTTAGGATGCTCCAGAAGAGAAAGTAACTCTTGGTATTTTGATGTGCATCCAGACACATCCAACCTACAATGCCTTTTGCAGCCTGACCAATGTTTTATTTTATGTTTTCTGCTCTAACATGATCAACAATTCTGCAAGGTGATTCTCTGCAAGACATGCGTGGTTTCCTACTCCTTCTCATGGAGCTGTACCACACCCAGGACCCAGCTTTCAGGAGATTTTTGCTACGTAGCAACAGGGGTTAAAGCAGATGACAGAACTCCAGCCTTAATGCTTGATAGTTTTACTGTCCAGCGTTTACCACTGCTGCAATAGGGTTATTTATATAATAGGGTTCCAGTGTTTACCACTTCTAATAGGGTTATTTAGCTTGTAACTGAAAAAGGTGGAAAGGGACTGTAACAGAAAAAAGATTATGAAGAGTTACACAATATACACAAATACAAAATTCTCTCTTAGGGTGAAGTTCAACTATGAAAAAATCATTAAAAGTGGTCTCACTGAATTTTCATTTGTAAGAAAAGAAGACTTTGAAAAATTGGACGTCTCTGAGATAAAATCATAAAAACAAAGGTAGCAAATAACATGTCTTTGCAAAGAGAAAGGAATGAGTAGAAGATACCTTGTAGTCTACACCTCCAATAATCTTCCGGACCAATTTAAATGTTAATGCCCACAGCTGAGTCCTTTCCCATTCAAGTGTATCGGAGTTTATCAGAGATTCACAAACCATCCTAGCAGAAGAAGACAATGAAAGAATGAATAGCAGTAATAAGCACATGTTTTCCAGCAGTAACTGTACAATGGCATTGTAAAAATACCTCCAGGATAACACCTTCCACGTATCTTATCAATTATTCCAACATGGCTTACCTGGGTGGCAAAAGTCCAGTTTCTACTGCCATTGCTAGGCAGTCATAAAGAAATGAAATTCTTTTAGGACTATGTTGGCTATGAATGAATCTTACAATCCACTGGACACACTGTTCATGGGACTCCTGAAAAAGCAATAGAAGGGAGAAAGAATGTATTTACAGGTAGTGAAACAAACTATAAAATTCATATGGTATCCTACTATGAAAAAATGAAACTAACACAAGAACAAGACTACAAATCGGTAGAAGAGATCCAGCTGTTCAAACTATAGTTTTTCCTACAAGTCTTTTGGATCTTATTTTGAAGAAGCTCACTTGTCCAGCAGAAGTTGGTCAGCTGTCTAGTACAGGAAATATTTCCTAGCTTAACCACTGATTTCTATAGTCATCTTTGGTTTTCACATGTAAGTTAGAACAGACTAAAGTAAAATACAACTGTTGTATATTATTCCTTCTTTTTCACAGTTATAATCAAACTCAGTGAAATTTAATGAACAGGTGCCCAATTATGGAGCAGTGTCTGAAGCATCTAGCTTTTGAAAGGTGATTCTTGAACTTAAACATCTATTTGATTTTTTTTTCTTTTACCTACTTACTCACTTCTACCAGAAATTCTGTAATAAACTACCTCTTATTGCTTATTTCATTACTGTTACATTACTATTTGCTTATCTTTACTTGCACTGCACAACCTCTACTGAACATTATAAAATCTCACAAATCTCAAAACCACCTTTTTTTTCCTTGCGAAGTCTTCCTGTATTCTTCACTATGACATGTCTGAAACCAGACTCTGAATCACTGAACACAGCCCTTATAGCTTAAGTGTTTGTCTACCAGAAAAGGTATCTTTATATTAAAAAAGCATGTAAAGTACACACACATAAGCAACAAATCGAATGTTAACCTGGGAAAGACTGCTCCAGAACTGCCTAAAAGCTCCCAGGCAGCTGATCAGCTTGGTTCTTTCATCTTCAGGAGTGTCCATAAACATCCTAATGCAAATAAGAACATTAGTTTTTAGCAGTACCCAATGAAACAAGTAGAAAAATACATTTATACATAAAATTTTGTACAAATAAAGTAATATCGCACTTACCCAGGAAAAGCTTCTTCAATTACTTCCGTTTTCTGTAAGAGAAGAACCCCGAGTGAGATACTGTTAGGTTTGCTATGACTATCATACCACCACAATGAAGCACAAAAGAGTAAGTTGGGCTGTTATAGGACTGTACCAGAGAACAATGGATCTCTTCTGCTAAGTCACATTCTTCCAAAAATGAGATTGCTTTGTTTTCATATAAACATATAAACCTTGTAGAACCAGATTAAGGCTGTGTTTCTTTGTTTTGGGTTGTTATTATTTTGTCTTCTAAACACCTAGAGATTAATTCACTTCCCAAAGTTGGAGAAATTGTTCTATTGTATGATTACAGTCCTCAGAATCTGAAAAATTAGTATTTTTGAATCCCATTAATTTTTTGTCTCACTTATGTTCCACAACACTCAGTTACACAAATCAATTAAATACAATTACTTTCTCATCCAAATTTAGACCCATTGCTTTTTAAATTCCACTGAATGATGCAATGGTCTTGTACTAGGTAAAAATCTAAACATGAATATCCCATTTATCTCCTCTAAGACCCTCCTTTCCCCCTCCTTTTCTTTTTCAACTGCATTTTGCTCAAAGGCTTCTACATCGTTATTCTAAAACTTCAGCAAATAGGTTCTGGAAAACACTATCCTAAAGCTTTTCCTACCTTTTGTAAGAATTTCATATTATACTCAGTTGTGATCTATCACCGACCACTGTGTATTCTTATTGCTATATTACAGACATAAGAGCATGTAACAAAATCAACTTTCTGGTGTTCCTTTTCCATCATTTGGCCCAGAGCTTCCTGTCACTGCTACTCCAGAAGCAAAGGAGAAACTGACACTCATCTGCTCTGCACAGAAAGCGAGGTAAGGTTTGCTGCTGTCCACCAAGTCGGTACCAGCAGCAGAGAAAGCAGTAAGTTGCTATATTATCAGCCATGGCTCCAAAAATACAGAGAAATTTTCTCAGGAACTATTTTGTTGCTGTTCCATATTAATTTTAGGCAAGTAACAGTGCATAAAAATGAGCAGTGTGACAACACAGGCAAATGACAATGTTAAAAATGTGAAAACAATCTGAATGGCAGTGCCAAAATGAGGAATCAGTCACGTGTAGGCAATTAATATGCTACAAGCAACTTAACACCATACAAAGAAAAGTACATCATGCATTTTATAATGCCAACTTAAACTAGAAAGGTTGGGCTTTTCTTCCCTCTACTGAAATTCATCATATGGAAATAATTTTCAATTTCTCTGAGACCTACATATTCTTTCCAGTTCAGACATTTCAATCAGCTTCTTTAGTCTGAAATGTCAGTCAGGCCCCCATTCAGGACTGTCAGCCACTGTCACCCCAGGGTTTCCAACTGTGAAAGTCTCGGATCTACCAAGCTCATTCATTTGTGCTCCACAGAAGTGTGATTAATGACCCACTGACTCGGGTTCACAAAGTGAAAGTCCTGTTTAATTAATTTAATATCTTTCTACCATAAGGCACCCCACCATTCCTATCCCACCTAGAGAGGACAAAGACAAGGCAGTGGAAGTACTTTTTCTGGATAATGCTCTTAATACTACCCCTCACACCATCCTTCTGGACAAGCTGTTGAACTGTGGGATAAGCAGGCTCACAGTGTGCTGGGTGAAGACCTGGCTGGAGGGCAGAGATCAAAGGGGTGCAGTCAGTGGGGCTGCATCTGGCTGGTGATGAGTCACCAGTGGTGTTCCTCTGGGCTCAGTTCTAGAGTTCAATACATTTATATTTGTATCTATATTTTGGTGCAGGAGTTGAATGGGCCATTAGCAAATCTGCTGATGATACTAAATTGACAGGTGCTGGTGGCTCTCTTGAGGATGAGAGGCCTTACAAAAGGATGTGGACAGACTGGAGCATTGGGCACTCAGTGGCATGGAGTTTAGCAAATACCAGATTCTGTACCTGGGACAGAGTAATGCTGCGCACAAGTATAAATTGGGAAAGGAGTGGTTGGAGACCAGCCCTGCAGAAATGGATCTGGGGGTGCTCGTCAGCAGCAGCTCAGTGTGAGCCAGCAGGGAGAGCCTGGGCAGCCAGGAGGGGAAACCCCATCCTGGGATGCATCAAACACTGTGTTCAACCAGCCAGACAAAAGAGGTGATTATCCTGCTGCACTCAGCTTTGGTATGGCCACACCTTGAGTACTGTGAGCAGTTCTGGGGCCCACAAATTAAGAAGGATGTGAAAATCCTTGAATGCACGCAAAGACAAGCAGTAAAGCTGGTGAAAGTGCTGGAAGGAATGTCCTACGGAGAAACGAGGAGGACTTTGGGCTAACTACTTCATTTTGCAGGCAGCGTTGTGCGTGCGTATTTCCACAATCTGATCATGCCATCATGCTGGCTGGAGAAAAACGTCTCCTCGGGACATCCATCTTCTCACAGCCTCCTTCAATACTCCTTAAACTGCTTATTTTACAGCAAATTCAGCGCACTGTAATTCGGTATTGGCTAAGCAAGCTGTTTTATGCCCAGTCCTGCTCTGTCCCAGCTTCCCCATGAAGCCCAGCAGATTCCAGCCCCGAAGAGCCACCTTTCCCCATGGCTCCCCCGGGCGCCGCCGCCGGGAACAGCGCGGAACACGGCCGGGGAGGGCGGCGGGGCTCCACCGCACCACCTGCGCCACGAAAACCAAAAGCGCCTCTCCCACCTGCCTCCCTCTCTTTCAGTATGGCCCAGCCCCCTCCCCAGAGGGAGCACGGCGGCCTGCGGGGACCCGGACGACCGGCGGGTCTGCCCACAACGCTACCCCGGCGGCAGCGGCGGCGCTCCGGGGACTGACTCACCACCACCTCCTCGAAGATGCTCTGCAGCTGCGTCTCCATGGGCACCATGGGGATCGCCATGGGGCCGGGCCGGGCCCCACCGGGCCCTTTGTCAGGCGCAGGCGGCGGCGCCCAGCCCTCCTCCTGCCGCCCCGCCGGAAGCTCCGTCGCGGATCCCGCTCCCCCGGAAACGACTGCTCGGCCCGGCCGTTCCGGGCGGCACCGCCCGCCCCGGCCTGCCCGCAACGGGGGGAGAGCATCAGCCGCTTAAAACTTGGGAGCGGTTTGGCTTTGTTTTTCTTTTTACGAAAATATTTGCTTGGGCTTCTTTGCTTTTTGAATAATCTTTTCTTTGAATAATCTTTTGTTAGAATATTTTGGCCAAATGCTGGTTCTGGTTCTCACCACAAGGATCCCTTAGGTTATGATGAGATCCCTCTCCGCAGGGCTGGTCTCCAGCCACTGCTCTGCCGGTTTGTACTTGCGCCCAGCTTGCTGTGATTACTGTGGAGTATTCATTCCTGTAGTAAGCCATAGAACAAACTGAAAATGCGCTTATCTAAGGACATCCAGGAATACAGAATCACAGAACTGGTTGGGTTGGAAGGGACCCCAGTGGATCATCTGCTCTGGTCTCCGTTCTCAAGCAGGGTCGTCCCAGAGCACATGGCACAGGATTGCATCCAGACAGTTCTTGAGTATCTCCAGTGAGGGAGACTCCACAACCTTTCACACAATCTATTCTGGTGCTCGGTCACCTGCACAGTAAAGAACTTCTTCCTCATGTTCAGCTGGAACTTCCTGTGTGTCAGTTTCTGCCTGTTGTCTCTTGTCTCTTCTCTTGCAGGGCACCACTGAGAAGAGCCTGCCTTCATCCTCTTGGCACCCTCCCTTCAGGTACTTACAAACATTGATGATGTCCCCTCTCAGTCGTCTCTTCTTGAGGCTGAAAAGGCTCCCTCAGCCTTTCCTCGTAAGAGAGATGCTCCAGTCCCCCAGTCATCCTCATAGCTCTCCACCAGACCCACTCTCGGAGCTCCTGTGCCAAAACTGGACACAGTAAAATACAGTAGTATTACATTTAAAAATGAGTACAATACTATTACATCACAATCACAGAATCATTAAAATGGGAAAAGACCTCTAATATCATCGAGTCCAACCACTAGCCCAGCACTGCCAAGCCCACCACCAAACCATGTCCCCCAGGGCTACATCTGCACAGTTTTTGAACACTTCCAGGGATGGTGATTCCACCACTTCCCTGAGCAGTCTGTTTCAATGCCTAACCACCCTTTCAGTGAACAATTTTTTCCTAATATGCAATCTAAACCTCCCCTGGTGCTACTTGAGGCTGTTTCCTTTTGTCCTGTAACTTGTTACCTGGGACATGTGACTGACCTCCAGCTGTACACAACCTCCTATCTGGTAGAGAGCATTATATATATATATATATCCAGAGGTTTTTATACTAAAAATAAACAGAAAATGCCAAATCAAGACAGTTTTAAAATTTTGTGTATCTTTGGTGCTGACACTGTGTTTTCTGAGCTGTCTGTGGATGTTTGGCTGCAAACATCCAGCTAGTGCTGGTAAACAGATACAAACTTATGTCTTCAGCAGAAAAATAAAGCTGATCACCTCCCTGTCTGATCAACTATCAAGCTGATAACTAGAGGCCTCAGAGCAGTGAAAAATTAACATTTCCAGGCTTGGAGTTGAGCAGAAGATAGCAGGGTGTACTCATGGGGGAAAAGCTCACATGGAATTGGATAGACAATTACTTGTTTTAAATATAAACAATAAATAGGCCTAGAAGAACAGATCACATAAACAACAAGAAATGTTGTAAGTAAATTTAAGAAGTACCACAGAAGACAGTGATACATGGGGCATCGGCGCTTGCACGGCTAGCAGAGATGTGTGTTGCAGCCAACAGATACAGGATGCTTTGAAGTCAGTGCATTCTTGTCAGCAATAGGAAATGCCTGGTTAGGAAACAAATAATGCTTATATGTGTGTTATTCACCTACATATACATGTAACAGATGATCACTGAAAACAGAGGGGATGCAACTGAAGGTCTGCTTGTACTTGCTTGTCTTGCTCTTAGAATTGGATTGGCCTCAGTTTTAACGTGAAGTTATTTATTCTGTGAAAAATGTTCATTATACTCTTCATTGCATGCTTATTTAAAGAGTGTTGCAGAACAATCTGACATTGTTCATGGTTGGCATATGGAAGATGATGGAGAATACAGTATCATACAGTCTCCCCAGGACACCATGCATGTTCCATCAACACCCAGTGTCAGTACTTGTCCATCCTGGACAGATCACCTCATATTTTATTAAAATGGCAACGCACAGGGTAAGTGTCTACTCAAATTCTGTGCCTAATCCATTCCCACAGTGACCCATAAGAGGACTGGAAACTGAGCCCAAAAGAAGTTGTTTTACTCATCATAATGCCTTATTATTGTTTTGAGGACCAGTATACTATTCTTACTTTTTTTTCTGCCTTACTGCTCTGTCACACTTCTGGGCTAACAGCCATTCCTATCCAACCACCAACATACAATCTGTCCACTACTTTGTGCCTAATACAACTTTATCTCGATCATTAGCCAACATACATTCTAAACAGTACTTAGCATGCAAGCCTAAATCTAGCTGGTCACCTTTATTAGACAGACTTGGTCTAATCCTAGCTAGGGTCCTGGTTCATAACTTGTCCCAAATACTATACCCAATTTTGAGTTTTAAAACTCAACCACTCAACCATGTAATAGCCTTGAACTCCCAAAGAGGTTCAAATGGTGATTTATGTCCTGAATGAACACCTTGCCTAACCAGATCTCATTTTAACAAAACTGAAATACCTATGATCCTACCTTTGTGTAGAAGAGTGGTAGAGAGAAGACTCTTGGTCAGGCACAAGAAGCATGACGCATTATGTGGATGAGTGTGATTAGATTTATTGCCAATACAATATCTTAATATTGCCAAAGCAGTATACGATATAAGGATGTCTAAACATATTGTAACCAGCTTATGTTAGAACCAGCTGGAAATGTACAGATTTACAGTCTTTGGCCTTACAAAGGCAAATGGCAAAGCATCAAAGCACCTGTGGAGCTGCTTTAGGATTTTGTCTCTGTACATGACTGGATTTTGGTGCTTTTACTCACCTGTCCACTCACCAAAAGGTGGATGTTCCTCACCTTTGAGCTGGATGTACCCTGCAGGCATCCCAGCCAGGACAGGGAGATCTGCCTGGAAGCTGCCTGCAGCCTGGGAGACCAGTTGGCCCAGTCTCCAGAAGTATTTTAAACACTTTTGCAGGCTGATGTGTGCCGAAGTCAGCCAGAAATCATTATAGCTCCGTTTCTGAAATGTGTTGTTATGGGAACACCCAGACAGTTCCTCCTGGAATGCTCACTGGATGTTCTTATCTTAGTACCATTCTCACTTGGTATTCTTATCTTAGGACAAATTGTATTTCCCGTCAGAGACAATTGTGAAGGAGAGGGGGTGTGTGTATGGAACAGGGCACACTTGAAGACCTGCGTAACTTATCTCTGTCACACTTTGGCAGAGAATCTAGTTATTGTGATGGAGCTGGGAGCAAGGGGTGCCACAGCAGGTCAGGCCTAAGCAAAGGTTGTCCTGCTTTGCCCGAGGGAGCCAAGTATCCAGGAGGAGAAACAGTACTGCTGTTAACCCTGGAGTGGCTGCACCCACGTGTGTCTGCCAAGGCATGAACCACTATTAGACTCTGTACTGGGTACCACACAGCCACACACCTCACCAAACAAGGCAGGAAAGCAGCATTTGCATGAGGATGAAATGACTCACTTCATCCAGACACAGAAAAAGAAATGCATTTTTCAAAATGATTGTAAATATCGTAGTACTCTAGCAAAACCACCTTCATCAAAATGACTATTTTAATGTTTATGGGTGACAAGAAACATTTATGAGAAAAATGGTTAAACTTCAGAGTGTTTTTTCCTAAGTAATGCCGTTCATTTTAGAAGATAGATGACAAATGACTACAAAGGCATCTTACAATTCATGGTGTGTTGGGCCTGTCTAGTTCTTCATGGCGTTAGAGGACTTTTGGCTTCTTAGTAGTGAAAATTGAAAGCGTCTACAACAGAGTGCTATTCAGAAATTACTCTCCCCATTTTCCTGACATGCTTGTTAACATGTATATGTCAGGGATGTCCTGCCTGTGTTCTTTGAAAACATCTTCCTCTTCCTGAAAGCGCCAGATGAACTGAGGACTGCAGTGTAACTATAGGGGAATGGGTTTATTTCCACCTTCACTCAGCATTTGTATAGTGTCAGTCTGTAGGCAGAGTGGTCACTCAAATTTATGATTTAGTAATTGAGAACAGAAAGGATAATTATTTCCTTCTTTCTTGTTGCTTTCTTTATTCTTATGTATTGATCAAATGGATTGCTTTTCTTTCCTTTTGGTAGGGATGAAAAGAAGTATTTTTAACATGTGAGGCCCATGATCTTGAAACAGAAAAGTTTGGATTCTTGGTCAATTTTTATTAAGTTTTATAATCTAATTTTATTGGTAAGGAATGTCCTAGAATGTGCTCAGCAATAAAACTTTGGGAAAAAAATAAGGAAGGCATAGGGAATGGTCAGAGTGATGGTGTCTGCCTTGCCATGTAATCATCACACATGGTGGAACTCTACCTTCCTCGAATAAACACCTGCCTGCTGGTGGGAGGTAGCGATGGAGTGATTTTGCGTTGTTTGTGTGCATGGCTTTGCTTTACCTGTTAAACTGCCTCTATCTCAACTCACAAGTTTTCTCGTTTTTACCCTTCCTATTCTTCCCTGCTTCCCACAGGAGGGGACAGTGTGAGTGGCTGTGTGGGACTGAGCTGCCTGCTCAGAGTAACCCACAAGTGTGCTTTTTGGCACCCAGTGTGGGGCCAGAGGTGTTGACGATAATGACAGATTTGATAGGAATGCACTATACTGGATTTACAGCTGCTACAGCTGTTCAGGCTATTAATTGGCAGGCTCCTGCTCTCACCGGAGGACCTGCTTGCTTTGCTCTGTATTAGAATGGAGTGATTGTCCATGGCTGCCGTACGCTGTAGTGCTTATCATCTTACTTTCCTGTGCCTGGGAACATTTTGATAACAGCACTGGCCACATGCCTGGGCTGACAGAGGGTCTGGTCATTGCTGCTGTTCTTGTACTACTGTACGAATGCTGCAACTATAGTCTGAACTCTGGTTGAAGGGGCTGTGACCTCTGAATAACACCAGGCTGGAGCAGATATACCCCAACATGTCTGTGGATAGATCCATAGTGGAGCAGTTACACCCCTGAATAATAGAATCATGGAATCATTTAGGTTGGAAAAGACTGCTAAGTCCACCACTAAATCATGTCCCTAAGCACCACATCTACATGTCTTTTAAATACCTCCAAGGATGGTGACTCAGCCATGCCCAAATGCTTGACAATACTTTTGAGGAATGTCAGGAAAATTAATCCACAAACACCAGAGGTTTACGTCCAAAAAGGAGACAGAGGAGTCCTGTTACTTTATTGGAATAAAGCGAGAGGCCATGGGGCATTTCCCCTGGGGTCTCTCAAATTGTTAGAGGATGCAGCCTCCTTTTTATCCTAATTTCCCCATTGGCTGAGGTACTTGAGAGGTACAGGCTCCCCAAATCACCTAATACAGACCTCCTTCTAATGTATACCCCTCGTTTTCTTTTGCTATGGAATTTATGGCTCTTCCCATTGCTTCTTTCATCTCAGTATCTATCTTTACCTATCAGCAAACCCACACTTTGTAAAGACAAATCCCTCTCACTCCTTTCACCAATCAGTTGAATTCCTCCCATTGTTTCTTTCACCTCTCAGTATCTAGCTTTTACCTATTAGCAGACCCACAGTTCGTTTGTAAAGACAAATCTATCCCTTTCCTTTCAGGAAGAAATTTTTCCTAATGGCCAATCTAAACCACCCCTGGTCCAATTTGAGGCCTTTTTCTCTTGTCCTGTTACTTGTTACCTGGAAGAAGAGGCCCACCTGGCTACAACCTCCTTTCAGTAGTTGCAGAGAGTGATAAAGTTCCTTCCTAAGCCTCCTTTTCTCCAGGTTAAACACCCCCAGTTCCCTCAGATGTTTCTCATAAGGCTTGTGCTCCAGACCCTTCCCCAGCTCTGTTGCCTTTCTCTGGACACTCTCCAGCACCTCAATGTCTATCTTGTACTGAGGGGCCCAAAAATGAACACAGGAGTTGAGGTGTGGCCTCCCAGTGCCGAGTACAGGGAGACAATCCCTGCACTGGTCCTGCTGGCCACATTATTGCTGATTCAGGCCAGGATGCCATTGTCCTTCTTGGCCACCTGGGCACAGCTGGCTCATGTTCAGCTGCTGTTGACCAGCATCCCCTGGTCCCTTTCTGCAGAGCAGCTTTCCAACCACGGGAAAGTCTGCAACCTGTGAGTAAGTCCATCCCAGCATGGTAAGAGGAGGAGTTAATTAAGGAACCTTATAGCCTCATTGGAAGGGCCCAGGTGTGGAAATTGTAAAGGATACGATATTTAACTGTTGTAACTCTTTGTTTGAGTTGCGTGTTATGTAGGAAGCGCTGTAGCAGAAGCCACCTGAGAAAGGGCAAGCTTCACAAGAATCCCTCCAGGTGTGACCCAACCTGAATAAGTTTTGGCAACCAGTAGCTCTACACAACACACCTCCTGTCCAGAGCAATCACCACAAGAAATGGAACCCCAGTCATGGAAGAAGGGAACTCAATGGACATTTTATGGATGTTTTACAGGGATGGCCCATAGAATAAGGGAGTGATATCTGTCTATAAATTAAAAGATGGATGGGTGTGTGTGTGTGTATGTGTGTGATTAATGAGGAGGTACTGGATAATGTGGGACTAGAGCATGACACAAATTGTATAGAATAAGGAGATTGTACTGGTTCAGGCTGCAATGGAGTTAATTTTCTTCATATCAGCTTGTATAGTATCATGGTTTGGATTTTTTAATATATAATTATAAAAATTTTAAATTTAATTATTATAAGTTGCAGCTCATGCGGTGCTGAAATTTAGAATCAGATCAACATCTGGACAGTTGCACATTCACAATCTTCGTAGGCTATGAAGGTACGTTTTCATAACAGCCAATCCTTCCATTAACTAGCAGGCTGAAAAACAAATAGATTTTAAATTGTACTTAAACAAAAAGTTGGGTTTTTTTTAATTTGAATTTGATTCGGCTGTATACCATTTGTTTTTAAGTAACGCAGTTATAGCAACTAAAAATCAAACATGTAAGAAGTGGAAAAAAGTTGAGACAAAGATGGATTGAAACTAAAGGGGAGGAATCCTCTGATGCTAAATAAGGAAAGCGATCTGAAAACATAGGCGTGACATAGAACACGAAGTAAGAAAACGTCTCCTTTCATATTGGTTTTGTATACTTAACACTTTCTTTGAGGATAAATTCTCTGGATGACAAGCTTTTAACCAAATAGTTGACTACTTGAGTATCTTTGCATTTTATTGCTTAGCAACATATCACTTCTAATCTCCATTTAAGTGTTTGCCTAATGCAGTTCTTATCTTGAGCAGCCAGGTTCCCCGAACACAGGTAATGCTTTTCAGCCTTTGACCTTTCAGAGTAGTTTTCCTGCTTGCTTTGGCTTCTTGCAAACCTAACACTGATGCAAAAGCTGAGATCTCATAAAAAGACCTATGAGCAAAGTACTAGGAACTCTTGAAGAAGGAGTAGCATCTCACTCGCGGCTAACCCAGCTGGGGAGGCTGAGGAAGGCAGAAGACGCAGACGAGAGGCAGATCTCGGCAAAATGGAGCTTGAGGGTGATACAACCAAAGATCACAGAAGCTATTCGGAGGAGATGTCTTTACAGTCAGGAGAGTTTGTGAAGAAAAAAACCGTCTTTAAATACAAAGTCATCTGTGCTGTAAGTAGGTGCTGCTCTTAGAGGCTGCTAGTTTAACAATTCTCAAATCTGCAGGATTTTTTGAAGTTTCGTTGTATTAGTATAACCATTCAGGGTAGCTTGGTATTTGGTAGTTAAAATTTTACTGCGTGCGTGTGTCACCGGAACTGCACTAACTTCACTGGCACATTTCTAAAATTCTTCTCGTACGTATGAAGCAATTTTTTTTACTGGCAGTTTTTGTTGTACTTCATTAACCTGACAGTTCTTTTGCACAGTGAAGACATTGCTTCGATACTTTGTTTTAAATACTGTCTTTAAACAGATTATGTTTGTGGCCAAAGCAACCACAGTTTCTTTTTGCTTACTTTTGTATCTTTAAATTTACCATTAACTAAACAAAACATTTAGGAAAGCCATTGGCAAAAAACACTCGGGAAGTAAGGCATGGGAAAAGCCTCATGAAACGTTTTGTACAGTATTGTCAGTCCCGCATCTCAAATATCGAGACAACTCTTTACCTCTTCCCTGAGGCTTTAAGAGCCATGCAGCTACCTTGTAAACAATAAAGTGTAGGCTTTTTGTTAAGTTTTTAAAATCTTCTGTTGTATCTTCTGTTTGTGACCACGATAGAAACAAGCATTAAATATGTGTATATGTTTGCACAAGCTCTTGCATTTGTAAATTGAAATTTAGAGAAAACTACAGGTACTTGTTTTAGAAAGACTTGAAACTTAATTTTGAAAACAGCCCTAGAAAAAAGAGAGTCAAGCTTCTATACTTATCAGCTCTATGTCATCAGAACAATTTCACATAGTACAGTTTCCTATTTAATGCTGCATTGTGCAAGGATTGCATAAAATATGAGGGAAATCCTGGAAATTGTGAAAAAAAAGGAGATAAAATATCGGACATGTTTTTCCTAAAGTCATCAGTTAAAAATGAGTCATGAGAAACAATGTCGGAAAACTGCATAACTGTAAAGGAAAGTAAATGATACCTTCAAGGGGTACTTGGAAGAGTAAAGTGAGAAATTTAAGTATCCTAAAACATATTCATTCTTTCAGATGCACTAGTTTTCAAATGCCCACCTATACAAAATGCAAAATCTAAATATTGGAGGCATAAACTGTTAATATTCCACACAATTTATGTTTTTGATAATTCTAATGCATGAGATACTTTCTTGGCAACTTTTTCCTGAAAGTTTAGGCAGAGAATTGTATACTCAGAAATAGTAACCACACTGTCTAGTAAGTCCTCCAGCGAACAGAGCATCGAACAACTTTTCTATGAATAAGTAGTTGTAATTCTGAATTTAGTCATAGAAGTTAGCTGTGGAAAGCCTGAGAGTTTGAATAGGTGCTACCAACGTTATTTCACCTTAAGAATGACTGTCCCAAAATCAAGGGTATTTGTAAACATTATAATAAATGCAGCATCCTGTCTGTATACCTGATAGGAGTTTTTGAGTTTTGCTTCAGCTGTCTCATTACTTGAAAAAGTGGGAATGTTTGTTGCTGTAATAGCTGTACTTTAATTTGTACTTTAATTTAGTATCATCTATTTATTTCAATTACAAATGTGAGTTTTAATCAAAATGAAGGGCAAAACCATAGTGACTTTAAGGTGCAAAGTATATGCCCTGGTGATTTGGCTTATCTGTGCTCAGTGTAACAAGGTCTGTTAGGTTAACCTGGCAGTGTTATCCTCCCTGCCCAGAAAGAGTGGCTGCTGGTGTAGCCCAGATGATCCGTCTGATTCTCAGTCCCTGCTGACTGGATGCAGGATTAAACTGCTGCCTTCACACCTGAGGTCTCTCTTCAAGGGACTTCAGCATTTCTGTCAATTTGGGCAATCTTTCCACACATCCTTACTCCGTCTCTCTCATCCAGTTCTCTCACCAATTCTATTTCCACTCCTTTTTCTGTACAAAAACCTGTGAGTAAGTAGCAGGAAGAAAGTAAAGGTGAGAAGGAGAAAGTGTGAAGGAAGTAACTATGGCATTGCTAGTGTTTGGTGTTGCTTGAGAAAAATATGAGTTGTACACCCACACTGGAGAACTGAGCAGCCCTCCCTGCTGCCACACTTCTGCCCAGCACCTGCAAGGCAGGACAGGCAGCAGCAAAGATCAGGGGATGCGCATGCAGTTGTTCCCAATTCCTTATAGTTGCTGTAGTCTAAGATAAGAGGCTCCATTACAATAACACTGAGAAGGAGAGAAACCCTCTCTCATTTCTACTTTATTTTTAACCTTAGTATTTCCAGGAATCAGTCAACTGATTCCTGGAAATGGCAGAAGACAAAAGAAAGCTCTGAGGCAAAAATCTGACATAAACTGCCAGTTCATGGTGATTTTTTCTGTGATATGCATTTTCTTTCCCACGATTATTTAGTGAAGATGAAAGTGCATACATCACAAAATACTCTGAGAGGGTTGTCACTTTTCACTGCACCTTTCAGCCAGCATGCATTGCCATTTGTCGTGAGTGTCTATTGAGCTGATAAAAGCTTCCTCTGCTCTCCCCCGGTCTCCCAAAGTTATGCTGCTTTCTGTCATAGAGTTTCCTTGGGCTGTTAGTCTCTGTCCAGTTTCCTCTAACTTTGCTAACAGGGTGACTTACTATGAGAAGCTGTCATGTGGATGAAAATTGTACACTTGCAGCCTCAATCCAGCTAAATCTCTTAAGAAATCCTTATGATCATTCCAGGTAAATACAAAAGATAAATAAAAGGAATTACCTTTATTTGTACAGATAAAGAATTTACAAAACAGATAAAAAACATTGGTTATGTCCTACTATCTTTTCCCCAGCAAAGATTTCCCCAATTACAACATTACAACTGGCCATAGGTAAAAGTGCAGCGTTAGAGCCTCAGCTCCTAAGGTTATAGTTATCGTGCCTCTCCTATCTTCAGGCTCAATTTTTTTAAGAAGTACAGAGAAAAGATTAGTTCTTAAGAAGTCATGCATTCATAGAAATGTTAATAATAGAGTTAATTTTTAATTAAACATAACAGTTTATCACAGTTGTGAATGTTGGTTTCCCTGTGTCTGTGTGACAGGTTCTACTGTGTGCTTTGGTGGCTGTATCCCTGGGACTAGGATTAGGACTAGGACTCAACAAGGAGCAAGGTATGTTTATGGTACTTTCAGCATAATTGCCAATGATCTGGATCTGGTAAAGGCTTTCAGCAAAGGCTCATTTATGGTATAATGTAAATGAACTGTGGAAAGTCACCACCTGTGAAAATAAAGTTCTTGAATTTTTCAAGTTGGATTGCATAAAAACTAAACACTCACAATCTATACTTGAAAAACCTATCCTAAACCACCAAGTGCCTTGCTGATCTTTCCAGAAATGTGAAACCTAGTTCACAGCACATTTGGAAGTTTTATTACATTAATACTTTCAGAAATTTTGAGATATGTATTATCTTATTACATATAATGTCTTGCAATTATTTAAACAGTATTTTGTGAAAGAAATATAATCGGATCATCTTCAGGACTCATGCTTTGAGTATATTTGGCATAGTTCAGGTAGCTGATTCTAACGCAGATTATGAATAGTCTTTGAAAACTTCAGTTTCTGTAAAGCTACAGTAAAAAAGGGGATAATGGCTTGATTTGGTGGAATGGTATTTTTTAGTTAGCTACTAACTAACACTAGTTAGTAGTGTTTCGATGTCAGGGGGTCATTCTAGGTGAGAACAACACACTGTGAATTAAATAAAATACTTCCTTTAGGATCAAAACGAGTAATCTCACACTGGAGGAGTTCAAGAAAGCACAGTCTCTTTCCCATTGCTAATTAACACATCTTGTACTTGTTTACCTAGTAGTTCATCAAGTCTTAGATCCTTCTGAAGTCTTTCAATACCATGGGCCTAGCAAATAAGATAAAATGGAACCGTAATTGGTTTTTGATCATTTGAAAATCATTTTAGCTCTGCATGGACTCTACAAAGTGGATACTAAAGCCCAAATTTGTAGGCAGTGCATCCTGCAAAAGCTTGAAATGAGCCTTGTGGCAATTATAAGGGAATTGCCCTAGCAAACCTGAGCAGATAGTTGTACCTTTTCCTGTCTAACAGTGTGAGGGGAGAAAAAAAGCTGGAAATGCAGGAGCTCAGCATGGTTCAAATAGTATTTCTGGAGTACAGAGATTGTGGACACAAGGCTTGTCCATGTGGAGGCTGGTGTGGAGCTGCAAGTGACCTTTGGAGATTGGGGTTTGTCTCCAGGTGTCCTCAGGAGACCCAGAGCTGTTCCTTCACCCTGCACGAAGGTGTCAGAGATGTGCTGAGGAATACAACTTCCACCTCCAGGCCCCTCATTTGGACCCTTTTCTTTCTTTTAATTAAAGCAACCAAACCTACAGATTTTTAAGGGACCTTTTAACAATAAAGTAGCAGAGAAATTGCCAGGGTCCTGAGTGCATGAATAAGCTTTATGGATTGTGTCCAGATGGCTTTTGAATGTCTCCAGGAAAGGAGATTCCCCCAGGCTGCCCCCACCCTGGCAGGGCCCAGGGGCCACCTCCTTTGTCCCACCACTGACCCAGCAGGGATAGCCTCCAGCTCCCCACAGCCTTGCCTTGCCCATCCGTGAGTCCTGCTGAGCCAGGCCCAGCCACAGGCCGACAGCCTGGCCTTGACCTGTCCCTTTTGCCAGGGAAGTGCCCAGTGTCTGCTATGGGGCTGCCCTGGTGCCGCCTCAGCTGCCCTGCTCCAGACTGGAGTGGTGGGATGGGTCCTGGTTGCTGGTCCCTGCCCGGCTGCCCCTGGGGAGCCCCCATGGCTCTGGTACCCAGCCCTGGGGGAGCTTCCATCGCTATGGAAGCAGGCATATTGCAGAACATCCAAAGTGGGAGTCACTCTTCCTCTTTTATTTCAGACCGAGAAATGAGCAGGGGAGATGCCAGTCTCCTCTTCCTTGTGCTGGCAGTGTGGAACACTCTGACAGTGCCTCCTGTGCCAGTGGTCCTGGAGAGACCTGTTCCAGAAACAGCCCTGCCCCCAGGCTGTGGGCCAGCATGGTCCCAACAGCTGTCAGGACCTTCAGCACCTAGAGGGATTCCTACAGCCTTGCTTGCACCTCGCTGGCCCGTGTGCTAGTGACTAAAATGGCTAGGGAACTGGATATGGGAAATTATTTAGCACATTTCTCCCTGCAGCCCATATCCATGACCTGTTTAACTGACCTGCCTGGGACAGGGTTATCTGAGCACTCAGCCTCGCTGCCTTCTCCTTACAGCCAGCTGCAGACACAAGTGCAATGAGCCACACAGGAACAGCGTGCCCGGCTGCCAGTGCGACAGCGGCTGCAAGGAGCGTCAGGATTGCTGCTGGGACTATGAGGACGCCTGTGTGGAGCCAAGTAAGTTACCCTACAGGCAGTGCTCACTGGTGTCCATTTTATTTTGAATTTGTTTTTTCATGTGACTGTAATAGAAAATGGGTGATTCTCATGTTTGTGCAGATACACAGAAGTCATGTCACGTTTCCTATGGAGGGAAATGTGACAAAAATCACAAAATCACAGAATGGTTAAGGTTGGAACGGACCACTGGAGGCCATCTAGTCCCACTTCCCTGCTCAAGCAGGGTCCTAGAGCACACTGCTGAGGCTTGTGTCCAGACAGCTTTTGAATGTCTCCAGGAAAGGAGATTCCACAACCTGCCTGGGCAACCTTTCCAGCACTGTCACCCTCACTGTGAAGTTATTCCTGTTCAGGTGGGTGGGGCAGAGTCAAGCTGCCTCTGTAGCCAGGTGGCTGGAGGGCTGTAACTTGGTGACACGGCAGGACACAAAATCTTCCTGCATCTTTCTCAAATCAGATCCCTGTATTTTTATCCTTTATGCATAACCAAAGCATTTGCCATGCATATTTCATGGCACACATAAAGCTGAAGATGAGCATGAGCAGAAATCATGAGTTATCTTTAAGCAGGGCCCTTGAAGCAACCCTGTTGTGCCAGTACCTCTTGCACTTTTGAAAATGAGGGGGCGTTTCCCGGTCAGTTGTGCTCTCCAGCCTCATGCATTCCTTGGTGGGTGCCTGGGATCGGAGGAGTCCACTCGACTTCCAGGGGAGTAGCCTGCGTTGAGGCCAGGCTGCTCTCCAGTTACTGTCTCTGCTTTCCCAGCAGCTGCTCAGATATTTCTTCATCCTTATTGCTTTTTCTGCCCACTTCAGCCCTTACTTCTCTTTTTTTTGCTCTCTGCTGGAACTCATATGCAAGAGCATGAAAAAGATCAGCTTGCTTCTGTTTCTCCTCTGTAAAAGATATATGGAGTGGTTTTTTTGGTGGTTTTTTTCCCTAGTTCTTTTTGGAAAGATGGAAGAGCATTGAGGGAGATGACTTGGGGGACACCTTTGTAAAATAAATTATTTTATGACTCTGTGTTACCATTCAATGGCCAAAGAAATAGGCTTTTTCTGTTAAATGAAATCTTGAGTTTTCCTTCCAAAGAAAACTTATAAAGCAACTCAAACAGTATATATAAACAACAATTTTTTTTTTCTTTACCTGTTTGGGTGTTTCCATGCAAAGAAGTTTACATGAGGTTCTGTGAACTGAATAATAATTTTTTTCTTTGAATTTTCAGCCCGATCTTGGAAGTGCACTAATTTCCGTTGTGGTGAGACAAGAATACCTGGAAGTTACTGTTCTTGTTCTGATGACTGCTTGCAGAAAAAAGACTGCTGTGTAAATTACTATAGCGTTTGCAAAGGTAAATCAAAAGTCAAAAAGTTTTAAATATAAATTATTCTATGAAATAAATAGATGAGTAAACATTGAAAATATAAAGGTAGATGAATTTGTTTCTCAAGACTAGAGTCTGACATTTTGAAAAATTTATATGTTTTGAGGTGAATCTTTTGGTATTTTTGACTTTTGAAAAAGACAGTTTTTGCAGAACACTGTGAATTGTGTCATTCATGAGAAAGACAGAATGATTTGGGTATTGCAGAAGTATACCGCATGTGGGGGCTTTGGGTTGTTTCCTTTTTTTCTTTTTTTTTTCCTTTGTTTCCCCGCAAAAGAGATGGAGACAATCTGAAGTACATATTGTAGTAATCATCCCTAATCTAAAATTTCCCGTCCTTTTTATTATATATCTGCTTTTAGAATGGATTTATTATGTTTTACTTATTTTTGAATATCTTTGTTCATGGCTAGTTGTTTCATACTGGCTCCAGCTAAACACATGAAGAATAGCACTGGTATAATTCAGGTACAGGAATGGTACTTGAGGTATATGCTGGTGACATAGTATCTGTTGTCAGAATTCCTTTGTGTTGTGGAAGGGAATAAATTTAAGGCAACTCCTGCAAAATTATATTTGTTACCTAAATCTAAAATAAAGCTAAAAGGGGTTAAACCACAACATACAGAAAGAAAAGAAGTGCTAAAGGGAGCCCTGGGCTTGTCTCTAAGTGTGTCAGTGGTATGCAGAAAAGGAAAGAGGAATAAGTAGTCCAGTGTGGATGGGATACAGTTTGAATATTTTTCATTTAAAACCCAATAAAAGCCTAGGCTTTCATAGTGTTTTCTGCTCCATTTTTTTGTTTGCTTGTCTGCGTAGTACGTGTGCTTTGTTTCCAACTTACAGTTGTGAGCACTAGTCCTTTCAGGGTTTGAGGGCCTAATAGGTTGCACCAAATTGTTTCTAAAGGTATCTTTAGCCCTACATTTCTGTTGAAGCAGAAAATGTTACAAGAAGAGCTTTAAAAAGATCATCCAGGTAGCTGCTTTTTTTGATGGTGGGGTGGGGGGGGGAGGGGAGCATGTAAGTGCTGACTCGTTTTTTTTTTTTCCCTTTAGGTGAAATACCTTGGGTAGAAGAACCATGTGTGTCAATTGAAACTCCTCAGTGTCCAGTCGGGTAGGATAAGGGAATTTGTCTTCCTAGCAAATAAAATCTTTGAAATGGTCAGAAATACTCCAATGTTCTGAAACAGGTTTTCATATTTGTGGAGAGTAAGGTCCCTGCCCTGAGCAATATTCTGTAGAAATTGTTTGTGGCTAGGAGTGTTTGTTTTTTCTAAAACTCTTGTCATCTTATTGCACATTCATTGATCATTTACAGTTTAGAGCAGAGTACACGAGTTCAAATTCAGATTGAAATTCAGGTTCCAAAGACCTGGAAAAATTGTTAGAGTTATCTCAAGGTTCATTTATCACAAATTGTTCAAAGTCCATTTTATGTTATCATATCGTATCTTTGACAATTCAGATAAGTCACCTTATGCAGTCTGTAATAACTGTTAGAATCTGTGATTGCAGTTCTTTAGGCAACAGGGTTGTTTGGGGGTTTTTTTGCTCCAATTATTTGCCAGAAGAAAGGTGTGTTAAAAAGGTAGCTATGAAGTAGCTGTATATCTACAAATGCTAAAAAATTTTTCTATTTGTGCAGTATTTCAGAATCATAGGTAGAGGCAAGGCAGAAACACCATTTAAAAGTTGTCCTCAAAGAAAATTAATTTCTGGTTCAATTGTGGTATTTGTGACATTATCCATTATTTTCTTTTATTTTACTGCCAATTTTGTTTAATTACAGCAGTAAGGCCATTAGAGTTGTGGCTTCTTTGTGAGTTCCTGTATGCACCTCCCAACATAGATATAAAAATACACTTTTTAGGTTAACAAATGACTTGCCGAGTTAACACAGTTTCGTAGGCTAAAGCTTGGAAAGTAGTGGAGAGTGGCTTCTTTAAGTGCTGTGAACAGCATTGCTATATAAAGATCCATTTAATTTCAGATTCAAATCAGTAAGCTGTTTTATGCAGACTGTTTTCATACAAACTATTGATGCTAGTGTGCTTCTGTGTTTTGGGAAGACCACTGTTAATAAGAAACAAACTGGGATAGTGATTACTGGCTGATGTTAATGTGTAACTTTTTTGTTAATATTATCACTGAAAGGATTACTTGTATTTTATTCCTCCAGTGTTTCTTACCAGGAGGATTGTATATTTGCTCTCAATATTGAACTATTTCTTTATCTCAGACAGTGATATTAATTCTGGGATGTACATGAATATTCTAGATCCTGCTTATAAAAGCTGAATTTATATTGTTAGAAATAAGTCAGCAACTCTCCAAACATCTTTATGATGATAAACTTTTATTTTCTTGTAGATTTACTCACACACCACTTATCCTTTTTTCAATGGATGGGTTTAGAGCAGAATATTTGCAAACTTGGAGTTCTTTGCTGCCAAATATTGAAAAACTCAGTAAGTTACCAAGGGTGTTTCGACTGTTTCCTTTAAAAGTGTGCATGCAACCTCTCTGCTCCCTTTTGCTACTGTCATGCATATGTGTTGCTCAGCAATAAAAAAAGTCACAAATTATGTCTCTCATCAGTTGTATATTTTCATTATTATATGTTCTGCATTACTTCTTGTATTTGGGTGCACAGCAAACATGACTTTTTTTTTTTAACAAGGCCTCTAATATTTGTCAGCAGCTTTTTATTAAATACACAGTTTGAAATCAACATTAAAATACAGTTTAAAACTGAGAAAAAGTTCCAGATAAGGATTTTCCACATTCTCAGTACTGCATTAAAAAGTAGCTAAATAGCTGATAAGGAGTTGAACATTAAAGTATAATACTAAGAAGAAATGCGTCGGGTTGTTGGGAAATTTTTCTCAAAGATTAATTTTTTCAAGTCAGATATTTTAAGATGTTAGTATGTTGATATTATTGCAGTAAGGCTCAAGTAACCATTTTCCAGTATTTCTGAATATTGTGAGGAAGAGTAAGTTGAATATCTTCAGCTTGTGCTACAAAGGGCTCTAAAAAGTGAGATCCATTAGTGCACATGTGGTTAAAATTTCCTGAATATTTTAGAGCTCAGATCTCCAGACACTTTGTACCTGGACAAAATGTCTGCATATTTATTAATTTCTTCTCAGCAGATTTAGTCTAAATTGGCAGTATTTTTATCAGTTCTGAGTACATTACATTGTGTTTCTATTGTGCTCATTTGAAAATTTGCCATGGATATTATGACGCACTACATTTTACTGAATAGTTAACAATCTTGTTTGTGGATAATGAGAGTATCCAGAAACCTGAAGTTGAACCAATGTGCAAACCTGACTTCTCGGGCAAATGGTTTATTTCTAATGCTATTCTGACTGGAAGGAATTGAATCAGTGGAGGAGTCATGAATTTTGAAGTCAGTAGTCAGTTCCAGTCTTTTGAAACAAGGTGAAAAGGAAATGCCAAACTGGCAAAAGGAATGCATACCATGCTATGTCTATGTTTCCAAGAAATCCTTTGAAACAAGAACAGGTCTAATTCAGCATTGCTCAAATTTGTGGTCGATTTGAGCAATTGGTTATGCACATTCATGCTTATATTTCTCAGAAATCTACAGGAAAGGGAAATTTCTTTCTTTGCAAGAGAAAAAATGTAATGTTGATTTCTAGCATAAAATCTTTTCTCTCTATTAACTCTTTTAACTTAGAACTTTCAGTAGAGCTAATCAAGCTAGTTGTTATAGAATATGTACACTATTAATATAGATCCTTTATTGTGCAAGAGAAATCCACGGAAAATTTTGCTGAATTTCTCATGTCTTTATCAATTATTCAGCCCTTCTTCAAACACACTCTAGGCATTTTTTTTTCTGTATCACACTGGAATAGTTTTGTTGAAAAATGTCACACTTTCATTGTTTAGGTTGCTTAGTTAAAATCAGCTTCTCTTCTCTGAGCATGAATGATATAATCATCTGGTTATAGCTTAATATAGAACTTCGTACATGTGAGTTAGATGTAAAAATGGCATTAAGGCATCTTCCAGTCTTCACATGTTTGTTTTGTGGGTAAATAAGTTGGATCCTACAGTGGATTTAGACACTATAGAGGTTTGTGTGCTGAGTGTCTTTGATGAAAAACAATGCAATGTTTGGAGATACAGGTAGGACACCTGGGGAGGGATTCACTCCAGGGTAGAACACCTACATTTAGACATATTCTTGGAGATGTCTGCATGTGAGATGTCTACTTGCTCATTGAAGCCAGTGCCTTTATGGTTAATATAGTCTGTACAGTGCAGTGCAAGAGCCTAAAGGACAAATCAGCTCAATCAACAGACAGAGGGTGCCACAGGACAAATTGTTGCCTTAATCTGTGTTTTTAGTATACTTCAGAGTGCCATGGCCTTCAACAGCTGTGTCAGGAGAACACAGATCTTGAAGGGATTTGCATCAAAACTGTCAACTTTCATGCAGATGTCTTGAACATCAGAGGGTTTCTCAAATGACACCTGGCTCTAGTGCTTAAACCACTGAGTCCTTCCCTGCTTGTCACCAATCAGCTCTGCAGAATATCTTGTTTGGTCTGACCTCAGGCTTCAGTCTCATAAACATGTATATCTAGGCCATTTTGGATGTCAGAAGTATCTGAGAAATTTACTTGGGTTGGCAGACAGGACGTAGAAACAGCATCTGAAGACCAGACAGGATCATTAAAGATTTCTCAACAGATCTTAGGCCCCTTGGCTTTAGGCAGCTGAATTGTGCATCCAGGTCCACTGACTGCAATGGGACAGTAGGCTTAGCTCACAAGGAGGCACCAGGATTGTATGAGTCTTGTTTTGGAGTGACATTTCTCCATCTAAAACCACAGCAACTGATTGTGGTGATTTTTGTTTGTTTATTTTTAAGACTCTTTGTTTTCAATTAAAAAAAAAAGTATATTAATACCTTGATCTGTTGCAGAAACATGTGGCACACATTCAAAATACATGAGAGCTGTTTACCCCACAAAAACCTTTCCAAACCACTATACTATTGTCACAGTAAGTGAGAATTTTTGTTTTTCCTTTTCATTATCTGGAAAACACAGAAAGGATTTTGTGGTGCCTGTCTTTTTGTGGGACATGGGAACCCATGCTATAGATATAAAAGAGAGAGAGATGCTGAGATGGTACATACAGGCATGATCTGTGTGGCTACACCTGTGTGCTATCTGACCCTGGCCTGTGAGCCGGTTATTCCTGATCCTTGTCAGTCTAATTGGATACGGGTGAGCATGGGTAAGGACACAGCCTTTTGATGATAGCGTTTGTTAGGGTGGGTTTGGCAGCTGATAAACACCCACATGACACGCAGGGTACCCAATCTATAGCACATCAGGTTTTAACTGGGCTGGGAAGGAAATACGGAAACCGAGATTTGATGGGCACGCTGAATTCATTGGCAGGAAGCTGATGATTGGTGTGAAGTAGGAAAGCGTTCTGTTTCCATGACAAAACAGCTCTTTTAAAATTGCAACATTGTAGCAGTGTGCATTGAAACATAGTTTAGGGTCCATTTGACTTTTGGACTAAGCATTTTATTTTGTTCATTTTCATTTTACAGGGATTGTATCCAGAATCTCATGGTATCATTGATAACAACATGTATGATGTTGACTTGAATGCGCATTTCTCACTTTCAGGGGAGGAAAAATTCAAACCTGCATGGTGGAAAGGGCAACCAGTAAGTTTGTTTCTCATATGGTGTTTATGTCCAGAGTGGTTTGTGTCATATAATAAAACAAAAAAAAAGGGAATAACATTCAAAACTGTGCAATATATTTGCAGCAAGTACTAGATAACCTGTCGGCTTCATATAACAGGCTGCCTACAAAATAGTTTGCTTGTTAAGAAAGTAAAAGGACTCTTAAAGTGTTAATTCTGAGATGTAAAATTTTCACTTAATGTGGCAGTTAGTAAAAAAAGACTGGAATATTTTGGCTTGTACTGGAATGGATTTCTTGCCACAGGGAGCCATAGTAAATTTTTGGTATGGTTTAATTTTGAGGTATTTTTTTTGTCTTTTGACAACTTGGTACAAAATGAAATTGGTTTCCAAATTACATCTATTTACAAATACACTTATATCTATTTGCAAGTGTCCAGGCATAAAGCAAGGAAGGGAGTAGCAAAGAGCTTACTTTCTGAAAAAAATGTCAGTTATATATAACATAAGGCACATTTAATAACAACCCCAAATTGTACCTATGGTTATGATTAATATTATTAATTTACTAGAAATATCAAGCTCTAATAATGGTGCTGAAAAAAACCCCAAACATGTGCAATATGTAGTATACCTACTTAATATACATTTATGTATGTGTGTCTGTGTGGTCATGTTTATAGTATACCCAAATACCCAGGTTTTTGGTGCTTTTTTTTCCTGAAGGATTCCATCATGTTTGTGACACAACCAGAGCTGCACTTTTTAGGATTAATACAAATATGCCCTCTTATAATAAAATCATATGATGAGAATCTGTATCTGAAATAGAAATAGATATGAGACAAAACAAAATGAAACAATTAGAATAGAATATTTCAGTTGGAATGGACTTACAGTGATCATCTAGTCCAGCTGCCTGACCAACTCAGGGCTGGCCAAATGTTAGATCACATTTTTGAGGATGATGTCCAAATGCTTAATGAACACTGACAGGCATAGAGCAGCAACAACCTCTTTAGGAAGCCTGTTCCAGTGTTTGACACTCTATGTGTTAAAAAATGTTCCCTGAAGTCAAGTCTGAATATCCCTAGGGCAGCTTCTTCCATCTTCATGATCCTGGGGTTTGCCACAGGAAAAATGATCACTGCCCATTGTCAGTTATGGAAATACCTATATGATTTTTTTCTATGCTGAGAATATCCAAGAAATGACAACATCATGGTTTCCACACTACTAATTTTTCTTCAGAATGTGCATGTAGGAAACAAAACTTCAGATCAGATATGGTCATTAGGTAACTGTGTGATGTGTGAAAAGAGAAGGAAAAATGCATGCTTGCAGCACGTTTCTACTTTTGTGATCTGAGGTCCTCCAGTGGTGACAAAAAATCATTTGTTTGTATCTTTACCCAAAGGTCTGGCTGACAGCAATGAACCAAAATTTGGCAGCAGGCACCTTCTTTTGGCCAGGCTCCGATGTTCCAATTGGGGGAATATACCCCACCTTGTACACCAAATACAATGGGTAAGATTTTATAGGGCTTGTACTAAATTCCTGCAGATTACTCCAAAAATCGAGGCTGCTATTTGACAGTTGAAGGAAATGAAATACAAGATTTTTAAACGAGTCTGACAGATAAGTGCCACGTCACATCATGCTGGTTATGTCATGGAACTACCAAAATTACTTGAAATTTTCGAAACCAGTCAGGGGATTCACAATGAGGAAGTCAAAGGGTACTGTATATTCTGCTCTCCTAGACATTTTGGAAGTTTCAGCCAACAGCAAAACAGTAGGAGAGCATCCTGGAACTGGTTAGTAGCCACCTCTGAGTTGCACTTGAAATTGCCACATTTCCATGTGTAAAATCAGCAGATATTGTGTAGCTCTTTAAGAATACTTGCAGTTGCCAATAAGCTTACAGATAACCTATACCCTAAGACAGTGAACACAAACTAGGAAGCCGTGGCAAGAGGCTATGGGAGGCAGAAATTAATTGAAGAGAGAATGCTGGATAGGGAAGCTGCTGAAGGAAGAGGGGCTCTAAATCAGTTTCCTCTGGCCTTGCTTGCATGTTTGATAATGTGCATACAGCTGTTGAATTGTAGTTCTTGTATGGTTTTTTCTAGTCCATTCAAAGGTTACACATGTGAAGTAGCAATTGCCTTTATAGTTTTTGTGGCATTATTTTTGTTGTGGTTTTTTTTCTGTTTGTGTTTCTTGCAGTTTGTTTGTTTTACTATGGAAGGCATTGATATTAGTAAATTATTTTTAGATTTTTGATGATTGTGATGATTGCAGTGAATTTCCCATAATTGTTCGCATTTAGAAAGATAATCTAAAGCAAGCATAGAACCGTAAGTCTCTATAGATAACAGACTTTGCAGTGATGTGTAGGATTGGTACTCAGAAAACACCTGAGTACTGTAAGTAACTAACACACAGCTTGTGCATGACTTTGAGGGAAAGCAGAGCTATTTAACTGGTGAATTCTTTCACAGGAAACAAAGCATGATGTCACAAAGACTTTGGTGGGATTGTTACTTACTTTTAAAATATGAAAGTCCAAGGCTTGTACATGCTGGAAAGAATAAAAATTATTCTACCTTGTATTTCAGGTTAATTTCCTGAACTTAAAATATCTTTTTTTGCGTGTATTTATAAATATATGAGTAGTCCCACCAACACAGGTTTGTGTTTACAAAATCAGGGTCTGTCTAATTCACCACTTAAAGTGACTTACATTCAATTAAAAATGAGAGTAATAAAGTTAATTGCTGTACCTTGTTAAAATGCATCATTCTTAGTTCCAGATCTGTGACTTTAATATATGACTAGAGTATGGACACTTTCTCTGCATCTAGGAATTAGAAGCGGTCAGAAAGTCTTGTTAACATCTTTTTTTTTTTTTCTTTTCAGTTCGATTCCATATGAAGAGAGAATTTCAGGAATACTGAAATGGTTTGATAATGCCCAAAATGAGAGGTAACACTTTGTAATATCTTACCTGCTTTGTGAGACTATAGCTTAGCTTTTAATGCTTAGCAATTGAAATTTCTGTTGGTGTTTGTGAAACATGGAATCTTCCTCACCATTTCAAATGATTATTTGCTGAACTTAAGCCTGTTCTGTAAGTATAGCTATGATAAGACTGTAGGTACAAAAGATTAAAAAGTGAATATATATCTGAACAGGATGTACTGTTGTATGAGTTTTGTTTTATTGGGTTGTCTTTTTTCTTGGTGCATGGCCTGTAGGAAACATTGGACATTCAGTTTCTAGTCTAAGTGTATGAATGAAAGATTTTCTATGAAGGCTATTGCACAACGTTAAATACATGAAAGTAATTGCAGTAAGTAATTCAGGGTGAAAAATAAATGTCAGTGCTGATGGTGGTGTTAACTTTGTGACATGTAAAGAAATTAAATATTTTATATGAAGATTTGCTAATAAAATCCTAATGTATTTGCAGTTGGGACATGCTCTCTCGAGCCTCACTGTGTAGTCAGGAAGAGCTGTTTCACATGGTAGTTCCATTTACATCTCAGAAAGGATTGTTTGCTCTGGTGTCTGAGGTCTTGAATTTTTCCAGAGTGCTTTCTGGTTACCCGTTAAAGACGCTGGATTACTGAAATTGTAACTTCAAAGGGCCCATGTTGATTAATTGCAAAATTCAGAGGAAGTTGAATGATTATATTGCTGTATGGACTTTTATCAAGGTTTAAAGAGGTTATTTATAATTCCTTTTAAAATGTCATTTAATATTGCTTTTTTTTTTTTTTAAATGAAAGTGTTCTTTTCAAATGCCGCCTCTAAATTCTCATAGTGCTCCATTCTTATTTATTTCTAACTCAAGGCCTCATTTATACACTTTATACATTGAAGAACCAGATTCTTCTGGACATTCATCTGGACCAGTTAGTGCTGGTGTAAGTAGTTTCTATATTTTTCTTATACTTAATTGCACTAAAAATGACGTTGTACTAGAAACTTAACCAGTTTATAGACCTGGGAAGGATAGTAGGTGAAAAATTGCCATGACTGTTTTATGACTTTTTATTAAGAACTCGTGCTTGTGTTTGAGCCCATTGTTATGATTCCAACACTGTGTGTGAATCAAAAGACCCATAAACCAAACAGACTGGCAGAAAATAATTTCAGATCATACTATTAGAAAAAATATTAGTATTTATATTTAGACTGAACTTTAATTATATTACAAAGTGATATTTAGAAGCATGTGGCCTGGCAAATCCTCAGAGCTGTCTTTTATTTATTCATAACACTGTACTTCAATGTTTGCTAATTTGTCACCCACAAGTATTACATTTTTACTTGAGTGAAGGCAAAAAGTTCAACCTTTAAGTATCTTAGATGTAACTGGTTTATCTCACAGGTAATCAAAGCATTACAGGCAGCAGATCAAGCACTGGGGATGCTCATGGATGGACTTAAACAAAGAAACCTGCACAAGTGTGTAAACCTCATTGTTTTAGCTGATCATGGTAATGTGAATACTTATTTTTTCAATTTAATTTTACTGAGTCACTGTTTTCTTCCTCTGTGCAATATGTGGGCTTAGTAGTGTTAATTCATTTTATAATTCACTTTATCTTCCTTGCCATGTGAAAAATAACTGTTTCTATGTTGCCCTTTAGGGATGGAGAAGACCTACTGCAAACAGTTAGAATACATGACTAATTACTTCAAAGAGGTGGATTTCTACATGTATGGTGGGCCTGCAGCTCGCATTCGAGCACGGGATGTTCCAAAGGACTATTTTACCTGTAAGTGCAGACCAATCCTGGGATTGAACAATTGGTACAGCAGGAAATAAATAAATAAATAAATAAGGAAATGGATAATCAGTAGTGAGAGTGAACAGCTTTCTATTTCCCTTAACTTGGCTTCAACATCCATGGAGGTTGTTTGGGTTTTTTTTTTTCCAAGAATGACCACTTTAGATGAAATTTAGATGAAGGTTAGAAAAGATTGTTGCAGACTCTGATTTGTGTTTTCTTGGCATGGGAAGATGAAGTAAAGGTAGTTTTATCATTTTGGGCTGGAATTCAGGCCTTTCATAAGTGCATTGCTCTTTGCAGATTTCTTGTGCAACATTGGCAGAGTCAGTCTTTTTGAAGCTGTGAATATTTCTAACTGTGTGTACAAAGTTGCAGAATCTGAACCTTAGCACAGTGGAATCTAAGCCTTGGTTTAAGCCCTTTAGCTAATATCTCAAAAGAACAGAAAATTGAAACCATGTGAGCTAACTCCAACTTGAAATAGATACCGTGCTACCAGACTGGAAAAAAAAAAAACCCCAGAGTTTTCTGTATCAGGGAAAAGAATGGCAATAAAATCATGGCAATGCTCTATGTATTGACTTTAAAGAATTTGTAAAGTATTGTAAAAGGCATAGTAATTGCAGGTTGCAAATAAGAGCTGGAATCCCATTGTAGTTTTTATTCATATTTTATAATTGTACTTATATTTGAAGGCACAATATTTATATGACATAAAGTAGACTTTCTTTGGTTTAAGTCAGACAAAAGCAGAGTAATGAGCTGAGGAAAGAATACTCATGTTTTTTGCATGTCTCAATCTCAATAAAATTGTTGACTCATTTCCTCTAATACTCTTAGAATTTCTGTAGGAATTTTCCTTCCATGAAGTGCTCAGATTTGCTTTTTAGAAACTTAATGTCAAATGGTTAAATCACTCTTTGAAAATGTGCGAGGTTAAGATACCAAGATAGGCTGAAATTTTCTCTGTGGCTGTTGCTGGAAGCAAAATACAAGACAACTGCTCCTGGTCTTGTTCAGTGTAAAAAATGTTATGCTTCAAACAGAGGTTAGATGAGAGAAAAAACCTCGGGTCTGATGATCTCTCAGCTTTAGGTGTAGGCAGTCATCACCATGGCAGTCTTCTACAGTCTGTCTTGATGTACCCAAAGTTCTGGTTACTTCCACAGGCACATTTACGGGCAGTTACCATTGGAAACGTAACATTCCTACCTGTGGAAGGCTATAGTTACCACAATCTTCACAAGATAATAAAGAAAATCAATTTTGTAGACAATAAGCATGTTTAAGTTTGTCTCATGAGGCTTTGTCCTTGAGCTGTTTGAATGCATATTAATTCATCTTTTCTTTTTAACAGTTGACTCAGAAGGAATCGTTAAAAACCTCACAGTGAGTAAATATTCTCGTAACTTTTACTCATAGCTACTCTTAATAGGAATCTGATGAAAAAATACAGTTTGTAAAAAAATGAAACTATGGTGCCAGTTTAAATAGTGTACTGACTCCAGCATACCATGGGAGGCAGTTCTGGAAGTTGTTCAAAGATGATGCACAAAGGTTTGCCATAGGGGATCTCTGTTCAGAGAAAATTTTTCTGTACTTCACTTTGAAAGAGAAGTGGCTGACTTCAGGGGGAGAAACCGGGGTATATCTTCATGGTAGAGCAGAATACAGCACAGAGATGCTTTAGACAGTAGGCATCTGTTAGCGCTGAACCAAAAGTGCTGCACTCAGGCTAGACTAAAGTAACTTTTCCACACAACAGGTAATGACATTGTACAGCACATTGCCACAAAGTGTTGTAGAGGCTGGAAATAGAAATAGGAAGGGGGAATTTTAGACACATTAATGCAGGGCAGCCCTGTAGGGGCTTTTAAACCTGATCCACAAGGAACATCTGACTTTAAAAGTCCCTGAAGCCTAGACGAAACTAAGCAGGTACAAGAAAGAAGCTTCGTTCAATACTTGGCTTATTGTTACACACTTTCTCTAAGTGTCTGATTCTGGAAATTTTGGAGATCTGATTTGAAACAGAGTACTAGGCAAGATGGGCCTTTGGCATCAGGCAGTATGACTCTCTTAGGATCTTTTGACATATCAATACTTGCAGTGCTTTTACATTTGCTGCACCACCACAGGGCACTGTACTGGTACTTCTGCTTGGAACTGAGCCACGCTGAGTGGATGTAGCACTTGAGGGCAGGTCCAAGCTTGCCTGTGTCTCCCATGTGGGTACACTTTGACAGCTGAGTTCTGAAGGATACAAAGAAAGAAATGCAGAACAGAGTGCAAAACAAAGGAAGACCAAACCTATTTCTTTTATTGAAAGATGGTAAGATGTGACAGTGCATGGTTTTTTCCTTATACTTTTTTAGACAGATAATTCACTGCCTTTTTTTTTTGTAGTGTTCAAGATATACATTAATACACTTGGGATGAATGTGCTGGACAAACTAAAAAACTTGTAGGACAGTTGTCTTTTTGTATTTCTTTCCTTTTACAGTTTACAGTGAGTTAAACATTTAAACTGCTTGCTCTCAGTGTGTTGTCATAACTTCCCCTTCTTTTCTTCATTGCCAGTTTATTTTCTGTTCTGTGGCTTGTCCTGGGCTAAGCAGTAGACAGGTGTTGTGGTACATTTAGAAAAAATGCTCTCAGTTTGTAAAAATTCTGGGCTCCCAGATGGGTATGTTTCCGATAAATCACCACTAGAGGTCTTCCTTTAACCTGTTGAACATGCGGGAGTGGGATCAATGGCTGGAAGTAGCTGAAGGAGATTTCTCAGTGCTACATCCCCTACCTCCCTGTATGATGTGGAGTCTGTCATATCAAAGAGCATTGGTATGGCGGGAATATCACAATTTGAGTGTTCTCAAGATCAGCTGAAACTGTTACTGCTAATAGCTACAGAGGTGTGACATCTTGTGCCTTATGGGAGTAGCCTGGTGTCAGGACGTGTCCTCTTTCCTTTTCTCTTCATAAATGGTTAGTGTATTTTGTCCCTGTCAAGTTATTAGAATGAGAGTTTTTTGCAGAGAAGGGAGTTGTGTGTTGTATGTTAATTGCTAATGAATAGACATAAAAGTCATGTTGATTTCCTCTATTTTTCCTTTTAATTAGACCTCTTCTTCTGGGCTAGCAAACACATTGAATCCTTATTTTTCATGTTCCTGGATTTCTCTGTGCTTCTTTGATGACTACTGAGGCACAGTTACTCTCATGTCACATGTTAAAGTCTGCATCCTGTGCAGAGCATACAATTCTAGTACTTAGAAGTGAAGATGTCAGACCAGACCCCAGGAATGGTATAGTTTGCACAGCCTATGTGGTAAAACAGGCCCACTTCTGTGGCCTACCCAGCTTCCTAGCAGCTCTTCCCTTGGCATTTCAGATATTCTGGGTTATCCCAGTGCTGGATTCCTGATCAGGAGCAACACTTCTGAAACGTTGCCATGATGCTTGCAGCCAGCTGGAATGGCTTCTAATGGCCATATATAGTTAGGTGTTTGCAGTATGTCATATGGTTATCATTAGGCTCACAATTCCCAGCTCTTCCATGGCACACCTGCTAGTGCAGCAGTTATATTAACACATTAAATGTGAGTGTAAGAGCTAAGACCTTTAGCTAACAGCTGAGCAATGGGCATTTACATGTTCAGGCTTGCAGCTAAAACCCTAGACTGTGCTGCATTGTGTATACTTGGCTTGCTTTGTTATTTATTGTATGGTAAAGTGACTGAAGGTGGCAGAAATAAACTGCCAGGGAACTTTCTCTTGTAAAGTGTGATCTTATCAACTAGATGCCAATGACATTACTACAGAAATATAGACTAAACATTTCTCCTGAGTGTCTTCCAGCCTTAGGTGTACTTTTACCACAGTATTTGTGGATTTGCTATACATATTGTATGTAGTCTATTTTCGAAGAGATCCAAAAAAGTGTCGCTTTTCCTTGCATTGTTTCTGGGGCCAAAATGACATCTACAGGTCATCCAAGAAGCTATCTGTGAATAATGGGCTTTGTGCTTGTGTTCCCGTCACTGAGATGTTTGTGATAATTTTGAATGATGGACGGTTTTTGAAGCTGAGCAAAACTTGTGACTGGACTCTTTCCTCTTGCACAGTGCAGAAGATCCCCTCAGCACTTCAAGCCCTATCTGACTCCTGACTTGCCCAAACGGTTCCACTATGCTAACAACATTCGTATTGATAAAGTCCATCTTTTGGTGGATCGACAGTGGCTGGCTGTGAGGTAACATCATTTGTGTGATTGTTATGCTGTTTTTTTCATCCCACTCTCATCCCTTCAATTTCCTTCACAGATGCTTAATTTCCTGTTTTGCTTTAGACTTGTTACATTTCCGTGTTTGTTACAGTTAAAATCATACTATGTGTAAAAAGGAAACATGCCTCATAGAAAAAACCCCAAGAATGTGTTATTAGTGTGATTCAAAACGTAACTATCTAATACAAGAATCATCATTGCTCCACATCAAATTTTTACCAAAAGAAAAAAAAATTAAAAGAAAAAAATTGATACTACCTAACAGAAAAATTCTCAAAAATAATGCAAACAATAACGTAAGATTTTTACACAAGGCATTCCCATATTTAGCCCTTTTCTTGGCACTGCAGTCACCACCCCTCAACTGCCCTTCTCTAAGGCTGATGGCTTTAGTCTGGTGTGTGTGTGGATATGGCCAATGATCAACATTAGGAGTCCTTCATCAGGCAGAGTATGATATTGAAGTTTTTGCTTCCTCACTCTGTGCTCCCAATTCGGTTCTTCCTATATGCATGCTAACAGTACAGCTTGCCCGTTCTTCACTAGCCTGCAAGTTAATATTACATCTCAGTTCAGTAGACATGGTGCACTCTACATGTATTAAGTGTACTTGAGTTATCACACAAAGATAAGCTGAAAAGGTAACACATTAGACGTGACTACCCGGTCATTACAAAAAGTTGCTGTAAGAGTGAAACATTAAAAAAATAACTCTGAGTTAGTCAAGGACAGTTCAGACAAGGCTTAGACCTGAGGCTTTGAAAACTCAATACAGAAATCTGTAGTGTTTGCAGCAATACTGTATTTACTGAACTACAGTGTTGCAGCAGGAGAAGCAAGATCCAACTTGGAATTTCAAGACTACTAAAACATTAGAAAATGTCTGAGCTAAATGAATATACAACTTGATTGTTTGTTTTGGTGTAACCAAATAATTGTCTAGGATATACAAAAAGAAATGTGCCCTGAAAAAGTCTTATAATCACCCTATTATAAACTGTGCTCAAATGTTCTTGTCCTGTCTGAAAGCAGGATACATGCACTTGAGAACTGTGCACTGAATTGGTATGGGGTGACTATCTCTTTATTTTTCCATGTCTCAGCAATGGGTAGATAAAAATAAGGTTTAGTCACTATGTCAGAGTATTCTGATGTGTTATTAATTCTGAAACCCAAGCCCACATTATCCACATCTCTTCACCCTTCAGAATCCATGATGAAAATGCACTGTCTTGTAAGGCAAAATCTCTTGCAGTCATATTTATAGTATTCCACAGAGACTAACAGCAGAGTTCTCCCATGGTAAGTTTTCTGTTAAAATGAGTATAACTAGGAATTCTTCCTAAACATATTACACTTGTTCTGCAACTTGCAGCTAGGTAAAGGCCTCAGTTAAAAAGTAGCCATTTTTTCAATTTATTTTGCAAACATTGTCTCACTGTACGCTCACATCCGTCTAGGATAATTTATTACTGTCCACAGCAATTTCTGTTGAAGGAGATCTTCGTAGAAGTGAACACTGTGATGAACCATAAGTACTGCAGTATGATGGCAGAGTCAGTTCTTAAGGAATGATTGAGTCTCTGAGCCACAATGGCTGTTACTGAGTGCTTCTATTTGTGTCATTTTTATTTACACTCTGTGATGGTTTCTCCTTAGGGATGAAAGTTACACATCTTGTGATGGAGGTAACCATGGCTATAACAATGAATTTAAAAGTATGGAGGTAAGATAATTTCTATTCAAGTCTTGCACTTTCTTGTATACAAATCATGATGTGCCAGGTAAATCACCAGAATACAGAATAATGATAGTTTTTGCAGTGTGCTTTTTCTTTTCTGTCAACAAGACATGTAAACTGTTAACACATACTAGGTCCAAATATTTGTATTGCCTTTCATCAGTGTGTACAAGGCCTGTTTCTTGGGGGTCCTGTAGTAAAACCAGTCTGGGCTTACCTTACCTGCTTGGAGACAGGTAGACTACTGTAAACCAAGTCTACCATGTTTAGCTAAGGGACACTTAATTCTTTTGTTCTTTCATTCTTCCACTGAGGCAATGACCGAAAAATCTCCATAGGCTCTGCGAGTTCATCTGAGCATCTGAAAAGCCTGTATGCTCAAATAAGCTGAATCTCATTGTCTCTGCTTCTCTTACTAGAGTTAGTCATATCATCAGAACAAAAAAAATAATTAGCATAGCCTGTATGTTAGTATAGCCTGTGTTGCTATTTCATGTCATTTTCACTTCTGGTTACAGGGAAAGTATTTGGAGGTCTTGAGCTTTTGGTTTTTCATGTACTTTCTGTGATGTGAACCTTTAACTAAGGTCAAGCATGTCACTCTAAGTCCCATATTCTGTGCCTAAGAATCAGATCCTTCTAGATCTTTACAACAATATTAAAGCCAAATGTCAGTGATCAGAATTATGCTGAATGTTTGTATGGAAAGAAAAGGTAAATTCTGGTTACCATGAACACCTTAATAATAGATAAGCTTCCCGAGGTGCCACAACTGATGCATTTGGTTTTTTTTAGTAAAGGAGCAAAATGTCATCTTTCTATAATAAATTAAAAATTCCTTTTCTGTTATGGACACATAATATTATTTTAGAACAGATCATTGTCCTGTTTAGTCATGTTTCCTGTATCTCCTGGCAGGCAGCTCAGGAGGCTCATAAAGCAGTAGAAACTCCTATGAGACTGTACATAGTTATCAGTGTTCTCCAACAAGGCTTGCAGGCTCCAGCAAGGGCTATCCAGCACTGTGCCATTGGTGGATTGGTGGTACTGATACAGGTCTCTGCTGAGCTTGGAATGGGCCTCTGCAGTTCCCTGCTCCTTGCTTTAGCCATGGACTTAGACTCTTAAGTGACCCAAAGACTTCAGAGTGCAGCAGGTATTAGAAAAAAACACCCCCAAACCGAATAAGATTCATGATACAGTTTAAAACATCATGCTAAATGAATTCCTGTTTTCTTCAAATTATGTGCAATGGCAGGAATTTGCCTTCCTTACCAGAACAATCCTGTATTTTTAACTTTTTTAACTGTAGAAAGACTATATTTTGCCATTGTCTCAGTTTTCATAAAGTGCAACTGAATTGGTTTTGAATTGGGATTCCTTTAGATAACCCATTTTTTTATTATTGCTATTACAATCTAGGCTATATTCTTAGCATATGGCCCAAGCTTTAAAGAGAAAACAGAAGTGGATGCTTTTGAAAACATTGAGGTTTACAACCTTTTGTGTGGTGAGTAGAAACAATCCGGTACTTTAGATGATAAACTACTAGTGTTTTCAAATACCAGTGTTGTAAGAGCTAAAAGAAGCATAGCTGAAAATTGGGTGAATTCATTCGAAAACAAAACACTGAAGCCATGCTCTTAGGCCTTCTCTACAGTGCTAAGAGATTAACTGCCAGAAGTTGTTCTGCTTTGAAGGTTTTTTCTGATTGCAGAAGAATTCCACTAAATAATCAGAGGGAGCCACACCTGCCACATGAGTTTGCTGTCAAACCGATGCCTGTGGAGTTGTGGATAAGAATCTTGTAGAGAGCAACTGCTCTTGCTCATAACTTAGGATGGACCATTGCAGTCCCGGCAGTGAGCAATTAGGAAGCATGTGCCTCAGAAAATACGGATTAAAGCATCACACAAAAGTGCAATAGGCTACTACAATGTTTCACAATGTGATGCACTTGCAATAACATTTATTCTCTGCATTGAACCATCTAATCTTGTGAATGTTTTGACAATGTATAAAACTGTATCAAGAGTACTCAAATCTATAACGACTAAATCTTGATGCAGTGGAAGATAGCAAAGAACCTTCAAACCTAGAAAATTCCAAGTTGGTGGGAGTAGTTACCATAATAGTTTAAATAATGGAATAAGCTATTTCTTCTACATTTAAAATGACTAGGAAATGAGTAGAATTGGAAAGAGAATGACTTTTGAAAGCACCATTTTAGTGTTAAAATATGTCTACAAATTTCAAATGTTTCAACAGATTTGTTGCAGATAGCACCAGCACAAAACAATGGAACACACGGCAGCTTGAATCACCTCTTAAAGAAACCTTTTTACAATCCTTCACATCCAAGGGAAGTCTCATCTCCCTCTTCATGTCCAGTTTCCAGTCTGGCTCCTGCAGATGACCTGGGATGCAAATGCATACAAGTAAATAGGGATTTCTGGCATCTTTTAATTATCTCTGTCAAGTGTGTTCTGCTTGCTTTGCTTTTTCTAAGCAATGGACTCATTTTGAATGATTCTCTTATATTTTACAGATCTCAAATGTGTCAGAAGTACTACTACTAAACAAGAGGTTAAATCTCACCACAGAAGAAAGTAAGTAGCAAAAAATGAAGAGGGCAGCAGTATTTTTAAATCTGCACCTGGTTTATATTTTATATCACTGGTTTCAGTGGGAATTTTTGCAATGTTAATTACAATTGAAAGTGAAGTAGGAAAATCAGGTCAGAAGCACCATTTTTAAAATTTTTCCTTTGCATGTCTTTAAAAAATGCAAAGGAACTCTGTTATAGCAGCATGTAGGTATAGGAATAGGATCTGAACTCCATTAAAATTTTGGAAAACACCATATGGATTTCAATGGTCTTGGAGAAAATCTGAGCACTGTCAGGCTATGTGCCATAACTCTTGTTCCTTACCCTGCATGCATAACTTTGCCTTTTTCTGATCAAAAATTCCCATAGATACTTCTTTCTGCTTTTTTTTATGGGGTGTCTGGAAAATTTGGGAAACATTGTAATACCTCCTAGTCAAATAAGATGTAAATTTCACCTCCACTTGGCAAGATAAGTTCAAAATATTTACATTGGTATGAAATTTCAAAGAAACAAGAATTTGCTAATCTGATATATTATAGTGACTTTTGTACATTAAACATAATACGAAAACTATTTTCTACATTTTTTATTCTACTTACAAGCCTAAAGAACCACCTGACCAGGTTTACTGTTGGATCTACTTGTATTTGCTAAAGTTTTAGTTAACAATTTTTGTCTGTTCTCTTAACTCCTTGTGCCATCCCAAATGTTATAGAAGAATAAGTCTATAATTATTATTTAACTTTTAGTAAAGAGGGCGAGCTCATCTCATTTGCCATATGGGAGACCCAAAGTTCTTCAGAAGGAAAATGTCTACTGCCTCCTTTCCCATTATCAGTATGTGAGTGGATACAGCTATGACACCTGGATGCCGCTGTGGACTGCATACACTGTGGATAAGCCTGTAGGTTGTCAAATACCTGTACTACTCTTAAATGTGGGATCTAATGGATTAAATATGTGGTCCATTCAGCAGGAGCCCTGTTTAAGGGCTGGTGGATGTCATGTGACTAAGGCTTTTGTGTCTGAAAAAGTGTCTTTGATATCATTTAAATTTCAGCTATCTTAAAATATCATTTAGAAAAGTGGGAATGACCATTTGCTAGGGACACAAAAGAGATAGGAGAATAGAGCTGCTGGTAAGCTGGTTCTGTTAAGCCTGTTCTGTAAAAGGGATATGCTGTCAAGACAATGCTCCCCTTGCCTGTCTGTTCCTATGGAAAAGCAGGCTGTGATTTTCCAAATCAGAAGTTTTAAGCTTTCCTATGAGTACCACGATACTTTTCCTATTAAATATCCTTTGTGCAACTCTACAAGACAGTTTGCACTAATGCATATTTCTGTATGTTCTCTGCTCTCTGTTACATGATATAATTTCTGAAAAATGTAATTATAGTTGAATGAACCTCTGAGTGTTCAAGGGTATGTGGCTCTGGAATATATTATTTGAGTTTTCAGGATCAGTAAACTAATGGACATTCATGGGCTTACTTGCCCTTATAATTTGACCCTTTTTCTAAGTTGCCTTGTAGAAATAGTTTCTACGTTGATTCTTCAGTCTGAATAGGACTGTTATTGATGTCTATGTGATTTCTTATTTTATCAGTACAAATATGAGGAGATTATTGTAATCAAATATATGCTGCTAAAATGTTAGTATTTCAGAGAGTTTCACTCCATATTTTCGACTGATTCTTCACTGTCTGGTTGAAGGATCATGAATTCAATCCTAAGAAGGCTAAAAGTCATTTAAGAAAATGTCCATTTCAACAAGGACTGTTTATACTTCATTTTTTAAGATCTGCCCTTAAACCTTTCTATGAAAGTGCATTACCCAAATGAAAGCTAGTTAATTGTGGGCATATTTTTTGTCTGATTTTGCTTTTAAAAGATTAAAAAGTCCCATCACAGCTGCTTCTTCTTAATATTGAACTTAAAAAAAGCTCAAAAACCCAAATAACTTTTCAGACATTTTCATTTGTTGATAAACAAATTCTCAGTTAACAAAGAATCATTGAATCATAGAATGTTGAGGGGTTGGAATAGACCTTAAAGATCATCTAGTCCCAACCTGGCCCTGCCATGGGCAGGGACACCTCGCACTAGACCAGATTGCTCAAGGCCTTATCAGACCTGTCTTTGAACACTGCCAGGGCTGAGGCATCCACAACTTCCCTGGGCAAGCTGTTCCAGTGTCTCACAACCCTCACATGAAAAAAATTCTTCCTAATATCTAACCTAAATTTCCCCTCTTTCAATTTGTACCCATTACTCCTTGTCTTATCAGTACAGTTCTTGACAAGAGTCCCTCTCTGGCTTTCTTGTAGGTCCCCTTCAAGTACTGGAAGTGTATAAAGAAAGTTCTTGCTCAACTTAATGTCTAAATTAAGAGAAATACATATTTTGCAGGAGTTTCTTAGAGCAGTTTATGCAACATTGAGGGAAGCGGTGAATGATTGAGACTGAAATATTGGAGGATATAGGTCACAGCAGACTCTAATACAATGATGTATATTTTCTATAGAAAGAATAGGAAAGAATAAATTCCATCTGTAGTAGTGTCAGAGACACAACAGTGAAAGGCTCTGAGTGTAAGAGCTCACACACTGACTTACCTTGCACAGTAAGCTGACATTATGATTTTTTATTACATGTGCTAACCGAGAGAAATAGGCTCTGTGAATTATAACACCTGTGGAAGGACAGAGGGATAGAGCTAATGCCTTTGATTGTAAGAATTGGCCACAATACTTGAGAATGACAGAAAATTGCACTTTGTACAGAATTTGTATTGCGCCCTGGGTTAATTATGCTCGGATGCAGCCTGTGCAGTGCTTTACACAATTTGTAAGATGGGGTATATGTCATCATTATGTAGCTATAAAGAAGGGCTTAAACAGTAAACTAGGTAATGCAGGCTGGAGTTTTGCTGGTTTTGTGTGATTTGGAAGTTTTGAAACTGGGTTAATAACATACACTTGCAGATCTTAAATAAATGGTGTCAGATAGCGTTTTGGTCACTTAGTATTCTCAGGAATAAGGAAAATTTAAGATTGAAGGACATTTGTTTTCTTGAGGTTTTATACTCATCTGCCAGGGAGGAAGGCACATTTTTCTTGCAAAAAGACAAGAACTCCTGAAGGGGGCTGAATTTGACATAAGAGACCACAGCAGATGCTTAAATTCTGTCATGTAATGCAAATAACTCACACTTCTTGACATTAATTACAGGCTCATCAAAAAACAATAATCCACATCAAAAAGGACAATTTATGATGTGATAGGCACAGCCATTTTTTAGTTTTAACTGCTTTCTTCAGGAGACATTATGGTTCTTTTACCTGAAATAGAAGGAGACAGATTGATGATGAATGTGTTTTGTTTTTTTTTTTCTGACACATGATCTGTTCAGGAGTCAAAGGAAGACTTTTGTCATCTTTTATGTTTCATTTCATATGGTATATATGTTTTCCATTAATATACAACCTGACCATAATATGGCATCTACTTGAATTCTGATAAAGGTAACTAAAGGAATTAAATCAAGAAGTGCAAGAAGGCACGAGAAGAACATTCCAGTTCTTTATTTTTGCTTGGTTTTAATTGATCAAAATAAACAATGTACTGAAAATCATATTAGATGTTTAACTACTGTTTATAAATGTATAAAGCAAAATATGTTCCATTCTTACCAAAATGAAAATAAGTTCCATGTAAATGAGGATGAGGAAAAAAAAGTTAAACACAGAAAAGCATATTCAGATGATTTAATGTTATTGTAAAATTATGAAAAAGTGTGTATAAGAAGTTACAGGGGAAAAAAAAGTGAAGGTTATTGAAAGAATTATACTCATCAGAATCACTTTTGGCCAGATCTTAGCATGTTAACCTGTTTTGGTGAAGTTAGTGAAGCCAGTAAAATGTACTAAATTTACTGTGTATTTCTTTATCTGTAACTCTTCAGCAGCACAGATTCTTACAGAAACTGCATCCTCAGATGCCAAGATGAGGTGATAGTGTCATTTTTATATTCTAGCTGCTTTCCAGGAGGACGTGACATCAAGTTTGTGTTTCCAGAAATATGTAAAAGTGATGAATGAGTCAAATGTGTAATCTGTTTTTGCCTAAGGTATAACCTTATTTTGCTGCTACAGTTTTACA
The DNA here is from genome assembly GCA_014706295.1 of Lycocorax pyrrhopterus obiensis. Classification (NCBI taxonomy): domain Eukaryota; kingdom Metazoa; phylum Chordata; class Aves; order Passeriformes; family Paradisaeidae; genus Lycocorax; species Lycocorax pyrrhopterus. Next base: position 59,677,946 of record JACSVZ010000004.1, on the reverse strand, counting down.
TGGTGCATAAGGATTTCCCTGAATTACCTAAAAACAGAAGTAGAAGAAAAACACTACCCAGAAAACATTAGTATCCATTACTTGCATTGACCTGATTCACTATGAAAATAGGAGAAGATTCAATGAAGTCCATTCTAGAAAGTTAAAACCATACAAAGCATTGGCTTAGCCACAGCTGTGGGTGTAATACTTTTTTTCATTTTCACAGGAAAACACATCTCCTCTTCCTCCCACTGTTTCAGACTGTCTGCGGCCTGATGTTAGAATCCCTGTTGCTTGGAGCCAAAATTGTTCCGACTACCCAGAAGGGCTGACCCTGACCCGCAGTTTCCTCTATCCTCCCAGTGAGCATGGTTCTTTTTATAGAGAGACCTTAGAAAGTCTCAATCAGCTGGATGTGGGTTTATGTTTAAACATATACCCAAACACCAAAACAAACTTCTTTGGATCAGCATGTTGGGCAGAAAAAGCTTCCCAGTGTTTGCAGACTGACCAAAAGCAGGGCAGCTGCTACTTGTATCTAAATATTTTCGGTTTAGAACATTCAAGGGTTTTTTTTAAAAGATGGAACAACTTGAATGTGATGAAAACTGGTTGGAATGATGTAAAGGGCTGGAAGGAAAGGCTGTCCCTCTTCCTCTGCATAAATATTCATTTCCTATTTTCAAATTTGATAATTATTATTTATTGAACAGATTGTACAAACAAATTCAGAGAGATGTTTGCAGCAGGATCATGCGCTCATGCTCAAATGTAAAATGTAATTGAATTACATGTACCTACAATTCATAGTCACATATGAATCAATTTGTCTTTGTATATTGTTCCATTTATTTATATTTTGGTCTTTTTATATAGACTACAATTCATCTGATCTTGAACAGTATGATGCCTTACTCACCAGCAATATTGTTCCCATGTATAAAGCTTTCAAAGGTAGGTTGCAAAATTTTGATTCATTATGATTAATTTTCCATAATTATGGTTCTGGATTTGATGAAGCTATCACAAGAATTTAAAACATTAATGCATGGTCTGCTGTATATCCAGATGTTGTGAAAATATACTTAAAACTTTTAAAAAGTAGATATTTGGAAATTTAAAACACATTTATATGGGTTTCTTTTCTGTGTATAGTCCCATCTGATTTCTGCTTATCTCTGCTTACCTGTTCACTTTTGAATTTGCTCTTCATCTCCTCTGTGCTGCCCTACCATGAAATGCTAGCCATGAAACTCTCATTAAAATTTCTCTTGGGAAAATTCAAGGTGAATGAAAATGGCACTTTTTCTTTTTGCAAAATCTGAAGCGAAGACCTCAACAATATTAATCTTGGAATACTTTTTCTGTAATAGATCTTTTTATTATACAAGTGTGGTAAGTTAATTAACTCTTCCCATCCAGCCTGACTCACATTTGTTTGTAATTACTGATAAGAAATTTTCTGTAACTTCTTATGATCCTGTTTTACTGTTGGGCCTAGGCTTATTTTCTTAGAAAATGGATAAAAAGAGGAATTTTGGAAGGAAAAAGCTGGAAAAAAACCCAATTATGTAACTATCTTTCTAATACATTCAGACCTAATTTATTCATTCACTCATATAAAAACTAGAGACCCAGAAGACCTCAGTGTCTTTAATCTTCCAAGTAAATCAAAGACTGTGAAAAATCCAATTTTTCAAGTAAAACTACAGGAAGTTACTGTAGACCATAAACAACAGGTAAATCAATAGGAGATGCCCTCAATGCCCCAAACCCATTAGGTTTTTTTGCCGTGCCAGTTGTAAATATTGGAATAGTCTCACTAGCTTATATCCTACAAATTGTATTTTCCCAAATGACATCTGTGAAATAAGCCAAATTGTCTAGTGATGTTTGATGTGAGTTCTGTGCAGTTAAACTAACACTCAGGTGGTGAATATTCCTCTCACAAAACTATTATGTCAGTTCCTACTATTTGGCACACTGCAGGTACAGGGGGATCAGCCAGAAATTAATGACCTCTCAGCTGTAGGTTTGTAGCTTCAGCTTTAGATTGAATCATTATACACTCCAGTAGTGGAATTTGCCTTGCAGGACTATAATAGCATTTACCATGCCTCTTTCAATGGCAGGTGAGTGTATGTCCCTTCTGATGAAATCCAAATTTTGTGTAACTAAGAGTTGATTTTATGGGCAGTTTATTTCTGAACTTTTTATTATTAATCTACAGGGAAAACACAAATACACTATTTTTCTTCAATGGTGAAATTACTTTAAATTTATATTAATTTTGCTTTTATTTTCTTTTTATGACAGACATATGGGACTATTTCCATAATGTGCTTCTTCAGAAGTATGCTAGAGAAAGGAATGGGGTAAATGTTGTAAGTGGACCCGTGTTCGATTACAATTATGATGGCCATTTTGATAGCCCTGATGAAATTAAGCAGTAAGTACATGGAAAAGTCAGAAGTCAAACTCTATGTGATTTCCACTGTGTTTCCACACAAACTATTATTTAAAAAGACCAGGAAAACAAGTATCATGGATAATGGAGTATTCTCTTTGTAATCCTACATCCACTATTACTCATACAACAGGAAATGCTCTTGCAAACAGATACCGTACCATAGAAGACGAAGTTCAAGTAAGGAGTAAAAAAGCTGTGCAGTTACATGTATATCTCTATACACATGCACAAATACAGACTAGTGATTAGTTTCCTAAGATTATGCCTAGATTTTAGATTGTGGGCCTCTGCAACAGAAATGCTGGGAGAATATATGATGTTTAAACCTGCAGAAGACATGCTTAAGAATAATTTTCTCACTTGCATGTTTTGCTCACTCACCTGTTTGTTGTTTCTTCCTATTGTCTCAAACGGATGTATTTTACCAAAGGTCAGATTTGTGTGTTTGCCTTCACTGAATCGTGTAACTGGGAATGCAAAATATAGCATTCCTGAGAGGTACCTTTGCACAGCTGTGGCTTACACAACTCACTTCAACATCTGACATGTTGGAGGTACACATAAAAGATAAAGACCAATTATTTATGTCAGTGAATAAGGACAGAAGGAAATAAAAACAGAATTAGAACAACAACTTAGATTAGGGAAAATGCCTTGGGAGAGTAAGAGCATTTATGGAGTAGAAAGGTGCTGGAAAATCTGCACAGTTGAATCTGTCACTGGAGATGTTTTATTTGGGCTAGACTTGACCACATCTGTTAAAAATGGTTTGAGAATGGGAAAATCAGCCTGCCACGTAGTAGAAGGGTGGAAGGGAGGAGAGACTACAACTTCCTTCCAAGAAGAATGCTGTAATACCCAGTTGACCACATAATGCTGCCTCCAGTTTGGAGTAAGCATGTTTTAGTCAGCATGGTTAGGCAGTCATGCAAAGCAGTACAATAATTTCAGTGACGGTGTTTTGTTCAATACTGGACAAAAAAGCTTGGGACACATTCAGCTCCTTATCAGTTTATACACAAGAGTGACCATGTTTGCAGAATAGCCAGAAAAGGGCAGCAAAGACATTTTCAGCTGAGTCTCCTAAACTGGTTTCCACAGCACACAGCCACAAGTCATTACCATTCTGGCATTTCTCAATGGCAAGGAGTCAGAAGTTAATTTTCTCATCACTCTCCTCCAATTCACATCGTTGAAATTCTTAGTATAATGAAGGGCAAATATGATGCTCTATTCTGACTCTTCCAGATGTAGAGATCTCTGGCTTTGGCAAAATAGAGTATTGACCATGTTAAGCAGTCCTGTTTCAGTGGGACTGCTTGTAGCACGCAGAGTAATCCATGCATGTTTGGCTGTTTGTGAAATAGATGGTGAGGCTGTCTATCCCATCAGGTGTTTTTTTTAAAATTATAAAAGAAATTTAAGTCATATAGTATTGAAAGATATATGCTGAGATAAATTCTATAAATTTCTAATCACATCAGTGGTTTTAATACTTGATATATCAATAAATACCTGAATTAATGTTTTGTAGGTATGTAAACAATACAAAAATCCCTGTCCCAACCCATTACTATGTGGTTCTGACGAGCTGCAAGAACACGTCCTATACTCCACTGAACTGTTCAGGGTCCTTGGATGCTTTGTCTTTTATCATTCCTCATCGACCTGACAACACTGAAAGCTGTGCTGTAAGTATAGTTCTACATTCCTGTGTGCCAATGAACTTTGTGAACTGATTCCCATTGGAATTTAATCATCCTGAGAATCTTTGTAAGTCTGTTAGATTAACCATGAGCTGAGAGTGAGCTGAGAGTTAAAGCAATCACTGGAAGAGCAAGGAGCTCCAGGAGACGTAGCTGGAAACTAATGAGCTGATAGGAAGCAAGGAAGAAGAAAGGAAGTTTTGATAAGAGGACTGGGAAATGCTGTCACCTGAGAAGGGCTGAGAACAGCAGCACAGGCAACAGGGAGATGAGGTATCTTTATGGAACACCGCAGGATAAACTTATTCCAGAGGTATCAGAGGACTTTGAGTGTTATTCCCTTCAGTTGCTAGAAAATTCCTTCAATCATTTATTCCACCTCTATGAGAAATCACACAGCAGACATTTGGATCTATGGTTCTGCAGCTAAAATTCATACTTGAGTTAAATAAAATCTGTGCTTGCCAGTAAGAGTGTAAATCTTACGCCTTGTAGAAAACTAAATAAATTATTTGAGTCTAATTGTATTGTTGAGGCAGCTGAGTGTCTATTCCACAAACTCTGGGTTGCAGAAGGTTCCTTAACTCAGTGTATATATTGCACAAGTACAGCTGCACAGACTTGAACTGGCCCTCACAGACGGTTTTTATGTATAACTTTTAACTCATAACTCCAGACAGTGCAAGTTTGCCCTACTTGGCAACAACTTCTGTGTCTCCCCATTTGTAGTGTGGATAATCCACAACTTCCCAGTGAGATCTTTTGAGTAGTTGAGGGTTGACTAATAATTAGAATGAATTAGGCTTTATACTTTAGAAATTGACTGTCATTTCTAAAGTTTAGCAATAAACCTCAAATATTTTCACACTTTATATTCATCATGTTCTTGCAGTAACATACATTTAATGGATCATTTGCATCAGAAGCAGATACTGTTAATGAAAAAGCAAATTACCATCTGTTTGCAAAAAGCCCTTGTAGTAAAAGAACAGAAAATAATATTTTTGGTTGATTAGTGGTTGCATTTTCATTGTTTTCCCCATCTAACCAGCAACTATTGTTGCTGTCCAGCAATCAAAACTGAGCTCCTGTAAGGACTTTTTTTGGGTTGTCAGGTGCCTGTTGCTTGACTGGCCTGAACAGTGCAGCTAATTTGTACTGTAACTAAAACTGTCCTTACGTGTGAGTTTGAAACGTGACTCATGTATTTTGTAGTTAAAAGTCACACTTGCTATTTCAGCATAATTTTTCTTCTCTGTCACTTTGGAAGTGGAGAGGTGGGTAGAAGAGACATCCATTTGATTCTGTTTAAGCGACATCCCTAAAAGCAAGGCTGTAAAGATGCCTGGAAAACCTGAAAGAAGTTTTTCCAGCTGGAGGCCCTTGGTCTGTCAAACCAGTTCAAACACTGGTTACTGCCTAACTCTGCCACCGAGCAACAGGCAGCCTTTTATGTGTTTGAACATTGTTCTTGTTTGTTTTGACAGGAAAATAAGACGCTTTCCGAATGGGTTGAAGAAAGAGTTCGGGCTCATTCTGCCCGTGTTCGGGATGTGGAGCTGCTAACTGGGCTTGACTTTTACCAGGAAAGAAATGAACCCGTCTCTGAGATCTTACGGCTAAAGACATTTCTGCCAATATTTGAGACTGAAAGTAACTGATTATTTTTGAAAAAAGTGTCAGTGTTTGGAAAAAAGAAAATATAAATGATTTCAGTTTTTTCCTTGCTAAAGTATGTGGGAGTATTTTTCAAATTTGTGTTTTTCAGTCAAGTGTTTTGTGCCAATAAAATTTGAATAATAACTATGCATAAAAGTATCTAAATTGAATTAAATCATTGTTGTTGAGCCAGGCTTTCAAAATACAGAATATGTATTTATTATGCAAAAACTGATATATGATATTACTATAAAAATACATGACATATTATATATGATATATATGTAGTAGTAGTAATGATTAAATAAAAATCCAAAGGGAACATATTTTATAATTTAGAGACACGAGAATTATAAGTTGTAGATAAAATACTTCTATAATGGAGTTGAAAAATAAAACAGTATGAGAGGAGTTTGTGTGGTTTTTTCCCTTGTGTTTATCAGAGAGGTTATGGTTCTCTAACACAAGCATGCCCTGAAATGTTCTGGATTTCTCTTTCTCACCTATTAATTCACGTGGAAACATATTGAGACTCACAAAAAGTTTATATGTAGTGCAAGTGATCATCACCTGTGTTTTCCACTTGGGTTAATTCATTCTGCTTGTAACAAGTGAAGTGAGGTTAGAGTAAATGAGCTATATTCTGTACCCTTCAGAAATCTTAAAACAATCTGAACATAAAGACATAAAAGAAATGCTCTACACAGAAGAATTTTGTCTTGTATTTATTTTTACAATTTTTACAATTTACCTGCATTTGCCATGGTTTCCAAATGCCTGGCAATAGCAAAATTTGATTTATAGGCACAGTGGTGGCATTTTAAAGAAACATGTCAAAGTGTGTTTCAATCTATAAAACTAACTGTGGACTGAAGGAGGTATGTCTGTTTAAGGAAGGAAGCTTTAAACTTCCAACCTTTTCTGCACAAAATTCCAAACCCGCCACAGGCCTTTTTTTTTCCCCCAAGTCTTAGATGATCAGTGTATGCCCACGCACCAGACAGAGTTTAGCAATACTGATCTTAAAATCACCATGTGGGACCAAGCTGAATGTAAAGATTTTTATCTCAGTTAAACCATTACACCATCATGGAACTGTAGTTCACCACCCTACAATGTTGTGGCATCTAAGTCGGCCCACCTAAAGCAGAGACTTCCGCTAAACTGCCCCAGTTAAGAACATAATTGGTTTTTCACTGCATGGTAAATCATACCCTAACTGTAGTAAAAAAGAAAAACTACACTCTTACTCTAGAAGAGCGGGACAAAAGAACAGTGACTGAATATATAAAATAGATTTGGTTTATTTTACTCTGAAATGCTGAGAAATTCAAAAGTTTAAGTAACAACAAATAGACAATAACACAAAATAAACACACCATATTTAATTTAAAAACATAATCCTTCTTTGTTAACCACTCTGCTTTGTCCTGAGATCTAAGAAATGATGCTGTTGCTGTATATTTCAAACTTCTGTTTCCCAGGGGATGTGAGTATAACTTTCCCAACTTGGTAAGCCCTTTGTTTCTGCATTTTTCAGCCAGTTTTGAAACTCCCAAAGCTAAAGTGGAATAGGCACAAAGTAATCTGCTGACTGTAAAAGCAGATGTTGCCAACTCTCAGCTCTCAGAGCCACCTTACATGGGAGAATTAAAAATGTAAATTCTGTAAAATGTGATTTTCCATAGACCATTATTGAAGCTGAGTAACTGAGTGCTCCTGTAGACATCAAAAGTCTGAACTCTGGAGAACCTTGCTGTTTCCCTCTTTTATGCTTGGGTCTTTTTAAGTTTTGGAGGATTAGAACCAAACCTCTAAGCAGATACAGAAATTTGGCACTACCTATATCTAGTCTTTTCTCTGTAGCAAGGCAGAGTAATAATGAAAGAAAGTAGGCAAGGGAAACAGCCTACCCTGCTGCAGAAAAGGCAGAGCAAGGAAAAGCTTAACTGATGTTTTTTTAGTAAGTGCTACTATTTCCCTAACACCACACCCTGGCTCTGTGAGACTGTCACCATATAAAACAAACCTTTTTTGTTCACTTAATATTTATTATAGAGACCGCTGGCTTTTTGTCAGTACCCCCCTGAAGTACCTTCAAAGCTGAGTGCAGACATTGAAGTGGCACAGAATACCCTTTACCTTGGACACGCTCCCTTAAGGGAAATAGTGTCAATAGATATATACAGAAAGGGCTGTTTTTAAAATTACCTCCTGCACTGGTCCTGCAATGTTTGTACATAGGATGGTGGGATTTTTCATATGCAACATGTGCAACTGTGTTTGTAAGTACAGATTTTTTTCTATCCTAACAACTGTGCCATTTCTGTGCAGTGGGGGAGTTACTGCCTCTGGGTGAAAAGCTGTCAATAGGGAGGCAGGCAAATCTGTCATGCCTCTGGACCCAAAGTCTTGAGAAAAGTGGAGGCTCAGAAGTGTCCTCTTAGAGCAGCACTTGCCTGTCCCATCACAATTTCCGTGGGGAGGGAGAAGTGAAGACTACTGGAATGACTTTCCTTACCATAGTCTGAAAGTGGCAGGAAATACAAATCCTTCCCAGACCCTGAAGCATGAACCAAAGAACAGGAGTGTCCTCTGAAGGATGAAAAGTGCTGTGTGGAATTCAGCTTGGTATTAGCCAGGGTCAGGACTTGGGACAGCTATGGGTTTGTCATCAACCAGACTTAAAGCAGGAGAAGTGCCAAGGACACCAATTGCTTATGAATGTACATTAAGGAGACTTGGCAACTGATGTGTCCCATAAACCAACTTGCTCACTGTCAGGAAGCTCAGCCACAGCCTGCTTTGCCTGTAGTGGTTGGGAGTTGAGAGAAGAGTGAGTCCTTCCTAAGACTGTCTGCAAAGAAGTGCATTTCTCCAGGTCTTATCCTATGTGAGAGAAACATGGCTGGGAGGAAGAGTATTTCGGCTTTCTAGACGCTTTCCAAGGAAAGTCAAAATTGCAGAGCTTTTTTTGGTGTCTAGCTTGCCTCTTATCAGTGGGTTAGATTGCTGCCTAACAGATGGAACAACTCCCTAAAGGGATGTGTGGTTTTGCACAAGATGAGGGACTGTGCAGAGTGGTGTCACAAGCCAAGAGGCAGGGCAGCCTCATCTGGGCAGGTGGCAGGCACAGTCTTTCCTTCCTACCAAAGAAGAGGCTCATCTAATCTGATATTTGGCAGTAAGGATTCCGTTTCACTGCCTGGTCATACCTCAACAACAGATCCCAGAATCACAGTTACAGTGACAGCAGGAGATGATTTAGAAACCACTCTCTCAGGAGGGCTGTGGCTGGACAAGTGAATTTTGACCACTTTGTGACTTCAGTGGGATCAACAGTTCACAAACGGATTTGCCAACCATACTAAATCCAGCTGTGCTTGCAAAGAACACAAAACAGGCAACTGAGTTAAAAAAAATGCATGACTGTCTGTGGTGCCACATAGCTGAAATAAAAATGAGCTCTAGGTCTGGGTCCACGTTTTGATGGGGGCATGAGCAAAAGTTAAGTTCTGTAAATTCCTTAAATCAAACCCCCCAGTTTTTCTCCCCCTCATGCTGTCCTTTCAGTAACCTGTGTTCTTCTAAGCCAGCTCCAGAAAGGATATCCACAGTAATTCAGGAGGATCTCTGAATGCCTACAAGGTCTAGTTATAGGATAAGATGGAGGCAAAACCTGAAAAGACCTGTATGTAACTTGAAGGTTAGTCTAGATGCATTTTACAGATCACTGCAAACACAGTGGATCTTAATACACCAAAGCTTTTTTCTTATGTTTAAGTTGAATCTCCTGTATTTCAGTTTGTGTCCATTGCCTCTTGTTGTGTCACTGAGTACCCCTGAGAATAGCCTGACTCCATCCTCTTTGCACTCTCCCTTCAGGTATTTGTACACCTTGATAAAACCCACCCTGGGTCTTCTCTTCTCCAGGATGGCCAGTCCCAGCTCTCTCCCAGTCTCTTTTCTTGTAGAAAAGATAATCCAGTACTTTTATTATTGTGGTAACCCTTCAATGGACTTTCTCTAGTAAGTCTGCACTGGGCTCCTGTATTGAGTAGCACAGAACTGAACCCAGAACTTCAGGTGTGGCACCACCAGCAATGAGTAGAGGTGAAGGATCATTTCTCTTGACCTGCAACAAGCCTCCTAATACAGCCCAGGGTATCACTGGCCTTCCTTGCCCCAAGGGCACATTGCTGGCTTGCGTTCAACTTCACACCTGATGATCCCCATGTCCTTTTTTGTCGGGCTGCTTTCCATCTGGATGGCCCCCAGCACATGCTGGTGTCTGGAGCTGGGTATTCAGACTCAGAACTCTGCACTTCCCCTTGCTGAGCTTCATGAGGTTCCTGTCAGCACGTTTCTGTTGAGGTGTCTCTGAATGCAGCATGACCCTCTGGTGTTACCAGCCACTCCCCCCAGTTTGGTGTCATCAGCAAACTTGCTGAGGGCACACTCTGACCCATCTGATGTGTTGGACACTTCTGGAGGCAGTATAGGCCTCTAGTGACTACTCAGCAATGGGAATGCCTCAAGGGTCCAAGGCCAAAATTTGTGCTTTTTCAGGAATGCTTTTTGAAGCCAGTGGATTTTATGTATTGCTCTGATTTTTTTCTTAGTGGCAGAATACAAGTCTGTTATTCTGTAGGCAGGATAAAAGTTTTCTTGTAGTCCTGCAGTTCAGATATGCCAGACTTTTTTGTATGAGCAGCTTAACACTCATCAGCACAGAGGAAAGCTGTGTCAGTCAACTGTAAACATAAAAAACTCAATTTGATCAACCAAAAAAAACCTTTCATAACAGCTATGGGAACTAACAATCTTTCTGTCCTTCTCTTATTATCATATACAAGTCATACCACAGAATTGTCTCTTGAATCTCAGGAGTAACCAGCTCTCCCAGGGAAGAAGGACGATTTACGGGGAATTGCTGAGAAAAAGCATTTTGAAAAAGAAAGCTCTGTTTGCTTTTCAGGCAAGCTAGCGAATGTCATTTCCATCAATTCAGCTGTGCTGGTTTGTACTTTTTTCCTTATTCCTATTTGTTGTCAGGAGAAAAGCTGACGGAATTGTGTCTAGCTACCAAAACTACATCTGCGAATACCATTTCTATCATCTCTAGAACATTTGAAGGATATTCCCATCAGCCAAGAATTCAAAACATTATTCAGAAATGATACTAAGTTTTAATTTCTCATGATTAATTTCTCCTTCATTTTAGGGAAAAGGATGCCTTTTCTGCATCTGGGAACACATTTTCATGAAGTAGCATATTCCAAAGAGGTTGGTTTGCAGCCCTCCTTTCCACTCTTCCCCAAGGGGCATTGTCTGCGTCTTTTCATGTCACTAGTTTGTATTCTTTTTAACTTTGTTCAGATTACAGATGCTGGATATCTCCCCAACACTGTTAAGCATTCCAGATCAGTCTTCAGCTGCAAAGAGGAAGAAGGTCAGAAAAAAACCCACTGTCTGAATGCAGAAAAAAACAGAGAATTGAATTTTTTGTTCCTTTGTGTTTTTAAAAGCTTAACTACAGACCCATGGGAAAGGTGAGTTCAAGCTGTTGCTTACTCTAATTCTTTCCACAGAATGAGAAATCTTGCCTCATTTCCTTTACTCAGTTATGAGTTAGATTGCATTTTACATGGTATGCAATTCAGTCTTATGAGTAGTACAAAGATTTGGAAGCATAGGCTGAGGAAACACACATGATATGAGCTCGTATTTGCTTCAGTAAATTTTAATTTTATTACAGCAAATTTTAATTTGTGAACATCTCCAACAATTGTCAGATGCTGTTTGGTGTATCAAACTTGCTTTTGGTGGTTTGGTGGTGGTTTTGCTCTTGGTGGAAATAATTCCCTGTAACCTTGATTCCTAAAGGTAGTGTCAGACAGAGTGACAACAAACAGGATGCTGTCTGGTGGGAAAGGAGATGGCAGGGAGGCATGTTTCTAAAAGGACTGGTAATGTTTCCTTGGGAAAATGTGGGCTGTGGAGGGCACAAGGACTGGTCAGTGACTTCTCTTTGTAGTTGACCTACAATATTGGGTAGAAAGAAACCGCCTAAGTTCCTGTTTTTTTGTGTAGTGTGTTACTGGCTGTGTCTGTTGTCTAACATCTTTCCCATGGTTCCTGCTCATTGTTTCTCTTACTCCGATGTGTGTGTCTTCTCAGCCCCAGTCGTGTTTCTCCCCATCATCTGTGTCTCAGTGTGATCTTTGTCTTCTCCAGCTGCTGCCACTTGCAAGGAAAGAAGTTTCTACTCCTTTCTCCAACTTGGCCCTTAGCATATGGCTCCACTACTTCCTTTGCCAACCATGCTTCCTAAACCATTAATTTGGAATAAAGCCAGTATGTGAACTAGTTTCATGCTCAGTCTTTGGGACTGTGGTCACTGCCACCCATGCTTTCTCAGACCAGAAATCATATTGCTTCTGCAACTCAGGATTTTCAGAAAGTTTAGTGTAGAAGTGATGAATTTAGTTATTGAAATCACATAGTTTCTGACAAAGGAATAGAATGAGCTATGGGAAGCCCAGAAATAAGCATTTTTCCATTACAAAAAACTTTAACATTTTATGATAACATGAATGGCATCATAACTCTTTTCTGAGGTACAGATTTAATTTAATGTACTTGTGTAAAAACCCTTAGATAGAAAATTTCTGTAGGTCTGAATGACCTGTGTTTGAGAACTTTTAAGTAAACACCATTGCACGTGAAATGCTGCAAAACCACATGGGTTACAGAAGTTCATATAGTTTTTCTTTTTTTATTGTATTCCTCACAAGGAAAACGCTTAAGAGAAATAATCCAGCAGAAATGTTATCAGTGGTACTGCCAACTGTTCTATCTATTACTAAAAGCTGCCAAAAAAGTGCATAAAAGAAATGTGAAAGCTTTATAAAGAAATAAAAATAGAATATAATATTTTTGTGTCTCACATAATAAGCAGTGTATATTCCAAAGTGCAGGGAGAAATTGCTACCTGCTGTTAGTGCAGTTATGGAAAGTTCCCTCTTTCCCAGTTATGAATAACCTAATAGAACCTTCGGCACAATGCTGCAATATTGCTTGACAAATGTGCTGATTGATTGCTGTAAAAAATGGCACCTTTTGAAACACAACTGATGCATGACAAAGTCAAAAGAAAATCTGAGTAACTCAGGAACTTAATGAAACCCACTGTAAGAGAGATTATATTTCTTCATAGGAATTGATTTTCTATTTTCTATTTCATGTTTCTCTACTGTGATTAATGCAAAATAACTGCACTGTAAAACAGCACTGAACAAAGTTTGTTCTGGCTGAAGCTTCTGCTTTATGAATCACTGAATCCACAGTCTACTTCTTGTCCAACCAAGCTGCACAGCTATTCTGGACAGCTATAGCATGGGATAATGACATATGGGACATGACACATCAGTGTCTTGTTTATGCTCAAGGTTTTTCCTGTGTGACATCTTGGTTTGTTTACTGAGGTTTGAGGTTAAACTGAAGAAAACTGTGATTTCCTCCTGGTCTTTGATAATCCATTTGCTTTTTAACTGCTCAGAGTCCTTTGTGAACTACTGTCAAGTTCTCATTGCTTTGAATGCAAACGAGGGGTTCTAGGTGCCTTGGTGTTTGTATGGCCACAGGGGCTTGGCTGCACTGAGGAACTGTGGTGATACCCTAGTGGGCATAATTTCTTCTTCAGATATTAATTCTGAATGGTTTCACATATAGCTATTTATGGGTTTGGCCAGCTCAGACCAGGGGACACAAAGATTTTGTGTAGACCTGGAATGACAATCAGTGGCAGTGAAACTTCCAATAAAGTCATCCTGAAGCCTTTACAGAGTGCACACAGGGCTTCAGAAGACTGTTATGTAACAGAAAACTTGCTTCAAAGTGAAAAAGGGCGTGGCTGCCACTGGTGACACCTCCTGTCCTGGATTGCCAGTAGTCAGAAGCTAAACAGCTTGACGAATAGTGATTCACATGGCCTTCAGAGGTGGTTGTTGGAGGTAGAAAAGAGTCGAGCTCATGTAAGGCTGGCGAATGCACATTGATGATACATTTTTGTTGTTTTTTAGTACAATAAAGGGGCTCCAAAATATAAGGGAACATTGTAATTCCAGTTAGGTGTGAAGTGATTTCATTTTGGAGCAAAAGCAGAGGAAGGCTCTGATATCATATGGAAAATTAAATCCCTATATGATTACCTACTTTAATCTCTTCACAAACAATGGCAGATTTAAAAATATTTTCTTGTTTAGCAGAGCAAACCCAGAACCTGAGAGGAGATAAACCACTCTTTCTAGCTGTATTCCTACGAGTGATAGTAGTGATGAACAGCAGAGAAAGAAAACAAAGAGTCATTTATAGTATAGAAAAATGTTAGCACCAAGTAATTATAATGACACATAAATTTGCCAGCAGTAGATTCCAACTGGAAATCCGGAGACAGACTGTCACCAGTAAGCTTCTGGAACAGCTATGGATGAACAGAAATACTTTAAAGTAAAGAGCTTGGTCAACCTCTGAATCAGCCTGAATTACACAGTTACCTATGAGAGCAGACAACTGCCTCAATGACTCAGTTGGGCCTGTGTTCTTTGCCTCTGTGAATAATGATTAAGTGAAAGAAAAAAAAGAAGCATTTTAACTTTAGAAAGGTAATGCAAGACCTGTTTGATTGAGACAGTGATTAAAGATGTTTAACAGAGATTAACACCTCAAGTCCTTACCAACCAGTAACTTGAGAAACTTGCCTGGGTTTTTGCAATTTAAATAAAAAATATCTGTGCCGCCAGGATTTGTATGAGCACTGCTGGTGCTGCCGTTTCATCAGTCCTAGCTCATGCTCTGCTTTGGTTGCTTGTGAATCATACTCCTGAACATGTGGATAGGAAAACCATATTCCCTACTTGCTTTACTTCCAGCTGTGTTTGTGAGGTTGGGAAGAATGACAAGAGATGTCATGCTGAGCCAGAAAATATTTGTACAAAGTGCTTTTGACTAGCTAGGGGGAAAAGGGCATGGACAGAGTTGGTCAGAAAAAGCTTAATAAGACTTATTTGGGTTTGGGTGGTTTTTTGGTGTTGGATTTTTTTTTTTTTGGATGGATTTGTCAGATCCATGAAATCAAATAATAATTTTGCACAGTCCGAATTTGCTTTCAGTGGTGTCCCAATACAGCCTTGTCAGCCAAACAATTTTCAGAACAAGGTTAGATGCCAACACATCATCTCCATGACTTTTTCTTTCAGGCTTCTCCTGAGCTGACAAACAACCTGAACTCAGTGAATCCTGGCTGACAGCCATACTGCTGCATGGCCTGCTGAGGTGACAAAATCCAGAGCTGGAGCAGCTTGCAGGCATGAACTTGATGCCAGATTTTGTACAACTTGAGTGAGTGTCTTAATAACCAATCTGCTATTTGTTTTGTTGTTTTTCTGTCTGATGGAACTCCACACCCGAAAGATGTCTCTGACCTGGTGCAGAATGTGAGAGGTTTTGAAGTCCTAAAAATTCCCTGAGGGCAGGAAATTTTTTTCCAGCACAGCATTTCTGCCATGAGCCTCCTCTTCAGCACATCTAAAACTCATGCTGTTGTCTTTGCTTGCTTTGCCAAAATCCTATTCCAACTCCTCATAAGAAGAAGATACATGAATTTTTGCTGGAATATAGACAGAGACTGGGGCAAGGCAGCCAGGCTAAAAGGAGAGCAAGCACAAGATGGAGGATGTGGTCTGCTCAGAAACTTTCATGTCAGAGAAGCTGCCTTGCAGGTCATTTCTATTCATATCTACTGAGACCAGGCAGAAGACAGAGAGGAACTGCAAGAGCCCAAAGGCAATTAAATGTATTAAATTTCCTAGACGTGAGATATGATGACCGAATGACTAAAAAGTGACTATCATAATAGCTGGGTCCCTACATCTTTTGTTATTTTGGATGCAGGATGCAGCAGTTGATAATTATTCATCAGTATCATTATTTCACTAGTGACATAAAACTATTTAACTCTTATCCTAGGATGTTGGACAGTGAAAAGGCCTGCCTGTTTTATCATTTGCAGACCTCCAGAGTAGCTGAAAAAATCTACCTTTCTGACCACCTTTTATTTATCTAGGGGATACACAGTGCATAAGATAAACACCAATTGCTGATATATAACTTCAGAAAAAAGATCAGAGGGAAATTTTTTTATATGCTTGAGCTGATGCATGAGGTAAACTGATAGGCTGGGGCTTTGGATTTTTATACCATAAAGGGGAAGAGTGAGCAGATTTACTGCCTTGTAGCTTTTAACCTTAAAAATTTTACTCTAAATTCTTTTCATGTAAACCGTGCAAGTATTCAGTATTTATGTAGTTCATAGGGTACAATCAACGCTTACTTATCTCTGTTCTTCATATAAAACTTGTAAAAAGATTGATCTGTGGTATGTACTTTGAGGTTTTAAGCTGACATACGGAAAGAAGTGTTGTGATGTCTTCCTTGCATCCTCAAAACTCATTCCATTAATATCTATCTTCCAATAATTAGTGGAGAATCTGGAAAACAAAACTGCTTGCTAACATGTAGACTTTTGTAAACAAAGTACAGGTTGGATGGAGTACAAGGGCAACAGCACTGCTGGAACTGACCATCAGTGTTTGGGATTCATCTCACCTTATTACCCAGTGCCAGCTGATTAGTTCTTTTTTGGAACTGGTAGTTGTGCTAAGAGACTGAGTCACAGTGGGAGCCCTAGGTGTTGGTCCTGTGTGAGTCTGAGGAAGACCTGGCTGGTCTTCCTGATTGATCTCAGCAACAATCCTTGTTGAGTTGGGTTTCCTCCTGAGAGACATGGAAAGTGAGAGGCTTGGGGCTCCTGTACCATACACTGTGCTAGTAAAGAGGGCTGTTACAAAAGCCGGAGGAAATGTCTCTCTGAGGTATCAGGCAAAGAGACTATGACTTGTTGTCTGCATGGAGAAATAATCTGTGTTGTTTCTGTGGAAAAGTTAATCTGCATTTACTGAATCCTTTTAGACACTCCCATTGCTCTCTAAGAATGCCAGGAAGAACATGGAGCTATGCCCACAGTTTTTCTTGTTTCATAATTCTTTGTACATGACCTGAAAGCCCATGGGGCATGGTGGATTGCTAAACCAGAAGAATATGGGCAATGACTTCTGACTCTCAATTAAAGCACATCGTTACTTCATCTTCAGGAATTGGTTGCCCTATCCCTCTTCTCCATGGAAGCAATGAAAAATATACTCTTGACCTCTTTCTAAATAGGCTAGATTAAAACCAGATTTTGAAGTTCAAAATATAAATTCTCATCTAGCTCTTTGTTTAGCAGTTCTAACTGTGTGTCACGGGCCATCACTGTGAGCCAGCCTGCTGCCAGTGAAAGCTACCGTGATTATCAACACTAAACATTTCTAACGGGGTAACTAGCAGAGAAGTGCCTTAGCACAAATGCTGTGCCATGTTCAAAATGCCAGCAGTCACCACTGTTCATGTGCTTCCTCTGCAAATCATCCTGCAGCTCAGAAGATACAAGTAACTTTCAGGGTAACTAATCTCAACAACCCCATGGTTAGTTAACACCCTGAAAGAGTTACAGACAGATACCTTCCAAAGACAAGCAATTCTTCAGAAACAAACTGATTTACCAACAACTTGTAAACTATGTTTTTTAACGTATTTGGTATGTGGAGCTCTTGGAACTTTCCACGAAAAAGGAACCCCAGACGAAAATAAACATTAACTAAAAGCACACCATGTTTCTTTCTGGGGTGAGGATAAAATGACTTTTAGACACAACTAACATCCTGTTTGAGTCAATTCAAGCTCCCCAAAGTCAAATACATAGTTTGGTTTGGTTAAATGTATTAGATTTTAAATTATGACAGTGTAAATAAACCCTACAAAAGCTGATTAAAAAATTGGGGGTTTTTTTTCTTCATATTTTCTTAAAACAACATGAGGAGAAAACTTATTTTAAAAATTAGCTTTTAAGCTTTGCTCTGGAGGAGTTGTTTGTCAGGTAAATTTCATACATCTGCCTTTGGAGATATTTTCCTTTTGTCCATCTTCAAAGCCCTAGCAGGAAGAGCTCATATGAGAAGGCAACACTATGCCTGCATCACCTACAGTGCATATCCTACAGTGAGTAATGCTTAGCCAAGATTTGCTCTCTCATAAGTGATGGACTACTGAGAAACTGGGCACAAACAAGTTTCACCAAGGGAAGCAAATATGGAAAGAGCAAATCTGTCTCAGACATCTCAAGATAAGCTGGCTGTAGCATGTCCACATAGGGGAATTACTGGTTTAGTTTAATGTAGACGTCTGCAAAAAAAGTTTGTTAACACACTTGACATAAATGTTTTGGGAGTTTTATAAAGGATACTTAACTCTACTCCTCAGAAGATTCTTTTTCAAATTAAGCTGAAACAAAGAGTGGATTGAGTAGTGAATGGGCTAAGAGCCTGCTCCTGAAATAACCAGCACTGTCTTGAGGTCAGCAGAGGAGTGGCTGCTGTGTTTATTAATGACCTGGTTTTTGTTATTCTGCTTCCTGAATAGATGCAGGAGTATTGCCTTCCACTTCTCTTATGGGCTACAGGAAGGTATGAAAGGAGAATAGTAGAGACTGGAAGGTTTATGTTTTTAGTGTTCCTTTATACTAATTGTGGAGTCAGTATTGACCATGTGTCTCTTTAGGACTGGTTTAGCACATGTTCCCTAGATGGGGTCTGTCAGCCTCACCTGTAGTTTTCAGTTTTCTTTGTCCACCAGCAATATTGTGACTCTTAAAAACATACTCAAATTCTGCTCTGAAAGTAGAGCGATGGGTTGAGTTTCAATGGCAAGAAGAATATGGGCAATGACTTCGGACTCTCAGTTGAAGCACATTGTTACTCCATCTTAAGGAGCTGGCTGCCCTACCCCTTGTGATCTTCTGGGCTGCTGTCATGGTTTAACATAGTTTGGGTTTTTAGTTAAGGAGGGGCTACTGAAGATCATGTCTGCGGTATGTTGCACAGACCTTGTATCAAAGTTGGAAGAATGTAGTTCCTGGTATTCTCCACAGTTGGAAATAGCTGTACTTCCTGACACCTAGCTCCAGTGAATCTCTAGACAGTCTTTTAATGATGCCTGGGTCAGGCATAAAAAGCCCAGGCCATAAAGTAGCAGGGATTCAGCAGTGGGCACCCTGCTAGAGACATCATGCAGATTCTCCAAAAATATTTATTTAAGCTTGCATTGTTTCCTTTTCTTGGTGGGCTTCTTGCCCGGGACATGTTCCAGAAAATGGTTTCATTTTATGACTCTGGAGCAGCTTTGCTAGAAGCAATCATTCATCTTCTTATATATTTATAAATATTTCTAAATATCTGATTTCATAAATTCAGAGGGGGCAAATAATGGAGCCCAAAAGAATAATACTAAAATATTCTCCCAGAATTTCCCTGGATATTTTTTTGTCATGAGATCCCAAGAGGAAGCAGCACAGGTTAGCTGGGTGACAAAGGAGAGCTGAAGACTCCAGGTTTGAGGGAGTACTGGTGAGATCAGGTGCTGGTTACTCCCACTCACACTGTTTGGAGGTGGGAGTGTGAACATTTCCTACCACAAGACCATGTTCAGCTGCTTGGTGCATTTTTCTGCACGTGCATCAAGTCAGAAGAAGCACAGAAGCAGAATGGGTGAGCAAGAGATGTGTGCCAGTGAGCAGCTCGGGCATAGGCTGGCTTGGAAGTGCAAGGACAAGTGTTTATTTCTGACAGCTAACAACATGTAAGACTCGAATGTTAGATAATTCCATTGGAAAAGTTAGTCTCCCTGAGAAAACGTTATTCTAGTCAGCTTTCTTAGAGATTATTAGCTCTAAAATTCATGGTTTATTTGAAATTTATGTAAAGATGTTATTCTTAAACAGTGTTTAAGCTTTCAAAAGTGTTTGCGCAGAGAACTCTCAGGATTGCAAAACCAGCTGTCCAGTGAAGGCTGTGATGGTCAATTCTTCAGAAACATGGAGTGTTTACTGCTGAATACCACAACTATTCAAATTACTTGGAAGCTTCATGGATGTCGCTTTTATGGAGAGGAAATTTGATCCAAAAAACAAAATGTTTTCATTAGGTGTTTTGTTCTATTGAATTGGATCATCTGCTAAACTTGCAATGCTTGCACACAGGGCACTAATATTCAGATGGATGAGAAATAGCATCTACACCACTAAAAAACAAAGATAAAACTTCCCCCTTTCTTTCCTTCCAGGTACTCCCCTCTGTCTGTCCCTTCCTACCTCCTCCTTCAAGATCTTTGAGTTTTATCTCTTGAGTTTTCCAGTTGGCCTTAACATTATACTTGTCAAGTATAACATTAATGTTAATAATGTTAATATTAATGTTGGCAATGTTAAATTCCCATCTTATACCTTCATTTATTTTTTAAGAACACATGGTTTTTCTCTTATTATCCCTGCATGTAGTATTTTAATTTTGTGTATTGAGTAATATAGTATTTTAAAATACCAGGTGTTTCCTTAAATGTGCAACAAGTTCCTGGATCATTTGTGGTTTGCTGAAACACCGGAAGAAACAACTTGCATTGGGAAAATCACAAGCTTTTTTTTTTCCATGCTAATTTAGTGCAGCCTGACTTAAAGCATCATTCCAGGTATTTTTTAGAAGTAAAGATTTCTTCCAGAATCTTGTTTTGATGATATTTTAGTATCTTCATATGAAATAGGTTTTGTTCCAGCAGTGAAATAAAAACTTGGCTTTCCAGACTCTTGTTTCCCGTAAGAAGGTAGTGAATGCCAATGCTTGCAAGCTGTTGAAAAGGAGACGTGCAGCATCCGAATGGTAAAGCTACTACACAGGACATGGAACTTCCTCAAATTATATTGACCTACATATTTTACATGGTGACAACAACATACTAAAATTTAAGGAGGCATTTTTCACCAAAACTTAGAATGCAAAATTTTGTACTACAGGAAGGGGTAGATCCTAAAGATATGTATGTGTTCAAAAAGTGGTTAGACATGAAAAATTATCCTAAACAGAATTTAGCAGGAGACTTTCCCTCTGGCTCAAAAATCTTCTCAGCTGCAGGTCTTTGACGTCTGTTTATCCTAATTTAATAGAGCAGTTGTTGTACTTCCAGGGATGAAATAAAAGTGGATTTCAAAACTGTTTATATGATTTAGAATATAAATTTGTATGCAGATGCCGGATGCCCATTGCTAAATTCCTTATGCAATTTTTTCAAATCTTTGCCCCCAACTGACGATCTATTTTAAAAGGTTTTTTTCTTCCCATCCTGGTTTGTGTTGAATCTTGTTCACTTCAAGACGGCAAAAACCAATGAGAAGTAAGGCGATATCTAGTTTAAATCTTAAGACAACATTTAACTTGTGGAAGAACATTTTATCTTCTTTAAATCACCCTCTAGCTGCAGTGGATGTTACAGTACCTACACTATTGCTTTGCTCTGGACTCCTCCCAGATTGATAAGCACTGCTATTAATAGTACTACAAGCAGCACTGAATTAACCTTTCAGGTCTTCAAGAAACCGCTAGGGTATTTACCCTAATACTGTTTTCCCCATTCCCCCCCCCACCCCGCTTTTTCTTTTGGCGAACATCCTACAATTTTTCCACCCTAGGTACCAAAGTGTTCTTCCTGATAATAGGCTTGATTGTGCAGACCACTTAGATATGGTTGGCAAATTAGGTATTTGCTAGAGAGACTACACTGGGAAGAGCATAATGAACGTCTGCTTGGGTAGCATTAAAGTATTCAAACATCTTATAGTCTGCTTCTCAACAAATACTGCCAATATGCTGTCATCACATCAGGATTTAATAGTTTAATTGAGTATAGGAATTTTTTCTAAAATCAAATACAGGCATTTTTATATAGCTTAGAGAGACAGGAAATCACTGTCAAGCAATTATTTCCTATTGCTAAAGGTCTTTTCATATTTTTCTTCCACTGTTGCCAGCAATCTAACAACTGTTGTGTTAAGTTATTAAATTTCCAACGATATATGCCATTTTTCAATTATACAGGAAATATTAGGTTATCAGTTTATTACCCCTACATTTTTTTTTTTTGGAGACCAGCAAAACAACCAAAAATGGGTAATTATTTGCAAAAAAAAATTCTTTCTGTACTTATTAAAAGGGGCATGTTGGAGAGTAAAATTAACAGATTTTGAAGCAAGTAGTTATAAAGGACTAATAAATTTTTCCTGACAAAGAAGCATCTTGATGCTAAGCTCAGAACCTGAGGCTTGCAACGTGTGTCTTGAAACTCTACCTTGCCCTCGTGACTTGGATCTGTGCTGGATTATGTATCATCCCTCGAAGCAAACCTGAAAAACACGGTTCAGTCCACACAGTTTGATATGCCCATAAATGCCATGGGATTTCTGACTCCATCTTTGGCATTGCTCCCAGACATAATAAAACAGTTTTGAGATACACCTCCAGTTTCATTTGTTCCTTTTATTAAAGACTTGCATTTTTGTAAAGTTTTAGATGCATTTTGAATGCTAAATAAAACTATCCATAAAGATATTTCAGAAACTGCCACAATTGCCAATTTTTCAGTGATTTCCAGACTAGTTTACAATGCAACTCTCATACAACAATGTCAGAGAAGTCCTTATAGCAGGAGCTGAGAAACAGCGTCAATTAGCTCCTGTAAGGTAGAGCCCAGTGTTACACTGAGCAGCAGTGGTCTTTAACGAGCAGCTTCAGGCTTTCCTGGGGCTCCTGGTCTTTTTCATGGCTACAGGAATTTTGCTGCGGATTAGAGGCAATGCAACAGGAAATACTTGCCACAACCACCAACCACTGGTTTCTATTGCAATGTAAGGGTCAAGGCTCAAGCAGCCTGCAGCTGATAATCACTCGCAACCTCACAAGATGATGCTCCTCTGCCTGCAAGCTCAGTCTGTCCCCCTGCTGTGAGAGCAGCAAGGGCCTCCCAACTCCGGCTGGAGCAAGTGGATTGTCCAATCACGCAACATGGTGCAATTTACAGCCCCTGTCACTAACCACAGCTCCTAAGTGGGCCACAGACACCTCACACAATGGGCCAGGTGGGAGTACTTAGTGTTTGCTCAGGTCTTTCTACAAACAGATGTTTGGTGGAGATTTTGTCGAGGTAAAAAAATGCTAGGAGAAAACATCACGGGCTGTGACATGCAGCAGCATGGAAAACTTCCTGTGTTTACCTTTTTCTCCTACTACATAAGTTATGTTTGTTTATCTTCGCTGCAGCCACTAACGGCTGAACAGCGAATTAAAATTGATAATCTCTGATGACTCCCTTTACAGATAAGGCCTGCAAACATGAAGCTGGTGTTACTGCTGCTCTCCTTTGACATTTGGTGGGGCAGCTTGATTCAGTTACTGTTCGAGCTGGCAGCTGTGCTGGCAGCAGCCCTTGCTTCCTCAAAAGCTTCCTCGGTCTCTGTTGAAATGGCTGCAGCCAATTTTTGGAATTTGGATTTGCAACCTCAGTAATCTGTGCAATTAATTTGTTGCAAAATGATGTCTTTTGTCACAGATTTGTTAAAATGCTATTGACTGCTGTTTAACAACCTCACCCCAAAGCGATCAAGCAGATGTGGATTTTTGAAGGTTTAATATTGAGAGTGTTTTGCCTCTTCCCCCAGTATTCAATAGATTATTCAGATACATCTGATATATTCAGCATCAAAACTTAGTCCTTTTTGGTTTTCCAGACTCTCTTGTCTATAGCACTTAGACACACTGTCAGTCAGCTTAAATGAGCTTACTTCTCACTGTCAGGTTAATTATTTTCCATGCTGGTTAATTATTTTCCATGCCTAGCCTGAAGTACCTTAACTATTTGTATTGTCACAGAAAGAAATAATAAAATTTAGGCTGTTTCACGAGTATTTGTACACAGAAAAGTGTTAATGAATAGTTAATGAATGAACAACTCAGAAGTTAGCTCCAGCTGCAGAATATCCTTTCTTTCTGTGGAAAAAAAGAAACCTTTTTTTCTGCAACGTAGTTATACGTAATTTTCATTGAATCATCAGTATACAATATGTGTTATTCAAATTTTTGAGTGGGCAACACTTAGGATAAGAAAGATTTCTGTTTGACTTAAAATTAAGAAAAAAATATCTTTCTACATACAAAAACAAGGAAATGAAAAATGAAATTTTATTTGTAATAAAACCTTGCAAACTTTTAATTTCTCTCTTTTTTTTGTTTGGAGAGAGAAAGCATTTACTTTCTTGCTAGTGTGACTGGAAATGGAAAAAGAAAAGATTAGAACTTAGAAATGTGATTGCAATATGTTTTCATTTTTATGAAAAAAAAGAAAAGTGATGGGCTTACTGCCACTTGTACTAATTACTAAAGCTACATTCACTGAAAAAAACCCCAAAACCAAAACAATTTGACTATGTAAGTTTTTATGAGAGTTTTAAAATGATTGAGCAATCAGTATTCAGTTTGCAATTTTTAACAGTTCACATATCAAAATCCTTGAATGTATAGTAAGTCAACAGCTGTTTGAAATGCCACATTAATGGAATAAAGGAGATTTTTTCTGTAGGCTCAAGAGCTTAGTTCTCATGGTTTCTGTTGCCTTTCTCTTTCCTCTGCGACAAAGTGAATCTTTAGTGTAGAAATTCTCAGGAGTGCACGGATGGAAACTCATCAGATGACAAGAGGCACGTGGAGCAGCTCTGCAGTGACCCTCAGCATGCTGTGAGCTGCAGCAGCGCTACAGACCAGCAGTAACGTACATGCAGCATCTTTGCAATTATTTTTAATGGGAAGTTGTACTGACAGCTCCTTCTTGCAACTCAACTGAAATAGAAAGCAGAGCAACAACATTTCAACAGGGATCAAGATCACCTCCAAAGGAAATTTTCATTTTACTGTAGCTATTTTTCAGAAAATATGGATTTTTGTCAGAAACTATGCAAGTGCCACTCTTTTCTGAGTACATTGGCGGTTAAAATAAATCTGACATAGACTCCTGAAGCCCTAGGAAATGGAACCCACCATCTCATTAGAACTGAAAGTCTAAGCCTAATGTCAACATACAAAACTGTATATAGTATTAAAAACAAATTATGGACAATGAGATACTTCTAGCAATTTTAAGCTTTGGCATACTTTACTAGTCTTGATGCTACTCAACACTCACAGATCTATTAGAGAAAGGAGGAATCACCCATGTCTGGAGCCAGCCCTGCAGTCAGGACGGTACCTACACACGTGGGGTGAACTGCCCTTCCCCATGGACAGTCAGGGTGTGTACAAACACCTCTCTCTTGCCAAACAAGCAGGGCTGAATTTAGTGGGAATGAGTGGGAAGTGACACCTTGGAGCCAGACAGTGCCACTCCCAATAAAAGGCCCTGAAGGGCTCCAAACATGGATTTCACCCCAACAACACTGCCCCTCTGAGCAGGGTCTGGCTTGGGGGCACCGAGCCCAAAGTCACAGAATCAGGGAGTACGCCGAGTTGGAGGGGACCCACAAGGATTATCAAGTCCAACTCCTGACCCAGCACAGGACCATCCCTAAGAGTCACACCATGTGCCTGAGGGCATTGTCCAAATGCTTCTTGAACTCTGTCAGGCTTAGTGCTGTGACCGCTGCTCTGGGGAGCCTGGTCCAGTGCCCAACCACCCTGTGTGAAGAACCTTTTCCTGACATCCAACCTAAACCTCCCCTGACACAATTTCAGGCCATTTCCTTGAGTCCTGTCGCTGGTCACCACAGAGAGGAGATCAGTGTCTGCCCCTGCTCCTTCCCTCACGAGAAAGCTGTAAACTGGCATGAAGTCTCCCCTCAGCCCCCTCTTCTCCAGGCTGAACAGACCAAATCACCGCAAAGGAGACGCAGTGTCCCCTGGGCGGGTGCTGCAGCCGCCTGCTGAGCTGCGCCCCCGGTGTGCAGGCACTCGGTTGGCCCTGATGCCCCGCATGGGGGGTTTCCGTGGGCGCCCCGCAGGCACTTATGGACGAGAGGGGAAAACCTCGGGAAGGGGCGAAGAACTGCAGGCAGGGACGGAGGGAAGCACCCTGAGAAGGACACCAGCAGCCGGCAGCGCTCTGGGTGCAAACGCGCACCGGGCGCCGGCTGCGTGCCTGCGGCAGCACCGGGAGCGGGACCGGGAGCGGGACCCCCGCCCCCGCGCACACCTGTGCCACCGCCGCCGGGCGGCTTCGGGGAAAGCCGCGCCACCGCCTCCGCCCGGGGACAGGGCAGCGGAAACTTTCTCCGCGCTCCCTCGTAAACACGGCCCGGCGCCTTCCCCCGGACGCTATTTCGGAGCAGCGCGGTGTCCTCCGGCCCCGTACCTCGGCCCTGCCCTGCCCTGCCCACAGGGAGGGGCGGCCGCGGCCCGCCCTCACCTGCAGGGAGGGGTCGGAAAGCGGGGGGCGGCCAGGCAGGCAGGGAGGGAAGGAGGGGAACATCCCGCTCCCTCCTCCACGCCGCTGCCGGCGGGGGAGCGGGGGCCGCCGGTGTCCGCGCTGCGGGCGGGGCGGGGCGGGACCGGCCGCCGGGTTATTAATAGCCGTGTCCGGGCGGGCAGAGGGCAGAGCCGCGGGGACCATGCAGGGGAACGGGCAGCAAGCGGGGAAGGGCCACGAGGACCACCTGGACGGGGTAGGGGCGGCTGATGGCGGGCTGCAGGCTGCGGCTGTGCCCATGCTGCCGGCCATGGAGGTGGCCGAGGAGCCGGAGAAGCCTCCGGGCGGCAAGAGCAAGGATCCCAACACCTACAAAGTGCTCTCCCTGGTAAGGGCCGGGGCACCGCGGGGCCAGGGGGGCGGATCCGGGTGTCACCTCGCTGGCGGGAGCGTGGGGAGCCCTGAGGCTGGCGCAGGTGTTTCGCCCGTCTCCAGGCTTCAGGAGATAGGAGACGAGCCCGTGGCGGGACCTTAAAAGCCTCCCGGCGGCGTTGGAAGAGGGAGATCGCCCTCGGCAGCACGGGCTCCTCGGGATGCCCGGGGCAGCAGTGCTGCGGGACGGCTCCGCCTCCGGAGTCAGCCTCGGGCAGGAGCGTGGCACTTGCGTGTAGACAGCGACCTGCCTCAAAGAGGGATTCGTAACTCTTGGTCTGTTTTACTCTTTTGACAGTGCTCAGCGTTGAATCTTTCAAATTCTTTTTGTTGTGTCAATGGTTGTCTCGTCTTCCGTCATGTGGTTTTAGCTGTTTGCTGTAGGGGGGACACCCGGCAAGACAAAACCAGGTTAAAATAGGAAAATATGGCTGGAAAAGCTAAAAAGAGTTCGAGAGCTGGAAGGATAGAGGAAGTGTAAAAACCTGCCTTTCTCTGGATTCGAGCTGCTGTGGGTTGAAAGTTTGTCTCCAAGTACTGCTGGGAGGCACTTTTGGCCCTTGTTCAGAAGCCCCAGCAGCCAAAGCCATTGTTAGCAGGCAGGTCACTTTCCAGTTTTAGCCACGCTAGTGTATTATAATTATCCTCCCCATAGAGATGTGAAAATAAGACCTTCCAAACTGCCTGGAGTAATCATTATGAGGCTAAAATCATTATCAAGGTGAAGGAATTGTGGTGTTCTTGGAAGGAAGCTTAGTGGAACTGCAGCAGACTTCACTACATGTGTATTCATAAGTAGTCCTCTTTCAATACACTGAAGCATAAGGGTCAAGGTGCCTTTCCAAATTTACTGATATCTTTGTAGTCTGGTTACTGTTTCAAATGAATCATCCACTGATACCGTAGCGACTACGGTTGATCATACTTTCCGACATAGCATGTGGTAAATTGTTTCTAAGGTTTTCAGAGTGTTATAAGAAAAATGTGAAAATTTATGCAAAGGTCTATGGTAGTTTCCATGCAGAAGCTTTTTTTGGCAATTTTTCTGATGAAATGCCCCTTAAATAAAGGTTGTGGTTTGCAGATTGTTTCATTACTTCATTGTCTTCTGGGGAGCTTAAGGTTGTGCCATAAAAGCCACTGCAGCTGGATGGTGAAAACAGCTCAGCTCTTTTCAGGCTAAGATATTAGATACTAATAGCAGGAAATAATGATATCCTATTCAAAACCTAATGTTGTTGCCCTGAGCTTCTTAGGCTCTAATACAACAAAATTATTAGAGATACATAGCCACTTAGAAACTGGAGTTAAGCACAAGTTAGTGTTTGCAGGTACTTACTTTTCTGAATTAAGTTCTTATTTTCCAAACCATAGCTATTCATTGAGAACTGGCAAAAGGTTCATCCTGTGTTGATTAAAGTGTCAGTGTGAAATATGTCATCTATACAGAAATAATTTAAAAATTCTAAGTATTTATGGCCATGCACTATTTTTTTTTGAGTGACTGCAAACCCTGAGATCACATAGGATATTCAGCGAGAACTTGGAAAACTTTCTAAATACTGCAGGTGATAGTGGATTGAGTAAAACAAGAATGTAAAACTGGAGTTGGAAATGCAAGTGTGTTCTTTCTCACAAGCCAATGTATTTATAAAGCATTGACAATATCCCAATGTAAGGAACAAGTGAGTAGACTTACCTGCTTGGTGCTTGGAATTTTATAGTAATGTGAAACTATCAAAGTGTCTAGATGTAGATAAACCTCATCTACCTGCATTTATCCTAGTTGTAAGCACAGCTGCTTCATTTATTTATGCAGATTTAAAAAAGGAAGGGCAGAAGAGTAAGTGCTTTCAAGTAAGCTTGTGTTGAAATTTTTTAAAAACTCATGAATGCATTTCTGCTGATTAGGGAATACTTGAATCATTCCTTTCATTTTTCTGGAAAGCACAGACTGGTCTGCATTCTCTTCTTCCTTCACATGTGCCTGCCACTTGCAGATGTCTGTGCAGTTTGTGAACACAACCTCAACATTCCCAGCTTTCATCCACGAGTCAATCTTACCCTATTACAGAGCAGCTGTTGCTGCTGCACAGGGAGGATTCTACAAATGGTGGGACACGCCCACAGGCATTTACTAACCCATAAGCTTCTCTAAGAACCTGAAGCACACCTTTTCATTCACTGTGTTGCCAGTTTTCTGAGCTCAAACTTTGGTCCGTCAAAGCCCAGTGAACTGTCTCTCTGTCTGTCTGTAGTCTCTCCAGGCTGTTGTGTGAGTGAGCAGTGTGCTGCTGCCCAAGAGCAGCATAACCTTTGCTTATGTTTGAGGTTTTCTATCCCCACTTGCCAGGAACTCTCAGGCATTGCATTTTGGTCTGATTCATTCATTCCATTAAAATAAAATTTTCCATGCCTGTATAACAGCTGAAATGTTGAGAGAAATAAAAGTAATAACATAAGAGAATATTTCTTTCCAACAGCTTCAGATGTTGTTTGTCAGAACTGGAAAACTCATTTAAACTGATGCTTTTGTTAGAAAAATTTTTAAGGAGTTTTTGCAGCTTGAGAATTCCTAAGTAGAAAAAAATTACCAAAAAATTCCAGGTAAGGTCCAGACTGAGATGTTGAAAGTCTATTAGTCTCATCTAAAGAGTAACTCAAGCATTTCAGAGTGCATAAAGATAATAAATTGTGAACTTTTGAAAAAATGCTGTGGAGTACACTTAATATTTTTATAGTCTGTAAGTTGGTGGGTTTTTTCTTTTTTCATTAAGTCTGTCTGGTCCTTTTTTGTTTGGTTGGTTTTTTTTTTAAAGGCATGTCCCAAAAACTAACCAACTGACACCTTTGGGCAAGAGATAGAACTGAAAACCTCTTCAGGTTTCTTCTAGCCTTATAATATTATAGAATGGTTTGGGTCTGAAGGGATCCTTAAAGACCAGCTAGTTTCAGCCCTTCTATTGTGGGCAGGGACACCTTCACTAGACCAGGTTGCTCAAAGCCCATCTAATCTGGCCTTGGACACTTGCAGGGATGGGGCATCCACAGATTCTCTGGGCAATCTGTCTTGCCACCCTCATGATAAAGAATTTCTTCTTGATATCTAATATAAACATACCTTCTTTCAGTTTTAAGCCATTTCCCCTTGTCTTATCACTACATGCTCTTGTAACAAGCCCCTCTCCAGCTTTCTTGTAGGCCACTTTAGGTACTGGAAGGCTGCCGTAAGACCTTCCCAGAGCTTTCCCTTCTTCAGGTTGAGTAGCCCCAACTCTCTCCACCTGTCTTCACTGGAGAGGTGATCTAGCTCTCTGGTTATCTTTGTAGCCCTCCTCTGGACCTGCTTCAAGAAGTCTTAAGAATCCCTCTTATGTTGAGGGCCCCAGAGCTGGATGTAGTGCTCCAGGTGGGGTCTCACAAGGGCAGAGTAGAGGGGCAGAATTCCCTCCCTTGACCTGCTGGTCACACTTCTGTTCATACAGCTCAGGATGCAGTTGGCCTTCTGGGATGCGAGTACACACTGACAGCCTGTGTCCAGTGTTTCATCTACCAGCACCCCCAAGCCCTTCTCTGAGGGGCTGTTCGTAATGAGTCCTTCTCCCAGTCTGCACTCACCTTGGGGATTGCCCTTGCCCAGGTGTAGAGCCTTGCACTTGTTGAACTTCATGAGGTTCTGTCTCGGTTTGAGACAAATTAGGAGGAAACATCCTGAGATGAACGTGTCCTCTAATGGAAGGCAGGTTTTGGCAGCCCCTCCCCCACAGGTTCGAAAGGAATTTCTTGGGGGAAAGTGAAAAAAGACTGTTAATTTAACAAGCAGGGTGCATGCAGGCACAAGAGAAAAAAAAATAATGTTAGATAATAAACCTTCTTGTGTGGAGAAAGATGGTGGATTTTTTTAGAGTCCTGCTCGGCTTCTCCTGAGGTCCTCTGGAGCCGGGGTGTGGCGCACCAGGGCCTCCCCTCCGGGCCACAGCATGGGGCTCCTGGTGATGTTCTGGTGTTTCGGACTGGAGCAAAGCTGAACAGTTCCAGAAGAAGAAGAGCCACAGTCCTGGGAGAAATTCCTTGCCTCAGCTAACAGGCTGGCTAAAAGCCAGAAGGTGCTCCCTCAGCTCTGCAGCGGTGAAGACGCGGGGGAGTGTGTGAGAGTCCTTGAACACAAACCGCGCTGAAAAATTCGCCTGGCTTCTCTCCCCGCTCTTCTGGACCCAGCTTAAAGCTATGGGATCCATTTCTGGGCAATAAGCAGATGATAGGGGAATACAGTGTTATCATAAAATCACCCCAAGACAGGTTCTCATGGTTGCACTTCTCAAGCTTGTCCAGGTCCCTCTGGATGGCATCTCTTCCTTCTCTTATGTCAACAGCACTGACTCAGCTTTGTGTCATCTGCAGACCAGCTGGGGGTGCTAGGCCACACTGAGCTTCTCAGCCACTAATCCATCCCCAAGTCTTTCTCCTCAGGGCTGCTCTCAAACTGTTCTCTGCCCTGCCTATGCTGGTGCTGGGATTGTCATGCAGGACCACACACTTGGCTTTTGGCCACCTCTCAAGCCTGTCCCTCTGGATGGCATCCCTTTTCTTCAGCCTGTTGACTGCACCACACGGCTTGGTGTTGTTGGCAAACTTGCTGAGGGTGCCTTGATCCTGATGCCTGTGTCACTGACAAAGACGTCAAACAGCTCTGGTCCCTATGCTGACCCTGAGTAAGGCCACCCCTCACTGGTCTCCATTGAGACATTGAGCCCCTGAGCATAGCTCATGGGTGTGACTATCCAGCCAATTCCATGTCCACTGAGTGGTCCCTCTGGCAAATCCATGTCTTTCCAGTGTAGAGACAAGGATGTCATGGGGAACATGCCAAATGCTTTGCACGAGTCCATGTAGATGATTTCGGTTTCTCTTCCCTCCTCCACCACTGCTGTAGTCCCATTTAAGAAGGCCACCAAATTTGTCAGAGACAATTTGCCCTTACTGAAGCCATGTTACCTGTCACCTATCACCTCCTTATTTTCCACGTGCCTTAGCATAGTTTTCAGGAACATCTGCTCCATGATTCTATAAATCGAGTTTCAGTTGTCCATTGGTTGCTATGTTAAGCTTTTATGAATCATAAACCCCCATTTAACATAATATAAATGAGACAATCTCTGCCTATGGGAGAGTTTCTGTTGCCAGTTAATATCTGCCATTGCTGCAGCCAGGAGAGAATCTAACTATAGAAAGAAGATCTCTTGGATGTCAAGATGTTCTATATGAGTCCTGAAAGTTTTTCACCACTTCATTCTAAAATAACCCATAGCTGCTGACTTTCTGCTAAGGCAGGGAAAGATGGGTGTGCTACGTCAGGATTTTGGAGACAGCTGTAAGTTTGTCCGTTTTTTTTGTTTGGTTTCTTTTTTTTATTCCACAGAGATGAAGGTGTGGAAACAACCTTTTCTTATGTAGTTGTCTGGAAGATTGTATTCCTGTTTGGTTGTTTTCATGCTGATGGTTTTCCTCCTAGATATGCTTGAAGGTGCCCAATCATTTGTATAGATTAGTACTTAAAAAAAATTAATAATGCATATCTATATTATTTTTTTTTCCATTAAAAATATGTATTTAATTACCCAAACCTTGTGATTTGGACTATTGTTACTGAATTCAGCCAACTTCAGTGTGGGTACTTTTATGGGTATTGGTTAGTTCTTAAACACTGGCTTGAATTGAAGGATGCTGTCGTGTGAATCTGGGAGGCCTGGGTGCCATGTTCAGTTTTAATCTTTTTTTGGCCCTCAGCAAACCATTCAGTTTCAGCCTTTTTTGTATTATTTTGTTTTATGCACCTTGTAATTTTTTCTTTATTTTTCAGTAGGGAAAAGTTGTCCTTGCTGAAGTTACTTGCCCCCATGACAGTGCTGGACTGAGCTTAGATGGGACTTCTGAGATCCAAGAAACACCACACAGCTTAACAGTAACATTAAAGTGACTGAGTGTTGGGTGATTTAATTTTTTTTGGCATTAAACATCCTTTGAAATATGAAGTAAAGAATGATGGTGATGGGATTGCCATATTTTTAATAGACTTTGAAGCACTTTCAGTTTAGAAATATTAAAAGAGTTCTTGGCCAATCTCCAATATTTTAGTAATTTGTAGGAAAATCTATTCCAATGTTGGGAAACAATGATGTTTTACAGCTGTCTTCTGCCAGTGTTACAGCTCTCCAACTTCCATGGTGACTTGGTTTTAAGTCTGAACACATGGTGTTTGACAAAACTTTTTTTATTGTGCTTGCTCTTGATATTGCTTAAATGCATTAATTAGAATACAATTGTAACAATGCATACAAAAATTAAAGACATTGTTATCCAATTTAAGCCATCAAAAGAAAGTTTGGGGTTTGATGAATTTAAAAATCATTATAATTTAATGTTTCTCTTCAGTCAACTCATTTTTCAGGGAAGACTTTGCGAATAATTCTCATTATACACAGGGAGCTGTAAACCCATAATTTCTTTATTGTCCTTTAAGTGGGGACCTTCATGCTGGGTATTGAAGACAAAAATCATAATCTTGCTCTTACACAATAAAAAAAAAATTAGATATTTTAACTCTGAAGGGTTTCCAGGGTTAATTTGTTTTCTTGCTTTATTTATACTTCATAGAGCTAGATGGCATACCCTGTCTTAAAAGGCAGAAGCTGAAATGAAGTAAAAAATATTGTCCAAAGAAACATTTGCAGGAATTGAGTCTTTCCATTTGGTTGGGGATTTTTAAGTATAGAAGACAAAAAGTCCAAATCAAAACAACAGGAAACACAGACAAACAAAACCCAACACCAACTGAACAACAATGAAACCAAAACAGCAACAGAAAAAACCAGCTCCCCAAATTCCACTGTTATAAAAATCTTCACAAAGGGAGAGTAGGGACCATCTTTGTTAAAAACTGTACTCAGAACTCAGTTTAAATGTTATTGCCCAACTAGGTTGGATTTGGGTACACAGTCAAAGGGGTGATTGTGAATTGGCTAAGCACACTTCAGCTTGCTTTCAGCTGGGTAGTTTAGGAATGGCTTTTAGCATCAATAAGACTGCATGGAGTTTAGGCTACCAAATACTCTCTTCTGTAGCTGAATTGGAGGATTTAAGCCATCCAGGAGGTTTCAGTCACCCCTTGGAGACCAGTGTGTGTGTATGCTTTTGGCTGCCTGGACTCCAGCTGGATTGCAAAGCCTGGACCAGGCTGAAGCACACCCAGCTGTGTGACTTGTGAGTCTGTCAATGCTGCTGGCTGGTAGCCTGCCTGAAAACAGCCTCGTTGGGCTAGGAATGGGAGTGCAGAGTATCTGCTGATAGATTAGGCTACACTGTGCTTGGATCAGCCCATTGGCCCATTCAGGCAAAATGAGTGACTGGGGTCGTGATTGGTGTTGTGTGCTCACTTACTGCTCCAGCATCCAGAGTTCTATCTCGATCCATACCTTATGGCTTCCATTACATTTCTTTAAGTTTGCAGTAATATTTGCTGTAAATCTTTGTCTACCTGTTAGGCACCAGGTGAAGGCAGGTCTTGCTGAAAGAGAAGGTAAAACTGTATCCAGTTGTGGCAACAAGGCAGACACGGGCAGTGGCCACTCTGGAAAGAGACAGTCTCACTGTATGTGAGCAAGGTGAGCACAGTGGATTAGGGGACACCAACCAGGTTCAGCCAATAGTCTAAATTGCCAGGTGAGTGTATAATGGTAAGAGAGGTCCAAGGTAAGGGGAGGCAGGCCTGTGAGTTAGGGACAACAGAATAACTGGCCAGGATGGACTTGACTGCAGTGTGGCTGTACCACATTCCAGACAGGGCACAGAGGCAAGGCTGGCTAAAACAAGGGGAGAGTGACTCTTCCGAGGCTTTCTCTAGCTTTTTACTGAAAAGTTATCTTCAAGGCTGGTTGAGATCTCCCAAACAGTGCTACCAATAACTGAACCAATACCGGAGAACTGGTCCCAAGCACAGGCAGCCAAACTCCTGGGAGGAGGGAGGGTGCTGTTGTTCTGAACACCTTCATATAGTTCTGCAAAACTCTCGGATACTGAAATAGTAAAGAACATATTAACAGTTTAAGCCAGTAGGCTTTCCGTAGTAATAATTTTATCTTGAATTCAGAACAACTTAGCTACTGTGCTAAAACTTAGATTTCAGGCAAGGCCAAAGATACAAAAAACTATGCAAGGCTTCCTTCCAGCTCCTGCTCCTCAAAAATTTTCCTTCATATTCTTTTACTATTATCACTGGAATTACACAGAGTGAGTTGTTCTAATTTGACTTGCAGTGGAAGCTATGTTATTGTTGCTTCCGGCTGAAAGGAGGAGCAGAGTAAATAAAGGCTTTGAAAGCATGAAAGGTATGAAGAGTTTCTCACCTTGAAGCTGATGTTAGAAATGAATATATTGGCAAATATCACCATGACCATATGCTATGCTAGAATTTGTCAATGTGCTGCATCATGACAGTGTCCCATTTGAATGAAACAGTAGTGGATGTGATTTTAAGAAAAGCTATTTTATAATGTTCCATATTGGAATGATATTTTTACATTGTTTTGACATATTTCCTGACCTCTTTTCAAAAAACCACTTTCTGCACCGAAAAGCAAAAAGTACTTTTCTGCACAGATGTTGCACAAGTCACCTGTGTAAAACGTTTCCTGTAAGTGTGTTTATAAGGCAGCAGTGGATTTTATTGTAAATGGGGTGTGGTGGAGGACAAAGAAAAGTAGTATAAGTGAGGACTTTTCACAAATGAAATATTGTTTAATTGTTTGACACTGAATAACTTAGCTAAGGAGAAAAGGGAAGTAATAAGAAAATATGAAGTATTTGCATTTCTGAAGAAACTCAATGAGCATAGCCTTGTCCCAATTCTGCTGTGTAATGGCATATAGGCAAATCAACCTATATAAATGCTTTCTAATGTGGTGGTATGTGAGTACAAGTTTGTGTTAAATGTTGGTTGTTTTTGTTCCTAGAATAACAAAAAGTATAGTGTTGTTATAGCTGTTTAAACAAAATCAATATTCCACCCATGCCATGTATATTTCATGTCACTGTTTAACTCTGGTAAATGGGCCAGTTCTTGAATCTTCTAGCTCAAATATGTTTCCATGTTGTGAGGCATCAAAATTTGGTAGTCTGCCTTTTGTTTTTTGAGGGGCTGTATTCAAATGATGCAGAGGTAGATAATAGCCTCTTTATCAGTCCTGGTCTTTGTTTTGGGAAAATGGCCTAAGGATTCAGGGCTGAAGATGTGTCTGTGATCAATATCAGTGTACTTGGTAAAGACCTGTAAGGAATAACTGAAACAGTTGGACTTGATCTTTAAGGTCTTTGCCAACTTAAATGATTCTATGAAACCTTATTTGTCCTATCTTCTTCTCATACTGCTTGTGGTTCTGCAATTTTTTGACAATCCTTATAATCTTAGTGTTTTACAGGATTTCTTCACTTATTCTTTAAGGTTGTTTTGTCTTCCTGTGGAAGCTAATATTGCTGTTACGGTGGCAAGTAATAGCAGTATCTGCCAAAGAAAAATGGATATGAATATAGGTTTACTTGGTATATTTGGTAGTATAATCAGTACCCTGTAGAAGCAGCCCCCTCTGTACACTGTTCTTGTCACAACTCTCATGACCGTAATCTAAATTCTATTTGAATTCTATTCTAATTGGAATAAAGCTTTAGCTTTATTCTTGAAAACCTTTTGGCATAGGAAGGGCATGAAGATGGCTCAAGGCCATATTTTCAGATTCAATTTTGCTTTTATTTATGAGTCAAGTGTGACTTGTTTGGAAAACAATTTTTAGTTGGCATAATTACTGACAGTTTCTTTCCTTTCTATGCAGTTATACATTCATATGTGCTTGCCACTAAAGCAGTGGTCTTTGTTCTGTGTTCTTAGTCTGCTGTGTTGAATAAAATAATTGTATTTGATAGTACAATATTTACATTTTTTCTCATTGTATGAGTTTTCAGTCTTGTTTATCCTTAGGTCTTTACAAAAATCTACTTGCTGATTAAATAGCAGAGTCAGCTGCCATCTGCTTTCTGGGAATTTAACCGGAAGTTGTATTTACTCTTCTTTTTGGCTAGCATGTTGTTGCAATTTAATTTCTCTCTAAATTCTCCCATGATGTAAAGTGCAGTGAAAAACATAACAGCTGGGGTGAAGCTTTGATAACAACAGCTCAAGTGCAAATGACTTCCAGGAGGGTGTGTACCTATACAGCAAGCAACAAATAAGAAAAAAATATTTTAGATTCTAGCTGACTAGCTGACAGATGCTAACTCTTCTGTCTTTTGGTGTCTTTTTGTTAAAAACCAGATGCTGGAATAGTTTTGGAAGGTATTTAGAGAGCTATAGTATGATGATGTCTTCTGCTGATAAATCTCTGCTGAGTGAAGAGTTTTCACTCTGGTGAGCTCTGTGAAGGCTTTTATAATACCTGTCAGTGGCTCAATCTACCTTTAAAACATTCTTGTCCTTTGAATGACCTTAGGTTGCAATAGTACATAATAAGACTCCTGAGAACATTCGATAGAAAGAATGAGAGCAGACCTTCTGTGTGCTGCTTTGAGAAGAAAAACAATAATGCCTATGCATTTTTATAGTAAATCTTTTTAGCTCTGAAAAAGTTTTGGGTGTTATCCCCAGCATTTTCATCCACTGACTTCAGAATTATTTAGTCACCTCCAGTGTTCTACAACAGCCAGGACCTGAGAGCCTCAGCGAGTCTCCTCCTGCTGGCCTCTATGAGTGGAATGTAGATCAACAGAAGCAAGTCTTTGAAGACCATAAAAATATTTACAAATGTGGAAAGAAGAGATGACTGGAGCAAGAAGGAGGTGGTGCACTTGATACAGTGCTGATTTACTTTTTTTTTTTTTTTTGGTGATTTACTTAAGTGTTACTTAAGTAGCTGTGCTGGTGTGAGTGAAGTATCTACCTCCTTTCAGTTTGTTAAACTTTATTAAGTATCCCCTGCTTTTGAATAAAACTGAGCTGTTGGCAAGGGGATTATGCTGGTTTAAAAATAATTTTTACAAGCATGAGTAAGTGTTCCACTGCCCCTGGCAAGTGTAGATAAGTGTGGGGTTTTTTTTCTTTATACAGTATGCTGTCTGCATTTTTAACAGTGCCCTTTTAGAGACAGAAGGTGACACTGTTCTTGCTTTAAATTAATTATTTATTACTGTGTTCTTTATACTTTTGCAGGTGAAATTCTTTCTCAAAGATATTTCAGTGTTAAAGTCCAGGTCATTAGTCATCTATTCTAGGTGCACAAAACAGCAAAAACATAGCATGCCTTTCACAGATCCCAGTGGTTTTGGAAAATTCCATGGGTTTTCTTAATACTGGCGTTACAGACCCAGTCTAGACATCCTCCCTTCATGGATACCTGTGACACAACTGTGAGAGCCAATTGTGGAGATTAGAATGGAAAACCATTATTTTGCATGGTTTCCTTGATAATTGTGTAGTTGTTAATGGATATGTCTTCAGCCTTGGACAAGTGACAAGTTTTGTTGGCCGTGGAATACTAGGGATGAAGGAAGGGAGGTGGAAAGCAACTGGGTACATGGCAGGCAGAGAGTGAGGAAAATCAACACAGAAAACAATGTAATTCAGAAAGATTATTCTTTTAAAGATGTATCAATGCCTTCTTTGCCAAAGCAAATACAGAATAGAGGAGGGGAGTGGGAGAGGCAGACTGAGCTAGAGAAGAGTGAAGAGAAAAGGACTGTAGTATTAACTGTGTAAAGGAGGACTAAAATATGATAGGAAAGGTGGCAGTGGCTAAGGCCAGTGAGAGATTTCTTCGTGTAAGACCTGCACAGCTGAGGAGTCTCTCTGGGATCTGATGTGTGCACCTGCGTGCTTGCTGACTCTGGCCCTTCCACCAGCTCCCCAAAGTCACTGCTGAGAAATTCTCTTCAGCTGCAGTTCTAGAGATGAGTGACGGAAATGATTCTCTTCTCCAACCATGCTATCATAT
The DNA here is from genome assembly GCA_014706295.1 of Lycocorax pyrrhopterus obiensis. Taxonomy (NCBI): domain Eukaryota; kingdom Metazoa; phylum Chordata; class Aves; order Passeriformes; family Paradisaeidae; genus Lycocorax; species Lycocorax pyrrhopterus. Next base: position 59,639,238 of record JACSVZ010000004.1, on the reverse strand, counting down.
TTCCATCTACCCAGCTCAAAATAAAAGGCTTTTGAAATAAAAGGCTTTTGAAATGTTCTCAGGATTGCAGTTTTCCAGACGTTCAACCACCTATTCCCAGCCATTATAACTGTTTACAAAGCAAAGCTTTTATTGCTTCCTCCCACGTAAAGGAAGCAGTGATGGGACAGAGATTCATCCCTAGATGACAATGTTTTTGTGATTCCAAAACCAACTTTCTAAAAATTATTTTTAAACCAAAAAAGGACACTTTCTTCTCTGCCGTTGTTACTGTGTTGTTTTAAAAAACTTTTCTCAGATACCATATTAGAACTGAATCTGACAGTTTGTGCTAGCAACCTCATAAGATACAGATGATAAAGAGTTAATTTTCTACTTTTGTATATTAAAGGCCAGGTTCTTTAATGTTACTTGTCTTCCCTAGTGAATGTTGGATTCCCATATTCTTTCTTGATTGCACCTTTTTCTCAATTCTTACTTTCTCTTTTGAATGGAAGTATATGGGTGAGAGAGAACAGGTCAGATTTCTTCCTATTTAAAAAGGAAGATTAAACCTTCAAGGCAGGTGTTATGTTGACAGTGCAGTAGTAGTTAGACATTTGAATTTGGTGCTTGCTGAAGGATGCTAAACAAGGTCCTTGTTAGTAAACAAGAATGCATGCAGATACTTGTCTTTCTTTGGATTAAAAAAAAAAAAATCTTTATGCAACAGGCTGCAGCATCCCAAACCTGAGCTACCTATATGTAAAACAGGTCAGGTAATATTAGCAACCTATTGCTACAGTGAGGTTTCTTATAGAATCACGGAATGGTTTGGGTTAGAAGGGACCTTAAAGATCATCCAGCCCCCCTGCCATAGACAAGGACACCTTCCACTAGGTTGCTCAAAGCCCTGTACAGCTTGGCCTGGAACACTTCCAAGGATGGGCATCCACAACTTCTCTGGGCAACATAGATATGTTGAAATATAGAAAGAAGGAGAGTAAACTAGTTCATCTTTAGGGTGCAGCAGTGAGATGCAGTGAGTATCTGGATCTTTAAAAATAATTTGAATATTCATCATCTTCAGAGTTGATAATCTTAGGGCCTTCCCACCAACAATAGGTCAGCTACTGGTGTAACACCTCTCGCTGTGCCTGCTGCTGCTGCTGGCCAGTATTAGCTCTCCTTATTGTTCCAGCAGAACATTTTGCCATTTGTGTGGATAATATCCATGTGACTGAAGTCATTCAGGCTCAAGATAAAGCTTCAATTCAAAGCCTTGAACACTAAGCTGCAATTGCATGGGGTTCCGCTGGGTTAGATTTGGCTGTCCCAGAACATTGTCAAATGCTTTATGTGTAAACTTACTGCTTTTGTAAAACTTCTTTATTAAGTGTTAAAGAAAGAAAGAAAGAAGAAAACAAAAAGGAGGGGGAAGCCTCACTGTTTTGCAGTAAAATATTTTTAAGACAAAACTTTAAGCTAGTGGGACTAAGGTTAAGAAAACAAAGGCTTTAATGTAGTGAGTCGAGAGTTTTAAGATCTTCATTTATTATTGCATTTAGTATTGCATTTTGTAGTGTTTTGTACCCAAAAGAACACTCATGTGCCTCAGTGAACATAATCCTTTTGTTTTTGCTTATTGGGATTATGTTCATAGAAGTGTAAAACTGACAGCCTGGAATACAATACAAAACTGTGATTTTGTTACATCTGGTGCCAAAATCACAGGAATTATTTGTGACAACTTTAGTGAAGTTTTACCAGTTTTATGTTGAGAAGTATCATAATGCTGTGGCTTTGGAGTGGGTTTTATGTAGATTTTATTTTTGCATTAATTTGGTGTCATGATTGAATTCCAGCATTGCCTACACTGAAGCTCCATAAGGGAATATTAATAGCCCACTTAGTGGCACTGCGATGTGTTTTCTGTGCAAGGATGCCTTAGGTGGCATAAATCCCATAGGTCATGTAGCTACTTGAAGATGTGGGAATAAAGCTGTTACAGATAGAGTAGCTGTGGGTTTTGCTTGTTTTAAAGCACGTTTGTGTTTACATCTCAGGGGACATTCTACTCCTTGATCTTAGTAGCAGAGCCTGGTGGGAGCAGAGAAGCAATATTTCTTCACCCTGAAATAAAATGTTCTCAACCTGGCTTTTAAAAAATAAATTAATTAATTTGTCATTTAATAATAATAACAAGAACAACAGTAATAATAATGTTAAAAGGACAATAACAGGTTTTGCCCTCTCCACTGATTTTTCTGGGCTTTGACATCTTGCATTTGAAGTGTCACCTACCTACCTGTGCACCTGCTCTTATCTAGGTGATATTTCATATGGGGGATTTCAAAGGTCTAGAACAATTTACATTGAAGATAAGATTGTTGATACTGACGTAAAAGAAAATGTTGTTGCTGCACATGTTAGTATTCTGATTTAAAAACAAACAAACAAAAAAGAGAACTACAAAGCTCTGTACTTAAATTCAGAGTAATATCTTAATTCCAATGCTACATATTCCAGAAGTTGCTTTCTCACTGTCTTTATTAACTGCTTAGTGAACAAAATTGCATAGTAAATTGTCGAGTTGTTAAAAACAACACAAATAGTTTTTCGTTACTGAAGTGCTCACAGTCTTTAAAAAGAATAGATTTGAGAAATAATTAGGTGCATTTTAAAATGGAAGGAATTTTTGCCACATCACAATATGATTCAGGCGTCCTACTCGAGGCTGACTCAGCAGATTTTGCTGATGGAAAAGGAGAAAAAAAAGGAGAGAATTGTGTAGCCATGTATGTGAAGTTATCCAAGTATTGCTTCAATGCAATTTTCCCTCAGAAAACAGTGACTGCAAAGGTAGCATGTACTCATTTTCCCTACCCAAAGCTCCCCAAATTCTTTTGTATAACACAGTCTGCATTATTGCAGTATCTTCTGTTTCAGGACTTCTGGCAAAGTACTTTATTATGTTCTACACTTAAATAGAACGGCTGTTGTAACTGCATTGTTGGCTTCTCTTTAATTACTGTATATGCACTGATAGTATGTGTACTTTTTCTAAAGAGTTTATGGACCAAATCCAATACTTAATGAGGTTAAAAGAAATCTGTCTCTGTATTTGAGTAGGCATTAAATCTTGCCCTAAAATGCTGGGCAAAGATAATATAGGACTTGTTCAATAACTTCAGTGCATCCAGAATCCAAAATGAACACAGCCATAGTTTCTGGTCGGTGCAAGACACTGTGGTCAGTCTCAATGTGACATCCCACAGTTGCTTACCATGGTGTGGACCCAGATCTAGTATGAACTGGATCCTAGGAAGTGGGAAAGGGTTTTCCTGTCTGAGAAAATTATAGGTATCACTTAAGGGCTTTGCCTTCTGTTTGTAGTCCGTGGTTAATGGCAAAACTTCGCTTCACCTTCTTAGAACAACGTAAGAGGAAGGAAGGAGTGGAGTAAAAATGTTTTCTATAAAATGTTTAAGAAATAGAAATATATCATCATGAAAGAATGATATAAAAGAAATCAAGAACGACATGATGATATGTCTATGCTAAATGACTTGAGAAGAAATAATATGCATAGGCCCAGTTGTCACAAGCATGTTCATACACTAGTAATTAATTGCAAACAACATAACTACTTGTGGAAGTGAAGACAGTGAAATCAGCCTCCTTATCAGCATGTTTATGAATTTCAGTACAATTGTGTAGCATTATAGAGAGAAAGAGTGCTTTCAAAACCGTTCAATGGTAATTTAATATTATTTTCTTTTCCTTCCTCTCCCACAGGTACTCTGTGTCTGCATGTTAACGACAATCCTAGGATGTATATTTGGCCTGAAACCTAGCTGTTCAAAAGATGGTAACCAATATGTTTTTCATTTAGTAATATTACTGAGCAATTCCTTTTTTTTTTTCTTTTAGTGCATTAATTTTCGTATTATCAGAATGCCACCCTTCTTGCTGCAGGAAGAGGATTGCATGCACTGCTTGAAGCAATATCAGTAAGAGGGGAATAAAAATACCAGAAAATAAACCTCAGGTGTACTCAATTCTTGTGTGTACTCATTTGAGACATAAAGAGATCCTGGTACTCAGTGTCTGGTCTGGCAGCTTCCATGTATCCCAACTGTCACTGTGGCGATGTCACATGGCTGGCTTTACTCAGTTCACCATTAAAAAAAAACAAAACAACAAAACACAACAACTTCTATTTCATGTTGTCCTGGAACATTTGTTTTTCATCTTTTCCAGTCAATTATGGAGGAAAAAAAAAGTTATTTTTTTACTGGCTAGAATTGTAGCCTGAAAACATTCCTTGTGGAATTCCTCTGTCTATTTTCTGTCCTGAAAAATATGTGGTTTTTTCAATGGTGAAGTTTCTTCAGGTAGACAGTTACGAAAGATTTTTTTTTTTAAGAAATTAGGCTTCACTTTGGGAACAACTATGAAGAATAATTTCGAAGTTGAACAAACAATGACTTTTAAGAGAGGTTCAGTTTATAAAACTTTTAATTACAATATATATAGGTTTCTTCTCATTTTATTACAGCTTTGCAGTATTGGTTCATTAATATCTCATTTTCCTAATGTCACACACCTCAAGATTCTTCAGAAGAGGAGCCAAATGATGGAGGATTTACCTCACTCCCTTCTGGTGATTGCTCAGGATTAGACAGTGTGACCAAATTCTTAAGTTTTGTTAATCCTTCACATCACCAGTTTCTGGTTGGTTGGGGTTTTTTTGGTTTGTTTTTGTTGGTTTTTTTTGGGGGGGGGGGGGTCAGGGGTGGGAAGTATTCCCCTGCCCTCAGCAACCCCAGTCTAATGGAAGAATGCTATGTCTTTTTTTCTTTTTTTCATATTAAAATTGAACAAAAAATAAACCAGTGAGCAGTATACTCAAGTTTGTATCTCTTGTGTCTGCTTTGGAACAGCCCTCTTTATGTCTTGAGGTCTTACATATTCTGAGTGACTGTACTCACATCTCCCTGTGACACAGAAAGGCAAGGACAGTCACAACTAGAAGTGTAGTCTTTTATTTCATTTGTTTCTACCAATACAGAAACACCATGTTCCTCCTAAGCCAGAACAGAACTCTTTGTTCAATATTATGAAAAAATATTTTTGTTTGGTAAGAAGAAATAAGCATTTGGTTGGATCAAGACTTTCCTTTGGCTGTCACTGTTTTTGCAGCCATGCTGTAAGTTGTGGAATGGCCAAGTGTGTCATTTCACACGCTGACTGTACTAGTTTCTTTTGCATGTTGACTGATTTGGGCTCAGCCACTGACATCTAACACTATCCAATATTACAGTGAAAACCTGCAAAGGTCGTTGCTTTGAAAGGACCTTTGGAAGCTGCCGTTGTGATAAAGATTGTGTCAAGCTTGGAAACTGCTGCTTAGATTACCAGGAAACATGTATACAACCAGGTAAGGATGGAAAAAAGCTGAAGGAGAAATCTCTCCTGCTCTTTGACAAGGGACAGCTCAGCATATGTGAGTACTGTTGCGGTCAGGACTTGTTTCAGATGGGCTGGGCGAGCAAAGTGGGGCAGCTGAACAGCAGAGTGGTTCTGATGCCACTCATCTCCCCCTTTTTGTGCTCTCTGTGTTGCATTCCTGGGTGGAGTTGCAGTGGTGATGGTGGTACTGGGGACTCCTGTGGGAACATCAGGGCTCTGGTACAGCTGCTGTTTCACACAAACAAAGCTTGTATTTCACCCAGCTGGACTACTTAGAAGCTGACATAGCCAGTAGGCTGGCTTTGCCATAGCTCTCCTGTGAGGAGAGACGCTGCAACAGACTGTGCTGCTGCCCTCCCCCTTGGAAGGAGGAACAACAACAACTGGAGGTCTTAGCCAGCTGTTTGTTCTCTGGTGGTGAGACAACAGTGATCTGCATTGTTCCTGGCATCAGGGATAACTCCTACGTCCTTGGGCAAGCCTGGAATAGAAGTGCATTCGGCATATTGCATTTGTCTGTCATTGCCTGAGTGAAAAAGGGGAAGGACAGAGCAGCTCTGTGAAAGCTGCCATCTCTCCTTACCCAGCTGCTCAGGCCTGCTGCCTTGTTACTCTCCAGCCTAAGTGTGAAGCAAGGATCATGAGCATGAATCAAGGCAGGACAACAAAACAGATTGCACTGGTGAAGGATTGCAAAATGAGAAGCAGCTGCCATGAGTAGCCAGAAGGCAAAGGTCAGATAGGCAAACGTGTGAAAAATACCTTGGAGAAATCTCACAGGGAAAGATGTTAGTGCAGGTAGAACACCAAGGACAGAACTTGACTGTTTTATCTACTTTGGTTTTGCCTTAATGCTTCAAATGCAGCATTCCTTTCAGATAACTTCTTTTCTTCTCACTCTCACTCTTTGAATGCATTTGATTAATTTCTGGGTGAGACCACATTGATACATTTAAAATTTCAATGTGGACTTTGAAAACCGAAAAATTAAACTGAGATCAGATCCCTGCTTCAACTGACTGCTATTGAAACGTCAAGTTACGCATAAGTAGTTGCTATATCCAGGTATATAGTCACATGGGTTTTACTCTGTCTGTTTTGTTACATCACTCCCCCTGTGGATAAAGATTCTTTAAAAACAAACTGGAGAGCCTGTCTTAGCACTAAGAATGCAAATGAATTGATTGATGGTGTTGTTTTTTTTTTTTTTAAGTCAGCCTTAACATCAGTGGAGAATCAAATAGTGTCATGTAACTAGAACCATAATAGATTCTTCTCTCTCTCATGGAAGTAAACATCTATTTGATATTAGTGGAATTACTGAAGTACAATAACCTGAAAGTGAGATTAACTTCCTGACAATGCTTTTAGGGATTTCTAATTGCTGGTCATGTATGAAAATCATTGAATGTTCTCTGTTCAAACATTTAGATTTGGCTTCCACGTTAAGATCTTCACTTAAGTATTCACTCAACTGGTAAATTCACTTGTGTTTATCCTCATTGAATGTAAAGGATCTATTTGTGTTTATGACTGATAACAAAATCACAGAATTACAGAATATGCTGAGTTGGAAGGGCCCCATCAGGATCATAAAGTCCAACTCCTGGGCCTGCACAGGACACCCCAAGAGTCACACCATGTGCCTGAGAGTGTTGTCCAAATGCTTTTTGAACTCGGTCACCACTTCCCTGGGGAGTCTTTTCCAGTGCCCAGCCACCTTCTGGGTGAAAAATCTTTTCCTGATACCTAACCTAAAATTCACCTGACTCAACTTCACGCTCTTTCCTTGAGCCATGTCACTGGTCATGAGAGTGAAGAGATCAGTACCTGCTTCTCTGCTTCCCCTCATGAGGATGTTGAAGACTATAATGGGGCTTTCCCTCAGTCTCCTCTTCTCCAGGCTGAACAGACCAAGTGACCTCAGCTGCTCCTCATATGCCTTCCCCTCCAGACCCTTCACCATCCTCATGGCCCTCCTTTGGACACTCTCTAATAGTTTAATGTCTTTCTGACATTGTGGCACCCAAAACTGCCCCCAGCACTCAAGGTGAGGCCACCCCAGTGCAGAGCAGAGCAGGACAATCCCCTCCCTTGCCCGGCTGGCGATGCTGTGCCTGATGCCCCCAGCACAGGGTTGGCCCTCCTGGCTGCCAGGGCACTGCTGACTCATGTTCAACCAGGACATCCAGGTCTTCAGACGATACAATGTACTGGAACATGCCATTCAGAGAAACCAGCATTGTTCTCTAATAAAGTCAGCAGTGGAGCTGAAGTCTGTAGGTCTTCCTGTGAGCTTATGTATGGAGTTTTAAGTAGTAGTAGTGATGCCAGTGCCTAAGAGGTGCTGAACGAGGCTGGAGTGTCTGATGATGACTGGTAAAATATATTGTGACTTCAAATGCAAGTCAGAATAAGTTAGTGCTGCTCAGTGTTTTCTAGGCATTCCAAATTCAGACTCAATCTGGTTTGTTTTTTGGGAACTTTTATATAGTATGATCTTACTAGATTAAACCCACATAGATTACCATATTTCAGGAGATCTGTAAAAAGGATTCTTTCTGATCTGTGATAGTTATACCCATATGCTGCATAATTGTATTCAGATGACTATGCTCTTGGATATCTAGTCATTGGTGTTTCCATTTCCTGAAGCGCCAAAGTTTGTGATACCATGCGTGTATGAGATAACTCGTCATCTCTATTACACATGAGGACTATTTCTCAGTGAGTAGAGATTTGAGACTGAACTTAACACTTGGTTTATTAGTTCGGGACTTACAGCAGTATTAATCATTGTGCTGTCCTTCTCTCTCACCTGTTTTTAGCCCACATATGGACCTGCAATAAATTCAGGTGCGGAGAAAAGAGGCGACCAGAATATCGTTGTTCCTGTTCAGATGATTGTGTGGAAAGCAAAGATTGTTGTGTCAATTATCAAGCTGTTTGTAAAGGTAAATATTATCAACAAATTACTACTGTCTTTCATATGTACCCATAGTTGTATAAAAGGAGCAAGAACATAATATGACTTTAAAAGCATCCAGTAAAATGAAAAAAACCTTGCATCTATCAGTAAGAATATACTGTCTTAAAAAATAAATTGCACTCATTTGTTTTAAGGAGAGGCAAGCTGGGTTGAAGAAGAGTGTGAGGACATTACTGAACCTCAGTGTCCAAAAGGGTGAGGAAATTGTATATTTGCATAGCTCTGCTCTTTGCTTGCATTTAATTTTTGAGATTGTTTTCTGTGCTGTGCCTTCCTGGGACCTGCTTGCCTTTTACACACACAGTAAAAGCAGCTGTCAGACAGAGATGAACACCTGTTCAGCCAGCATTTGGTGGTGCTTGCTAACAGATCAGGTTGCTCTATCCCAGCACTTGCTTGACTTGTGAGACATGCCTGTTCCTCAACCCTGCTGTGTCTCACAGACGTGTGTGCCCTGGGCAACTCTGCCTGGTTGCCAGCCGTATTATTGACCTACATGTGCTACAATACCCACCATCCCAAATATTTTGGGACCCATCCAGCAATCTTAGTCTCCTAAGATTGCCTCCCTCCCTTGTCACTTTAAAAGACCTTTCCAATAGCGTGCACTTTCCAGCCTCAGAAGTGCAAAATATGGGCAGATCGCTGTTCCAGCTCCACCAGCAGTGGGACAACACTATTTGCAAGCTGTCTGAACTACTTTCTCTAAAAGGTGTAAAGTGCCATGTGATCCTTGTATTCTCTGGCTCTGCTCCACATTGGGCCTGCTCCTGCAAGTTATGTATACGCTGTGTGAGGAATGACTCATGTGGTTTATGGCATCAGCACTCAGCCTTGAATAGTACAGCAAAGCTCCCAGCCAGGAAAAAAAAAGCCTGTATTTCTTGAACTGTTTTTGCTGTGGGATCTTCAAATTAACTTCATAGCTGAAGTTGACTATAAACTATGATTGTATGTCTAAGCTATCACTAGAAGTCACTTAAATTCTTGATTGAAATATGTTCCACTAGTAAATACTTGCTAGACGTGTTATGGGATAAGTTGAATTCAATTATGTTCTTGTCTGACAAGTATCAAAAAATTCAGACCTATTTTATTTTGATTTTGAAATTATAGTGTGATGGAACATTTCTAGTAAAGTAAAACCATTTTATTTTGTTCTCATGTCATTACTTTTTTGACTTAAGATATTTAAATCATGCTATATTTATTCATTGGAGTTATAATATTGTCAAACAAAATACATAAACTTTTGGAATATTTCATACCAACTGAGTATCCTTCATTCTGATTCAGAGCATTAACAGATGCTGACATGTCAGAACCTTCATCAGGACAGAAACAGGAGCTTCTGTTCAGCTTGTAGTCCAAGTCCCTCGTAATCCCCTATGGGGAGGAAGGTGATAGCCAGGAGGTTCTTGAAGTTTTTCTCATTAACTTTTGTTCTGAGTTCAGGAGCTGTTTGGGACTTCGTGCTGGGAGCTCAGTCTAGGATGCTGATTTCCCTAATGCAAGGTTAGGAAGCGTTGCCCCCAAGAGGCTGGTAAACAAACAAGTCTTGTGCGGATCCCCAGTCAAAGTTATTGACGCAAATGCCGTAGGGCAACTCCTGTTGGTTAACTTGTTTTCAGGGTTTTTTGTTTGTTTTTTTCTGTTCAGCTCATGAAAGGGATACATAGTTACTCCTCTAAAATTGTTTTAATCCTGGCAAACCCCAAAATGTTGCAATAAAACCCAACCCAGGAAAGGGTGATAGGTGGTCGAAGTTGAATCAAACAGTGTTGACTGAAGGCTCATCTCGGACTATTAGCACACAAGCCTCTCCCAAAAGTAACAACTCTGTAAACAATCCACTTCTTCCTATGCTGTGTGGTAGGCAGGAGTGCAGGTGACTTTAGTTGCAGTACTCATTTTCAGACTCCAGGATAGCAGATATTTTGTGGGTTCAGATTGCTGGTTTTATTCTGTTTTAATTTTAGCTGTGTTTTAGCTGTTCCTGTGGTGCAGAATAGACAAAAGACTACTCAGCGTTCAATGAGGTGCTTAATCTGAGAAATCTCACTGATTTCAATGAGACTGATCAACTGCTTAAAATTAAGTACACACCTAAGTCTTTCGAAAACTGGGTTCTATGTTGTTTAACAGGGTTATAAAGTTAATAGGCTGTAAGATCTGAGGAGTGATCTAGTCCTTCCCACTGTTCCAGGAGTGAAATAATACTCAGACAATTCAAACCTACTCAAGCAGTTTATTCTAGTACTTACATAGATGGCTTTACTGATGTCTTTTTGTCCTCATGTCTTTTTCTGTACTTCAGGCCTATTACTAGAACTAGAAGTTCTATCTTCATTGAGCTGGAAGAGCATCTGATTCCTTTCCTCTTTGCTGATCTCTCTGTATATCTGGAGATTGCTCTTATGCCTTCTCTTGAGGCTTTCTGTACATTTAGTGGGAAAGAAAGCTTTTCATCTATGCTTTATGGCTGTATATAGGCAGTAGTGTATGAGTGTATGAGATAGGAAGTTGTCTGTGTACTATGTTAAGCTTTGCAAGGGAACTTTCTTTTCCTTCTATTTTGTTTTCTTTTTCTTTCTTTTAATTATGGTCTAACCTGCCTGCAGTGAGGTAGGTCAACTTGGCAATATGTTCCATGGTTCTGGGCTCTTGATCATCCAGACCGGTGAACCTACTAGACCACAGAAAGCCTGTGTTGCCTGCATAATGTTTCCATAGAAGCCAGTTTATAGGAGGGGATAATTGCTACTGCATTTCCTTCAGTTTGGAGTCAGGATGTGGCTGTGGCATACCTATTTATCCGAGAGCTGTGAAACATGCTTGTCTTACTGTTTGCACACAGCCAGCATGAATCACCGGCAGGACCAAAGCTCGAGCCTCCCAGGCTTGGTTGCTCGTGACAGCCCATTTCTGAAGTAGCAAGTTCAGTCTCGGCTACTGACAGGAAAAATGCGTGGAAGTGGCAGATATACCTCAGAATGGAGCTTGGGTCAGTTTGTCTGGGGATTTTACTGGAGCTGTTCCAAAGGGAGTGCAGTTTAACATGGTCTGTCATGCTTTGCTTCCCTGAGCACCAGGGCAGATCACTAAATAAATGAGTTTTGGCATGTGTAGAGTATACAAAAAGTGAAATGGCCAATTGCCCTCGTTGCGGCAATGGCCTATTTTGCCAAGTTTAATTTTACATGTGCAAAGGGGTCAGTAGCTAGATTTGCAGACAACCAAAACATGTATTTAACAGTTGGTTTACTTGTGAATGCCAAACCAGAAACAGTTGCGTAAAGTCCCTTTCTAAGTGGTTGTTTTAAATTTGGTGGGGTTTTCTGGTTTTGGTTTGGTTTTTTTTCTTTTTTAGGTTAGACTTTTTGGTAAGTAATATTGGACAGCCTTTGCCTCAAAGTTCATATTTTATTGCACAGAACTTTGCAGTGAAGATTTTTAGACCTCTGCATTGAAGTGAATCAATTTATTGAGCAGGAAGGGGCGTGGAGAAGGTATTTGCAAAACTTGCAGACGTCAGAATCTGTGGAGCAAATAGATACTTGTAATATGGGTGAAGGTAGTGCATAAAGTTTCCTTACTCTGTTCTGCCCAAGGGCTTTAGTTTTGACCTGAAAATCATTAATTTCTTGTTCCCACTTGTGCCATATGAATTAAAAAGCAGGCTACAAAAATACATCTTAGAAATGCATCTAAAAGTCTTATTCTATCTGGGGTGTAGGGTAGGCTATGTGACAGTTCTGACTAATGAAATCCTTTTGGCTGAACAGTTGTCCAAATTGTTGATTAAAATTTTCTTAGGGTAGACATGTTTTGGTTGCCTGACTATTCTTTAGTTTAATATAGTCACTTTTGTTTGACTGACACACAGCTTATAAATGTTTCATTTGTAAATGACTGTTTGGATTTTTTTGTGGGGTACATCACTAAAGAAATTGTCGACAGTTTATAAATAATATTTGTCTTCTGTCCTCACTGTTTTATTTTTGGAAACTAAAGTATAACAAAGTTTAAAAAAAGGCATTTTCATTTTACAGTTTGTAACTATAAAAAGGGAAAATGAGCTTACAGTTAACACATAAAATACATTCAATTGTATTATGACATTCCATATTTTCAGTAGTTATTGCTGCACAGCAGTGATTTTTTTTTCAGTCTCACATGCCCTCATGCCTATAGGTCAAACACAGGGTATGTTTTCTTCAAGGAAGAAGTTACTGATGTTACGGAAGTTACTATTCCTGTCTGTGATGCAATGTTTTAAGTACTTACAGTTGGAGAGAAGTTGTTTGAATAGGGCTGAATCTGGGAACAAGTGAAGACTGGAAAACGTAGGTCCTGTGGAGACTGGAAGGGGAGATTTTATTTTTGTTGGTTCCAGTGAAATCAGTTTCTGAATTTATCTGTCAAATTCCTGGCAGAAATGCTGTTACAGTGTTTCCAGTCGCAGGGCCACATTTTGAGTTTGGAGACTGGTGGTACTTCTGGAGCAGTTAGATAATCTTTTTGGTTAGATGATCTTTGTAAGATGAAAGGAAAAGTATGTGTTTTAGTTGCTGATTTAACATACCCTGTACATTAGACTTGCTTACAGTTCTGTGCACTGTGTATATATAAAAAAGAATTCTTTTTTTCCGCTAGGTTACAGGTTGTTCAGGAGCAAAGTGAATAAAGGAAAGTTTGGCTTTGCATTGCCTTATTTCTTTCCCTGCTCTTACCTTGGGGTGGGAGAGTGGGGTTGGAGGGGCTGAATGTTGCTTCAGTGGGACTGATTTTAAGATAAGGAGTACCAAACCCACCAGATGGATCACCTGAGCATCTTGGCTTGTTCTTCATTTTATGGGTGTGTTTGAAGTCAGACCTTGACATAGCTTTTCTGTGCATGCTCCACTGCAAACCTCAGCCTCTTTGGGCAGGGTTTGCTCTGCCAGCCTTCAAGCAGAGGGACCGGATGGCTTGTGTGCTCACCACTGTGCCAGCCTGCAAACTCTCCTGCTTAGGAGGGCTTCCTTGGCCTGGTTTATAGCCCCATAATGAACATTCCCACTGTTTGGGGGAAACTGTCTTGAAATTAGTGATAGGAAACTGTTTCTCAGAGACTGTCTTTTAATATTCAATTTCTGTTTGTTCAGATATACCAAGTCTCCAGTATTACTATTTTCATTGGATGGCTTCAGAGCAGAATATTTGCAGACTTGGGGTGGACTTCTACCTGTTATTAGCAAATTACGTGAGTAGTTTCTTTGTCTAAGAAATGTTATGATGTCTCACCTGAAAAAACACAGATGCAGCTTTGCTCACTCTTTAAAATCCTCACTCTTCTGCCATGAATGTGGAAGTTGATGCCCTAAAGAACACCCATGCACAGGGAACTTTAGGTGTGGGAGAGTGGAAGGGCAAGAAAGAGAGATGGCATGAGGAAAGGGCCCTTTCAGTTTTCAGTGAAATCTTATAAATGATAGCCCCTGTTATATTTAGGAGGTGGATGTTTTTTGCTGTGAGGTTACTTTATTTCTTCAAAATAGAAGTAGATCCTTTTTACTCTATGATGCATATCGTCTCATTTAGGTGGAATGGCTTTGGAAAATGGAAAGCAAGATAGAAAGCATTTAATTATGTTTGGAAAAAGAAGACAGAGAAGGAAGAGCCTAAGAAGGGCTGGTAGAATTATGGTGCATCCAAGAAAACCTTAATTTAACAAACATTTCCAGAAGAAATATTCCCCGGCTTTTTTAGTGTCTTACTTGATTTTATAGTGTCTAAATAATTTTAGTTACTTTTCCTGTTGCTGTTTTGGCTGTGGTCTGTAGAGAACTGATGGTATTTCTTGTCTGAAAAATACGCCAATCTTCTTGACATTCATAAATTACTACCTGGGGTGCCTGGTTTCAGTTTGACTAAAAATAAATCAGTAAAAATACTTGCTTTTTTTTTTTACAGTGGTTGTTACAACTTGAAGTGTTCCAGAGCATAACAATTCGCAGATGTATTTGAGGTTTTGGTTTCTTTTTAATTTTGTTCCATGCTAGAATAAAATGAGGCACTTGCAAAATTTTCATTAGATGCAGTTATAAAAAATTTAAACTGGAGAAGGCTTCTGGAACATTTCTAGGAGAGACTGGCTAGTACAAATTATTCTAGCTCTGCCTGAGATACAAGATAGCAGTGTCACAAAGCGTCTGTAGGGCTTCCAGTCTGCCATATCTACTTCCCCATGTACACTTTCCTCATTCTTTGGTCTGGATAGACTACAGTGAGGCTTCTCTCATTGACTTCTATAATAAGCTTGTATTTCTATTTGCACTGAACCCATGATAAATTCTGACCACTAAGAAATACAAATATCTTTGTATCTTCATCAAAGTCATTTCACTTCTCCAGAACTACAAAGTTTTTGATGGTCAAAACTTATATTTTTGCAAGATTCTAATATCAGAATGCCTAATAATACATGTTTTATACCTGATAAAATGAGGAATAGTCTGGAGGCAAGTATTAATTCTGCATTATGTTTACAGTTCTAAAGTACTCTGGAGCATTTTTTTGTAATATGCTAGAAGGCTTTTGCAATGCAATGTGCTATGGGATCTTCAGCTTTCTTCTTTTTTCCCTCATAGTAAAATAGTGGGTGAAATGCTCAGGTAAAGCAAATTTTCTTCAGCAAGAGAAAAATAGTCTCATGAATGAAAATTGGTGTTACTGAGGTGTATATGCCATAACACTGAGGTCCTGTGGCTTCAAATCTCTGTGCTTCATGTTCCATGTGTCTAGGCAGCAAAAATGGTGGAAGCAGTCATATTGTAAAGATAAACTTCTGTATGAGTGAGTAAATACTCCTGCAGGATTTTACTGTTCAGAAAAGGGTAATGAAATCTATTCCTCTGTGTAGAAGGGTAACAATACTGGATAGATTTCTTGACTATTGCTGAAAATTTGTATTAAATAATTTCGGAGTTCATAACTATTCGTTTATAGAACTATTAAATTTTTGAAAAGAGACAGGTTAAGAATGACAGCATTTGCAAAGCAGTGAACAGCTGCTCACATTCAGTAACTTATTGGACTGCCTGATTCTGTGTTAAATTAGAACTGTGCTAAATGCCTGGATTTTCATCTTTAAAGCATTTGATGACAACTGCAGAATTCTGATAGATAAAAATATTTCCATTATTTGTTTCTGTTAATTCAGCCATGCTTACAGTGATATTCTGGTGTCTCCTTGGAGAAATCTGTCAGAGTAGATGCCTGTAAGGCTATCATAATTTCACTTTTACCAAGTTTTGTTATATATTTGCTCTCCCTGCTGTTTGAAAGATGGACAATTCTGCATGGAGCTGAGGGATTTTAGTGAACCCAGGCATAATCTTACTGTGTGCATGTGGTATGCAGAGAAGACATTTTCATATACAATTATGATGTGATATTTTAAGTTTTAGATAAATGATCCTTTTGTCTCAAATAATCTTTAGCTAAGGCAACAAGCCAAAGAGAGTAAAGATAACTCTTATGGAAAGTGCTAGCAAAAAGCCCCTAGGATTTTTGGCAAAACCTTGAAAGTGTGTTTTTCTATTACTTTTAAAAAGCAAAGCAAAACAAAACAAAATACAACCTCCCCAGCCACCCACACAAAAACCCTAAGATTTTGGAAAACAGTCTCAACGACAGATTTGTAAATCATTGAAATGTGCTAAGTGTTTTCCTGTAATAAAAAAAGGTGCAAGTGATTATTTGTTACTGCAGAACACAGGTGTGGGAGGGGATGTCTCTGTGACTTGAGAGGTTTTATTTTTCCCGCCTGCCTTCTTTTTATCTGGACTAGCTCAAATTGGTTATTTCAACCGAAATCTAATCAAAGCCCCAATCCAATGAGTTCAAAGTGCCTTGATGCAACACTGTCTGTGTTATGGAGCCTTTAATTTCTATTTTATTTATATTATATAATTACCCATAGTCATAGTGAAGATTGACCCAGTGGCGTTCTTCCTGTAGGGTCATAACTTTTGGTTCTTTAGCATCTGTTGAAGCAGTTTTGGTATTTTTTTAGTTGTTAATGAAGGTGTTTTCTTTTTTTTTTCTCTCTGAAAATTGGGGCCCACACTTTTGCTGGTGGAAATTTAGACCTCTTTAATAAGGTTTACTCAGTTGTTTTGGCCTTGCTAATGCCTCTTCATACTAGCAAATACTGTACACTAATTTCCTTAAACCCATATGATTTTTATATAGAGATAAAGAAAACTTTGACATTCATCCTAGAACAAGAGTTTCTTTTTATATTTTAAAAGCCCCACAAACAAGAAAGGAAGACTGCAAAGTAGATGGTGATTTGACAGATGACTTGGAGAGCCAGGCATCACTGTGTCAGTGGCCACTTTACCTCTGGGAGCACCCAGGGTTAAGTGTCTGGTTGGTCTCAAGCTGCAGACTGCACTTGTTGCATACCAGGGCAGCTTTGGAGGGTGTGATTTCTTTCATGTTTCATTCTTCTCTGTACATGCTTTTCACAAGGCTGTAGGTTTTGCAGTCAGCCATTAGGCATATATAAAATTTATATCAATAGGCATTTAGTCAGCTTGTAAATGAATATGGGAAGATAAATTAAGTATTAAGTCCACAATTTTGAAGAGTGAAAACTTTCCGGAAATATATTTTGGCTTTATTTTTTTTTAATAGGTATACATGTTCATGAGAGAAACTTGCAAGGTTTTTATTTCAGTAATTTTGCTGACTTTCTTTGTTCCTCCCTCTAGAGAAATGTGGAACATACACTGCCAGTATGAGACCAGTGTATCCTTCAAAAACCTTTCCCAACCATTACTCCATTGTCACAGTAAGAATTCTTGTATATTATATGTTTCCACTACTGTTCATTATCAAGTTTTCTCCAAGGGAATAGTATATTTTGATGCATTATTAAAATTATTTGATTTCCCTTCAGAGTAGGAAAAAGTATGTGTTATATTTGTGTGATTTAGGTTAACAGCTCTTACACACCACTACAGCTAAGTGGCCAGATCTAATGTAAGTAAATCCAGTCCTTCCAAGGGTAGCTGTGAGAAATCCCATATAGGAAAAAGTTCACATCACTTTACAACTCCTCATTTGTGTAAATATTTCCACTAAATTACGGTTTTTGCTCTTGGAGTGGGAGCAGCCTGACTGCTTTAAGTTGCCAACCTTATTCCACTTCTTTAAGGTAGCTTAGCATGATGCAAAGAGGACTATGAAATGAAAGGAAAGATGTGAGCAAGGAAGGATGCTTATGTTGACTCTGTGGTGGACTGTACCCAAGCCTGCATAGAAATGTCACAAAGCTGATCTTGTAAATTTGCCACCTCTTGTCTTGCGCATAAGAGGAAAAAGAGAAATTGAGGTTTTCAACACAAATGCAGGGTTGGAGATTATTTTTTTGTTTCATCATGCCACAACTAAAACTCAGTCAAATACTAGGGTCTGCACTTTCTTTCCTCCCAGTTTGTCAGGACATTTGGTAAGTGAGGCGCACAGGTTGAGGAATGAGATGCTTAATTGTGTAATCCTCACAAATCTCCATGACTGAATATGCAGCTAAGAGGCATCAATCATGCCCTGCAGCCGTGTGAGGAGTACACTACAGAGCTTTATCTCAACTCCCCATTCTTGTGAAAAGTAGCAAGGTCCTAATGATGGTGGTGTTTTATCACTTATAAATGTAAATGTAAAAAGGAGCTAGTCTACTTAAAGATAGAGCACAAAATCTGCTAAAACTACCCAAGAACTAGTGCCTGCACCTCTTTCACTGCTCATGTAATGGTTATCCCAGCTAGAGCTTTTGCTCATGTGATGGAGGTCCAGCATAGGTACTTGCTTTGTCTTTGGTACTAAACATACAAAATCTCATTGAGAACCAACTAAGAGTTGGAAGGCAGGGCTTGGGAGCAATGGTAGATGATGCTGCTAAACTTCAGTCCTGAGCTACTAGCGGAGTAGTAGTCACCAACAGTATTCAATATTTGTCTGAAGGACATGTTTGTGTAGCTGGAAGGTTCTTTTTCTTTAGAGCGTTGCAACAAGGCATGCTCTCAATTACAGGGGCTGTATCCTGAATCTCATGGTATAATTGATAACAAGATGTATGACCCCAAAAGAAATGCATCCTTCACCCTTAAAAGTAAGGAGAAGTTTGATCCACAGTGGTACCAAGGCCAGCCTGTAAGTATTAATACCTTTCTGAGAATGCACATCACCCTGTTATGTTACTTAGTATTGCTTGGATGCATAGTGATGTTGAAAGAGTACAGAGGGTACTTCTAAGTCACCCAAGAAGTGTAACTCAGCACCACCGGGAATTGCCATGCTAGAGCTGCAGAATAACAAATGAAACAAAATGTAACGGATTTTTTTGAACTTAAATGGAATTTTCCCTAAGGAGGATGCTGGCTTGCAATAGCTAATATAGCTACCAGATTTCGGTCTGTTTTTAATATGAGTGGTCTTGCAGTTAGCTTCTCTGAGGAAATCAACAGACCAGTTAGTTTGAGCAGTAAGAAGCACTAATAAAGGTTTATGCTCTGCCCAAATTACTCGTGAGCCTAAAGTCTGTGGTTTTAGAAGGAATTGTCTCAGCTCAATCATACACCTATGGCAAAACTGATGAGACTGCCATGAAAATGAAGTGGCATGGTAAAATTTGAGTGAGCGCTAGCCTGAAGAATAGCAAGAGACCAGATGCAAATGTTTAGTAGTGTGGGGAAGACAGGTCTAGACTTTGCAGGTCACTGAGAAGAGAGTGACATATGAATCAGGCAGAAAACATGCAGAAGGCATAAATGTATAAATCATGAGAGCAGCAGTAAAATCAAAAGAACTGACCAAAACACTGTTTCCATATGCAAGAGTGTGTGGGACATAGGCCTTTGGAACATTCTCACTCCTTGTGTCACTGTTCTTGAAACAAATTCCCCTTCCTGGTGTCCAACCATGGTTCTACCATTGCATTTCTACTAATGGTTGCTACCTCTGTCCTGTCTCTCCGTGGCATAGCAGCAGCAGGGATGAGAGTATTTGCCGCAAGGAATCAGGCTACAAGGTACATCTGGGCTGCAGATAGCGATGACAGGCTAGATTGACTGGAGTGTTCCATAAGTTATCAGTTTTTGATCTTGCTGAAGGATGCAGAGTTGGCAAGGGTAGCAGTGGGCCTGGCAGTCTCTCAGCTAATTCGGTGATGGGCACTAACAATGGCGAATGTTCTCTGGCAGATTTGGCTCACAGCCATGTACCAAGGGCTGAAAGCAGGGACGTTCTTCTGGCCTGGGTCTGACGTAGCAGTGAATGGAACCTTTCCAAACCTGTATGAAATATACAATGGGTATGTAAACTCCTGTGTCTCGAAGGAGTATTTGACTTTAACGATTGCAGCAGGACAGATGCTAGAGAAAGCATAATTTTTTTTCCTACTTTTCTAAATAATTTGGTACAGTGGGGAAAAAAGGCTAGGATCCAATGAACCTTGTTTCAGTATAATGTAGAGTCTTTGTTTAATTATCTTTTCATTCATCAAGAAATGTTTTTATGGTAAGATGTATAAAAATCAGCTTTAAGCATAACCAGCTTTGAAGCTCTAGTGCTTTACTTTTTCTATTTATAAAAACCTTTTGCGTCTAGTGTAGAGTATTTCAATCCAAACTTCTCATACAGTGAATAGATGTGATACATACATACAAGCTTTGATGTGATATTGTCCATGAAAACTGAAGTTTTACTATTGACTGTGGTAAGCTGTTTCCAATTTAAAATGATTTTCATTGCAAATTATAAAATATTTCACATTGAGGCACTCATATTTTAGTCAGTGATTGCTCTTCACTGTAATGAAACATTTTCTGCTTAATGAAGATGTTTATCACCATTTATTTAATAATCTCAAATCTTGCCCAAGAAATCAGACTTCTCATTTATATCTTAGGATCATTTTCTCTTCTTACACCCTTCATGTAGGATGGAATTTTTGATTCCTGATTTGCTACCTATATTTTTTTCCCTAGGAACTGATGATACACTGTTACTTGAACTTGTGTTAAATATTGAATACTTATTTTGTGGGTGCCTCATTTTGTTAAAGGTCAACGTACTTATTGTTGATCTGCTTCAGTAACTGATGTAGAAAATCTACTTTGTGACATAGTATGAGAACTTGTATTCAACCTATGTACATTTAAAATACCCAACCCCACTCATAAACCAAGAGCTTTTCAAAACATAATAGAGGAATGAAAGCCTGCATGTGACTTTGCACCTTGAGGCCAATTATTTGCTTTGTATAATAAGCATAAGCACTACTGGGAGCTTTATTCTAATCATATTACAGTCATTGGGGACAATATTCAAGGGAGATTTAGCTCAGGCCATAAACTCCTATAGAGTCACAGGCAACTAGCATAGATAAATTTGCATCCTGCTAAATAGCCTGTAATGTATTCTTTTTTTTTTTTTTTTTTTTTTTTTTGGTAATATGTGGCTAAGAGTTTTTAGCTCCTGGAAGTACATGGCTAGTTGATATTGTATTATTCTGATACACAGCTCAATCCCCTTTGAAGAAAGAGTGGTGACTGTCCTTCGCTGGCTGCAGCTACCTGAAGATGAAAGGTAAGTGTACGATTGCAAGTGTGAGTTCCTGTTTGAGTGGTATTGCAATGAATTACTTTGTAAACATGATTTCTGTTTTAAACAATATCTTATGCTTTATTCTAACAATGTTAAAATATTATTTAATGCAAACCTGTTTCTATGACTGAAAGCTTTTTTAATTAAGTTGCATCTCTCCGTTCAAAGTATTTTTCCTCTGAATGACAGCATTGTTTCCACTATTTGATCTCCATTGTTGAAATATAATCTCTTCAAACTGTCTCAACATGTATGTAAAATATTACATTTTTGGTACTGTTTGATATAGACCACACTTTTACACTCTGTATTTAGAAGAACCAGATTCCTCGGGCCATAAGTTTGGACCAATAAGCAGCGGAGTAAGTAGTTTTGTAGTTTCTTAATTTTTTTTTTAATTTGAAGCTTTGCTCTGACTCTGTAACTTCCATAATTCATGTTAGGTTAACTGAGATCATGTGAAGTATGCTTATTAGGAAAAAAAAATTGTGAATAGATAGTCCATCCATGGTTAACATTGATATAAAGCATGTAATAGACAGCCTATTTAGTAAGCCTAATTTTTATTTTCTTTGTTTCTATAACTTTATATTACCAAAGCATGTTTGGGTATGTCTTGTATGTTCTTTTATCTGCTCCTACTAATGGTTCACATTTATTTTTGGTGGGAGAGGGGAATGGGGACAGAGAATTTGTGTAAGCTCCATTTAGCAAGAACAGAGGTTTGCATAACCATGTCCAAGTTGTGGTGGTGTTCATGTTACAATTGACATTCATTTCCCCCCAGTCTCTGTGCTAAGGTTAGGTGGATATTGGCTTTATCTCCCTGCAGTTATAATTTATGCCTTCTCAGAAAGAGACAGATGAAATTGACCCCATCACAGCCTGTGATCTGTTATATAAATAAGAAGTCTTTGGGACTGCTACTATCTCAAAAAGTACTGAGTAGCTGTGAGGGTTTTTTTTTGATTGATGCTTTTGTTTTGGGTTTTTTCCATTTTTTTAAGCATCTGCAACTGAAATAACACATTAAAATGTGTGGCTGTGTCATGGTACAATATGGGACAGAAAAAAAATGGGGCTAAGGGCTGTATAGTGTAGATATAGCCAGTCTTCTGTAGGTGAAGGTAACTCTGAACACTGCAGGTGATATGCAGTCTGCAGGATCTCATTTTTATTTAGCCATATTTAACAGTATTTTTAACACTTACTTTACATTCCTATTTTTGTCCTGCAGGTCATTATGGCATTACAGAGAGTGGACAAAATAGTAGGGATGCTGATGGATGGTCTAAAGCAAATGAACTTGCATAAATGCCTGAACATAATTTTTGTATCAGATCATGGTAAATTTGATTTTATAAAATATATCAGAACTTTGAAGAACTGTCTTTATTAAGTAATATTCTGAATTTGTACTTTTATGTTTCTGTCAAGGTTAACACACAAGTAATACCTATAAAATATGTTTTATATTGTCAAAATGATATGAAAGATAATCAGTGTGAGTGTCAGACTATTTTATGAGGGGGTAAAGAAGTGGAGAACATAGGGAGGAATTAAATAATTTTCCTATTCTGTTTCTAATTCCTTTTGCAACCATTAACAGATGATAAAAGAAATAGAATAAAAAAGGTGAACTGTAAAATTTAGATTTCATTTCCTTCTGTCTTTTAACTACACTGCACAGCAACAGTTTACAAACTGCTGGAGAACTGAAAATTCAAGCCATACCTTCCTTCCAACTATCACTTCTCTTATATGTTATTAGAAGGCCGTGAATATGAAACTTTGATTTATTTTTCTAGCTTTTCTGTATATCTGGAATTATTTCTGTAAGTTATATATTTTACTTTTTTCTTCCTACTTCTTTGCTTGACAAACAAAATATGAGCACAAAATATTGCAAAACTCATTGCCACAGGGAATGATGCAAGCCAAATATCTGTACAGACTTTAAAAAAATTATGAATGGAGGGTAAACCTGTCAAGAATTATTAAAAGTAAGAGATCAAAAGCAATATGCAACTTGAAGTCCCTTTGACTTCTGAAAACTGATAAAGAGCACTGGGAGAAAGACCAGTCAATAATGCTGTGCTTATTGGGTATTTCTGTAGATATGTTACTGAACACTATTAAGTAGGATACTGAGCTAAATTAATATTTGGTTTGACCCTTACTACTGTTCTTAGGCTCGTAAGAGTTCTTTTCCCTTTAGAGAAGAAAGTTTGTCTGTTTATTAAATTGGAGAGTCTTTCTCAGCTGTGGAAATGTCTGATAGTGTTTATCTGTGTGTGGTTTTTTATCTTCTACACATGAGTATTGTGGTCTCCTTGGGTCAGATGACTTGGGATTCCTGATAAAAAGACCGGAGAAATTATATTTCTGGCTTCTACAACTAAAGTTACGTGTCTCCTTAGCAAGGCTACTCTACACTGATATTCCCATTTTAAAAGAAAATGCATTTCCTTCTACAGGGATGGAACTAGGGAGCTGCAGAAAAACAGCATATCTGAACAGCTATCTGGACAATGTTCAAGATTTCATAGTTGTACCCGGTCCTGCAGCTCGCCTGAGACCTAATAATGTTCCAGATGAGTATTTCTCTTGTATGTAGTTGCTAAACTAACTTTTGTTATTTGGTTATATGTTTTTGTACTTTACAAATACAAGCTTAGGATCCACATATTCCATTAGTAAACTTGAGTGAGTGCCAGCTAGGGACATCTTGGATAATGACAAGCAGGAAATACTGAGTAGTGTGTGCACTTGTGTTTTTAGAGACCACTTGACTTTTCAAGTCTGAAAGTGTGTTTGAATCCCACGTACTTATTTGTATAAATCTGCAGTATTTCTGTCTTAGTGGAATGTTAGATTGTTAGCATCATTTGCATATTATTTTGAGTATTATATTTCTTAGTTATTAAAATTTGGCCTACTGGCCTGACAGTAGCTGAGTAAACTGCAAGTACACATAAATAATAAAACTGAGTAAAAATCAGTGAATGCTTACAAATTTTAAACTCTGATTGGTTAAGCAGTCTAATTTTAGGTAAACATTTAATGCCTGCAATTTTTTGGTACTTTTTAATGTTGAATGCAGGAGTTTTCTTCATGTTTCATAGTATTTTTTGGGTGGGTTGGATTTCTTTTCTGTCGAGATTATTGTTCTCTGTGCCCTTTAAAACTTGTAGGCCTCAGCCCCAGTGACTTTAAGTCCTGTTTACTTCACTGCTTGATGCTATTCTAAACTGTTTTAAATGTTTACTTGGAGAATGTGGGAGTCAAATGCAGTTCCAGGTTCTCCCTGGAGAGGGAAGTTCAGGAAGAAGAAAAGTAGCATTGTCTCCTCCTCTGGACATGTGCACTGTTATAATGAAGTAGCATAGCTGTCTTTGTAGCACTGCATGTGTCTGTGCAGGAATTATGAATGGTTCTCTTGACAGGGTAATCCTTCAGGTACTTGAGTCAAGTATGGATATCAGAGTCAGGACAGAGTAACTGTGAAATGCAGTGCGCCTGTGTTACACAAAATGTCAAACTACATGATGTAATGGTCCCTTTTGGCTTGAGTCTAAGCATCTGAATCTTAGCCAGCTGGTGCTTGGCTTTCTTTCTAAGGATATTTCCTAGGCAAAACTGCTGTCCTGGTAGCTGCATTTGTGTCTTTTGTGTCTTTTCTTTATAGTTTGTTAACGAGGAAAAATTGATCTTGATTAACACAGCATTTAGTTGCTTCTTTTGTAAAAACTTCTTGGATTATTTTTCTAACTGTGGTTAATATAGTTTAGCATTTAAGTATAGTTTAACTTTTAGCTAATAGAATTCACTAAAGTTTAACTAATACAGTTTAAATGTAAAGATGTAAATAAGTAATCAAGGGAAAGAGAGGCTGAACTAAAATTTCATACAAGCAATAGCTTGACAGTTTAGGGATTATCTTGCTCTATATGGTTTTCAATCTAGAAAAATAATTTCTTATGCCCAGAAATTTATTCAAACTTATCATTTATATTACGTGATAGGAATGCTTTCATTTTACATCTGATCTTTTTTAACTTAGGTGACTAATACTTACATATGATTCTTCCAGTTAATTATGAAGGCGTTGTCAGAAACCTCACAGTAAGTGTTGTCTTATCTGTTGTTCTAGCTTAATTTCTGCTAGCAGAAATAAAATACCTGCATACAGGTATTTTATAGCACTTGGCTGTTTGCTGGGCTACTTCTGTACTTTGGTTCAGTGACAGGATGAGGGGACATAGTCTTAAACTGCGACAGGGGAGGTTTAGGTGGGACAACTGGAAGAATTTTTTCTAGTTGACAAGGTGGTGTTCAGTCATACTTGTACTTGATGATCTCAGAGGTATTTTCCAACCTCATTGATTGTGTGTGTGACCTTTGGTTAACAACAACAACAACAGTAGTTCCACACAGGGGAAGGTGAAAATTGAGTGAGGTGACATCAGTCTGTCTAAGGCTTTGTGTTCATGTCTGTTCACTGTATTGTGTTGCTCTTCGAGCTGGAGAGCTGACTAGCCAAGGGCCATGTCAGTGTAAAGCTCAGCTTTATTGCCAGGACACACATGGGATTTTCTTGCTCACGCCTTTTAGATAAACGGCTTTGAGAGAGGATATTGAATTTATTTTTTATTTTTGGTCAGTTACAGTTTAATGGATTTGCTTTTTTGCTCTGCCCCTGGCTTCTGTTCTTATCCCTGCACCGTAATTTGTTTGCCTCTTGTTTGTGCGGACACTGCTGTCAGTGAGAGCAATGCTGTTTGTATAGATGACTTCACTATCCAAAATTCCAATATTACAGTAGAGATTTTGTTTTGATTTTGTGTTGTGGGTGGTTTTTCTTCTTTTTTAAAATCATTAATGGATCTTAGTTTGTGGAAAAATTTATTTGTCCCTGAGTGACCAATCTAAAAACACTTTAAATATCTGTTACCTTCTCTATTATAGAGCTGTAGACTTGTTGCACTGGATAGTCTCCTATCACTTGTGAAATTATCATGATGTCTTAGTGTAATTCTTTATTAATTCTAAGCAGTACCATTTGGTTCTGTACGGCTGTAGGCCGTAAGAAAAAAAAAAGCAAGTTTTGTCCATAATCCAATATTAAATATCTTCTAATAACTATTGAATCCAAAACCAGTCAATATTTGTGATTTAAGTATTCATTCATATGTCCCAGACCTTATGACTCCAAACCTGGTGGAGTTACATTGTTCTTAGTGGAAGTTATTGCAGGCCATTTGCAATTGATGTGCTTTATAAGAACAGTGCATGACATAAAATACACATTTCACCAAAATTTCCTTATGTTTTAATTTAACCATTTCAGTGCATAAAACCAAACCAGCCTTTCAAAGCTTATATGAAACAGCTGCTACCCAAGCGTTTCCATTATTCCTATAATGACCGGATTGAACCGCTGCACTTTTATTTAGACTCCCAATGGCAGCTTGCTCGGTAAGTTACAGTTCTCAGTACTTGATTGTGCAACAAATAATTTCTTGTTTTCTCACAGCTTTTCTCTTCCAAGTGCTTAGAGCTCAGTGATAGCTGTTAGAGTGTGATATTCTTGTTTGTCATAGCAAAGAGACATTGCAAAGGAGCAATGCATGCTTTTTTCTGCAAGTTTTGCTGGCCTGGGGAGGCTTAATTCTAAACTGGCAGCTATAGGTGTTCTCCCTGCTGGATATGGAGGTAGTGGCAGGTTAGAAACTAGGGTCCTCACTGTCAGATACTTGAGCACATCTTGCCATGCTGCAGGAATTTCCAAAGTGAGTCCATGAAAGCAGAACATGGAAATAATTACTAGGTTAAATCAGTCTTGTCAGTCATTGAACTTACTGAGTCCATGATTGTTAATTACCTTAGGTGTTTTGACAAAAGAATTTACAAGTCCCGGAGTAGTTGTATCCGCTATAATAGTATTAATTTTGAGCACCTCTGTGATACTTCAGGGCGTTCATCATGGAAGAGCTTTCAGTGCACCTCTTCAGTAAGTCCTGTTGTGTACCACTGTAGACGTGTGCAAGTTATGCAAATCAGGTTTGGGTTAATAGAACTGTGTGTTTAAATAGTGTGTATGGACCTAGCACAGGCTGGATGTTTGTTTTTATTAGACTGTAAGATTCCCATCTGAATGGTCTAAAATTAGGTTAATGTTTTAAGTAAAAAAATAGAGACTATACTTATGTAAAGTACTGTAAAGTTGTAACCCAAATGACAGTGAACTGAAAATCTGTTATCCTGAAAACAAATTGTTTTTTCATATGTCATGTGCTTTGAGTTTAAATTACACTGATGGGCACATGAAAGTTCCAAAGGGATAACATTTGCAGAGAAAATTACCATTCTGATTTTAAAGGCATTCTTTTCCCAAACTTTAAAGACTTCTCATTCCCTACAGACAATCCTCTAAGAATCTTTAAATAGAGAAGTAAATAAGTCATCGCTGAGTGTGCTTTTTGCTGATATGATTTGAACAGTGTGAGTTATAAAAACTGTGTATTTTTAATAGAAAACCACTTGAGATTAAAAGCTGCAAAGGTGGATTCCATGGCTCAGACAATCGCTTCCCCAATATGCAGGTGAGATTTAAACTTACATTAGCTCTTATTTTTAGCTCCTTCTGTTTCCAAATGCTGTGTTTGCTGGCTTTTGAGGTGTTTTTTTTTTGTTTTGTTTTGTTTTGTTTTTTTAAGATCTGTTATATTATTCCATCTGCAATTAAACAAATCAAGCATTTATAGGATTGATATTGTGATGTGCTGGATAACCCACACAAATAAAGACAGTCTTGAAATTCTTCTCTTTAATGAGAAATGGGAAGACATCATAGGGAAACATGAAATCAGATCTTTAGTTTCATCTAATTTAAGGAAGTCATTTAACTTATCCTCTGCCTTAGTTTCTGCTATCAATAGAATGAAAGCCAATATTCTTGGTTTCAAAAAGCTGTTTTCAGGATTAAAATCCACAAACAATTGTGAGGTACTTGGAACTATTACAGTGAATATGTGTAAACACATCTATGAAGAGAAATCTGTGTGTTATGTGGACTTTGTAGGTTCTCTCATAAAACTTGTTTTCAATAATTTTTTCTCTCAGAAGCCTTATTTTTTTTTTCATGTGTTGTAGAATTATATAGTGGTAGCATCAAACTGTTTTTAAAAAAAGTCCTAATCTTTTATCAGTTTACCCTTCCAGGCTTACTCTTCTTCCCTAATTTGACAATGGAAAGCCTGTTGATAGTGTATCTAGTAATGGGCTGCAATCATGCAGCAAACATGATCCCAAATGCGTTCCTTCTCTCTCTGCTGTAGTTTGACTGTGCAAGGTTTTTTGCAGTAGATTGGCTCTATTCAAACTTTGCCACACTTGGGATTGCCAGTTCATAGCACCCCTAACAGGTCTTAAAAGAGATAAAATTTATCCTTTTTGTGGCTAACGTTATAGCAGCATAACAGCATTTCATACTCTGTAATTACCGAAAACAACAGAAAGGAGGTAGCACGTCCCTGCCTCATCTGGTTCAAATTAGGCTTGTTGAGTTCATTATTAGCCTGCAGATTTTAGTATCAACAATTGCAGAATGATGCCCTGTGTTATCCTTTAATCTCAAAAAAAGGAGTTAAGAGTTGAGTTTTTAGCCTCTGTTTTTGCCACACAGCTATGAAATCTGAGGAAATTGCATTGTTTACAAAGAGCTTGGAGATCTTACCCAGGGACATGCTATACAGTGTAAAACATCCATCACTCATTCAGCATGTTGATACCACAGATGTGTGCAATCTGTTTCTCTTCATTAAAAATAAGCTGAATAACTGAGGATAAGTTTTAAAACAATGTTTTTGGCACAGTTGAGTTTAAGCATTTGTTGCCCTTGCCTCCTTGTTCTCATTCATGCAGCAAACCTTGCAGTATGCTGGTAAGGTTTTTGTGGCTGCAGTGTCAAGTAGGTTGGGGAATTGAACCAGAAGGAAAAGAGCCAGCAGGGGAAAAAAAAAGGAAAGGTTTTTGAGCTGGCAGCATTCCTGGATGAGGTCCAGTACAGCTCGGGAAGTGGTGCAAGAAGAAAGAACAGCTGCAAACCAGGCGTGGAAGCCTACGATCCTACCATTGCTTAAACCACTTAAAGCATTGCTACCAAGAGATGCTTTTATAGCCCTAAGTTAAAAGCTTCCAAATTGTTTACAGGATGTGATATGTGATGGTTACTTTGGATCAACATTTCCATTAAATCTTTTAAAGCATTTAAGAAAATACCTTTTAATTTCTTCAAAAGCAGAGAAGAGCAAGGGACTTCATAAATGGCTGAAGGCAACAATGAGACAGAATTGGGTTTCCTAATACTCTTCTACTGCTTTTTTAAAAAATTATTCTTACACATCTACTTTATTTTTTTTTTTAAAAGAAAAACACACGCTTTTGACTTGATATGTACTATGTTGCTAAAGCAAATATTAAATTCTTGGAAGAAAATGCCCTCTGAGTATGAAGATAATTTTCATTTCAACTTGTCTTAAACAGAATTCCACTATGCTTTTCTCTGTAAATCCTAGGCTATCTTTATTGGTTTTGGACCAGGATTCAAGTTTGGTACTCAAGTTGATCCATTTGAAAACATTGAAGTGTATAATTTAATGTGTGGTAAGTACAATGGATGGGGGTCATTTTTGTTCAATATAAAAATATAATATCTTTTGGGCATTGCAAATCTTCTAATAACAGACTGTTAAGTGTCCTCAGAAACTCGTCCTTAAGACTTGCTGCTGATTTTCACAAATCAGCTGTTTGTTTTTCTGAGAAAGGGCCATCTCTAAATGACTAACAGCAGTTTAGGATCTACTGGTCAGGCTACCTTGTATATCTTTTTTCTGCTGGTCACTTTGTATTCCTCTGGCTTTTCCAGAATTGGTGCTTTGACTCACCACTACTAAAAATGGCTATTTCACAATCTTTCTACCATCACAAAGGGAAGCCTCCTTTCCCCCCCCTCTTTCAAACACAATGTTACTGTGACTCCTTGTTCGTTTGTCCCTTCTTCATTCTGTATTTCATGGTTTTTCCAAAAGTCTGTCACTAGATCTACCACTTTCTGTTCATTTTTTCCCCTTGAGGTCTTCACCTGTTTTCCATTATTTCCATTATTGCCTACTTCCCTCTCTTGTTAGAACCTATACTGCTTCTGTGAGAAATAAAGTATTACCAAACAGTTTGATCCAGAAAAAAAACTTATTAGGAGTTCCGCAAATGCTTGAGATTGGTGGCAATATTCAAGTGTACTATATCTAAACCACGTGTTTAAATTCTTCGCTGGAATAGGAAACAGGCAATTGTCAGGCAGCATGTCTCTCTCAGCCTTGTGTGCTTTGCTGTCTTCTCCTGTCATGGCTGATATTGAAATACCTTCTCGTGCCCCCTGAGCTGTTCTGCACATGCTGCATGGGAGGGGTAGAGAGCTTACTGCCATTTCAGTGAAGTGAATTCAGTGACAGATCAGATGTTGTAAGTGCAGGCATTGAGGTTTAGATTTTCTCCATCCTGTACAGAAAGAATTAGATGAATAGGATGTATAAAAGCCAGCATGTGCACGTCCTGATATAAAATTAATTGAGGCAACTTACTCAACCTTACAAGCAGACTAATACCATACTGAACCCTACCTAAGAACACGTGTGGTCCCTTTTAAAGCGGTGGTATTGCTTTTCCTTTTGAGTATTATGAGCAGCAAGCAGTGAAGCTTTGACTCATCCATACTTGAAAGCACAATATAACCAGTTGTGTATTACAGTCTTTCTCATCCTGTTAATATCACTTGAATTCTTCCATAGATTTGCTTGATTTGAAACCAGCCCCAAACAATGGAACTCATGGACGCTTAAACCATCTATTAAAGAACCCTGTTTACATCCCCCACCATCCAAAAGAAACAAGCCATCCTTCTGAATGCTCCGTGGTGGGAGAAAGAGCCTTTTCAGTGAGCCTTGGCTGCTCCTGCAGGACAGGGGTAAGTACTGAAATGGTTAAAGTTGTGGAGGCAGAAATCTGTGTCGTATTCAAAGAGTGAAACTGTGCATTCTCCAGATGGTTTCACAGTCCCTTACTATTGGTTTCAAAATCAAATCTTGCTTGGGGTTAGTGAGTGCTAGCCTGTATCTGTGTAATAATTTTTTGCAGATTGCTTATGTTAAGTCACATTCATCTCTGAAGAGCCTGGAAAAACCCCACAGTAGCTTGATAGGGAAAGCATTCCATTCTTGTTTGCTTCACTTAATTATGTTGAAATTTCTCTTCTGTGAATGTTGTGTTTGGGCTGTGGTTTTCAAACCTATAGATTTGCTTGTGGCAGAACCAATTTGTTTCTGCAAATTCCCTGTAGCTCTCCTCCAGTACGTGTCAGTGAGTTCTGTGTATGTATAACTTGCAAGACAGAAATTACATTTAGGTGTAGTACCATAATATAGACTCATAATATGCTTTGTAGAGTCTCACTGCTTTTCCTTTATAATTATAGGGCTTGCCAATAAGGGATTTTCATCAGCGTTTAAATCTTTCTGAAACAGAAGGTAAGAACTTCAGATAATATAATATTAACAAGCTAACAAAAAAGAAAATAGTCATCAAACATTCTATATTTTTAAACTTCTGAGCAACTCCCAAGTAAATGATGTGAAAATTCTTTGAAATACTTGCTGAAACTATAGTCCGGCCTGGAGAATTTGTGGATGCCTCACCCCTGGAAGTGTTCAAGGTCAGGCTGGATGGGGCTTTGACCAACCTGGTCTAGTGGAAGATGTCCCTGCTCTTGACAGGGTGGTTGCACTAGACAGTCTTTATGGTCTCTTCCAGCCCATACCATTCTATGATTCTGATGTTTTTGAATACAGCCCTCCTGAACCATTTGTTCTCAAATGAATGTGTATCCTTGTACAAGTGTCTTTATGGCATATGTGTTATCTGTTATTTTTGACTTTCTAGTACTGAAGTAATGAGCATTCCAGAATGGGAAGCAAAAGTGATGCTTGGGGAAGTACCTGATAAGAACTCAATGCTAATAATGGTACCCATAATTGCAGCATACTTTTAATGAGGCATAAGGAGTATTTTACACGCTTGAGTTTTTACGTGGTCTCGAGCTGTTACTTTTTACTTATGATTTATTTCCAATCATTGGACATACACATGCCATGTTTAAGGTGCAGTTTGCAAGGCTGTAGATGTGCTCATGACTCATAAAACAAAATAAACTATTTTGAGCATGAAACAGATAAACAGCAAGTAAATAAGGAAAACTGTAAGTCAAAACGGAACATAGTCCTAGGTGCTAATGCCTTAAAAGATAATATCAAGAAGATTAGGCTGTCAGAAAAAGGCTGATAGAGACCTTGCCGCGTTTGTGTGTGTGTGTGTTCATGAAACCTTGAGTTTCTTATGCAAATAAACTGTATTTGGGAACACCCCTCTATAGCTCACTATTGAGAACTGGACATGCCAGTTACTGGTAGGGTCCAGTACTTGCTGCTTATCCAGAGTTAATTCAAGGCTTCTGTTGATTTGTGTAGTTTGTCCTGAAACAGAGAGTGGATAGAGCTTTCTTGAATTTCTTCCACTAATGACAGGTCATCATTTTAAAATGCGTCCCAGAACCCTTTTAAAGTAAGTCTTTCAGTATTGTAATGTTCATGAGAGCAACAAAATCAAATCGAGATCAAATGACATGATGTGCTTTCCCCCAAGTGCTCCAGGGGTTTTGCTGAAACAGACTCTGCTAAGGTTCTCTGAGGGCTTTTC
Source organism: Lycocorax pyrrhopterus obiensis (assembly GCA_014706295.1). Classification (NCBI taxonomy): domain Eukaryota; kingdom Metazoa; phylum Chordata; class Aves; order Passeriformes; family Paradisaeidae; genus Lycocorax; species Lycocorax pyrrhopterus. The sequence continues at coordinate 59,606,327 of JACSVZ010000004.1, read as the reverse complement.
TCAACCTGGCTTTGAAGAAGCATGACAAGGCCAGGCACAATAACGTATTTCAGTTCTCTTTTGTAGAAATAGGAACTTAATGCTCTAAACTTACTTTTTTTAAGCAGTAGGATTTTGTCTTGAATTGTCAGTGAAACCTGGTATAGCACTGATCTTAATTGCAGTAATTTCATTATGAATTGTATTAATTAAGCATTAATTAGATATAAAAAGCATTGCACAGATGAAAGAATTCTAGTAATCAGTTTAGAAGTTCCTTAAGAATATAGAGTTCATTAGTTACTTCAGTTCGCATGTTCTCTCATTGGTTGTCATAACTTGGCAGTCTGTAAGGACAAAAAATTATGACTGCATTTTTAGTTTTATTAAAAAAACATGAATTTTTTTTTCCCTCATGGGTGGAGAAATAACTGTCATAATCTTGACATTTTTTTGTGCTGTGGAATTACTGTGGAAAAAACCTTGCACATTCATTGCTCAATTTCTTTTCCCATATAATAATATTAATATTTTGCATTAATATTTTATAATAATTTGTGGATGGTAGGGATCTATTTAATGGAAAATATACTTTGACATCTTCTTTATAATTCTAGTCATGTAATGATTGAAAATAATTGAATTTTTAAAGGCAAAGGAGTGAGTCCTTGCACAGTTGAAAATCCAAATCCAATCTAGTACTTCACTGTATTATTTAAATCTCTGTATTTCTTAGTCTTTTAAATGTATTTTTACATAAGACTGTGTGGTTTCTACTGAAGTAGTAATTTCAAATCACCAGAATTGGTTTCTCTCCCATCTAAATGTTACATAGAAGCAGATCCCACATTTTCAAATTGAAACACAAAGTCAACAAAGACTTTAACTTTCCAACTTAAATTTATCTCCTGTTTTTAATGGCAAAAGGTTTTGGTTTAAATATAAGCTTAATTTGTGCAGTGTACATTTAAATGTTTGTTTTATGCTGGCTTCATCACTTAATTTATTGCCTTAGCATAGAAACTGTGCCTTTGATATAATAATGAAATTTTTTTATCCCATTAATGTGACTTCTGTTTATTTGGCAATTGAAAATTAAGGCAACCTTAGGTGTGTAAAGAGGAAGGAGCTAGCAACCGGTATTAATCAAAAAGTAATAAGCACTATTTCTGTTGCAGTTAAGAAGACAGAGGAACTTAATTTACCCTACGGACGGCCCAGGGTTCTGCAGAAAAGCCATAATTACTGCCTCCTTTACCATGACCGCTACGTGAGCGGGTACAGCAGGGACTACAGGATGTCTCTGTGGAGCGCGTACACTGTTGGCAAAGATGTAAGTGTAAGAAGAAAGATTAGAAGCAACCTTGGAAAGTAAAAATCTTGAGTGTCAGTTATTCCTGAAGACTTCTTAGATCCGCTCATGATATGAGAGCCACCGTGGTGGTGGAGTCCATGGAGGTGTTCAGGAAAGCACTGAATTTGGCACTTAGCGCCATAGTCTAGTTGACAAGGTGATGATCAGTCAAAGGTTGGGCTCAATGTCCTTAGAGGTCTTTTTCCAGATGAAATGAGTCTGTGATATTGTCTCCCAGGGAACTAAGTTGAACCCCATAAGATATACAGTGGAATTTTGTGTGAGGTTTACTATGCTAATAAAGATTAGCTTTGACTCTTCCATTTCTCAGAGTGTGAAACAGTTTTGCCTCCAGATTGAGCAGATCCACCAGGAAGTGAGGACTCCATTGCCATTGGTATAGAAACCCTAGGAGACCGCATAGGTCTGCTACAGCAGCCTGTCAGTGCTGTCCTTAAAAACTAGCCTCAGTGTGGGTTTCATAGTCTTAAAGCAGTTTGTAATGTGGCAGGATGCTTTTGAAAAAGTAATCTCAGGACCATCTTGAGCTGTTCATGCCCTGATATGATCCTGCTCTCAGAATATAATCCTGATTGGGGAAAAAAAGAGGTCAGTGAAAATATATCAGGTCTTTGTGGTCCTAAATCCTATGCTTAAGATACACCTGTTCATGCAGAGCACTGATCTGATGGTGGAAAGTTTTTTCAAGTTGGCCTTTCCCATTCAGAAAAAATTTAGAAGCCAGATCATGCTCAAAAGGAATTAGGATAGTGGAGAATACTTTTAATCTGATTATCTGGGAATCGTAGGTTTTAATTAATGACTGTTATAATTAAATTCAGCTAAACTCTGGCAAAATTTGCTTGATCCTGAATATTTTGAGGTTAGTGGCATGAAGCAACCAGTTACTGTAACAAGTGGCCCACACATCTATCTGTCAATTATGTGAGTCTGTCTACCAGTCAGTAAATCAGATTATCTTTAATGGGCGCCTCACTTTTAGAAGATGTTATAATTGGCTAAAATGTTGCAGTTCCATTCACTTTGTTTCCAAGGTATATGAAGTAGATGGGAGGGCTTGTTTTCCACTGACAGAAGAGGAACAGTTCTTGCATCTTAGTTAAACCCTTCACACTCTTAAAGGAAGGTCAGCTAAATATTTAGAGTTCTGCAGTCGCTCATACTGAGTGAATTATTGTAAACCACTTTTCACAATGATACTTTCTTCTTGTTCAATAGGACAAATGGGTTTCTTTTACGGGAGATGCCTCCAGCTGTTTACACAAAGATGCTCGTATTTCACAGAATTATAACCAGACCTGTTTGTTTTACAACAATCATCCTCGCCTAACTTACGGATTTCTTGCTCCTCCAGGTAAGTACTTTGCCTCCATTGTATAGCATATCTGATTGACATGATTTGTAATGTAACAGGTGTAGTTTTTGTAGGTGTTCTTGATAACCAACCAGAATATGAAGCAGTAGCTGCTGAGTTGTTGCAGTTCAATACAGCATATGAGAAAGGAAAACATTTTAGGTGCTTCAGGTATTTCAGCATCCAGTGGGTTGTCCAAGGTCACTTAGTACTTCCCAGAAGTTTTGAAACTTATCAGGTTTCTAAAGTGGCATCTCACAGAAGAAACTGGGAGGAACATGTAGACATTGAGTAAAGTCCAGCAAACTGGTAAATTGCAAATTCACTTTGTATACGTGGATAAATTGTTTGTGAACTGATGCTGACCTGATATGGAAGTATTTTATATTGACTCTACTGCACAGAATGCCGAGTAGAAGGTTATTTAAACATCCACGTCAAATGTAGTTTGCACAGTTTGAACAGAATCCTATCTTTAAGCCTACATTCTGCAGTCATGGAAAGTTTGCCTGACACTTGTGAATTTTATTTCTTTCCCCACAATTCAGAAGCCTGTTCTGATATTTTTAAATCTCATTAAATTTGCCAACTGTGTATCTGACAAGTGTAATTGCTGCTGCTACTAAGATTATTTATTTTAGATGGAATCCAGCATGTACTGAAGTCAGCACTTACACCCACATAGGTTTTGGAAAATAAAGTTAGGTCAGCTCCATCTCAATGTTATTACAATGATTACTAAAAGCATGAAAATGCGAGTTTAAAGCAACAAATCCGAGTAATTAATTGCCCTTTTTTTGTTTCAGATTTTATGACAGATGCAAAGAAACCTCACTATGATGCCTTGCTTACCAGCAACATTGTGCCAATGTATCCTGCATTTAAAGGTATTTTGTTTGTATGCATATTTTATGTCCACAGTTGAATAGAAGAAAGACTGCTGGTTTTTTGCTTGCTTCCAAACCATGCAAATGACCCCTAGTTCCTGGGAGAGAGGGAACATGAGGTGTTTGGCTGAGAGAGAAAAAGCATATACCTGGTGAAAAAGAGCGACAACTGTGGTACTTCTCCTGGAAAAAAAGAGATGTCCTGTTTTGTAATGGAATACTGTTCAATTCTTAATTGTAATTTAAAATATTATATAGGTTAGATACTTACCAGCTCATAGGTGTGAGTGTACAAGCTAGCCAGGCCAGCCTGATAGTGGGACAAGACACAGGCAGGCATGGTCTTCTCTGGCCTTTCCTCCTCTAACCTCTCCGTGGTTCGGTTCCCAAGGAAAGAAACCTAAGGTCCCAAGGGAGTAGCATCACTATACCTCAGTCAGGTTTGTAGTTACGGTGACTGTGAAACCACAGTGTCAGGACACACTGCAGTGAATGCTACTGCCCAGTTGGATGCAACCTTTAATAACAGCAAATGCCTGTAGAATTTGTTATTTTCCTAGCTTATCATGTCTGTCTATACTCCACTGAATACTCTGCAGAGCTGTATTAGCAGCTTCTATTGTGAAGGTTGTTTCCTGATTCCATTACTGTGTTTCAGTGTTATGGAACTACTTCCATCAACACCTGCTACCTGAATATGCTGCAGCCAGGAATGGTGTCAATGTAGTCAGTGGTCCTGTGTTTGATTATGACTCTGATGGGCTCTATGATACCCCAGAAAAGTTGAAAAGGTGAGAACCTTTCACATTCTAATCCTTTGTTTCTTTCCTCCATTACTGCTCTGTTAGTAATTATTATCCTTGTTCAGAAAGACACTCAAATGCCCCTAAGCAGAAAAGTAGGTAAAGAAAGAAGCAACAAGCACAAAGAGAAAAAAGCGCCTTCAAAATGTGCCATCCTAAACCTGAAGGTGGAGTACAAGAGAAGCTGTTGCATGTGGAATGATGTCCACCAGCCTGAAAACTTAGGACATTGCCATTGCCTCTAGGAGAGGACAAGGCAAGGGCTTATCCCTGGTGGCATGGTTGATACTTCCTGAGCTGGCAGTGTTCCACTACAAGTTGTGGGTTACACTAGTTAGCAAAACTGGTTCAAGCTAGCAGGCAGATGGTTTTTGGGACTCAGGCTGAACTCTTCATGTCCTCTGGAGTTTTACGTATTTTTGTGATAATGATAATAAATCAGTTTGTTGTTATACCTCATCAAACTTGTTACTTAAATCAGCCTTCAAGCCAAACCTGATTTGCAAAAATAGTAATCTGGAATTTTCCTTCCAGACTTAAGCTTTCTTTGGACAAAATAAGTGAATTGCTAAAATTGAATATAGCTGAATGCTGTCATTTGATCTTAGTGCAAGTATGATTTGGTGGATGTAAATTTTTTGTATTTCAGATACCCTGGCAATTCAGAAGTTCCAGTTCCAACCCACTTCTTCATTGTGCTGACTAGCTGTAAAAATACTTCTGAAACTCCTCTGGAGTGTGAAGGGTCTCTAGATGCCTTGTCTTTCATTGTACCTCACAGAGAAGACAACAGTGAAAGCTGTGCAGTAAGTAGTCTGTTTGGTTCCCATAAACATCTGAAGTCAGGCTGGAGCTTGTTTTGTTGGATATCAGTGATTAACTAGTTAAAACCTGTAAAAATGGTGCAGTCTACATGATCATCTTGAGAGAGAAGACAATATTTTTGCAAATGGAATTATGTTGAAGTCTGTGAATATGATCAAATGGGAAAATAGATCTGTTCAAAGAGCAAAACTTAGAGCTAGCAGAGTGGAATCAGAGTATGCAGAGACCATCAGTGTGATACGTACACAGACTTCTATCCATTCAAAAGCTGAGAAGGGTGAAGAGCTGCTAAGAGGAGTCACCCACAACAAAAAGTCAGTGCTAAGGCCAAATGCATTCCCAGATGGAAAAGACACAAATGTTCCTGAAAAGCGCTGGCTGCTTTTAGTTCAGGTACCTTGGCATTGTTGTGGGAATGCACATAGCTACACTCCATACACACCAGAAAAAAAGTGAGGAAAGTGTATAGACCTATCCTGTAGCAAGGAATTAGAGACAGGCACAGCTCTCAGAAATATTTTTATCGTACAGATGGTTGGTAGATGCTGGACCTAACTTGCCATTCCCCATTATCGCCAATTGGTGCAGCTACAGGTTTTGTATACTTGAGGCAGTAACAGCAAGTATTAAATTCAGACAAGCTTCTAACTATGTATAATCCTGCACACTCCATTTGTTAGATGTTTGCCAACAGTTACTGGTTTCTGTCTTTATAAAACACCAAAATGTCTTTTTTTGGTAGATTAAATACATCTAAGGGAAAAAAAAAAGTTTTACAGCCCCTTCTTTTTTCCTCCTCTGCCCCAATAGGATGGGAAATCTGAGTCCATGTGGGTTGAAGAGAGAATGAAGTTTCATACGGCTCGGATCAGAGATATAGAATTACTTACCGGACTCAGCTTCTATCAAGACAGAAAACAGCCAATATCTGACATTTTACAGTTAAAAACATATTTACCAACTTTTGAGACAGTCTGATTTTTCCTATGGAATGTTGTTATTGATTTCACAACTGATTTGTAAATAGACTTTTTTTAATTAATGAAAACTTTTTTTTTAAAAAATAAGCTGGAACTTTTATTGAGAACTTTTGACCAAAATGCCAGTAGAGAGGAGAGTGGGTGCCATATTTGTATCTCAGGGACTCCTGATGGACTATACTTGTGACACAGGATGGCAGCTCCTGTCATTCCCACTTGGATGTGGTAGAACCATGTCCATTATTATGCTAACAGCATTTGGTCATCATAGTCTGAGACACGAACACAAATGTTACCTTTTATATGCACTGGAGAGGGAGAATTTTATAAAGAATGGTTTATGATCAGTATTCTACTTTAAAAATGCAGATAATTAGCAAATACAGTTCTGGGAAAGAACTACATTCTTGGTGACCATTGAAATCTAAACAACAGCACTCTTCTCATTCCAGTTTTCCTTGAAGTGTGAATTGCGCTCTGAGCTTTGGGTCTCATAAAACAATGCAGAGTTATGGTGCAAGAAGCTATACTGAGGTTAGTAGGACTGGTAACTAAAACTTCCCCCACATGGAAGAGATGCCTGGCAACAGGAGTTCCGTGGGCTGGGAAGCCTTGGCGTGTTGCTGCCCTCTGATGGCTCCAACACCAAGGGAGAATTAGATGCACAGTTTGTATGTTGTTCATGCATCCTCTGAATGGGTGGGTATAGGATGCATCAAGTCACCTGTAAATGAGAAGAAATTATTTTAGGAATATGTCTGAGCTCCCAGAAGTAATTATCTTCAAACTAAACTTAGATTTGATTAAAAGATTTTGCTTTATTGAAGTAAAGATGTGTTTCTCTGTTTGGTACATGTTTTTGTCAGCTGTAGTTTTGAAATCCCATTTTTGAATGCAGGTGCTGTCAGAGATGCAAATTCCAAGGAAGCAGGTAATGACCTTTCTTGGAAGCTTTCAGGCTACACAAACAGCTGCTACAGGCACTCAGGAGTGTAGGGACTCCCTCCTTTTCCAGTACACATATTATCACCTTTGTAATTCTCCCACTCTCTAAAGCTGATGACCCAAAATTGGCTCTGTTATGTATAAAATTTGGCATAGTCAATTTCACATTTATGTTCTTCTCATTTAAAAAGGAGAAAATACATCACGCACAAGTATGTCAGAAGAATGAAGAGCCTGTAACTGAGCAGAGAGGCATTTGACCTTACAGCTTGGTTGGGGCATGTTGAAGGCTGGATTCAGAGCCTGCTGAAGTCAGAGGAAGCTTTTTCATTAACTTCAGTTTGAGTGGGATGAAATTCTGGGACCATTTTTTCTTTTAACCAAGTGTATTTTCTTGATCTTATGTTACGAGCATGACTTTTTTTTTCTCAAGTAGTTTCACTGTGTGAAATCTAAATGTGTTGTAGCAACCTCACATTACGATAGGACTGTGACAGCATTATTCAGTGTAACTGCTTTGTAAAGTTGCCTGTGACAAATAAACCCATCAGAAGTACTATGTTGTTTGTGACCCGTTCTGTACCAACTGTACAAACTGCAGTTAGAGAGCACAGTTTCATATTTTTGGGGGGGATGGGGGTTGCTTCAGTCTTTGCTCTATGAATTGAAGGTAATTTCTCCAACTGTAACATTAGTTACATTTATTATTAGGAGAGGAAGGTAGGGAGAAAGATGGTCAGGGTGTTAATTTTTTTTATTTATTTTTTACAACTGGTACTGTCTCCTGAATGCAAATAGATATGTTGACATCTTAAGGTGATGCCAGTTTCCATTAAGAGGCCGGATCAGCCTAGCTCCTGGATAAAAATGGAACCAGAGAGTCTTCAAGACTTCTGGTTTGACCTTTTATTTTGGAATGGAGAGCAGTTGTGAAAGCTATTATGGTCATCAAGAGAGGGCAGGAGCTAAGTGGGATTTGGGATGTGGCTTTGCCAGAAATTGACAAGTCAAATTGACAATGAAGACAGTTACTCTCATTTAATGTTAGTGTAAATATTTCCGCTGATTTAATTTCTTCTTTGATTTTTAAAGACATTTGTAATGGTGGTGTCAGAACATATGAATAAATGCTGGTGCTAGTCCTGGTATCCAGCAACTGCCAATACCCCAGGATGACAGATACTAGGTTATCTTTTTTGAAGTCTGATGGGCCCCAAGGAGCATCCTACAGCCACCATCAAACTCCGTTCTGGAAAAACTCGAGAGCTTTGTCCAGCTGGATGTAAAATGTTTTCTGTTTCAGCTGGTGTATGGTATCAGAGCTTGTCCTGGTTCCATCCAGGACAGGGTTAATTTTTGCAGTAGCCAGGAGAGGCATGGCCAGGACCATGAGGTTATTCTATAGCACCTCGCACCACACAGAGGGAGCGGGAGGGAGGTTGGGTTCCTTCCTGCTGGCTGGTGGTGGGGAGCACTCATGTGTGGATCACTTGCCTGTCTTGTGCAGTCTGTTACTAATATTGCTGTTGTTACTGGTTCTTTTCTTATCTTTCTCATTGCTGTTTCCAGTAAATTGTTCTTATCTCAGCCTGCGATCTTTACCTTTTGTGCTTCTAATTCTCCTCTCCATCCTGCCACAGGGACGAGGGGAGGGAATGGGGGAGTGAGCCAGTGGCATATGGTTTGGAGTGTTTCAGTGGGAACACAAAATGGGGAATACCATTCCTAAACCGTGACAGAGTTCCACTAAGCGTTTTCAGTAGGTGAAGCTGAAAGGTGACAGGTGACATGGGTGTCAGCATTACTCAAATATAACTGCTTCTTTGCTGTGTAGTGTGGCCTTCTTTCAAGTGAAAAAGGCAGAGGAAGAGCAGACTGCAGGTCATTGGTCTGGGTGTGCCTAGCAGTGTCACGTGTCACAAGACAAGTGGAATTGTGCCTTCAGAGGTATTCAGGTGGTACAGACTTATTTCACTGGTTGCTACTGTCAGTAACTGAGAGGTAATTTGTTTGATTTATATGTTAGGGGTTTCTTGCTCTTATTTACCACAGGATCTACCATGTTTAAAGAAAATGAATATCTGTCTGTATTTCGGACAGGCCTGTTCTGGCAAATCTCTTCTCAACACATCCAGAATACACTAAACCACTGTGTCCAGCCCAGTGCACAACAGCCATCTGCTGAAAGCACCTGCCAGAGGCTGCCCTGTGTCATCCGGCGAGTGGGTGGCCTGGGCTCCTGCCTTTCCTTAGTCTGAGAAGATTCAAAGTACAAAATTATCCCTTTAAATACAAGGTTATAAACCAAACTCAGCAAGCTGGGAGGAGCTACCCTCCTGCTGCATGGGAGGGCATCCACTTTTCCAGGAAAATGAGATTCATGGGGACCAGAAGACAAAAAGGAATATAAAAGGAAGCCTCAATCTGTGACTCTGTGATTAGGATACTCATCTAGGAGCAAAGATCTCATTTCTAACCTCCCTTCTTTCAAAATCTACTACAAAGCTCAAGCTTGTTGCTGAGGAGGTACGTGTGCCAGAAGGAGTTGCCCAACCTACCACTCCAGAGTAGATGCTCAGGAATAAGAGCACTGTGAGGAACTTCTAGTGCTGCAGGGTCATAGGGCAGCTGCTGTAACACTCTGTGCCCACAGCAGCACCACTAATGGGTTCAGGAAACCAGTCCAGGGCTCATGGTGAGCTCTATATTCAGCGCTTTTACTGCTGGGCTGTGGTAAACCGTTTTTGCCCTTCTGAGGAGTTCAGGGGCAGAGTCAGTATGAGTCTAACAACTTAGTAAAGCACAAGTTTCCAAATATTTGTGTTTGCCAGCAGCAGCAGCAACATCTCCTGCTTACCCTTGCATACCTTGTGGCAATGTCTGGGAGGTGTTAGAGCACCACGCTGAAGTGGCTTGTGTACCATGAGTGGTACGTCTACCATAGCTCAGGAACCTCTATATTACAGGAAACCAGTGCAGGTTTGGCATCCTGTGACTCAGACTCCCTGGAAAGGAGTTGAGTCCCTTGCTGAACCACTGTGAGTCACCACACCAGCCTTGAGCCTCAGGAAAGGCTGCTATGGAGACCACGGACAAACTTGGAATAATTGTGGAAGCCTGGAAACAGATTTTAGAGGATACCATTGCAAATTATTGTATTCCTCCTCAGCCACAACATGTGTCAAATTTGTGTTGCCATTTATTGCATGTTTAGTTCTTTCTATTTTTAATTTACTGAAATAAAAAAAAAATACAGTGAAATGGAAGAATCTTGAGTCACCCCAAATCTCCAGACTCGTCTCCTGATCAGAAGACAGCAGAATTGCCTTTTGGTCATGTCCATAAGGCACATAGGTATGGCTGAGAGTCATAGAATCAGAGTCATTCTGGTTGGAAAAGACCTCTAAGATCATCGAGTCCAGCCATTAACCCAGCACTGCCAAGTTCACCACGAAACCACGTCACTAAGTGCCACATCCACACATCTTGTAAATGCCTCCAAGAATGGTAACCACTTCTCTGGGCAGCCTGTTCTGGTACGTCACAAACATTTTGGTGAGGAGATTTTTCTAATACCCAGACTAAAACTCCCCTGGTGCAACTTCACACTTGTTTTCCTCTCATCCTTTCACTTGTTACCTGGGGGGAAAGGCTGATCCCCACCTCACTACAATCTTCTTTTAGGTAGTTGTAGAGTGTGATAAGGTCACCCCTGAGCCTCCTTTTCTCTGAGTTAAACAACCCCAGCTCCCTCAGCCACTCCTCATAGGACTTGTGCTCCAGACGCTTTAGTAGCTTCCTCACCCTTCTGTAAACTCACTTCTGCATCTTAATGTCCTTCATATAGTGAGGGGCCCAGAACTGAACACAGGATTCAAGTCGTGGCCTCGCCAGTTCTGAGCACAGCGGCTATGATCCCCGCCCTGGTCCTGCTGGCCACGCTGTTGCTGATACAGGCCAGGATGCTGTTGACGTTCTTGGCCACCTGACCACAGCTGGCTCGTGTTCAGCTGCTGTTGACCAGCACCCCTTGGTCCTTTTCCATCAAGCATCTTCTCAGATACTCTGCCCTAAACCTGGAGGGTTACATGGGGTTGTTGTGACCCAGGTGCCAGACTCAGCACTTCACTTTATTAGGCCTCATGCAATTGGCCTTGGCCCATCAATCCAGACTGTTCTGATCCCTCTTCAGAACCTTCCTGCCCTACAGCACGTCGGCATTCCCACCTAACTCGGTGTCTGTGAACTGACTGAGGGTGCACTCGATCCCCTCAGGCAAGTTTTCAGCGAAGAGGTTAAACAGGACTGATCTCAGTACTGAGCCTTGGGGAGCACCATTCATCATTCACCAGCCACTAGCTGGATGTAAGTCCATTCACCATCACTCTCTGGACTCAGCCATCCACACACTTTTTTTACCCAGCAAACTGTGCATCCACCCAAGCCATAAGCAGCCGGTTTCTCCAGGAGAATGCCATGGAAAATGGTGTCAGCGGCTTTACTAAAGTTCAGGTAGACAATGTCCACAGCCTTTCATAACAGGAGGCTGGTGAAGCAGGATCTGCCTTTTATAAGCCCATGCTGGCTGGGGTGGTCCCTTGGTTGTCCTGTACATGCCATGTGATTGCACTCAAGATGACCTTCCCTGGCACTAAGGTCAGGCTGACAGGCATGTAGTTGCCCAGATGTCCTTCCAGCCTTTCTTGTACGTGTGTGTTACATTTGTTCACTTCCCATCTGGTTGTTACAAGTCTCTGCATTTGTGACACTCTGGCAAAGCCACGCTTTAGCACCAGCCTTGGTCTGAAACTTGACAGAGAATTTCTTTAGGTCTTTTCAAATGTCTCTGCTGGAGGCCTTACCTTTGCCATCCTGCATCTGTTCCAGAGCTTTGAACTTCTGTGTGGCAGAAAGCACGCTGCTTGAGGGCGATGAATTAATTTTAAGTCTTGTGGCTTGGCTTCTAAGTCTTCTGCTGGCTGCAGAAGATGGCACCATCCACTATAAAAAATTACTTATGCTCTTTGTTACAGTCCTGTAACTAAGTCTAAAACTGTATTTAGTCCCTTTACGTGGAGAAGGAAATTATGTGCACTTGATTCTGGTGTTCAAAATAAATTGTCTTTGGACACATAGATACATTATACTTCGAACAAATAGTGAACACAGCTGCATTTGCTGGTAATATCTGGCCCTCTTCTGGCCTGATCTGGAATAACTGGGAAATTATCTCTTTTGCACAGTGTACATTTTCGAAGGAAACACGGCCCCAGGACAGCAGAAATCCAGGCAAACCACCTGAAAATAATGGGCTCTCCCAGGCTTCTTATGAGGTACTTTCCATTCCTGTAATTACCTAACACATCTAGTAGAATTTTTAGACATGAGAGCATGAGGAAGCCTGAATTACTGAGGTGCGAAGAATCAAAATTCTGCAGAAGAAGCTTATGCTATTATTTCCTATCACCAAGGACGTTTTTATTTTCATATAAATTTCTGTATATCCTGTTCATGAAACATGCCAATGGAACTTTCTTGTACAAGTGAGCTAAAATCACTTAAAACGTGTGTTGCTAACTCCCACTGCTGGCTTCAACAGAGCAGAAGTGCAGTGTGACTCTGTATCAACCATTTAATTACTTAATCCCAATTGTTCTTATGATGTCTTTCAGAAATGGATGTCATCTTGGAGATTACATGATATAAACCAGGTTGTCCAAAGCCTTCTCTCAAGAAAAAACTCCAAGAAGAGCAAAGCATGACACCAGACTCCCTGCCCCCATATGCTGCAAGCTCAGAACATATTGACATACGTTCAGATTCAGCACCAGATTTCATGTAGCTCCTTGACATGTAGCTTGCTTAAACACGGAAAGTGTAGAGATTCCCACAACATCCACAGTTAATCCTTCACAATGATAATTTGCCAAAGAATCATCCATACCAAAATAAAACTTCTGAAAGAGAAATAATTTTGTTATGAAAAACATGATGGTGAACCCGAAGTATTACAAGAAAAAGCCCTACATGCAAGGAAAAGCCATATGGAATTTAGTATCAGAGTCCACAAAAATTACAGAGCTGTAGTTATTTCAGCAAGAGTGCAAATGCTCCATTACTAAAAGGGCATCAAAAAAGGCAGTGCTTTGGGTGTTGGAGAGAATAGGTCTATCAGTTGAGATCAAGAACACAGCTTCCTAAAAGAGAAAAAGCAATCACCAAAAGGCTGTTTTGGTCCAAAGGACTTGGGTAAACATGTGACAAAGAAACAATTTCCACTGTTAATATTAGAAATTTTGAGGACTTGGTCAATGGTAAACACTTTCCTAAGGCCTCATCTTTAGAAACAAAACTTGTATTGATTTTAGCCCTCTCCTTGGAAGATTTTTCTTCAGAAACATAATATTAAGCATATTTTGATGGTATAAGAGGTGACACTTCATGCAGATAACGATTTTGTTGGGGTGTGTGTATGATAAGAATTTCAAAGCCACCCTGAAAACAGCTACATAGGCTCACTCACAATGCAAAATACATATATGGGGAATATAGTGCTCAGGAGAGAAGTTAACCTGAATATGTTCTTAGACCTGTTTGGCTGAGCATCTACCTTTTACATAAAGAAGAGGCAGAAGGATTTCTGTGTAAAGCAAACTGTGTAAGTAAATGTTTGCCCAGCCTGGGTTCTCAAACCAGGAATGTGAGAGCAGTACTTACACACAGGTTATGGGATGTGGCACTTGGTAGGGAAGTTGAAAAAAAGCTGAAAAAATGGATCAGTTAGGACCAGGCTGATGGTGAGCACAAAGCTGGACTATCCACAAGACTGCCTCCTTTCCAAGAAGGGGGGTGGCACTAGAAGACTGAAGATTTTTTTTGGCACTTGCCTGACTGAGTGGTACTGATATCTCAAGGCCTCTGTGCCAGGTCTGAGATTCACTGAGCATTTCCAGGCAGATTAGTTAAACAAAGCATTGACAAAGGTCTGAAGAAGACCCCTTGTTAAAAGTTGTTCAGTTGGGGAAGGTGATCTGAGGAAATGTGCCTCTAAAAAGCCTTGGCTCTTTGCTCTTGCAGATGAGGTGCAGAGTGCTGCTAAGGAGCAGAGTAAGGAAAGCAAATCTCAGGTGAATCTCTGGTTCTGAGCAACTAAGAATGGCCAGTCCATCATTGTTACTATTGAATAAAGTTGTTATTCAAATGAGTAATAGAAAACATATTAACTTATGAAGGAAATATATGGGCCTTACAAACATACAGCATTTCTTACCACTTTTTTGAGTCTCAGTAGTGTAGCAGTCCATGTACTAGACCCTGCTCCACAATTTCGTTGGGCAGTCGACAGCTGCAGCAGACAAAATCCAGAGAACAAGACACAGAAGCCCTCTGGCCCATTTTTATGTCCAAATCCATTTCACATTAATAGGTCTCAAGTAGGGAGTTTGATCAGAGTTTTTTTACAGTAGGTTTGGGTTAGATTCAGAGAGCATCAAAGTCAAAGACCTATTCAGCAGACCAAATCGACAAAAAATGGATGTGACTCATTGTCTATGCATGTTGAAGAAGTCAGGAGGGAATTTGTCCCTTTCAACAGTTTAACTCAAAAGCTTATTGAAACATAATTAGTCAACTGGAAAAAAGGAGGTGTAATTACATAAGATAATTTTATGGATTCCTGACAGAACCCCAAAGCCTACTCGCGAATCTGTATCCGCCTAAGGAGGAGAAGCAAGTTCTGCTCATCCTAAAACCTGAACCTTGGAGTGTTGATCAGTTTTTAAGAAGCATGCAAGATAAAAAGCAAGACAATTAAAATGTACTCTCCTTTAATACTGTCTTTAATAAATAACCCCCTCTTTCAGAGTATTTTTCCAGGTACCTGCTGGTGAAAACTATTGTGATGTATTGTGGCATATTATGGTGATTTTTTCCTCCAGGGTGGGTGCCACGCACTTTAGCAGTTTAATTTTCTGTATCTTTAATATAGATAGCAATGATGCAATGATATCTAAGTAAAGCATGGTGCTCAGGGAGAACTGTGTAGCTGTTACTTTAATACACTTTGAGAAAATAAGAAAAATTTCCTATATTCCAAACAGGTTTACGCTTAGTTCACATTATCCCTCGTAACAAAACAGCACGAATTGTTTCAAGTGAGTAATCAAGTATCTTCCACCAGAAAGAGCACAATGAGCTTGTCTGGCTTCATTCGTAGGGAGGCAAAGTTTGTTCCCGGAGCAAAAGGCGGCTGCAGAGCAGCCACACGGTGTCAGTGTGATGCAGGGAAAGAGCCCGGCCTCATTCCTGTGGTCCGGCGTGAAGTCTGGCAGAGACCTGTGCCAGCTGGGACCCGACAGGGTCTTTGTAGTAATTTGGTGTTTCAGGAGTTGATAGTCTGATACGGGTTCAGGTGGAGCATTAAGTGCTAGCTAGGATAAATATGAGAATACATTGCTGTACTTCCTACACTATCTATAACCAGAATAATCTACCAGAAATTATATGCTCCAAAATTGCCTCATCAATGAAGCCACTTTTATCTAAATGAACTCATGAAATAAAATTACAGACCAGCTTTTGCCTCCTCCTTGTTTTGGAAAAGAGACAGACAAAATACAGGTGCCAGGGTTTCTTTATTTTCTGTCTAAAGGACAGGATGTTTTTGTGCAATCCTACTAGCCCACGACTTGTCCTGGTGTGGATGTACGGAGCGAAAAAATATTCAAAGATTGGTTTAATGAAGTCTAATAAACAATCTTAGATAGATTTTAGGCTTAAGTGTAAACTATTTGGAAGAAGAACCTGCTGCCTCTCACAATAAGCAGTCACCATACATCACAAAGAGATTTTATCATCCAGTTGCTTGTTTGTCTCTGATTTGTGTTGAGAGGGCCATTGTATATGTCTGTGTGTGGTTGTTAGCAAATACACATATTGTTTCTAAATTGTTTTATGATAAGGTCTGTGGAGAATGCCATGCAGAAGCCAAAGAAAACATTACATAAATAGTCTCTAATTTGCTTTTCAACTGTATGAAATTAAAGCACTCTTAAGGACAGAAGAGTCTTGCTTTATTTCCGCATGTAGAAAGTCCACTATTTCTTCATAAAACCCCAATTTTTTACCCAGATAGTCCTTGCACTCTTAAGGCTGGCTGTACTTCCAAGATTTGCCATACTCATTATATTCTTGCAGAAGTCAGAAAAGCCAGAACTAAAAACCCCCATTGCATAGAGTTATCCAAAGGGTAATATGAGCATACTCACATTTGTAGAGCAGAATATTGTCTAAGGTGACACATTTCGATTACAACTACATCTTCATGAGAATAGCTACATAATACAGAAAGCTACAGTGGGGATGTCTGCGTGTGTAAGTGCTTGCGTGTGTGTGTGAGGTCGGACCTCACAGAATATCCTTACTCAAATGTATTCCATGTTGACTAGTTCTAAGCCAGGCATCCTCTCATGAAGTGGGGTAACATCACCAATTCTTCTCTAGCAGCCTTTCCTGGCGTCTGTAATCAAATGACTGTAAAATAAAATGGCACTTCTAGAGTGCTCTTTATTGCTCCTGTGGATCATAAGGATAAGCAGCAATGCTGTACCTATAACACAGCAAGAAAAGCCAAAGGTTGCTTTTGCTTGATATACCAATCCCAGATGATGTCTCACAGGTATTAGCCATGCCGGGATCCATTCAAGATCACTGGCTGGGGCTTATTCTTATCTATACAATTCTTTCCAAAGTGACTATTTATTGGCTATGGAGCTGTGGCTGGAAGAATCAACGGAAGGAAAGAAATATTTCATTTCTATGCCATCATATGAAAATCATTTGAGTCACGGGTGAAGAAAAACCTGAGCAGATTCCCCCAGATGGGCAACTACAGCTAAGAGGTTGATGGGGAAACCCACTGAGAGACACTCCTGGCAGTTCCCAAGATGACATGAGCTGGCTTTCTTCACTAACTCCTAACACATCAGATTTCAGAAGCTTGATCAACTTACTGACCTTGGACTTTTTAACCTCACAACAAGCCTAGAATTAAAACAATATATATAGATGGAAAAGGTCAAATATGACTTCTTACTTATTTCCATTGCTCTGCATGCTTGTTCTCTTGCATGTGTGGTGTTTGTGAGCATTAAGTCAAAACAAATGCTTTTTTCTACTGAGATCTACTGAACTTTAGCACTGACCTTCCTTAGAGTGGAAGAATTTGGAAAGTTGTGAGAATAAATATTGTCTCAGCAAGACTGTGTGCTTTTATTCTCTGGCTTTGCAGGATGTAGTGGTCCTCAACTATTCTCATGCTTTTCATCAAATACACATTTCTCTCTGGCTCTTGATTCATGGATAAGAAGGTGCAAACTTTGCACAGTAATATCTTTCTGTTTTGCTCTTGTTGTCTGTGAAGCTGAACCCCAGAGGTACAGTTACCTGTTTAGCTCATCTGTTTTCTCTCCTTTTACGTTCCTCTCCTCTTGCCAGCCTCTCCACCTGAGAATGAAGCTGTGTGACAGCAGAGTATGACAGACGTCAGCTGGGCCATACCTGTTCTTGGATCAGTGAATGGCTCAGTGCATGTGATGTAACCAAAGCCTGAGAGTTAGGGCAGAGTAAGTTCCTTCAGAGCACAGTATGCTAAATTAGAAAGCTCATGATGAGCTGAACCTCATCAGAACACATTAAATGTCTTCTTCTTTGGTTAAGAGTAAAGATTTGGTTTTTTTAATTGCATTATTTAAAAAATATGTAATTAAAAAAGCATACTTAACACCATATCGCAGTGTATTAAGATTATATCTAGTACCTTCCCAGATGTTACGTTGTCTAAAGTTTGAATAATATTTCAGATCAATTTTGAATCCTTGTCCTTCACTTTCATTTACCAGATACACTGGCTTGTGACTTGGCTAGTAGGTTGTACTAGGTTGTAATTTTACCTGTTTACAGAACACTATCTTGTGCAGTTTGTGCTCTTGCGAGTGCTTATTGCCCAGCAAATGCCACAGGAGCCAGCCTGTGTCCTCCCACGAGCCCTCCAAGGCACACAGTCTCGTGCAGTTCCCCTAAAATTGTACAGCCTTAGGATTTTGGATCACAGGTGGTCTAAACCAGTCTGACTGCAGTTATGTCAGTTAGCTAGGCTGACCTGAGTCCTGAAAACTGGCTGAAAAGCTGGTTCTTAGCATTCAGCTCAGGAGCAGGAAAACATATTTCGTAGCTGCTGAAAGCTGTTAAATACCTGCTTTTAATAGGTCTAATTTAAACCAACAAACATTTATTTGGATAGAGCATTTCTTTCAGTGGCTCAATTAATGGGGCTGAGTAATGAATGGAGGCACCACTGGATTGTATTAGTACTGCAGTGCCATGTTAGCAACCTTTTGGTCCTGCTCAGGAGGCTGTAAAATGCTTTGTTCCTCACAACATAAACACCATTATGCTACTATCGAGGCTGAATTTACTTACCATTAAGCAAATGTAAATAGTCCCGCAGTTGACACTGCCCCAATAACAGACAGGAGCTGAGGAATGCTGCCACAATATGCAGCCAGATGTTTCAGGGTGGGACATTTCAGAATGAGCCCAGATTCACTACTCTGGGGATGTGGGCTTGGACTAGCAAAGAGAAGAGCTGAAAAAGCCAGGGCTAGCACTAATGACCGCAAGCAGTTGTTCTCTGATGCAGCAGCAACGCTGAATTGTGCAGTGGAGATGGGACCTTAGTCATGCTTCTAAACTCTGTTCAAACACTAAATGTGTTGAAGGCTTTAGTACAGTTTGGGAACAGGTTCCTTGAAGAAATTCCTGGTATTTCCTGGTTCCAGGCAGGCTGAAAAACACTGTGAGAATGTAGTGGCTTTTGGTATGTCCATTTATGGACATGAATCAAAGGAACTGCAGAGAGGAAAAAAAGTGGAAAATGAGAGGAAAAATAAGTTAACTGAACTACTTCCTCTCTCAGATTCTTCTTGGGTTTTGGGCAAAGCCTTACACTGGTATTTCATCCCAACTTCTCCTTGCTAACTACTTCCATATGTAGGCACAGCATAACATCAGTTAAAGCCACATTTAAGCACGGTTTTTAAAGAATTTAGGTTTTTGGTGGTAGGATACAAAGTCAGAATGGTTGAATTATTATATGTTCAGGTAAGAATATTACTGTTCCTTCTTACATTTAACGTCCTTTTCAGTGTAATGAAATGAGGGCTTTCTTCAAGTGAGAGGTCTGAAAAAGCTATGCTACATGAAAAAAATACAACTGATCTAGTAAAGAGCAGGCTATTTCCAGTGGTGTCCAAAAGTCAGTTTTCTCAGCTGAGTCCCCGTCTTTGTGAGACAAACAACTGGAGACTGTTCAAAGACTTATTTGTTCCTGTGTGGTTGCGGATCATTAAAAGTGGCTCATTCTTGAAGACTTTTTTAACTAGTGTCTTTTGGATGTGCCTTAGCTCTGAGGAATCTGACAAATTTCCATCTGGAGAGTAGAGCCTATTTCATATGAAAGGGCTATAATCCGTGTCTGTTGTTCACATCTGTATTGTGTTAGAAAGCTAAGCTGCAAATCCATGCAAAAGTGTTATGGTACAAAAATCTGAAATACGATGGCTTAGAACTATTTCAAAGTATTTGATACTCTGGTCTCCAGCCACCTTGAATTCCTGTTTAATATTTAATTGAGTATCTTTTATTAAATTAGTATTGACTTTACAGTGATTCTTTACCAACTATATTATTAATATGGCTAGAGATCCATTTTAAGGAGCTAGTAATTAGAATTAATATACTTTCATATATGGATAAAATATTTTAAAAGTACAGTAGCACACCCAAACAATAGGATTTTCTGAGGATGCAAACAACCAAAAGCAAACTTCCAAAACAAGGTATTTTGAAAGGAATGTGAACCAGTGTTCTCTCCCATGTAAGTGACTTTGGACTTTTGAACTCAAGTTTTTATTCTTCCATCTATGCATCTTAGGCACAAAGAATGAAATCAGGAAACTTCTTTATGGCTGAAAGGCCCACATTGTAGCCATCATTTAAGATGCCATAAATTCCACACAAGGGCTCCGTTTTCCCGGGATACCTTTGAAAGAAAGTCTTACAAAGAGTATGATGCCTACCTACACCTCTAGGAGAGCTTACAACAAAATATTTAAATTTCTTTACCTTCAGAGATAAAACCTTCAGAGGTCTAACACCTGTGAAATGGTGTAAAATGCATGCTTCTGTCAGAAGACTACACACATTCCTGGAAAAAAGAGTGCAATTCATTGTAATGCATACCTGAGATGTATGATCTCTGATATGCTCAGGGGAGAGCAATAATTTGCTCAACAGATTTGCATATGTAGCATACTTCCTTATTTTAATTCTCAGTGGCAACAGCAAAATACCATTAAAATATTCTGACAGGCCTCTTCTGCCCTGCTGGCCTGTGAAACAGTGAGACAATGTGTCAGATGGCAGGCAAGGTGGTCTCATCATCCCATGATCAGGGAGAGGATAGGTAGTGGTCCTGGGCTGCTTTGTGGAAGCCCTTTTGTGGGTGTCTTTCAGACAGCCCTTCCTCACCCAGAGCCCTGCTGCTGCTCTCTGACCCTCTAGCCTTTTTTGCCAGGCACAGCTGGAGGACAGTGCCAGGGGAGGCCACAGCACCGTGTGGCTTAGGTGCTGGAGGTGCAGCCCACACCACAGAGAGCTGGGAGCAGAGCATGAGTGAATCTCATGGGCCCATGGTCATGAGGCTCACGGAAATGATGTTACTAGGAAACATCATTCACTATAATAGCTGATACCAATCTGTAAAAGACTGCAGGGCAGAGCTGTTCCTCAACAGGCTTAAGCAGTGCTGTAAACACCCCATCTCTTACAGGAATTAATCCCAACCTGCCAGGTGCATTGTGCTTCTTTCTGTTCTGCTGATCCTGAGAGCTTCTATAGCGATGGTTATGAATGAAGTCCACGTACATCCTGTCCTTGCTGGAACTAGAAATTACAGTTTTCTTGTTGTTTGGGGGTGGAGCCACAGTCACGGTCAGGCAACCAGTCCTTGCTCTTGTGCGAGTGTTTGACATGTTTCCAGGGTGAACTGAACGGCTGCATCATATTCATAATCTGAAAAAAAATAGAGAAAAAATGCAGGAGAGTCTCAGGGAGCATAAGAGCCAGAGGCTACCCAAAGGTATTTAGTATAGGGCATTGAAAGCCACTTCCTCATGCCAGGAGAATTCCTTGTATTTTCAGAGGAAGGGAAAATGCTTCTATGGCCTTGAGCAAAGCCTGGTGAAGCCATTGGCAAGACTCCCATTGACTTCCCATTAGTTTAGGGCTCTGTTGTTCATCATTAGCCAAAGCTGGTGTTACACTGATTTGCTGCTAATGCTAGCTGAAATCAATGGGATTGGAAGGTGCTCAGGAAGGATGGACATTTTTGTAAGCTAACACTCTTTCAGCACCAGGAAATTCCAGATTGAACTTGTTTGCCTGAAAAGGATTCTTGTTGGAGAGCATGGTTTTTTCTGAAAACAAGAACTAATACTTCTAGTGCAAAGGTTAATTTTGAATTCAAAGAATCTCCTTGTCTTAACAAAGGACAAAAAAATTCTGTTATTAATGTAGGACCCATCACGGGACTGAACCTTTTCTTTTAGCTTCAGGGGGATGAGGCAAGTGACTCACAACTGTCCTTACACTGGTTTTTGCTTATCTAAGAAAAATGTTTGGACCATTATCAAAATGTGTAGCTCTTACAATACTTCTCATCTGTGGGCCTGCTAGAGTTTGAACCTATGGACACTTTACACAGAACTGTCACGTAACGTGATTTGGCCTTGTCAGCAAGCAGGAAGGTAATCTGGGTAATTGCCACCAGAGTTCAGTGCTCCACCATACCACACTTAGGTGTTAATTCAAGTAAAGCTACAGCTAAATTAACCCTACTCTGCATGAAGGTTAAATCAGAAGTTTTTTAGAGGCCCCTTCCAACCTGTAGTATTCTGTGATTTTTATGATACAACTCATTAGCTCTTCCCTGAGAATTGTACCAAATTTTGGACTTCTGGATTTGACTCTAGAGTCAGGAACCACTTAAATGCTTTTAGTAACTGAAAATATTTTCCTTGCCTTAGTTGAAAGCAAATCTTAACCAGTGGAACACCTCAATGAAATTAAGCACATTGTGTGGTGTATTACAGCAGCAGTTGAATACCATGGTGACCAGTCAGCTGCCTTCAAACCACATGTGATGCATGAGAGACCTGCTGCACTTTCTAATGCCATACTGGGCTTGGCAAAGCAAGCCTGGCCCTTCCCTCCATTCTAAACTCACAAGAGTAACAAACTACAGTTGGTCCACTAGTAACAGAATAAATAAATCATTAGCTTATTCCTAAGTGTACGTGCTTCTGGACAAAGAACCCACCACATATTACTTGATTTTCATCTAGTGCAAAGCCAAGCCCTTTTAGAAATATGTTAAGAAATAGTGGAGACTAAAGGTAAATGAAATACCAAGCCGTTTATATAAAAAATATAAATACTTTATTTTCAACTAAAAAGGTGCAAACATGTAACTTTTGGTCACACTTCTCAACAAATAAACTGTCCAAAAAGAGCCATAGTCAAAGAAAGAAACAAATGCTCAAGTGGAAAGACTGATGAGCTACAGAACAGCCATTTTTCTTAAAGCCACTTGTCTTATAAAGTAGTAAGTAAACATATTTCGCAAGACAAATGCTTTATAACATTACAGACACCTCAACTTCATCTTGACCTCAACTCACCATTTGGCCCTATCTGAACAATTTCCACTAGAGTATCTATTTCATGCTTTGAATGCATTGTCAAACAAGCTTTAAATCTTACCTATCTTGTTCCAAAAAAGAAGGCTATCATTGAACTTTCAAAGCATTAAACAAAAGCACAAAACTTTAAATTAATTTAGATAACTGTACAAATATATATACACACATTATTTACAATATTCATAAAAAGTAGCTTGTTGCAGGTAAATTAACTGCCACAAGCTGTCCAGTCTAATTGACATGATTCTGATTCTTGTTGGCCAAGCCATCCAAATCAGAATGTCAGAGCTGAAACATTACTGTCCTGACTAACAGAACACCTTCTACTTAGCACTTTGCTGGGTGTTTGCATTCCAGCTGTTGCTGTCTCTAAGCCAGCACCAGCAAACATGCTAATGGTCTCTTCTCAATTGCACTACTAGATGAAGCATGCTGTACCACATTAAGGGAACATTTGCTTGAATCTGCTTTTCCTGCCTATTTCCCTTAACCCCATCACACCGCCTCAGGAACAACATGCTCTGAAGCTGTGTCTTGCTGTGGTCCCACTGTCCATTTTACGTTCTTCTTCAAACCACCATTTGGGGTCAGTAGAAAAATTGTCTTAAGTCACATGGAGCAGTTTGTTGAAATAAAAAAAAAAAACTGATTTAAATACCTTGTGCTATTGAATCATGTTTACAAAATGAGATGCAAATCAGTTCAAGTTGAGAATCTACTTAGCGTCTCCTTCTGGCTTTATGCCATGTCTCCATACATCTTTCTGTAGTACAGAGACTCAAAGATGTCATTGTCTCCAGGGCAGTTGTAGTGGCACGCGCAGGTCTTGATGAACATCATTTTCCTTTTCATGATCTCCCCATCAGGGCACTTGAACTCCACGGGGAGGGTGGCTGTTCTGTGGGGTGTGCAGCAGCGCCCGTCAGTGCAGACACCACAGAACTTAGCTCTGTAGGTCTTCACGCTGGTGCAGCCAGACAGCTCAAACTTGATGGGCTTGGAGATTTTGGGGGTGCGAATGCACTTTTTGCCTTTCTGTTAGGATAAAAGTGAATACAAGATGTTTAGAAGGTAGGCTTTCACACAGCACACTAAGCTTGCAAGTTAAGGGCGAGCACACATGATAATCCTTACTGTATTATCGTTAGGCAAGATCGCCTTGTACAGTGCCACAATACAGCATGAGAGAAAACTAAGCACATTTCATTGTAAATAGCGATCACCACTAGGGTAAAACTCAAATTCAAAGTAAAGCACTTGAAACTGACTACCTGTCAGCACTGCACTTTTGGTCACTGTCCTTTTGCTACTGGATGGAAGCATCCCAGTACAGCATACATAAAGATAATCATATTTACCTTGATGTTCTCCTCCAGGTCTGCTTCACAAGGTCTGACCATGCAGAGTCTACTCTGTTTCTCCAGTCTGCAGAAGGCATTATCATTGGTGACCCTGGTAGAGATACCCATGCCACAGGTCTTGGAGCAAGCACTCCATTCCGTGGTCTGCACCAGGCAGTTGGCACGCATCATTGTCGGGTCTGGACCGTAAGTGTCTTCCAGTCTGTAAGCTGCAGGAGACAAAAAACCAAAATGAGACCACTGCCTGACCTCAGCCCTCTAAATGCTCCTTCCTTTTCCCGAGAAATTCAGGCAGCTACACTAAATCTGTGGGGTGATTCCACTAACTGCAGCCCTCCAGACCCTGCCCTGTGTCCACCCAGCCCACTGCCTTCAGCCTCCAAGCAGGGTGCCCCTTTCCCCTGGCTGCCATCTGCAGAGAGCCCCCCACTCACCGGCGAGTGCAGGTCCCACGGCAGTCTGCTCTTTGGCCTCATCGCAGACCCACTCCTCGCAGCACTTTCCAGGGAGCTTCACCCGGCGCGGGTAGGGGCAGTCGGGGCTGGGCAGGCGGACGTCCATGCTGCAGAGGGGCACGCAACCCACTGCGCCGTCCAGGCAGGTGCACTGGTACTTGCAGCTGCTCTGAAAGGACTCTCCGCTCCGGTACACCATGCCGCTGAACACGCACGGGGCGCCGTCCCGAGCTGCGAGGGGCAGGAGGCAGAGCGTGAGTCGGGCCGGGTGGGAGTCTCGGAGGTTCCCACTTTCCCCGCTCCCTGCCCGGCGGGACCCTGTCCTTGTCCCCGCGGCGGGCGGCAGCCCCGGCCCCCACTCACCGGTGCAGACGCCGATTCTGCGGTTGGCGGGGGAGCCGAAATCGCAGAAGAGCCCCTTGTGGTGGTCGCAGGGGTCGCGCTCGGTGCAGAGCTCGCCCAGCTGCTTGGCGCAGACGCGGCAGCAGCCGCAGCCGTCGAGCACCAGGGAGACGCCGGCGGGGCAGGTGGGGCCAGGCTCTGCGCCGCACTGGCACTGCCCGCTGCACTCCTGGCCCTGAGCCTCCTGCAAGTGCCGGGGAGAGAGAGGGGGGGGGGCGTCAGAGCCGCCGCCGGGACCGCCCGGACGGGGCAGGCGCGGCGGCGGCGCTGCGGGCGGCAGCACTTACCGGGCTGAGGAGAGCGAGCAGCAGGGCTACGGCGAACGGGGCGAAGGTGTTGGGGACCATCCTGCAGCGGTCAGCGGCTTGTGGGCGGCGAGGCGGCGGCGTCGGGCTGCCGGGGAGCGAGGTGAGCCGAGGTGAGCCGAGAGCTTCCCGCAGGGCGGATCTCCTCGGCGGCGCGGACGGGGCTGCGGCGGGCGCTGTGCCGGAGGGTGCCTGCTGAGTGCTGCGCGGCTCCGCTTTCCTTCGCTCCGCTCCGTCCGAGTGCGGCGGGAGAGTGGCTGTGTGACTGCCGAGTGCCGGCACGGACGCCCCTTTATAGGCGGCGGCGGCGCGGCCTCGCCAATGGGCTGAATGGGGCCGCGGACAAACAGCGACATTCCGCGCATTCCTGCGCGCCGCGCCGCGCCGCCCGCCCCGCCCCGCGCCGCCGCCGCCGCCCCGGAGCGGCCCTGACCCCTGACTCCCGCATTCCTCCGGCTGCGCCCCCCCAGCGCACACTCTCCCCCCCCCCTTACGGTTTTTTATTTTTCGTCTTGATGTGTTTTAAATGTGAGTCCCCGCCGCTGCCGGCGCTCCCGGCCGCTCCCCGCCCCCGGCAGCGCGTTATTCCGAGGCGGGCGGCGGGTCCGGCGGGAAGGGCCGAGGGGGGCGGTGGCGCGGTTGCCAGGGGCGTTCGGGGGAATCCGCTATTTCCCTTCCCCTGTGCTCCCCGCTCGCCCCCCGTCCCTCCCCCGGGCACAGGGGACGCGGGGCGGGTGGATCGGGGGTGGCGCAGGGTACTCGGTGTCCGGCGGCGAACGGTCCCGGCGCTTTGGTACCACCGAAAAAAGGTATGATTACACTACCGGGTATAAATTGACTCTGTGTACCACTGAATCATACTGAGTATTTGTAATGTGTTCCTTCCCTAATAGATGCTCTCTATGAATAGAGAGTGTGCCTATTTACTCTGAAATACTTGGCACAGCGAGTGGAGTGTGAAGCATGGAAGAAGTGGCTATTATTTTCCCACTGCCTGTGTGCAGCTGTCATTTCTGAGCAACACGTTCCTCGCACATCCCTGCTTCCCAACCTTGCTGATGGTCCGCCCCAGGATTACAACAAGAAGAGAATGGCATGCCGCCGCACTCAGCCAAAACCTTAACACTGTGGTTTGTATTTGACTGAACCCAAGACCTAAGCATTGTGGCTTGGATTAAGTCATTGCAGATAACTGCTATGATTCTTGTTGGTTTTTTTTTTTTTTACGAGGAGGATGGCTCTTCCCCCTCCTCCTGTGTATGATTTGAATATTCAGTGATGTCATGTTGTTTGACCTCTGCTTAACGCAAGGAATGCCAATGTTTTGGCTTTTGACCTGTGGAAGTATGTTAGTGTTTAGTAAGAGAGGCCAGCTTAATGCATCACATTAAGCAATCTGAAATCTGGTGTTTACCTTAAGAGATCTCATCTTTTGTATGCAGGCTTTCTGCCACTACCATTCCCCCTCGCCCTCTACTTCTTTCCATCCCTCCATATCTAGGCATACTTCCATGCTATGATGCAGTAATATGTATGCACAGGATTCATGAGGGGAAAAGAAGGTCTTCCATGTAATGCCCCAGTAGGACCATTGTACTGTAAAACTGTTACTTATATTCTGCCAGCATTGTACTGTGTCTGGTAAAGTCATTTGGATGTCATTTCTTCTACTTGAAATTCTCCATTAAAATAAATGAGATTAGCTCTGAAAGAAAATATAAATCCCAGGGGAACAGTTATGGTGAATAATATATGTTCCCAAAACCATGAGGTCTCCTAAAATCTGTATTTACTTGAAGGACTCCAGTGGCCTTGGTGCTGGGTAAATAGTGTGTGTACCAAACTATGTATGACATGCATACCAAAATGCAAATGTAACCAGGTAAACAGAATGCCTTTTTTAAATGCCTAAATATGGTAGGAGAACATCAGAGAGAGAGAGAGGCTCTAGACATGTTTTATAACTTTCCATGTAAGAGGTTTTTTCAGAGATACAATTTTATTAAACAAAACCTAAGAATCTCACTGACAGAAAAAGTCTGTTTAAAAGTAACAAGCTACCAGAAAGCCAGGAAATCCAAAATTAAAGGATAAATCTATCCTAAGTCCTCCCACTGCAGGCCAAGTACAGCAAGCCCCATACACTTGCTGCCCTGAGAAAAACTACTTGAATAGGTGTTTGAATTCAGAACTAATTCTGGTCTTGCACCACTGTGGATCAGGCATTAGCCCACTAAATTACAAGTTGTACCAGCACATGCAGGTGGGTAAGAACCAGTGTCCATAGGAGTGCCTTTTGGTCATCTTGGTTTCTGTGTTGTTAGATGTGTCACAATGGGTACCTCATTTGTGCGTGTGTATTTACGCACAGGGGCGATGGGAACCTGGAAGCAAAGGCAGTTCTTTCAGACTGCAGTCAGTCTTCAGCTTGTCCTTTATGATGGCAATCCCAGAATCCTCAAGGTTGGAAGAGACCTTCAAGATCATTTAGTCCAACCGGCAATGTGACACCACCATAATCACCCCTAAACTATATCCCCAGATGCCACATCCAGGTGTCTCTTGAGTGGGCCATGGGTTGGAGAAGTACAGCTTGGCATTGATGCATAAAATGGTTAAAATGCACTAATTTTGACTTCCATGCAGGTGTTTATACAGCACATTCTTTTAAGATAGTATATTTTTTCTGCTGAAACTAGGAATTCACTACACTGGCCTTGCAGACTTGTTTACACAGCTATATACGGTATGTGTGTGTCTACATCAGCTTCAGTTGGTGAAGTCTTGTAAAATGTACAGGTGTGGATTGCTACATTCCTCTCTTGTGTTTTTCCTTCTTTTTTTTTTTCCTGCTTCCCCCCAAAAAGTCACTTGATCAGGTATCAGACATAGTGAAAACCTGGCAAGACTACAGGAAAGTGGCTAGACTTGGAGTGTTTGTGTACTTAAAGAAAGAATCTTGCACATTTTCAACTTTCAGTCACAGATATTTTTTTATAAGAGCAATTGGAGGTCTGAGCCAGGCCTCAAAGCGGAAATCAAAAGCTCCCAGAGAAACATACCCGAGGAATGTGAATCTGATCCAACAACCATACGCAATGCACATACAGTACTGTCAGTCTTATAGGAAGTCTTGCCATATATGGACATCTGGACCCTGAGCTGTTTATCATCACGATAGGCTTGTAGCTGGCTTCAGACATTTCTGGTTTGCCTCAGGTTTAGTGTGCCAATTAGTTCCTTTCCCAAAATGCTCACCAGGATATTTCTTTAAAATTGTAATACATATATATCTCAAAATTGTGAGAGGTCTGGTTAAAGTTACATTAGTAGGCTTTTGCTTAAAATGCAGATTCCAAGAAAGACTTACTCTGCTAGCTCAGAAATAGACACAGAATAAAAATAAAGAGATTTGTTCCATCATTAATGTGGCTGCCTGTTATTTCTCTTTCTTAGAAGTTATCTGGTAGTTTATTCTACATATCTGTAGGCATAGGAAGGGCTCTGAAGTAGACCACTTGCTGAACTTTTACTCATCCTTTTCTGGGGAGATGCTTGAGCTCATGAATCAACAAAGGCAAAGCAAAGACTACATTTCCCAGGATCTGTCAAGCAACTTATCCATGTTGTGCGATTTGTACTGCTTGGTTAGACTGATACAAAGCCTTTCACCTTGGAGCCATGACAATTCACGTCAGCTAATCTTACTAATAAGAGCCATTAGCTCTTCTCCAAAGTGAACCAGAGTAAGAAGGCAGAGAGAGGCAGTGGATGTCTTAGGGCCTATAGAAATATTTGCTGCTGAACTGGTGGACCTAGTCCAAATTCCTCAAGATACTGGTTCAGGTTCTCTGCTAGCATCAGTTGGGCAGTTCACTAAATGCACTGTTGGCCATCAAAATACTGGGACTTGAAAAGTCCAAGTTCATTGGGCTAAAGCAAAGTCATCAGATGCAATTCCCATTCGCAGACCTGAGTTTTGTTTTTTTCTGTAATGTCATTCTTTTTGTGTTAGCATGCAATATTTCATTACTTCTAGAGTCACTGAGAATGCTGCTTTAAGCACTTGGCTTTATTCTTAAAAAGTAACTGGAGTTTTTGTGAATGTGTGTGGTCTTAAACCAGCAAAGTGATTACTGGGAGTAGAATAATCTAAATGGGTATTCAAAGCACATGTAAAAGTGTTTGTATGAAAGTGAGATTATAAGTAGTGTGAAGCCAAATGTCCTTTACCTACTGAGCCTCAGATTCAGTTTATCTGGTTTTTTTCTGAAAAGTTTGCCATAGATCTGGTCTTAAAACCACTGTAGGAGCAGCATTCGCTACATGTGTGAGGAGGTTGGCCGTGTCCTGGGTTTTTGTGGGGAAATGTAGAGCCCTTCCGCAGCTCACACAGGTGAGTAAGGAGGGAGGAGGCTTTCACTTGTTTATTTCTCCGATTTGACTGAGGTTCGCAACCTCTTGCTATAGTAAGTCAGCTGGTGTAGGACTGCAGTGAGTCACTAACCACTCCTTTGACAATTGCCCCATAAATGGTTAACAATTCATAAAAAGTTAGTGTTGCTGGCTGGAGAGGAAGTGTGGCCAGGGACTGACTCAGAACATGAACCAGAAATCCTTTTGAGATTCTCAGAGGAACCACGTGGAAAACAGCTGGTTGAACACTTCCTCCCACTCTGTCGTGGATTATGTGGGCAGGAATAAATCAGATCTGCTTAGTCTACAATGCATGTGATCTTGTTTTCAGTTTTTCAACCTGCTTTTTTCAGGAGCTGTCAGTGTAACTTTTGAGGGTTTGTGGGTTTTTTCCCCCCAAGCTGAGCCATCAGTGTTTAATTAAGACTTGACTGAATTAGGGACTTCCCTTAACAAATGCAGTTTGATTTACCATAAACTATGTGATCTCTTAATTAATATTGTAGCTGCTGTGGAATAGAGGCCTGGGGAGAATCCTGTGGGATACATTTTCCATGTTGTCTCATAGGATATGGTCAATACTTGTACATGCGTGGGTGACAAATAGTGGTTTCTTTGGGGAGAAAAGAAAAGAGAGAAATGTCTCCCCCATTTCTGATGCAACCTGAGTTCACTGACGTTGGTGTAGTGGGCTTTTCTGTTAACACATTCCTTCCAGAGAAAGTGGAGGAATTGGCTTATTGTGTAGGTCTGTAATGCCTCTGGAGGACTTCATAAGCACGCTGCATCGGCTGACCTGCAAAGGAACATAATGTCCTCAATGCATTGGCACCGGATTTTGGAGATTGGATGATTTTTCAGGAAAATGGTTCCCCATGGTTCAGCTGCCACCTTGGCTGTCTGTTTTTTCAGCAAGTGATGTGTGGTATGTGACCTGTGTAAATACATCTGTACAAGTGACGCAGACAGGGAAACTAGGATGTAACCTACAACAGCCAAGGTGGCTTCCTTATTGACCCACGGATGTGTGTGAAATTTAGCAACTACTGGGCCAGGTCTGAAAAACATCTTAGACTGCTAATCCCTCTGGTGTTGGTGGGAAATTCTCTGTCAGACCATTTTTCACATGGAGACGAGAAAAGCAGATACTCCAAGAAATGTGCATTGTTAGGGAAGTGGGGACATGTTTAAAATATTTTGATTTCCTGCAGGAACTAATTGAGGAAACCTAGTTGTTTTAAACATCAACGGTCCCAGGTCTAGAGTTTACAACCATGTTGCTACAGATGTCTTATTGATGGGTGGCTTTTAAGTAATAAGCATGGTGTTGTAAAAGTGGTAGGACTCTCACTAACAGCAAGTGTTTCTGAGCATATTACTCCATTTATAACCCTTTTATTAAAGGGTTTTAAATAGAAATCAAGGTTAGATTTTTACTGTATGGTGTTTGTTTTGACCATTTTGGACAATGGGGTCTTTGTGAAGATTGAGCCCAAGAAGTTATTTGTGGTGCATTTCTTGTGAGGAAGTTATCCAGGATGGATCTTGTGGAAAAGTCTAACCTTAATAGCATGGTAGATCTGTATGATTATTTAAGATTCAGTTACGACATGGGATGAGAAACAGTTCATCAACTGCCTTTTTTATTGCCTAAGCTTTGCAAGGTATTTGAAAATCTTAAATCTGTCCTAAACAGTGTTCCTCTGTGAGTTACAAACTTTGTAAAAAAGATTTCAGGTGAGTTTTAAAACCATATATGAACTAGCCTCCTTATGTCACTCACAAGATACAGAGGGTTGATTTTCAAATTCCCTGGGAACAGTTTTCTTATTTTACCTTCTTAAATTCAGTGATACCTCACCTAGCCTTCACATATCTTTATTTTTCTTGATCAAGGGCTTGCAAAGAGTGACGGTGGAGTATGGGACTTGAGAAGTGCGCTTTCTATTTCTTTTTTGCCATCAAGCTGCCACAGGGGGGAGTAGAAGTTTGGAAAGGACTATGCTGCCCAAGAAGCCACCGAGGCAAGCGCTGTATTCCTATGTACCCTGGCCAGTCTCTCACGGCGAGAAAAGCAGGGGCAAAAGAGGAGTGGATGTTCTAGGAATGAAAGGGTTGGTTGGAGAAAGGAGCTGGAAGGTTTCTTCAGCTAGGACAAGCTGAATGGTTCACTGCTTTGAAAAACCATGCTGTTTTTCTTATTCATTCCTACCAGCTTTTCTGCCCAGATGTAAGGAGAATGTGACTGAATTGTTTTCCTGCCTCAGGAGGGAAGATGACATGTGGGAGTTGTAAAGTTCTTGGAAAATCCCTGCCCGTCTGGCAAAACGCTTTTCCCACATTAGGGCTATTGGCTAATGAAGAAAAAATGCTAGGCAGAGGCAAGGCAGAGGGCATAGCGAGGAAAAGTTTTGCCAACTTGATAGAAAAGGGTTGTTTTTGCGGGACTGTTGGTGTTGGTGAAATCCGCCCTGTCTGCTTCATGATGAGTAACTGGACTCTCTGTGGGTCCTATGCAGCCAGGATGGGGAAGGGGGATGTGTTCCTCGCTCCTTGGCCCTGCCTGCGGGCTTGCTGTCTTGTCGCCCGTGTGACCACAGCTGCTGTTGCAATGCCCAATCTGAAGCAGTAGCGCAGCTGTCAGCCACCATCCTGCCCTGCCAATGGGTTTGGTACAGTTTTGCAGAGGAGGGATGTGGGCAGAGATGGGGTTGTAAGAGTGGGAGTTGAAGGAGTGGGCTAGGATTTTGGAGTAATACAAGAGGGTGGAAAGGGACTTATCACTCTTGTTAGCTTCTCACCCATGTGCCGTATTTGAGCATGTCCCCAGAGAAAACGAGCCAAGGTGCTGAGTGGGAAAGGCTAAACAGGGCTGACGAGAGAGGTGCACATGTGTTTGTGTGGGAAGGGTTGCGGTGGAGTGGGGTGGGATGGAGGAAGTGGAGAAAATGGTGTGTGAGAAGAGTGGTGTAGATGAAGCAGCCAAGGATGAGGTGGGCTTGGCAGCTTCCTTCCCACTGCCTTTACAGCATTTCACCACCAAGAAACTGTGCTCAGGTCAGTTCAACCACGGGAAAACTCATTTTCCAGAAGAAGAGAGAGGTGTCTACAGTGAAGTCTGGGTGCTCCTGTTTTCCACACCTTTGGAAGCCAGTCCTTGTTTTCTCTTGCCCTGCTGCACTCAGGAGCAAGCTGCATTGAGGGGTACAGTGGAGACACTACAAGTTTCTTGCTTTTTGGGTCTGTGTTAGGGAGTTTTATCACTGCACAACCTAGTCAACAAGTTTTGGGAAAGAATGAAATAATTTTCAGGTACTTGTTAATAATCAGGGAAACAACTGAAAGGAATGAATCAGGCACATTTTCTTTTATAAGTACTCAAGATCTGAGTACACAGATCTGTAACGAGGTAGAGTAAGTGAGAATGAAGACTTAAAGTAGAAACACTTATGCTTCTGTAACCTATCATGAGAAATAACAGTAACACATGCTAAATGTGTTATTTTAGAATACAGAGGAGAATATGGCAAGCAAGTCTTTGCTTTTGGTTTTAATGGCGAAAATAGGTTGGGAAGGAGAACCGTTCATTGGGTAACATTTTTTTGTGCATTTTGTATATCTGTGATTCCTGGACTTTTGAACTATCATCAAAAGGAGCCTGAGCGAAATCCACATTCTTTGTATTTAGCATATTGATAAATTCAGGGCCTGCTCCACAACCTTGTTCTTAACAGACACAAAAAAGAGAGAATTATTGGTCCAATTTCCAAATAAGACATAAGGAATTTGTTTATGCTTTTGGGAGGTAATGTGCCTAGGTTTGAGTGGAACTTTGTTAAGTATAATGAAATTCTCAAGGAATGCAAGGCTGGTTTTGCTCAACAATAAACATCTAAGATTAAAAAAATATATATACGTTTTCCAAACTTGTGCCTAAACCTCAGGTTTCTTGTTTTTAATTAGGGTGGTTGTTGCACATTCAGAAAGTTAACCAAACATAAAAATGCAAACAGAAAACGATAAAATTAAATAAATTCAGAGCAACTTTTAATTTTTCCCTTAGTTATAGAAGGAATTAAAGTCAGAAGCATAGCAAAGCTTTTACCACAGTTTACTGCACTCACCTGGACTCTTGCA
This sequence comes from Lycocorax pyrrhopterus obiensis, assembly GCA_014706295.1. Classification (NCBI taxonomy): domain Eukaryota; kingdom Metazoa; phylum Chordata; class Aves; order Passeriformes; family Paradisaeidae; genus Lycocorax; species Lycocorax pyrrhopterus. The sequence continues at coordinate 59,572,285 of JACSVZ010000004.1, read as the reverse complement.
ATAATAAAACCCTGGAGAACACTGACCTGAGTCAGTGTCACAGTGTCACAAAACCTAGACTCTGTCAGAGTGCTTTTACAAAGCACAGTGTCAAGATATTAATTCTGGACATGGTGTGTGTTTTGTAACATTTGAAGAATCAATACATGTTCAAAGACAAAACCAAGAGCAAAACCAGCATTAGGTGCTTTGCGATTCCAGTTTCTGCAGGTTTTCCATTTTCATCACTTTATTCTTTTCAGGAAAGAAAAGAAAAAGAGAGTAAGTAAGTTTGAGGGAACTTACAGCAATCTTTTTTGAGTCCAGCGCTTCTACTTGATGTGTCAGCCCTTCTGTTTTGACTCTTTGTTGTGGTTTAGGGTGAGTGGACAGCATAGTCGCTGTAGTGTCATTGAGTCATTCTAGTTGAAAAGGAATGGATGTGTGTTTCTGCTGCTAGAGGTCACAGGTTTGTTCCTGCAGAGGCTTGATTTTACATTGTGTCCAGAGCTGATTCATTGTGCACTTTTGATATTTTATTATATAATTGCAGCGAGAAAAACACACATGCTGTATTTCAAGTCAAATTAGTTGAATAGATGAGGTGTCTAATTTTTATTTCTTGAAGGCCACCAGATCAAATCTTGCCACAGTTATGTTTTCACTCAAAATTCCTTAATTTTTCCTGCTTTTGCTTCAGGCCAACACAGAACAGTACATTCTCGTTATTTAATCATAAAAAAAATAATAATATTAATATAAAAACATTAAAAAAGCACCAAGGTAGCAAGAAGTTCTCTTCTACAGATATTTACCAAGAAAGCTAAGCAGGAACATAGTTGTAGGAGTTAAAACATATTTGATAATCCTAGAATAAGTGAACCAATGCATTAAAGTTTTGGGGAGAATTAAGATGGGAATAACAGGAAAGCTGGAGAGAAAAAAACCTCCCAAGGTTAAGACAGTAGAGTGCCCAGAATTTTTGTGAAGAATTGATACTGGGACACTTCTGGTGAAAATAGACCCAGGGTGATCCTCTTGTGTGATGACTGCTCTTGCTTGGAAGGAAGTTTTGAATTTGTAAGTAAGTGTAAGGGATGAGATAATTGTTAGGCATAATACAGCACCCAGCTGTAGATAGCTTCAGCAGATTGACCGTGGGGCAGTGGTGACACTCTGCCTGACCAGCTGTAACATATCATCCCCAGAACATGAGGGGTAAAACTTTCTTCCTTGCCTGCCTCTGCTCTTTGTACCTTGCGAAGTATTCACTTACTTTTGCATCATTTGTGCATCGAATACCTGTTCATTTTGGAAGCTTTCTCCTTTTCCTGGCCGTCATTTTCCCCCATTGAGTCCCAGTGTCTTTTCACCACCTTTCCTCATTTTGCCTGTGTCTTCAGTGAACTGCGTCCTCTGGAGCACAGACATGAAGCTGGCTGTCGCTCTTCACCACTGCAGCCCACGTTCCCACCAGCATCCTTTTCTGTCTTCAGAGCAATGCTCTCCTCCTCAGTCGGTGACTCCTTGGTCTGCTTCTCGGTATGAGCTGATAGTTAAGACTACATTTGCTAGCCTAGGTGACAAGTTTTTATAAAACAATGTATAGGTGAATGTGGAAGACTTTTGGGAAGGCCATCAAGGGGTCTTACAGATTTGTTTAGCCTGTACCATAGCTTGGAGGATGTTGTTAAAACAACTCTGCTTTCCAAGCTGGAAAGGTCACTGTGTTTCTTTAGAATATTTTTGGAGATGTTTCTGTGGTTTGTCAGATCTAAAAATAAACTATGATCCACGCACTTTAAAATGATGACAGGATTTTTTTTTTTAAGAGTATATAAGGCAACTAGATATTTTCCAATTGGGGAACCAGTCAGAACTACAGACAAGCTGTGAAAATCCCCTTCAGTATTCCAGGACTATTTTTTTGGCGTGTCTTCAAAATTGTGAGCATCTGCTTGCCTATCTGTTCATCTGTCTTATGCAGTTTACAGAGCCTATCATTTTCTCAACTGAGAGACAAAGACACCAGGAACATTTCTAGTCTTTTCTCTTAAATTTCTGGGACAACTGGGGAGCTTTGATTGAAGTTTGTTTTCATTAGAAGGAGAAATCCTGATGAAATAGACCCTGTGCATTGCTTGTGTTGATTTTCAGCAAAATGAAGCTGAGAAAAAAATTGGAATTCTTTTGTTCTGAAACATGTCAATGATTTGGTTTGATTTTGGAAGGGAGAAATGTTGGGGGAGTTGATTTCAAATCCTCTTTGTGTCAATGACCTACTGGTCTTGATTTTCCTCAAAAACACTTTTAAAATTTTCACTTTGAGTGACTTTTTTTAATGTCTGTCACTGTTAAGTAGGGCTGCAGACATGTTTGGAAACCCAGTGTTCTTCAAAGAGCAGAAAAAACATTTTCTGGCCCACATCAGGGAACACTTGAAAATATTCTATGATTTGTTTAGACTCATGAAAGCCTGTTATGTAAAAGCAAATTTGGTAACGCAGTTTTACCATCTTCTGTCAGTGTAGTTGTTCCTAAACCAAATCCCATTGTGAGTGTCTGCAGTACAGAGCCTTGGGTTAGGTAGTTCAAAGGCTCGATGTTGGGTACAGGCCAGTGAGTCCAGCGGGTGGGATCGATCACTGATGGCTGCCTTGGAGACCTTCAGCCATCATTCTGCATTTTCTGTGCTTTCCCGTGGGTCCTGTGCTTGAGTGTGCAGTTCTGTTGGGAGCGTGGGTGGAAGCTTTGCTACCTGTAAAGAAACAGTAGTTGTTTGTCGTGCTTTTTCTCTGCTGGACTTGCAGGGGGAGTTTCTGAGGCACAGCTGCAGGGATTGAGTATGGTAAGATCTTCTTTGGAGACCCGAGGGTGCCAAACTGTTTTCTGATGGCACTCGCACACAAGGACCTTACCTCCCCTCACAGCTGCTTCAAGACAATTTTGTGTTTCTTGAGTTTAATCTAAGTGTTCTAACACTGGACAGCTCTCCAAACTAGTAGTATTTGGGTTTCTGCCATAAGCCCTCAAGCATAGCCCAGAAGGGTGATGTGCCAGAGATGTTTTCAGAGGGCTCTAGTGTGGACTGCGTTGTTAGTGCCTGCAGGGCAGAGGGCTGCTGCAGGTTATTCCTTCAGGGGTTTTCCTGCCTTTACAGCCACGGGCAGTAGCATTCAGAACTTGTCAGTGTTACCAGCAGCTGCCCTTGTGGACTCCTTGCTTTGCAGCGTGGCATGGGGAAGAGCTGAGGGGAGAGCCTTATCTACCTGGTCTGCCACCTCTAGAGTACACAGGTTAGGAAAGTCACCCCTGCATTTAATGAAAGAAGAAGAAGCAGCGTGACCTCTCTATCTGTGCACTGATTTAAATCCCATCCTATTTTAAACCCCATTTTTGACAGTGAGTCTTATCTAAAATTGGCAGAAAAACAGAGGATGTTGCTTCTCATCAGGACAGAGCCTGCATTTAGCTTTCTTTCAAGTGGTGCAATAAAATATGGGAATAGACTTAGCTTCCCGTGTTTTAATTCTTGTTTTTTAATCCCTGTTTTCATTTTTGAAACTATTTGGATCCAAAAAGACATTTTTTTCTCTTTCCACTTCTGATTTGTTTGTTGGACCACTGCCTCCTCACCCTATTCGGATGTCAAGAGACTCTCTATTTTTCCATTTCTGGAATAGTCATTCACGACTCAGTGTTTCTTGTGAAAACCCTCAGAATTTACAGTGTGTTTATTGGTCTCTCACCGACTGCAGTTTCTCTCTTGTAATATTTTGTTTTAAAGTTTCTCTCAGATACTGTTATATAGATTTGGTTCACAAAATAATTCTGTGGTAAGCCTAGGAGTTTAAGAGACCATCTTCCTAAAAGATCTAGATAATTAGCTAATTAAAATGTAAGGGATTTATATAATTTGTTGAACTAGTAGGTTTGAGACATAATTGATGAGGTACGATATTTTTAATAGTAAACTAATATGCAAAGGATACCAGTTGTGTGCAATGTTGCAGGAATGCACAGTAAAACACAGCTTCTGTGCGAAGAGACCATTCTTGGGTCCAGATTTTGCCAATTGTGCCACACAGATTAAGAGCAGGTTTGTGCAAAAGAGCTTGTAAAATCTGGTAAAATAGGGCAGAACCAATAACCTGGGATGGATATTTCCTTAGAGTGCAGGTAAGGTGGTTTTTCTTTAGGGGTGTTGCAGTTGAAAGGAAGACTGAGGAAGAAGAGGTGTGTGGCATAAACTGGAGCAGAAATAACAAGAAAGTAAAATGCTGAGGGGGAAGTTCAACAAACTGTAGAGCAGAAAAACATATGGAGGAGTTACTGAAAGAGCAGACCGTGGTGGGTTTTGCACCAGGACCAGTTGCTGTTCTGCCCAATACCTAATTAGCCTGGTAAAGCAAAACATTAATGGACTTCACCATTGACTTTTTTTCATTTTTACAGCTATGTAAGTCGAAGGAAGCTGTAGAAGCAAATAGCTGGATTGTGCTACAAGTGTGTGAGAGGACCAGGGCCACTGAACAGTGCAGTGAGGCAGGAGCAGTGGATGGAAACTGGTCTACTCAGGCCATTAAATAAAAAATCTGCTAGATCATACCTGTCCGATGAGTCCATTTTTCATTTTACTTCCTTGCTGTCTCTCATTAAAGTGTACAGCTTTAGGGTAGGCAGGCACTTTTGGGGGACTGGCTCAGACAAGGAAAACTGCATATATGGTTTTGTTTGAGTGCTACTCTTTAAGCCTAATGAGCTGGTTCATTGAACTATTATAATAATTGTGTTTTAGACATAGCTTAGTTTTAAGCGTGGGCATGAAATAATTCTTTTCTAAAAATCAAGATTGTTTGTGAATCTTTCTTTTCCTGCTGTGGTTCTTGCTGAGTTTTGTCCAGGATGTCTCTGGAACTGTGAGCTCCAGATATATCACAAGACAGTCTGTGTTATGTGGCAGCAGTGTGTTTAAGAAGAAAATGTTGGAGGAGATGGCTAAATGTGCATGCAGAATTCTGGGTGTTCATCAGCACAGATTCCAAACATCCTATTTGGTTGCTGATCACTGATTAGCAGCACAAACAAGAAAGATACCTTTAAGCACTAAAAGTTATTCCTCTTTAGCTCTCACGATCTCTCTAGACTAGAATTTTGTAAACAGCCAGATGCAGATTTGTTTCCAGGGATCTCACAATCCAGATTTTGGTCCCAACTGTAATTATTTAAAGCCTATTTAGACTCTCTTGAAAGATGGATTTATAAGGAAAATGTTGACAGATCCTTGCCTCTTGTATCACTGGTGGGAGCCACAATAATATTGATTTCCTTTAGTAATCTTCCATCAAATGTTCAAAGCAGCATTTTTTCCTTTGGTGCAAACATCAAAAATGTGGACAGTTTTGTTTTCCTAAACTTGGACAACATCTATTTTTCCACCATTTCTGTGGGAATGCAGTACACCATTTCCCAATTTTATTAAAAACCACCTTTTTGGCTAAAGTGTGTGCCATTGTCAGCACTTTCACTCTGTCTCATGTATCTTGTTCTAGGAAACTGAGTCTGCCTTTTTCATTCCTCCGGGACTTTTTTCATGTGAGGAGTATAGATGAGAACTGTGTTTTTTCCCTCAGAATGCCTTCAAGTTGTTTGTCTTCCTAACCTAGACATCTGAAGTGTTTCCAAGTAGCTAAAGACTCTCAGTGATAGTAAGGTTTTACTGACACTTATGTTGCTTGTTGACCCAAACCAAAATCAATGATGATTATGGTGAGCTCTGACATCTGGAAAAAGTTATGCTGAAGCCTGGCTGCAGTTTAGTTCTTTACCTTTTGGGAGAAGCCTCTTGCATTTGATCTGGGTTGGAAATCTCGAAATCAGATTTGCATGTGCATGTGGAAAGAAGGGTATAAGAGAACATGGAGAAAATGCAGAAGGATCTCAATATTTCCATTGTTGTATTTTTAAATTCTGCCCAGCTGAAAGGAAGGCACCCATTTAATGTCAGTGTAAAGGCTTATCAGTGCAAGGTAAAAGTTGCATGTTAAAATGTGTATCCATGATCTATGAGCAGTTTGTTCATAAAGCAGTCTTCAGTGCCTGACAGGAAGACTGAGGAAAGATACGTGCTGGCTCATTAGATCCCACTCTGAGCAACAAAGTGCTTTCCAAAGAAGGAACTAGTCTTCTCTGAGCCAGGCAAGGGTAAAACTTAAAATCCTCTCAAAGTTTTACTTAAGAGTTTGTGAAAGGGCTTGGTCTTGCCTACATGCCTCTCATCACGAATGGAAATAGGCAGCCCATCCAAGGCAGTGGCATTATTTACATGGAAACTGGTTTACGTAAGAAGAGAAGGCTGGTCCAGCAAAGGTGTGGTTTTATTTACATCCATGCTCTTCCCTTATGATTGGAGTGTGTCTGGAAGGTGTGGTCTCATTTACATCCCGCCTCAACTGCCTTTGGCTTCTCTGGATTCCACCCTTGCCTGTGGCTGGAAAAGGAACTCCTGCAAGCAGAATAAACAGCTGTGTGAAAAACATGATTTTTCTGCCTCTGTTTCTTCAGTGTACGCATTCCTACTGGTATGTACCTGAAAAGGGAAGGCCATGTTCCTGGGGAGAGAGTTTTGGGTCTGCATAGGTGTGTGTGTGTGTATGTTCATATGTGTGTATGTGCTTGAAATACCAAGATGAACATACCAGGTTTTGCACTGTCCTGAGTGTTGGAGGGTGCTAGAGCTCTTTCTGAACAAAGGTAAGAAAAATTAGTTCTTCAAAATGGCTTTTTTTTTCCTCTTTTTTTTTAAGGTGCATATACAACTTTTTACAGGTGCTGCTCACAGCCCTGGAAGGAGGCCTGTCTTTGGGGTGTGCGTGTGCCTGTGTGCGCATGTGTGACATTTCATGTAGTCACTTGCATCAAAGTGAAGCCAACATAAACATGGTAGCAGCATCTCACGTAATCTCTGAACCAGGATAGCAGGCTGCAGCAAAGGACATGCAGGGCAGTCAGGCACTGGCAATGGTACATGCAGTTGCCATTAAGTATTCAGTCCCTTCCTCAACATGTATATGGTGTATTCAACTGTAGAGTCCACGCTACCTTATGTCAGGAAGCAATTCAGCCTCTGCTGGCCTCTTTCTGTATTAACTTTGGGATGCAGATACATTTGTAGCAGAAAGTGGACTGGAGGAACTCTTGCATGTGGGTTGTGAAGCATCCAGAAAGCCTTCAAGTTGCTGTTGACTTGGCTGGATTGAATTTACTGGGATTGCTCTAGTCCTTCCCTATTTTTCTTCTTCCATCCATGGCTTATCAGGCACCATCTTTGTTCATTCCAGGCAATAAGAAAGACAGAGGGTATAAGAGGCAGTTTGCTGATTTTTCTCTTCCTCTGTTTTCTAAAAAGGAAATTAAAGTGTCTTGAATCTACAACACCCTGACAATTGGTCCAGATGCACGTACATTTAGTGTTATTTTCACTGAGAACAGAGCTGTGATGTTGTTTTAGTTGTGGGTGGAAAGTGGACAGAGAGTCCCTTCAGCGTGAAGCTCTGATGTGTGACTGTGTCCAAAAGCACTAAATGCTGGTGGAGCTGTGACCAACGCACTGGGACTGGCTGCCCCTGCCATGTTCTGGGATTACTTTGCTGTGACATGCTCTTCCTTAGCACAAGGCACTTCCAAGAAGCATTGTGTGGGGATGTGCAGGTCACAATCCATTTCTCTAATTCTTCCTGCTGCCTCTGCTATGTCTGATTATGCTTCTGTAACTCATGGCAAACATCTAGCCGTGACAGCCTAAAGATACTAATATTTTCAAGTTAGACTCAGAACGCTTTTTCAGCTTTAGCTACCTCTGAGTACCTTTATAAACGCCTGACAATGACCCATTTCTCCTTTTCCTGCAGAAACTTGGTGGAACTGGAAGTCTAGCTATCTGCCACACTCTGGTTTAGGAGATGAAAGTTAATAAAATATTTCCTCTCTTTTTTGTAACCAAAGCAAGCTGAGGTGCACAAAAATAAGTACATGCCGGTCCACCACAGGAAGAAAAGTGTCTGGCATTATGTCCCTGGATTGCAGACAGGCAGGAGAACCAGAATGTTTGTCGTCAGGATCCCTTGCACGTACTCTGGAGCCACAGCTGAAATTTTTAATTTACACACACACATTGCACCACCCGTGAAGACACGTCCTCCAGATGATGTAAACCAAGTGAGTGATGCATGCTGAGGACACCGCTGTATGGAGACCTTTATACACCTGAGGCTCTGACTGGTCTAAACTGCCATGGCAGAGCCGTGTAAGTTAGCCTGGACTGTGTGCTACGCTGTTCTGCTTCTCTGGAGCCAAACTAGGATGTTTAAATAAGGCTTCTGAATCTCTACACTGCCTTGCATTCATGGCTTAGACTGCACTAAGAGACATATACCTCATTTTTAAAATTGGCATAGGTTTCAAAACACAAGGGTGCTTTATAAAATTCTCTGGCTTTTTGATCTTCCTCTCCTCCTTGAACGTTCTTCCTCAGGCTTAGCTTCCCTCCTTCGTCCCCAGCATTGCGCCTGAGCAAACACTGGTTACATCTATGTGGGCAAGGGAAGGTGTCTGCCCCCAAAGACAGCTCTCTGGTGAATGTCCAGCAGCTGTTCCCCGTGTCCTGACGGACGTGAGAGCCCTTCAGCTGCTGTGCATACACCAAAATAGATTGTTTCTCCTGTCAGAGGAAAAGATGGCAAGTGTTTAACTTAAGGAAAAGGGATCCAGTGGTAGATAAGAATGTAGGAGACATTGCTGCAGTTCTATATTTGGAATCGGTTACGTATGTGTGTGGTAACCCAGATGATGGGTGGACTGCACTTTCTCATTACCATAATTACATTTCCTTTCATAGCTAGGGTTGGGGATGCATCCAGACGTTGCAGAACACATCAGTAGATTTAGTGTGGCTTACTCAGTCTCCATTTATCAGACTGTATCCCAATTATGTTACATTTAGGAAACAGAATAATTTTCTGGTTATAGCACATGGAATTTGTGGCATTCTAATCCTAGTCATCCTGCTGTATGACCTTGGAGAAGTTGTTTTACTACTCTTTGATGGTAAAAAATTAACTCGCCCCATGGATGGATTTTAATACCATGCCAAGTTTAAAAAAAATCTGAAGCTAAAGTTAGCCTTCTAAATCCATATTTAGGGGCTAAATGGGATGACTTGTTTCCACAATCCCAAGCACCCAGCAACCATCTCCCGCTGAGGCCAGCTAGAGATTTTGGGTGTTTAGCAGTCTGAAACATGGACCAAAAGAAGAGTGAAAGCAGCTGCTTGTGTGCGCATGAGGAGGAACTCACTGATGTGGTGTGGTGAAACAGGGACAGCAGTCTGTCTTTCCTGAGTGGTTGTCACAGTCACAGCAGTGGGGAGATGTAGGTGGGATAAAGCTCACTAATTTTGTTGTCTAAAAGTGGAATGTCTGCCTTAGGCTGGCTGTTCAAGAGCTCTTTCGTAGATCCCTTAATTCAGTGAATCCAGAACAGCTCTCAATCAGGACATCCCCTGATGTGCCATTCTGCCCAACTATCTGGATGTGGGATGAGTTATCCTCCGGAGGCGCTCAGCCCTGTCCATGGAGTTAAGCGCTTCATAAATGTTTAGATGGCTTGCTTGGGCTCTGCTGACTGTAAAGTCAGTGGGTGACTTATGGTGCATTAGGTAAATCCAAGGGTGTGTCCAAGATGCCCATAGCTGCAGAGAGTGGTGAAACTCTATCACAGGCCTGAGGAGTTCCGTTGTGAAAGTTAGGAACAAGTGAAAGCAGGGAGAAATAGTTGAGCCTTGTAAGAAAAAGGAAATATAAACTTGACTGTAGTCATTGAAAACCTATTCCACATTGATGGCATGGTTTGTTTCCACTGGAGTGCTTTGTTCTGTGTTTGAGGTGGAAGATTAATTTTCCCACGGGAGAAATAAGCTTTGAATAAGTCAGCTAAAATGGATTGTTCTTACGTGCACCACACATCTATAGGAGAAACAGAAGACGTTTACATGCTCCCTGAGGAGGAACTATGACAAGCAGACAATTAACCAATTCCCCCGGATCCCCAGATTTAAAGAACCACGTAATGGCTTAATTGAGTTGAGTTGCTGAGAGTGCAGGGCTGCACTGAGATTCGTGCTGTGAAGTGCACGATTCCCAGAGGCATCCATCAGGTTTTAAAGAATTGACTTTCCATGCTAATTGACCCAGATGTGCTTCGTTTTACCTCACAATCTCCATTCAATTACTGTTAAAGAGAAAGGAATGAGAAAAAAGGGGACTCCATTTGTCTCATTTATTATATTAAAAGGAAGCTTTCCTAGAGCAACATTTTGTAGTGCTGAACAAATCACTCTACTTCAATTGGAGCAGCATTTATTTCACCCTTTTTTTTTTTTTTTTTTTTTTAATTTCCTGAATGACTGAGCATGTATTTTTCAGGGAGTAGAGAATATTAGTCAAGCCACTCTACTTGGCAAAGGAAGAGTAAGCACCGTCACCAGAAGAAATGAGGGCAGTACCCATGGAAGGACGGTGTCTCATCTGTCTGACCAGGCAGGGCTGAGCAGCACAGGATGAGGTCTGAGGACTGTCATGCCTTGGTGCAGTGCTGGTCCACCCGAACAATCAATAAATGAAGAAAAAAGTTGTGTTTTAGCTATTTATATCTGCTAGAAGGGAAGGAGACAAGTTTGAGAAATAGGCTTTGCAATGTGAGTCAGCAGCTGAGCTCTTCCATGTACCAGGCCAGTAGACACCTCATTTTTGGCAAGATATGGTCATCTTTTATGTGTGTGTAAATTATCCTGGAGCGCGCAGAGCAATTGATGTAAGACTGAGGTTCCCAGTGCATTCTGTGTGTGTGCAGAACCTGGGTTTTGATCAATTCACAATGCTTAATTTATTTACAAATCAAGTATATCTGTGTGGTAGGGAACGAGTCTACCTCTGTAGTTGAATTCCTGGAATACCACCGGAGGCATTCTTCTGTGAGGATGCTGCTCTCTACCTGGTTAAGACTTCAAGCTTATCTCAAAGAGCACCAGCAAGAGGCATGTCGAGGAACTTCTGTACATTCATATTTAAACAGGCTGCGTATCGCTGAAATTAGCGGATTTCATCTGAGTTTACACAGTTGTTAGGGGAGCAGAATTTAGCCTGATGTTTGTGATAAGCCATGTTTTGTACCATCCAACCAAGTTATGGAGCTCTGTTGTGAAGGTGTTCAAGAAGTTTGCTTCTTTGCTAGGAGTTGTATGCCATATATGGTCAGCTGTGGCTTTTTTTGCTGCTGTTTTCTTTTTTTTGACTTAAGAAGGCTCGCCTCCAAACTGCTGAATCATATTGCAACCATAGACCTGGTGATTTTTCAGAATTTGAATCATAGTTGGGCTCCCTGGATATCAAGCTGTGAAGCCACACGTGGGCTCAACAGTTTGGCAACCACCAAGTACAGCTTTGGCAGCATTATATTCACAGTCCAGATGTTGGATGGTTCAGCCACAGCATACAGCATGTTAGAGGGGAGCAACAGCGTGACTCAAAATTGCTGTTTACTCTACTTAATTTAAATACCATTGTTTGTACTGTTCTCGATGATTAACTTGGATATTAAGAACCAGACTGCTTTAGATCTGTATCCCATCCCAGAAGAAAGTCTCATGTAACAACCCCACATAAAGCGAGAAACCTTTTTTTTGCATGTTTTGGTGTTGTATTCTTCCTGCCAAGGTCTTCTGTGAAAAGCTGTCCCAGTTAGGGCTACTTCTGAAGTTAGCTATAGATATATCAGGATTACCAGAAAGCACCAAGGTCCTGTGAAACCTGGTCCAAGGAAATAAGAAAGTCAGGGTGGTACCTGAGATTTGTAAATGTAATACAATCATGTTTTGACTCAATGTTCTGCTTTTACCTTATAAGCTGCAGCGATTAATTGCTTAGCAATAATTAGTCAGACTGCAGACTTAGTTGAGCTCCTTCTTGCACGTGCTTAATTTTTAAATAATGTTCTGTATTTAAATGTTGTGCTTTGAACTTACTGAAGTTTTGTGCACGTGATACAAGAAGCTGAGGAGAGTCTCGGTAATTTGATTCCTTTATCAATATTTCTTAAGGAGTAGAGAATTTAGTCTGTGAAAACAGCTACTGTTGTTTTGCAGGGCGTTTAAAACAAAGACCTTTATTTTTTCATAGTGAACACTACATCTGGAAAGGAACAAACAGTGAATCACCTAGTCCAAATTACTTTCTTATGTCTGCAGAAAACATGCTGACAAAAGTTTCAGGGTTTTTTTGTTTTGTTTTATGAGAATGACTGTGACACACATGGTAGCAAATGCTTCATTAATTTGATCTAATTTATTTCAGCAAAATCCTAAACTTGAAACCTAGACAGACATAAAAATAGGGAACTTGTTCAAAAAACACTTGCAAAATGCAAGAAAGTTCCAGTAAAAATGTGACTATTGGAAGTTCATCCTTCAAGCAGGACTGGTGATCCCTCTGTGCCTGTTTTGCTGAAACTGAGCCCTGAAGGTAAAATACCTGGTAATATACCAGGGATTTTTTCTGGCTGAAGGGTTAAACTGAGCATCTTTGTGGGAAGACACTACTGGAGTTGTGTAGGACTTGTGCTAGAGCAGGAGACACCACAGAGGTGAGCAGAAGGCAACTTTTGTGTGCCGGTCTCCGTGCTGAGCAGATAGACAGGAGGCTCAAGGGGAATATTTTATCAAAAGAAAGAAGGCATTTAGGGACAAGGAGAGTGGGTTTTGGATAAAAAAGGGCTTCTTGGGGTCTGTGAGATGGAAAAGAGAATAGTTCAGTTGTTTTGATATGGAGGAAGAGTCTTGAAGAGACAATTAGCAGATTGGGATGAAAATATGAAGGGACCAAGACAACCTTTTGGTTGTCTTGCTTTGTATTTCAGCAGCTGTGGTAAAACTGAGTTCCTCAGAGTAGAACATTAATGGAGCGAAACAGCACAGGCCCTCGAAATAGAACAAAAAGACTGGAAGGAGAGAAGACCTAGGCAAATAATGTCATCAGAGAGTTCAGTGACAGCAAATTGAACTGGCCAAAGAACCTGGAAGTTTTACAATATTCTTTTTTTCAAGGAATATGAATAATATTTATCTAAATAGAAAGTAGTAATCTTTTGCACTGTTCTATGTAATTTCCATTTCCCACTACAATCAGCTACCTGAATGCTCATTTAATAAGAAGAACAGAAAGGGTTTGAATAGAATTTTCCATGAACATTTTATTATAAGAGGTAAGATCTACAGGATGAATTAAGGAAACTTGAACCAATGAAGGCCTTGCTTCATGGATTCATGAAGATTCTTCAGTCTTCAGATGGGAGAAAGCAGGCTCAGATAAGATGTGTAAGTTCAAGTCAGAAAACTTCACCCTCAGTGGGTCTAACTGTCAAAGCAATTAAAGCATCTCTTGTGCTGTGTGTTAATTATTATTTATTTCTTATCCAGTAGCCCAGTAAAGAAATAAAGAAATACCTGAAGATCAGCTCAGTAGTGGAGTTGTACATTATTGTGGTCCTGTTTATGACAGCAGAAGGTCAGGTCAGAGATTGACTGGTTATGTTGACAGTTTGTGTTAGTTCTATGATATAGAAATATTTTGCTTTTGCAAAAGTAAAAATAATTCTCCCAGGAATAAGTTGCAGAAAAATGTCTGTGATATTTTTATTCAAATGAAATATATTCCAAAATTTTTATTAATAGAATTGAAAAGGAACTAGAGGAAACTTTTAAAGCCAGAGTGCTTTGTTTCTTAGGAACCAGAACAACCATAATGAAAGCAGATGCTTACCTGGCATACAAGATTCACCACTTAAAACATCCAAGCAGCAAAAGGCTTGCTGTGTTCCTGGAATTATGAGATACACATCAAATGCTTAAATCAGTCAAAGACGTAGTCATACTTGGTTCGAAGAAATCTGTGTGCTGCTTCATGTTTGCCTGGATTCTGAGCTATTAAGTGTCTTAGTTACCATTAATCTTGTTCTGCATTTTATTTTTAGAGCATAATATTCTCATACTACTGTTATCAGAAATTTTGCCTCAAATGTTTCATAATATGCAATTCCAGGGAGTTTATATGTGTGCTTATAGAGAGATGCCATCAGTTTAATCATGTGGGAACGGGAAGTGCTAACTCTCATTAAACCCTGTGCCATCTTATAGTGGGCTAGAAAGACATTGTTGAAATGTGGAATCCCCAGGAATGCTCTCACTTTCCTTGGGTGCAGTGACTGAGGGTATTGCACCAGGTGCAACACAGGATTTATCAAGAAACTTTATTCTCTAAGTGATAATTTCTAGCCAGATACCTCAATTTAAATACCCTTTAAATGGGAAAGCAAATCCTAGAATAATTTCTTATCTTTACTACAAATTCCTAACTCTGCAGTATATTTGGAAGGAAACGACATAGGTAAGGGACTGGGAACTACAAAGAAGCCCTGAAGCTCTACTCCTCTCCCCCTGAATTAACAACCAAACTAACAAATTGGTTTTGTTACCTCAAGACAAGAAACATACAGTGTGTTCTGAGAATGCTCGATTATAGAGTGGAATTGGAATGCCACAGGGTTTTTCCTCCTGGCAGGGAGGAGAACAAGTACAAAGTTGGGAGGGTATTATTAAAACTCTTCAGTCCATTGTGTAATATGTAAACTAGGTAACATTTCTTAGGGAATATACAATACCAGTGGTTACTATATATACCTAGGTATCACAGAATTGTTGAACGATTTGGGTTGGAAGGGACCCTAAAGATCATCTCATTCCAACCCTTCTGCCCTGGGCAGGGTCACCTTCCACTTGATCAGGCTGCTCATCCATCCTGGCCTTGAACCCTTCCAGGGATGGGGCAACCACAACTTCTCTGGGCAACCTTTTCCAGTGTCTCACCACCCTCACAGTAAAGGATTTCTTCCTAATACCTAAACTAAACCTGCCCTCTTTCAGTTTAAAGCCATTAGACTTGTCCTGTCACTACATGCCCCTTCTAAAACATCTCTCTCAAGTTCTCTTGGAGGACGCCTTTGTACTGGAAGACAAGGTCTCCCTGGAACTTTCTTTTCTCCGGGTAAACAGTCTCAACTCTCTCAGCCTGTCTTCATAGGAAATTTGCTCCAGCCCTCTGATCATCTTTATGGCCCTCCTCTGGACTCACTCCAAGAAGTCCACATCCTTCTTATATTAGGGGTCCCAGAGCTGGATGCAGCACTCCAGCTGGGATCTCACAAGGGCAGAGTAGAGGGGCAGAATCACCTCCCTTGACCTGCTGGCCATGCTATTTTTAATACAGCTCTGGATGCAGCTGGGTTTCTGGGCTATGAGTGCACATTGATGGCCTGTGTCCAGCGTTTCATCTACCAGCATCCCCAAGTCCTTCTCTGCAGGGCTGCTCTCAAACAATTCTCTGCCCGGTCTATATTTGTTCTTGGGATTGTCCTGACCCTCCTGCAGGACCTTACACTTCGCTTTTGCACAGTCCCACCTCTCAAGCTTGTCCAGGCCCCTCTGGAGGGATCCCTTTCCTCCAGCCTGTCGACTGCACCACACGGCCTGGTGTCGTTGGCAAACTTGCTGAGGGTGCCTTGATCCTGCTGCCCATGTCACTGACAAAGATGTCAGTGCTGGTCCCTATGCCAGCCCTGAGGAAGGCCACTCCTCACTGGTCTCCACTGGGACATCAAGCCATTGACCACAGCACTCATACTGTGACTATGCAGACCATTCCTTATCCACTGAGAAGTTCGTATGTCAAATTCATGTCTCTCCAGTTGAAAGACAAGGATGCTGTGCAGGGCAGTGTCAAATGTTTAAGTAGGTGATGTCAGTTTCTCTTCCCTACATATACAGTTTTGAAATGTGATAGTGGTTTTCTCACTGCTAAGATATAGTACAGAACAATTATTCACCTATTTACCTCAGGATAGTTGGGATGTTATTAATTTCTTTGTTTCATTTTTGCTTTATAAGAACAAACTCTGAAGTAATCTGTGTGGATTGCTTTCTGAGACCTCCAATTTAACTGATTTCTCCCTTCCATTACCGGAACAACGAGAAGTGTCTTTTTTCTTAGTTGTCCCAACCTCTCACAATGACAGAGTGAAACCTTATCAAGCCCTCTTGTTTTGTTTTCCTGGGTGTTTGGTCTCATTAGAAGAAGGTTTTGAATGCATTTCTTTAAGAATGCGATATAGATAAAGAAATTTGCATTCAGTGAGGTCAGAGTTACTACAGGACGTTGTGGGAAAATGATTGGTAGGAGGCTAAGGGGAGGATCAAGGAAAGTTGAAAGAGTTGTGGAGACAGGCATTAACTTTTCTAATCCACTGAGAATTGTAAGTATGTTTCCTGGATCTGTGTTCCTCCACCCATATAGCCAGAAAATAAACCTCACAGACCAATTTCTAGGAGCACAGAATCCTTTCCAAAGAACATTATTATCTGGAAAATACATTCTCTTTTTCAAAGTGCACCTTCTGGCTGTACTAGACCTAAAGAACTTGTCTGGCAAGAACATGACTTTCTTTTACATTGGCATTGAAAGAATTAGTTCAACTCTTTTTTTTTCTGTACCAGTTCTGTTTCTGGGGGCTCTGCAGAAACATAATTGTTGACTGGTTCCCAGTATATTAATGGCAAAATAGCCTTTTCAAGAAATTGAAATCGAGAGCTTTATCCTCACTCCTTGCTAGAATACTTGTCCAAAAGAGATTATAACTTGAAAGGAAAATGAAATACGTGATTGAAAGTAAATAATGAGATCACAGATAAAACTGTAGATGCTATAGCTCTTTGCTTAGCCTCTTCATCTTCCTGCAAAAACAGTGGTTTTGTCTACACTGTGACTTCTCAGTGGAAAACAGTAGGAATTGTATTCTCTATTCTAGTTTGATATCAGCTGGTAGTCACCTTAAGGACAGCATTCATAAATTACTCTATGTACTTGAGAGCAGCAATTCTTTTTTCCATGCAAATTGCCTATACTATATGTTATACTGCAGGATTGCCTGGACTTGTAGAAAAGTTGGTTTTCCAGATGGTGTTTGTGAAAAGTTCTGAGCCATAAGTACAAATGAATCAAGCAACACCACAAAGAAGGGAAATAGCATAAAATGTTTAATTTCTACTCAGAGACTAATTTATCAAGTGCTGACTGTATCACCGTTGTGCATGTGTAGTGTGCAGTGAGTGAGTATTCCTGTTGTGCATGGATGAGAATCCCCATCACGCTTTCTAGGCATGGATTTACTCAAGGGTCAGGAGCCTGTTGCCCATTTCCCCTCCCTCCTCCCTGTACTGCTGCCACAGGAACACTTGCTGCTCAGACCATGTGAGGCTTGCACTGTTGTCCTACCTAATACTGCTTGCAGCTGCATTCAGCCTTTCATGTTTACTTCAGCTTGGAGTTGTGGGTCTGCTGGGAAGGAAATCCAGCCACGAGACATTTTAAGTAGTGGTTTGATCTTTGTCAATGAGATCGACTCAATTTAGACACGTTCCCTTGAAAGGTCAGATCTGGACTGGAATATGTTAAGGGCTGTCAGAACGCTGTAAGCAGGGAAGGCAGATATTGCAGCCACCAAGGGTTTGATTCCAGCAGAGAGTCTTGTAAATGGGGATGTTTAATAGACCGTGGAGAAGTTAAAAGGAAGGATTAGACAACTGGTGGGGTCAAGTACACTTAAATAATCATAAATGCTTAGGGTGGTGCTGTAATTAAAAATGCTCCTGGACTCACTCAGTTGGCCTCGGCATCGGAGCCATGCCTAGTGCAGCCATAGCTTCAGTTCCAAGGGCCTTCTGTAATTGGTCCAAATCATATGAAAGCTTTAAAGCTTATACTTAGGGTTAAACTTAAAAAAAAAAAAGTGGTGGGAGAAAATACACTAATGATTCAGACTCTTGAATAAACAATTTAACCACACTGTAAGTGTAAGTATTCATGATAGTTGTTTGGAAGGCAATTTTTTGCACAAAAAAAAATTCAGTTCTCATTTTATCATGTTAAAAGGAAACTATTCTTGATGAGTTAAACATGTTACCCAAAGAGCCCTGATAAATGTTTATTAGATGCACTTTGATACTAAATGTCTGTAAAAAGCATAAGCAACTTTTATTTTTTAAAAGGGCATTTTTTATTGAAAAAATGTTTCTTGACTATTTTGCTATCTTTAGCAAACACACAAGAGTTATGCAACTCCATTAAATGCTTAGAATAATATTTCCTATGCACACTTTGCTTGTTAAGTTGAAAGAGTGTTTTCTCACGCACCAGGCCAGAATCATATGACGAAATTCAAACTGATTGCTTTAGGCTTTCATTCTCTTTGATTACTTATTTGGGTCAGACATTTAGAAAGAAGATAAATATCATATTAAAAATATTGACCTTCTCCTTAAAAACACATTTTTAAACAACTTTGAGAGCTGCTGCTGTGTGCTTTGTGATGTGCTTCTTGGTAAGTTCAATTTCAGATTTACCTATATTTTTGGAGGGACAGGAAGCTGATAAATGCCCTTCTCACAGCGTTGATGGAAATGTATAAGCCTGAGGTCTGTAACTGCTGGCAAGAAAGATGAGGCAGGAAAGGACAGCCTGCTAATAAAAGGATTATTCAGAATATGATACTTATGTGACCCAAAATAGCACTCCTGTTTCTCTCATATTATATTTCTTGTAGTTGGCATGTGAAAATTCAGCTGTGATCCTGGCTTCTTAAAAACTCTTTTTGCATGAAAAGTGACCTTTCTTCCTTAAATGTCCTGGCCTCTCTTGGCCCTTATGCCAATTTCAGCCATGTAGAAAGGAAGAAAGTAGCTTATCCTGCCACTCCAGCAAAAGTTTTCAGGAAACTTAACGACTGAGTCTGGAGTTTATGTGAAAACTGATGGAGCTACACTGGAACCTGTTTAGCAACAATTAAACTGCTGAAGATTGGCTAAATTCTACTACTAAAAGTCTTTTATACACTTACTAAAAATAACTTTTTATACCATAGGCAAAAGTAAAAATCAGTAATACAAAGATTGCCATGGAATACCAGTGAAATGCCTCACAGGAGCAGCAGGGTCTGAGGAGCATTTCAGAGGGAGGTGGCGGAGTTGCCCTCCCAGAGTCTTTTCAAGCATCATCTTCAGGTGTTCTGGACAAAAGATATAAGGCCATCGTTCTGGAGAGAAAGGTTTGATAACCCTTGAGAACTCTTTTGCCAGATTTCGGTAATTGACATTTCAGGTTTATTAGCATGAAGCTCTCAGGTGATTTGTGAAAATCCAGAATCCTGCCTTTCTTTGTGAATAAAGAAGACCTGTATTTCTTGCCAGTATAATGTGCAGAAAGTGTTTATTCCTTTATTCTGTCCCTGAAGGGGATACATTCTCTTAGTACCATACATTTTGAGATTGGGCAAAGCATGAAAGCAAAATCATGAGAAGCTGTGTTTCTGCCTGGTTCTTAGTAAGATAATAGGGAGTCTCACGGGGGATAAATGTAAGCCGCTTTGTTACTTATTTTCTTAACATTATTTGTTGTGTTTTTCCCATTCTGAAAGGTGCAGGCAGGCAAACGGAAAACTGCCTTTCCTCTTCAGTTATTTTGCATGAAAGGGACAGCACATTCCCCTGGTGCCTTTTCAGTGCTACGCAGACATTTCTGAGTTTGTACAGCACAGCAAGGACTTGCTCCAAGATGGTAATTTCAGGCAACTCATTCACAGTAGGGATTTTTTGTGCAAAAGCAGATCCATTCTCTGCCAGTGATGCCCCGCTCCCTGCTAGGAGGCAGCTGCGGGGTTGCTCTTTGCACAGTGGTCATGGTGGGGGTGAGCCTGTGCGAGGACCCTGTGGTTGGAACCTGGGGCTGAGCCCTTCTTGCAGACTTACAGCACCAAAGGCACCTGGTCTGGGCAGCAGGAAAGGCTGGAGCTGGGTCTCTCCATCAGGGCTGAACCCTTTCCTCACATGAAACAAAGCTGCTGTTTCACCCCAGGCACTGCTGGAGCATGGGTGCCCAAGACTGGTCCCACTGCAGTGCCATGCAGGCTGCAAGCACTGGCAGCTGGAGCAGCCTGCTGAGGAAAGACTATGCATCATGAGGCCTCGAGGCAAGTATTCAAGCAAGGGTTAAAATGGCTGGACAGCTTGCCCACTAGAAAACATGGGGTTTTTTCCATAGTCACTTCCCAGTCTTGGATATACAGTCTCTAGTTACTGGAGGGATTCAGAGCTGGCACAGGGAGCCTCTTAAGTATTAGGCTGCCCCTGTGTGCTTGGCACCAAATTCAGACAATTTTGAGAACAGTTCAGATCTTCTGGAGGGTTTTTTGTTTGTTTTGTTTTGGATTTTTTCTATTTTTTTTATTTCTTTCTATAAGAAAGCAGTTCTATTTTTAGGACTTGGCCAAAATTGTTGAACCCTGTGGTTTTACTGTTGTTGTTTTTCCTCTCTTCAGTCAAACTGAAGTAGTTCTGGCTGATCTGACAAGCAATGCGGCTGCGTCTCTTAAAGTTACACTCAAGGAGATTTTGTGATTGCATGATTGCGTATGTTTGCATGGAAATTTTCTCTCAATTTCCTGGAATAAAAGGAGTCTTGACTTCTTCCAAATCTATACTCTGTGTTGTAAATGTCTCTATTAAGACTGGTTTTGTGGAACATTGTTAAGGGAGGCTGGCCTAAAACATGATATGTTACTAAATTGAATTTTATATTTGAAGTTTTTCTCCCCAGTCTCTTCTGTTCTTTCTTCCTGCAACTGTTTCAATGTATAATGTTTGTCTTCAACCTGCATAGATACCAGAATACCCCATTTTTATCACCTGTGGAAAATCAGATATTGTAACAAACTGATGACTGAGAGCAGTGACTGAAGCAGTGGTAAGTATCCCTATCACCTCTCTCTTTGACTGCAGCACTTATGTAGACCCTGCTCACCCAAGTTAGCTTTTGGATGAAAGGGAATATTGCTTCCTCTGCATGGTGCTATGCTTCAACTAATCAGCTTTTCCATCTGTGCTGGTTCCAGGGCCCAGGGGATTAAGGGTAATGTGAAAAGCTACCCCTTTTCTTTCTCTATGCATAGTGTTTAAGTTGCCACTTGCACTCACTTTGTCTGAGAGCATCTGTCCTTCTGTTGCACAGGATGTCTGAGCAGGCAGGAGGTCACATGCCTGTTACTGGCTGGTTTGGGAGCTTGCCAAAGAAATAGGATTTCCCCCAGTTTTGAGGGACCAAAGTGAGTAGCAGTCAGCCACTTCCCATGGAACCGCGAATGTCAACAAGGCCCCTGTAGACTGTCCTGAGGTAATTTTTCCAAAGCATGGCTGGACACCTCTGCTTCGTGTTGTAATTTAGGCAGTTTTCCTACAGACCGAGACTTTGATTTGAAGAGGGGAAGGCACCTTCTGATGACTCTGAGTACAACACGTGGTGCCTTGAGGGCAGAGTTAAAAATCTGTGCCTGCCCTCGGGGTTTCCCTGTTTGCTGCTGGAGAGCTCTCTGCTTGGAGTCATTCTCAGCAGTGCAGAGTGGATTCCCTGTAGCCACCTCCTGCACAGTGCCCAGTGGGGGCCCAGCATCACCAGGCTGGGTGCTGTTTTTCTAAACACATTCCTGCAACCTTTGGATCACTTTCTGGATGTAGACTTATGCTCTAACAAATAACGAGTATAGACTTCAGAACTTCCTCGCAGAACTTAAAAGCATCCAAAAGATCCCAGGCTATTTTTTAAAAGATTTGAGAGCTGTCATCAAAACCATAATGGATTGCCAAACCATTTTCCGCAGTTTCCAAATGTAAGTCTAGCCCTAGGTCTTAAATCCTATGAAAAAAAAGGCATTTATATGAAGTTTAGCATTTCCTGGGTCAGAAATACCCCTGATTCTTTCTGTCTCTGGCCCTGGCTTCTAGAAGTTCAGAAATGCGTGAAGCTCAAAACTAACCATATTTTCCCTTGATTTCCATTTTGCTTTTCTTAAGCAGCTAGGGCATTTTTTTTCCTATATCAGAATAAAATTAATGAACATTCAAGAACCATTTAGTCTGTTGTACTTGGTGGGGTTTTTTCAATTTTTTGCCAGAACTCTAACAATGCAGT
Organism: Lycocorax pyrrhopterus obiensis; assembly: GCA_014706295.1. Classification (NCBI taxonomy): domain Eukaryota; kingdom Metazoa; phylum Chordata; class Aves; order Passeriformes; family Paradisaeidae; genus Lycocorax; species Lycocorax pyrrhopterus. The sequence goes on along the minus strand of JACSVZ010000004.1, from coordinate 59,550,128 downwards.
GTTCACCTAGCAAAGAGACTTGGATGATTATATGCTAAAAAGTACATTTTTCAAAGGAGCAGAGGCATTTGCTTCAGTTTCCTAGGCAAATTCTCACACAAGTAATTAAATTCTGCCTACTGCATTCCTCTGCCACTTCAATTGGATATGGTGCTCCTCCTCCGTTTGTTCCCTACACTTTTGCATAGCATTATCGACTACTGTTAAGTATTTTCTGTCCACCATCCCAGCAGTGACTTCACTATAAAGACAGTGATTGAAGTAAGACACCAGATAAATAAAAATTAGGAGCATATTCTTGTGGAATTTACCATCCAAAATACTTGTTAATCCAAAACTTCCAGATGAAAATGTTTTTAACCATGACTAGGTAGTACAATAACTTATGACATAAATCAGCAACATAATCAGCTGTGGTTGCTCCTAAATGAGGAATATTTGAGGTGACTTTGGTACAGCAGTATGAGAGGGTCACTGGGGGCCCCATGTACTGGTACCTTCAAACTGTGACCACTGTTTTACAACAGAAGTTACATTGGTGGGCGAATTTGAGTGTGTTTGCTTTAAGTAGAGGGAGAGAACGATCAGCACAATCCAACCCACAGGCAAAATCTGGAGAAGGAGAGAAAAGGGCTCCTTTCTTGGTGTGCTCACAGTAGGGATGAGTTCAGGTTTGAGTTGAAACAGCCTGATACGTGATCACTAGATAATTCCAGGGAACTTTCCACTACTCCCTCATAATTAGAGCGTTTCAGAGCTCGCTGACAGAAGTAAGTCTTTTTTCCCCTCACATTTCAGCACATTCATTCAGTAACAGCAGAACTGGGACCTGTGAAGCTAGTGTTAGAATACTAATTTTAGCTTTTCTTTGATTCCCCTGTGTTACAGAAAAAAAGTATCCCTTAATTTGCATGGTCCTTTTCCTTGCACCTCTCAGCCTTTAACACATTCAGTGTAGTGAACTAAAACCACTGCTACTTGCTTCCCCTGAAATGATACCAGTTAATTTGATTTCACCCTGGACATACTCTGTGTGTCGCTGGGAGGGATACCAGACCCAGTGATCCCGTAGATGTTCTTTGGTTAAGGCTGGGACTGTGCTGCATTCCAGGCCCACCTGCTGGCTGCCTGCGCAGTGGCTGAGGTCAGGGTGGACTTGAGGAAAGCCACCCTCCATAACCTGGAGTGACAGAACTTGGTGACCAAACAACACCAAAGTCTTTGAGAAGGAGGGGAGTTTTTGTGGGAAGAGAGGGAAAGCAAGGCAAGGCAAGAATAATTTCTTCTGGGAGCTGTCATTATGGAGGAACTCCTGAATATGTCAAGAATTTACAGCTCAGATGCAGGAAATTCAGTTGTACAAATATAAATGTAACCTGACATGGCTGCTGGAAAACTAAAATAATGAGGTATCTGACCTTATTCTGTGTGTTTCCTATAGTGGAAATTTCTTTGGTAGCTCTGAAATGTAGTGGTCTGTTGTCATTTGGTTAAGCAGTAATGGCACAAGTGGGAAGCAGTGGAAAAGCTCTCATTCAAATGAGAACTGTAGCCTTTGATCCTGTCTTTTTTACCCTACCAGTCTGCAGGTTTGTTTAGTATCTGGCTTGTTTTGATTGATATGTGATGCCATTATGCTCCCAGATTTATGTTTCATTGGTGTAAATGGTTATTGTTGGTCCATGCCAGGAAAGAAACAGCGGCAGCCATTGGCCTGCACTTCCATAACAGAGTCCGGCAAGGGAGGGAGGTGAGGGTTCCTTTTGAGTAGAGGAAGGAAGGGACTCCAAGTCTGAACCATCTGTACTTTAAAAGGAAACAGAATTCTAATTTAATTGCCTCTAAATCTCAAAGTCTGCTTGTTACCAGCTGACAGATGGTGGATACTCCAGCCCTCCTGGTCTTTTTCCTTCCTTCTTTTTCATTTTTCCTGAAGGACATGCCAGAACTTATATTACCTCAATACAGTAAGAACTTCAGAAACCAACTCAAGCAACAGTTTTTGAACACAGAACTGTAAGACAGCATATTTTTTTTGAAGTGCATATTGAGTTCAGAATTGTTTATGACTTGTTTTGCTTAATCTCTTTAATTTGCACATATATTCTGCTACTTTGAACTGAGAATAGCAAATATCCTGCTTCTTGGAACATTTTTGTGTACTTAGATGATGAGGAAAAACAAGGAAAAAATATCATGAAGAGATATTTTTGTTTGTTTTTTTGTGAGGTACCATAACTCTACACAGCAAACATTCTAAGTTTGTAAAGCTTAGAAGCTTGCTGAACTTCCTCTTCGTGTTCCCAGTGTTTTAGCATTCCTTGTAAGATGCTTCCCCTAATGGATTTCACAGGTGCATTGCTTAACAATTGCTTCACGTATCATGTATCAAATGTCTTTTCAGTTTTTCTTACTTGTGGATTATAGAAATGTCCCATAATTACAATTGTCTCTTGCTTGACAAACACCTGGAAAGCAATACTATTTGTTTAATGACAGAAGGTTTTTTGATCAAGAAACCAAGGACAGATTTCATTTTTTGTTGTTTTTGGATTTAGTGCTCCTCAAAAGAATTTTTGTCCTTTTTAATGCTTATTTTTTCCGGGTGGACTTACCCTGTTTTTTGTTTGGTTTTATTTTTACATACATAGAGACAGAGGCTGGTAATTTTTCATAAAATTTGAAATCTAGCAGGAGTGAGTTCTGTACTCTGCAAGTTTTTTGGTTTCTTTTCTAGAGAAAACCTCTAACAGTGAGGTATTTAGACCTTCATCACATCCCTAAGGCTGTGAAGCCCATGGGCACTGCCCATTGCAACAAACCAGAAGGTTCCTCATTCTCTTGATGTTGCACTAGGAGTGGAAATGTCAACAAAGGTGTGTTTAGAACAGAAGAACATGATATAAATCTGTAAAGACCCTATTCCTACAAGGCAACAGTGATGGTGTGACCAGCAGTGTGATTACCAGAAAGAAGCACAAAGCTGCTCCCCCAGTGACACCAGCACAAGCCCAAAGTTATAGCACTAGCTGGTCAGCAGGCATGAAGCTTGTGCCACAGCAGATATGGGTGAGGATACTGAGTTGTTGGGTGCTGCGAGCATCCACAGCTCGGTTGCAGCTATCAGACCTCATGAGGGGAAATAAGAAGGTTGGAGAGTGAGGGGAGATGCTGAGGCAGGACTTCCAGGGATGGCTGGTCAACCCCACTAGGCCTCTAACACATTCTTCACCTTCTGACAGTGCTACAACATGAGGGCAAAGGGAAATAAAAGTGTAGCTGCTTTACTAGAAAAGATTGAGAATCACTGGAGTGAAACTCGAGAGGGGAAAGAAAGAAATGTCTTTAAAAGTGACATCTGTAAATATTTTTCCTGTCAATGTAATATTTCTTTTGAGAGAGAAAAGTCAAACCCACAGGTTTCAGGAGTAAGAGAAAAGGCCACTCAGGTTTCCAGATCAAGCTTGAGTGTCCTGTTCTGCATGTTCTCTCTGCTTGGTCTCCAGCTCCCCTGCTGGGAGCCAGGAAGGGCAGAGCATGGTCAGCAGGCCAGGTTCTTCTGATCACAGCTGTCCCTCTGTGTGCTTGCCTGGTGTGTGGCCCTTGCTAATGCTGGCTGAAATGTTCTGCATGTTTTTATAGAATTGTAGAATAGTTTGGGTTGGAAGGGACCTTTAAAGGTCATCTAGTTCCAAACCCCCTGCCATAAACAGAGACAATTTCAACTAGATTATGTTGCTCAGGGCCCCATCCAGCCTGAACTTGGATGTTTCCAGGGATGGGGCAACCACCACCTCTCTGGGAAACATGTTGGTTCCAGTGTTTTACCACCCTCATCATAAGAGAATTTCTTCCCCATATTGAGTCTGAATCTACCCTCTTTTAGATTAAAATTATTACCCACTGTCCTGTCACCACAGGCCTGCTAAAAAGTCTGTCCCCACATTTCTTGTAGGCCCCCTTTAGGTACTGGAAGGTTGCAACCAGGTCTCCCCAGAGCCTTCTCTTCTCCAGGCTGAATAGTCCCAACTCTCTTCATAGGAGAGGTACTCCAGCTCTCTGATTATCTTTATGGTCTCCCTCTGGGCTTGACTCAATGTCTTTCCTGTGCAAAGGACACCTGAGGTGGATGCAGTACTCCAGGTAGGGTCTCACCAGAATGGAGCAGAGGGGCAGAACCACCTCCCTTGACCTGCTGGCCATGCTGACATTTTTTTTTTTTAGCAATGAGCATTTCCCCTTTGTGCAAATAAGGGCAACACAGATAGCTTGGTCATTCTTCTGGCTTTAATGGGGTTCTGCAGGGGTTTGGACCATGAATATGCTTTACCACATGATATTCTAAGAGCTGCTGTTCCACTGTCATCTCCTGGGTGCATGTGAATGTTTCAGGGGCAGCCATCTGTCTGTCTGTGTGCACACCTGGCTAACTGGGTGCAGCTATATGGCCATCAGCTGAAGGTCTGTAATATTGCCCTTGCATTTGGCTCAGCTTTCAAGAGCTCATTTGACTGCCAAGTGTCCTGGCATGGTGGATACAAGGCCAGCCCGCTCAGGGAGGGTTACATGGGAAGTGCCAAGCACCATTACCAAATGGATTTTCTCAAGGCAAGAGAGGTCTTCCCCTGGCCCAACAAACCTGCTGTAGGATTGTACCCCGATCTCATTGGACAAAGTTGCTCTTGCATGACAGTTCAAGACCATAGTCCCCTTGCTGCAGTCTGAGCTTTTCAGTCCACATGAGCCATGAGGTGCTATCTGGCTCTCCTTTGACAGACATCTAGAGACATATCTTGTAGTGAATCTCTTTTCCCAAGAGATTGTTCTCCTTCTAAATACACCACATTACAATCTAAAAATCCAGATGGGCCAAGGTTTTGTTAGAAGTACTAACTATCAGATCTGAGAAAGTGAATTGACTTGATAATGGAGTGAAAACCTTGGTGTTTTTTTAAAAAATCAGTTTACAAAATGGAGACCATGAAGCAGGGAGGGAGGGGAGAATTAAGTTTAGAACTTAATTCCTCCACACTCAACAGGCTCATTTACAGGAAGAATACAACAAATCTCTTGTTTTTGTAGCACAAGGCCTTTATACAGGTAAACATGTTGAGAATGTTGCCTGTAGTGTTTGCCCAGCTAGACCATAAAGAATTCCTGGTAGCAGAGGGGATCTAGTGCCATTGCCCAGCCCCGGCAACCTCTGCTTTCCTCCTGCCTCTATCTGCCCTGCTGCCAGGGAGGGAGACTGCTGGAGTCATACTACTCCTCTGAAACTGTCCAGCAGGTTTATTCTGAGTACAGACTGAGTGGTCTTCCATTTTGCAATTACAGAAACAAGAATATCCTGTCAAGCTTTCTTGCTTTCCTCCCTTCCCCACTGCCACCGCTTGGTATGACTGTAGGGAATATAAATGGAACAGGAAATTTGACCGCATCCAGGATCAATGTCATTAAAGACACATCTTGTTTTAAAATCTAATTTTATATAACTGCTGTGTTATATAATATGCTTTTGTTTGTCATCTTGATTTTTATCGAGGTAGTGTACATTCCCCTGGACCTTTTCATGAAGGAATGTTTATACCTGTGGGCAGGCACTAATGGCAGTGAAAGGCTTGCATTCATGGGAACAGCATTTAGCAATTCATGGTTGCCAAGGTAAGCAACAAAGGCATGCCCTCTGCCACTCCACTGCCTCTAAAAGAAACAGTCTCTAAGGTAACAGGCTAGCACCCCTTGAGGCCAAAAATCTTTAGCTTTTTAGACAGAAAAACACATTAAATAATACCAAGAAAAGCATTTTTTTTTGTCCAGGAATTTTTTTTCTTCACAACAGAGAAGGGGCTCAAAGTGTTCTATTTTTGGTTCTGCGCAGGAATTTAATTCAGCTGCTGCCCAGTCTTTGTGCACTCAACACCCCTTTGACAGTTTAGTTTCGGGGGCACATAGGACTAATGAGCCAAGGCATGACTGCAGTTGGAGACTGGCGCCTCCCAGGCCTGTGACTGTTGTTCAAGTGAATAGGCAATTTCTCTGATTAGCTTGGAATTTGCAGCATTATCTGGATGGTTATTTGGCATGAGCCCTTTTTCCAGGATCACAGTCAATTTGAGAGATTGAGTCACCTGAAGAAAAGGTCTGCAGAGACAGCAGTTGCTAGATGGTGCTTGTGATACGATGGGAGAATGGGCTTCTCCTCTTGACTTCATCTTGCTCTGCAGCTGCTTGCCAACATCTTTTATCTTACTGTAGCAAAAGGGAAGAAGTAGGTGAGTCATCACATTTTCCTTGTGCAAGACTTTAATTAGGAGAAGAAATAAAGGGTAGAGAGCTGCTTTTAAAACTGAGGTCTAACAAAAAGTGTGAAATGCAACAGCCAGATCACCTTTCTGCTAATGTTGGTGTGTCAGAGACTCAATGCATGCTGAAGACAACTTGTCTTTGCAGGACATTCATGACTCTAACCTCAGTACAGTTTGCTGTACGTGGGGAAAAGAAAACAGGCATTTTCTGGAATATTTTTCTTTCTAAATGACTCAAGTTATCGAAATTGCTTGACAATTGGAAAGTGACAATTCATGGACTGTAACAGAGTAATACAGGGCCTGCTGGGTATAATATGTCTTTTTATATCTGAGGCAGTTCCTGCAGTTCCTAGAGTTCTAGCAAAGGTCTTGGAGCTCTTCATGAGAGGAGAGATGTGTCCTAGAACCCTTTTGCAGCTTGTTCAACAGACTTGATGCTGATATTAATAAGTTTTTACTCAGAACAGAGATAGACTGATAATCAGACCTAGTTGTATCTTCAGGTGTTCAGTACATGACTCACATTTCAGTAAGTCTTTGGGAATAAACTTCAAGTTGTTGAGCTAACTTACAGCAGTGCAAGGGAAAGATGATTTGCCTACTTTTTACTCAGTCTGACAGAAAGGTTGTTGCCCTCACTGCATTCAAAGAAAGGACATACATTGCTGACAATTCACTTTCATTTCATGTTCTATAGAATAATTATGGAATAACTATGGACTTTCCAATGGTTCAAAGCAAAATAACACAAAGAAGATTAAACAAGGAAGTGAATTAGTTACATCATCCACCCCAGAAACACCAACAATGTGACAATTTGTTATTGTGCAAAAGATGCAAAGTTGAAGCCATGTCAGGAAGTATCCAGACACTCCTTTTAAGTTCAGCACCTTGTCATGTCTACGTTTTGATGCAGCACACATTCACATGCTGTCATGCAAGAGGGGTCCTGTTCCATTTGAGACGCAGATTGACTGCTGCTCACTAAAGAAGAAACAATTTGGTGTTTGTTTATTGCACGTCTTTATCCACATCTCAGATGCACAAAAGGAATTAAATGTCACCTAAGTTTGGATGGAGATGTGTTGCCGTCTGAGCAGTCTGTGCTTGTGTTCTGAGGAAGCAGTATTGTAAGCAATAGCTTAGTGTGCTTAGCACATGCCCACAGCACTGAGTTGGGCAGTCATAGTCACTTCCACCTAGAACATGACCAAGTTGTGAAATGAGTCTGGTCAGGAAGACAAAGCACCAAATCTCTCTTTTCTTGCACATTCCCAGGAATATCGCTATAGATTTGGCTGAAACACTTCAGAAACATTAGTCTTGAGGAAGATATGCCATATGCAAAACTTCAATCTGACACCATTTTAACTAACAGAAAATAAGTTCCTGAAAGGTGTTTGAAACAATGGTAGTAATAGGGAGCTGTATTAGACTTATCATGAACTAGCAAATAATAAGAACTAAAGATTGATTTATAAAAACCAGTTTTTCAAAATGCTGGCTTAGGTTCATTTCCTTGAACTTAGTGCTGATATTTTTGTTGACTCCACAAAGTAAGTTAACAAAGGAACTGCATTCTGTTTCTATAATTATAAAGTATTATTTCATGTCTAAGCTATCATTATTAGCTGAACAGTCTAAACTATTCTCCCTTTTTTTTCTGCCCAAAGAACCATTATAAAGTTACTGTGAAAAGACAGAACCTTGGGAAAATTAAAGTAAAAACTGATTGCTCATACTTTGACAATGTGGTTTGTAAAGACTGTCTTCCAACAGCTATAAAATACTTGCATTTCCCTGTCAGAAAGATGAAAATATGTAACCACCATTTGCTTAGCAGCTCTTAACTGCAGCTGGAAAATAAATTAGTTTCATATGACTTAATTACCATCACATTTGTCTCATATTTTTGATCTGTACTTTTGCAGATCCTAAGGCACAGTGTACACATGCATTTATATAGCATTCCTTTTCCAAAGTACACATAATCTGGCATCTTAGGGGCTGATCCAAAATTT